>OY101440.1:144413065-145613827 GCA_956483585.1 Gymnocheta viridis | reverse complement strand
TTTGCATTGCATTTCAAGCTTGCGCAATTTATGTTTCATAATGGGCGGTGATCCCATTCTGATTGTTATAACAATTTAAATCTACATATCTGCAATTACACAGAAAACCCCACTTTTCGCCACATTCCGTTACCCTTTTTGATAAAAGTGAAAAACCTAGAACCAGTTAACTTCTTTATAGGAGGTGGCGTCTATTTTAAAAGTTAGACAAGCCCCACCAAAAACTCGTAATTTATAAATGTAAAATCTTAACTATTTAAATTATATTTTCTTTTTGAATTAAATTTTAATTATAATCCTACTAAATAGACTCGTATATTTAATACGTTCTGTATGATTTAACTTAATATAAAAAGACTACTTGAAAATGCGATTATATAAATGACTGGCTTGATTTTGTTGATGACTGGACTTGTCTCACTTTTAAAATAAACGGTTAATGTGTTTGTGAGGAACGTAAATATCTCTACATTTAGTAAAAGGTAAGAAAGAAATTCTAACGGTTTTAAAATTAAAGAGAGTGAAGTGATGTGACGAAAAGCGGACCTTTCTGTGGAAATGCCCATATTCAAGACAGTCTACAAACAAGCAACACTTAGACAACCCTTGTATTGAAATCTTTAAGCATTCGCAATCCTTTAGCCTGTAAAGAAAAGCAGGAATATACTTGTGAAGCATTTTTTTCAAGATCTTTGTTCAAAATTATGTTTATTCAAATTAACATAAAGAAAATACACAAGAATTTAAAATGTCAATAATTGGATCAATTACAAAATTTCCACCACATTTTCTACATCTGATTCTTATTTTCCCAGTCTGACTCAGTGAAACAGTCTCAGTTTTTCAAAAGCTGTTTCAAACACTCGTAATTTGTATCTCTTTTTTCTGAACAGCAGACACTGAAAAGGCGAATGAAGAAAATATTTCATCAATATTCATAAATTCATGTGAAAAGAAAGCTAAAAGTATTTTATTCTCCTCGCACACCTTTTAAGGCAAACTTTTCTTCAAACGCTACTGTGGGGTGGCAGTTTAGCCAATTTTTACGAGTACTTTAGAGTATTTGGGTTTTGCTGGGAAAAAATAATTCAAAATGAAACTAAACCACCATTTATTGAACAGAGGGCAGCCAGCCAGCCAGCCAGCTTAGCAACCAAAAACAAAATATTTATTTCAATATTTAAAATAATTTTATGCAAATTAAAATCCAAAAAGAAGCAAAACACATAATAAACTGCTCGTCGAAATTAATTCACACTCTCATTTGTGTGCGCACTCAGCTGGTAGAAAACACAAACAAGTTGTCTGTCTAAAGTTGAGTATTTGAGTATTTGAAGGTTGCAGAAATTAGAATTAGAACTTCCCCTGGTCGTTTAAGTTTTGGATAACTCAACTAAGAAATCTCTGACAAAGTAGAATTGCTGTAGCCTAAAAGTAAAACTGAATATTAAAAGTTGTAGACCTTGAAATTTCTTAATGTTTCAAAAGTAGAAATAGCAACAAATTTATTGGTGATATTTCATATTTGGGTTTCGTTTTTTTTTTTTGCCTTTCTTGAACTAAATCTTATCCTACCCTGCCTGCCAATGCAAACATGCTACAAAACATATTCGCACCATTTATCCCATGTGAGAATAATTAAATGTTGTATTTTAACAATAAATGACAAAATACAAGTAGTAAATAAAGTATTTTATGTAGAACAGAGCGCGAGGGTAACGAGCGTAACAATTAATGCACATGTCCTTTGATAAGCTGGAAAATAAAAATATCCAAACAAATTTCTCACAAAACTTTTGATCGTCGTGCGTTCTGTGTATTGGAAAATGTTTTCGTTGAAATAGAAACGTGCATTTCAAGTTTATTGCTAGATGATCTCCTTAAATTGCTACCGGTTCCTTTTCTAATCGTAATTTGTTTTAAAAAACAAAAATCATTATTTTTCATATTTCAGCGTAATTGCCAACAAAAGCTCACAAACTCATCAATTAAAAAAAAACCGAAAAATAATAAAACAAACTGAGTTAAAAGTTTCAAACAAAAAGGACACAAAGCAATACATCATGTGTCAAATTTGCTTAATGTCCTCAAAACTGACCACTACATCACTTTTTCTTTACAATAATTACCAAAAATCAACAACAAAAAGTTGACCACAATGCAGCAGAGGACGGATAGTGGTGACCAAACAAAGCGCGTGTGTGTAACAGGAACTGTCTCTTTGTCCTTGTCCCAGTCCCACTTTAATATCGGCCACTATCAATCTGAGATGCAACACGAAATTTTGACATTTATCAAAGACATAAAACTGTGATTTCTCGCAAATGTCCATTCAACAGTTTTAATCCTTTTTGTATCATTATTTTATATTTATTTTCATTTTTTTTTTGTTAAACACCCCTTCGTGCTGCTGTCAAGGATTTTGCCATTCAATTCCCATTTGAGAATGTGAATTAATTTTGGTGTCTTTTCTTTCCCATTTATCGTGTCTTACCCATTTATTACGTCCCTCTGTGAGTAAGAAATGCTCGTAAATGTTTGACAACATAAATTTTAAATTTAATAATGGAAAAATGTCCGCCGGATTTTCTTTACAACTTTCTTTATCTTTTTACATGTGCAAGTTTTCATTGTTCTTCTACCTTGTGACACTCACTGGATCAAAGTTCAAATTTGTGTATTTGAGTTTTGCACCGCGCTTGCATTTTGTGTCCTGTTTTTAAATTGAAACTTCTTTTTCGCGTTTTCGTCCTTTTTTTACTGTTTTTGTTGTTGCTGTCGTTGTTATCATTGTCCTTAATGAAAATGTATGTTTTTCTTGATGTTTTACTGTTTATCTTGTCTTGTATTGCATTTCAATTGTTATGTTGTCTTGTAATATTTCAGTGTAATTAAGTTGAATATTTATGTTTTCACATTTATTTTGAATGCCTTTTTGCCTCTGTCCCATCCTTGTTTGTTGTATTGTTTTACAGCTCATGTCACTTTTTTGTCGTTATAATAAAATCTTAAATTTTCAATTAAATTGCGCAGTTTTGTTTTAATAAATTAAAGTTTTTATTTCGGCATTATAACCGTGAATTCGAATTAGTTTTCTACAAAATCTTACTTTGCGAAGGTCCTGAAGAAAGTTGTACAATCGATGGATGAAGTATGCAGAACACCCAAAGGGGACTGCGCTGATCTATGTTTTTGCAATGACTCCCTTCGCATTTTGGAATGGCGACCGACCGATACTATTTAGCCAACCATTAATTTTAAGATTTTTCGATCAAAATTTATAAAATGTGCAATTTTAAACAATATTAATTCGGTCAAATGTCTGTTGAGGAAAATTTTAACTTTTGTGTTTTTTTTGCTGAAAAAAGAAAGTAAAATTTTAACGTTAAGTTTTTATAAAAAAAATATCGTTGCCGATTACAAACATTAAAATATCCATCGATTTGTATTGCATGCATGTCGAGTTCCTGCAAGTGGGTTCCTGCTAATTCTATTTTTAATAGTTCTACCAAATTAACAAATAATTCATCAGTAATTATTACACATTCCAAAAAGTTTTTAAATGATATCCTTAAAAAGGAATAAAAACCTGTACGCTGTCAGTTACTTTTCGGCAGACAATGAGCTCTGTTTTCCTGTTAACGCTGAATCATTTTTATCGTTTAGACGATAAAACCTAAATCTAAAATAAAATGAAACTTTCCCACAGCATCAAAAACGTAATGGTAACAACAAACAAAAATATAAACTATAACGAACGAAGAAATGTTTTAACAGAGAAAGAAACCGCTTTCAAAAGAAATTCATTAAATGCAAAAAGTAACAACATCCTTTTACAAGGACTCCAAGATTTAAGGGTCGCAAGGAGCAGGTAACAACAGATCAGCTGATTTATGCACTTGCTCCAGAAAATCGACGTTGAAGAGCAACCTTTTTTTTTAGTTGTGCGCATTAAACAATTAATAAAAACAACAAAAACAAACATTATTTTATTCCTTAAAGTCGATACGTTTCAAATCCTTTTTATACACAAATCAAACATCATTATCATCACTTGTGGCAGGGACAGCAACAACAACAAACACGCGTTCAAACTGTTGTAGTTTTACACGTGCAAGGAACGAGGGTATACAAATTTCAAGGAGAGGAGGAGTAGACCGAAAGGATGTTCTATTGATCAAATGAATTAATAATAAACACAATAAAAACAACAACATCCAACGTCATTTGATTTCATGTTTTTGTTGTTGTTTCTCTGCAAAGGACATTTATACAGTTTCGTTGAATTTGTTGTTGTAGTTGTTGTTAAGGCGAGACAATTAATAACAACAGGTAACAACTTAGCGCTGTGGGAAAATCAGCTGAGATTCTGTTGTTGAGGTTAAAAGGTCACAAAATCAGCTGATTATAAAAAAACAAGGTTTTAATATTCCTGTGTGTGTGTGTGTGTTTTTTTTCGATGTTCGCGTCTGTCTGTCTGTGGGAGCGTAGTTGGGTTTGTTGATTTTAAATTAATAGTTTCTTTGTTGTATTCTATAAGAAAAGGAAACATTTATTTGTATTTATTATAAAGAAAAGTATACAACAAACCAACAACCAAGACACCTTGCACTTTTTCTCACCCGCAAAAAGAAACTCACAGAGGCAACATAAAAATCACATTGAAATATCGTTCAAATTTTTCGCTGGAAAGAATTTCTTCCTTTGTATCCAACCCCTGTCTTTAAGTCTTTAAATGACCGATAAGAATATTGTTGCATCTCGCAATCCCACAGTTGTGTTCCCTCATATTTCAGTCTTTATTGCAATTGTTGTAATTCTGCAATATACAGCATCTTAAGAAGGTCTTTTTTCATTTTTTATTTTCATTATTATTATTGTTTTTTTTATCCTATAATTCTCACATCCAGTCAAAATCATTTGTTGTCAACAAATAACGACTTTTCAAGAGGCTCAAATATTATTAATTTTCTTTAAAAGAAATCTATTCAATAAAGAAACAATCCTGGCCAGGACTGAGATTTGTTGTTAAACCGAATTAAAGCAAAATTTGTAGAGATGTCAGTGCAACATTCTCTGTGTTGTTTTTTTTTTCTTGTTTCAAATAAAAATCTTTTGACTTTATTTGCTTTAAATTTTTTTTTTCATTTATTTTAAATGAAAATTTCTCAACATTTTAAAAATAATTTTAAAGAATTTACGGTTGATTCAAGCCTGGGAAATCATGTTTGCCTACTTTTTTTTAAAAGATAAACACAATAGGGCGATTGTCTAAAAACGTGGACTTTTTGCCTTGAAGTCCCGCCGTTTTCTAATTCACTCTTATTAACCGGCTAATAATCGATGGTGTTCCATATTCTATACATTAAAACAAAAACGATCAACTTGCCACAGGCAGGTACAAACGATTGACCACTTTTTATGGTCAATTGTTGTTTCACATGACTTGTCTGTCATCGTTTGTACTTTCATTTTTAAAACACATGAAATTTTTTTTGCATTTCGCATTGTTTTTTTGTTTTTATTTTTTTCTTCAAACATTATTGTTTTGAATGACATGATTTGGCAGTTTGAACGACTTATTTGTATGGCGGTTGCAATTGCAATTGTACGTATTGCACTTTTTGTTGCAACTCCAGTAATTATTATTGTTGTTGTTAATTAAATATTTTTTTGTTTTTTGCTAAAATTTACGTGACAAATTTTGTTTAGATTTTATACAACAAAAGTTTAATTCAATTGTTGCAACTTGTGTTCAATTTGACGTTCTTTTGTGTGGCTTAAATGAAATTTTTCTGTGTATTTGTCCTTGTTTTTCTTTGGAAAACTTGTTTTTCTGACACCTTAACACTCTGCAATGAGAAACATATCCATTCTAATTATTTCTTTTCCATTTAAAACAAAAAAATTTCTTTAGAGATATTTTTGGAAATTGAATTTTTATGAAGATCTATTTAATTTTTTTAGTTAAAACGATAATAAGACAAACACTTTTTAATTAAAATTTTTAAATAGTTTATTTGTATGTACCATAGAAAATCCATACGCCTTTTCGAAATCATATCACGAGCAGTAGGAATTTAAAATAAAGTTGGTTTCTTGAAAATGTCAAGTTGCAAAAGTCAAGATTCACACGAAGATTTTTATCTTGACTTTTAAATCTTATAAACGCAAGCGGTAAAAGGACGTTGAACCAGGTAGCAATTCTAAAAGCGTATTCAAAAGAAGTCAAGCGCAAAAGTATTCCAATAAATTATTACAACAAATTTTTTAGAAAAATCCTTCCTTCCATTTTTTTAAATTATTTTTATATATTGAAACGATTGATTTTGGCTCAAGTTCAAACCCGAATTTACCCATTTATTTATTCTAATTTTTTTTTATTCTTTAATTTTTATTAGAAAATTTTTTGGATAAATTCATTATTATTTTTTATTAAGAGAGTACTATATATAGAACAATTTTTATTATTCTTATAATTTTTATTATTTTTATTTGTTAAAAATGTATAAAAACTAAGTTCGTGCGATCACTTTTACTTGAAAGCCATAATATTTAAGGAAGTCTAAGATATCTGCATCTGAGTTCTGCGCTAGATTTTAGCACTAACTACAATTGATTCAACTGAATTCAATCACTCCGATTATGTACGTCGAAGTCGATTTGTTGACAGCAACAATTAATCTACGACAAGCACACATTTTCTTTAACCAAGGACAAATCATTGCTGCCGACTTCGACATACATGATAAAGTTAATTTGGAAATCGTCTCAAAAATTCGACATTATAGTTTTCAATGACCCGATGAGTTGAATTGTGTGAACTGGTTGAAGCCACGGACATTTCACTTATGAATCAATGATTTCAATTCTGCACGCACAAATCGATATGAAAAAGCTGTATGAAAGGTATTTGCTCAGAAGCGAGAACAAACAAAACCGTCTGACTGCTTCAGTATGATTTTCCGTAGCGATCATAAAAATTGTTTTTATTTTCATTATTTTTCTTTAATTTGATGTTTATTTTCAGTTTTTTTTCCTCATATTGATTGCATTGAAAGATCATAAAATGAATATCACTTTGCAACAATGTTGCATATTGTTGATCAAGTTGTTAAACATTTGCCTACAAATTTATTGTATTGTATCAGTTTTAAGTGCGCATGAGCACAATGTTTTCCAATGGATTAATGTCTTGTTTATGAGTTGATTTCTATATTAACATAAAATGATATCATATGAGTTCTCATATCAGTGGTGATCGTGCAGCCAATTTGGGGTATGTATGCCTAGCATCATCCGTATTGAAATTTTTAAGATCATTGACAAACAAACAGAAAGATTTAGAATTACAACAGCAACTGCTTAACTGAGAGATAAGAATATTCATAGAAGAAAAAAATCCAAACTAAAAAAAAGTAAAATAACATTTCAAGAATTTGTTTAACATAAAATCAATATAAAATGCTGATCATTCATTCAAATGTTTTTTGGTAAATGTCTGTTTAATTGCTGTAGTTGCCAAAAAATCTAACAAAATTTAAAAAAAAAATCACGTTCATTTAGCGGGAATGGAAGAGTATGTGTGAGAGAGAGAGAAAGAAAAGGAGATAATGCATAAGCAAGTGTTTGCGCGCATGTGTTGAAGTCGTGTGTTAATTTGAATGTTTTGAATGACATGTTTGCTCATCTGATCGGCACCGGAAATTGCACTAAAGTGCTAAAAAAAACCCCACAATACTGTAAACCATTCACTCCATATCTCTCGACTACATGTAAATAAACTGGCACAAGAAGCGCCATGTGTTGCTGCAGGAGCGGAAAGCCAACAGCACCACGACAGCTTGTATTCCAAGTAAAAATCTTTTATTGACATAATTAAAGCATAAATGAACTTTTTATTAATTTTATACAAACAAAAATGTTCATTACTCTGCATTGTTGTTATTGAATAAATATTTGACTTTAATAAAACTTAAGTTTAAAGTACTTGAACGGTCAAATGGAATGTTAAAAAAAATTATCAAATAACTTAAAGGCGCGAATTATTCATTCATTAAAATTTTTCGTTTTCACACTTGTACGACGAGCGACGAGCTCTCAATGATGTTTATGAATGAAAGCTATTTTTTGCAATATCAGCAAAAAGAAATTATATTTATTTGAAATGAGTAACTTTTTGACACTCTACTATGAGATAATTAATTCAGTAACTCGTGGCTGTTGCGCCTGCTCTACTACTTCTAACCGTTTTCTCATTCACATACTGCCTTCTCCCTCTTATTATTATAAATTATGTTATTGCAAATTATGAATTCCGTAACAAATTTTCAGTACATCCCGAAATACGTTACGCATTTGCGAACAGCTTCATGTCTGTAACAGATCGCACACAATTTGAAAGTTCTGTAAGTGTAAGATTTAGTAGACCTTTAAAAAAAATACCACACCCACTTTCAAACAACTTTACTTTTTTTCAATGAAACCTCACAAAAAGTTCTTGCAGCCCAGCCTCGTTATTTATGCTACAGACTTATTAAGGCGGCACCTACGAGTATCAAAAAAACCTTTCAAATGCGAAAACATTTTATTTGTTTTTTTTTCGCAAAAAAAATAAAAATTATATTTTTTTAAGTTTATTTCTTATCAATGCAACCGACCCGACCAGTGGTTTAATGTAAAATTATTGTACTTCCTGCGTTTTTAAGAACACTAGCGACCTTGGATCATTTACTCGAAACAGCACTGATATTTAAAATAGCACTGATTAATACTTAATAAATTATTCAATTAAGAAACTAGAACGTGTATTATTCCTCTTTATTCTGTAACTGTTCGTTAACGTCGCATCAAGTCAATACCAAAAAATAAGCTTGCCGTCGACAACCATTTACTGCTATTAACAACCTCTTTTAATTCTCTACGGACTAGAAAATCGAAATAGAATGTTAAAAGTTGACAACTGTGAGTAAACAAGATCATATATTTTTTTGTGTTTACCTGATATGACGTCGACGAATAGTTACAAAATAAGAGGGATTGTCCTCTATTTCACTGAATTTGAGGTCATCGATCGATGGCGGCTTATTAACAAGGACGCATGACTTTAGATAACCCAACGAAAAAGTACATCAGTGTCAAATCCCACGATCTTGGTGAGCAATTCACGTCACTCTCGCTAGAAACTACATGTCGTTCGCGTCAATTTCTAGGAAACGAAATTTTGTCTTTATTATTTCGGCTAAATCGGAACCGATTCGAATTTCAGTCTGTAAACAAACTGCATTGTTTAAGATCTTTAACTCTGAGCTCCTGAATCTTGTACGAGTGCAGGACGAAATTCTGAGGAAAAATTCGCGAAGTTGAATTCTGCTAAAAATCCATGTTCTGCCTCGAGTTCTGCTGCACACTATCACGGATAGTGGCGATGTTCCCGAACGATCACGCATTCTTTTGATATTTCTTGGTTGTTTACTGAACAGGGGCCCATTTCTCAAAACTACAAGTTATAAATCTACAAATAAAATATATTGAAGATTTTTCGCAGGGCCCTGGTCGTCTTGAATTTGATTAACCAAAGTTGGAATCAACTTCAAAGGGTTATCGCTGTGATAATAAATTCAACAAAAACATTGCTGGCAAAGTAATGACTTAAAATGATAATAAACATATGAAGTACACACATTTCACTAATTTTTCTTTGACATCTTAACTCATTATTTAATCATGTCGATGTCATTTGAAGCAAGTACTCACAACCTCCGGTTACAAATAACCACTTACAAATGTCAACACTTAAATGTCATTGAATATACAAAACACAATACAATTTGAAATGTCTGCTGTCAGTATTGAACTTGTGCTTTTGAAAGAATTGTTGTTTGATGTCTAATAATTTACTCAGTGCTTTATTCCCTGCAACTATTTTATTGGGCGCTAAATCCTTTCAAGAATACACACAATTAAAAAAATCAAATGCCTTCGCCAGGGCTTGATCCGCCAACCATCACACAGGGGAGTATTTGACCCAAAAAGCTGGCCACAAAGGCAAAAAATTAATTAAATGAAATTTTAAAAACTAAGTACGCAGATCGATTCACAACAACATTTTACATCTTATTGCAAATTTTGAAGACTTTAAGTTGTAATTTGTGGCTCTGGGACACTGCTGAAGTCAGGAAAGTGAAGAAAATTTCATGTGATATTTTGTTTTGTGGCTAAACGAATAAAGGTGTTACATTGATTTTCACTGAAGGTTTGTTCAAAATATTTGAAAAATTAATTTTATCTTGAATATTAATATTGAAATGAAAATTTATGGCTTGAGTTTAAATCTGAGTTCACGCATTTCTTCTTAATTTAAGAAATTATTTATTGAATAAATTCATTATTTTATTAAGAGAGTACTTTTTATATGAAACAATATATTCATCAGACTAGCAGAACGGATCAGTACTGATTTCGACGTCGCTACACCATCTCATCAGCGTTCTTTGTTCGATTTTAATACTTTTGACGGTGGATACTAGTGATTAGGAATATCAACTATTTCACGAAATTCCATCTCTGATGAATAATTATTCCAAATATTCCACACTCTCCCGCATTTTCCAGAGTCATTGGCTCTGAGATCAAGCAGTTTTCCATTTTTGTTTACTTTATTTTTGTCTTGTAGTTGAAACAATTTCATTTAAAATTTAAAAAAAAAAAATTTATACACTTTTTGCTAAAAATAAAAAAGGAAAATGTTTTTAAAAGTGAAGGTAAGCAAATGTACAAATTATGTTTTATAACACAATAAAATTTTAGGTTGGGGGCGGAGAGGGGGGTTGTAAAAATCTGACACTAGATTTTTTTATATCAAATTACACTTAAAACTATCAAAAAACTCAACCTTTCAATTAAAAAAACATGTTTAATAATTTTGGGCAGCTTTTTGGCTCAAATACTCCTCTGGGCATCAGTATGATAACTGCATCACTCATAGAATAATTTACTTGTTTATTTACTAGTAAGTAGTTACGTGTCCACTGTAAAGTAATGCTAAAGTTTGCTTAGAATTTTTGAATCGGTGACTTGGCAATAGTGACTGAATAATAAACAACAAACCGTCTACATGGAGTAGCCCTAATTGAGGATATCACAAAAAATGTGGAACCAATAATTATTCAACGAGTAACGAACCGCTGACTGCAAAAACTTTAAATTCCAAATTGAATGAGATGCCCAAAAATTAAAATTTGTAAAGAGAAGTTATCAGGTTCTATTATAGAGCCGGTTAAAAAAGGTTTTGAAAGCAGTGAAAGAAATGCAAAACGGGTGAAGATCAAATTTATAAGGCTGATGAAGCACTTCTAACAAATACATGGTTTCAAATTAGTGAAGATTCAGCTCCTGATAGAAAAATATCAAAAGTTGGCGTAACCATCATGCCCTGCGCTTCTCGCAATTTAAAAACGTTGAACTTCCTGATGATTATAAACGAAGTAAAAAGGGGTTGGGTGTCCAGTTTTTTGGTTAAGAATGGTCGAAGAAAGTCTATCAGGAATGTGAAACACTCTGACCAGTGCCAATAAGCAACTGAAAGACCTTTTAGTGTTAGACGATGCACAATCGGTCGGACTTAAAAGAAAACGAAATGAATAATGATTCTAACTTTCGATTTTGTTTTTGTGTATTCAAACGAAAATAAGTTCGTATTTCTCATATAATTTTTTTCCATCAGTTTTAGTTTTGATTTTTTAATGTTTCTGTTATACTGTACTTGTTTTGAAAAAAACTATAAATTTTATAATTTTTTTGTATGTGTTTTCTGCTGTTGTTTCTTCTGAGCTGAGCAAAAATTTAAAATTATAAACCGTTAATTCTTTGCTGTATAAAATCGTATGTGAAGCTTTTAAATCATATGTGACAAAAAGTGTGCTATTTACTTCAGCATAACTGCATAACTACATGCATACATATAAATATTAAATATATTTATTTATTTTTTACACACATGTTTTCGAACGTAAAAAACATTATTTTTTTTATTAATAAATAAATTATTTAGAAACTGTAAAAACCGTCAAAGATTTAATCTGCGTTGTTTCATTATTTGTTGCTGCACTTGTGGTTTCAGTTCTTAAGTTTATCATGGTGGTTTGTGTTGCTGAGAAATCTTTAAGAAAAAAATATTGATGTAGAATTTTTGCATTTCTTCGTTTATATCTTGAAACCACAAATTAATTAATTGTCTTGATTAATATTTTTGTTTCTCAATTCAAGTACGTAACTGCTTTTACGTCAATGGTCGGTGATTGGTTGCTGAATTTTATTAAATATGAAATTGTAGCGATCATTGTAGTTCACTGCTACTTCTACTTAAAATTTTTAATATTTTAAACCTTTTTTTGTGGTTTGTTTGTTTTTTGTTTCGTCTTCTATAAATTAACATTTAACTATTTTATCTCTGCCACCCTGTTTGTGTTTTTTTTATTACTTATTTTTGTAAACATCTGCAAAATATTCTACGAATCGGACATTTTATACTTAATTTAAATATGAATTGGGTCCCTTTATCTATCGGCTCGTAATGTTTGAAATATTATACTCAAGCACAAGAATAAAGAAAACAAAATATCGTATAGATTTTTGCACATAAAGTGTTCTTAGAAAAGTAGAAAACCAATATGTGAAGGTATAAAAAATGATTTTATTAAGACTTGAAAATAAATTATAACTTTGGAATAGTTTACCACATCATAATCCTGTTAAGGACATGCTCATATTCAAACACTTGATATTTGATAATTCCAATTTAGCACAGGAAACAATAATAGCCTGTCTGGACAAGATTTCAATAATAAGACTGGCAAAAGAAATATGGCACATTTGGATTTTTGCTTAAGAAAATAGTAGTTTTCATTGTAATCGAATCATGAAAAAAAAAAAATAAGGACACAAGTGACAACATGTTACCGAATCATTTCGAAAGGAATTTTCTTTAAAGTGGTTTTCTAAAGAAAAACAAAATAATGCGATTAACCAACAAAATTTACCATCTTCTCACCACTTGCGATGACCGCAATGTTTCAGATTTCAAAGAGATGCCAAAAATTGACATTGTTGCTGTCTGTTATGGATTAATTAGTTAAAAATCCCACACTTGAAATCACATGTATTAAATAAATATTGTCGAAGATAAAGATGACGATTTAAAATGAATATGTACTCGTACTTAAAAATATAATAACAGCCATAAAACGGCAAATTATAAAATTCACGCCTCTTTGAAAAGTGTCCACTGCAATTGTTTTGTACACGTTTTTTTTTGTTACGTTAAACCACTATATTTTAAACCCAAAAAAATATATAAAAATGTAAAATTCTCTTTTGGGACATGTTCGTTCGTTCGTTCTCTCTTAAATGCGTGCAGAAGTACTTGTATCTTTAGCCTTGATTCTTTTTTATTTGATTTTCTAAATGAAATTTTTCGCGCCAAAATTGTTTTTTTTATATTCAAGTGCCTTTAAAAATCTCATCATTTGTTGTTTTTTGTTTGTTTCTTGTTTTGTGCAACATACTTTAATGCTGCTCGTTTGCCTGTTTGGTTTGGCAGTTAAAATTTAATGTGTCTGTGTGGCTGTCAGTCAGTCTCTCTGTCGTTTTGCCCACTGTTATTTTCGACTTGCCTGTTCACATTCCTTTTTTAATTCAAATAAATAAATTACATTGTTTGTGCTCCAACTCAGAAACATTTTGCTTAAATTTGTGGGTTGTTGGAGATTTTTTTTTAATTCTCGCTTGGAAACAAACAGTTTTTTTTAACAATTTTAAAGTTTTTACTCTTCTTTTAAGTTTTTTTTGTACAATTTTGATAATGATTTTTGAATTGTGCTGAATGTTAAATTTATGAAATATAAATTAACAAGTATCAAGCATATGTTTGACAAGTTTTAATGTATTTAGTGCTAATAAAAGATCATTATCAGAAAGTTTCTGGAATTTTTTATATATTCACTGCTTTATTATTATCAAAAAAGTATTAATATTAATATTTTCCTCAAATATTCCCTGAATCAATTCTCGTCGGAAAGTCGTTGAAAATTTTCTTATAGAATTTGCTTCTATTTTTTTCTAAAACAAACCCAAACTGAGAAAGTTTTTTGGCTTGAAAATTTGGGGCGTAAGATGTGGCCACAATGCTGTCGTTTTCCTGTTTAGAATATGCCGCCCTAAAGCCGATTTCATTGAGTCACATTCTTGAATACAAGGGTCGTTCTGAAAGATTCCATGTGTAGGGCGAATTTAGCGTAAAGGAAAATTTATTCAAGGTAAAACCAGTGCTCAAAGTACCATTTATTCACGAAATTTTGGATATCTGCTGCGCTTACTGAAGACGTTATTTTCAACAGGAAAAATATCTATAAAAAATATCGATTGCTTATTTTTGACGATTTTGGGAAAATCAATCGTTACGCTTCCTCTGTACATAAACATTAGGATCATAGAAAATTAAATTTTAGGAGAAGTGAAACAGAACGTGATATTTAAATGATAAACAAACACAAATTTAAATTTTCTTTTGTTTTCCGTATCGTAATAAAAAAAATGTTTAAATGTTTTTTCGGCATGTAGCTATTTTTTTTTGCAGTTTTTCATAAAATAAAATATTGAAATGAGTTTTTGGCTTGAGTTAAAATCTGAGTTTACCCATTTCTTCTTAATTTTTAAGAAATTGTTTTTGGATAAATTCATTATTTTCTTAAGAGAGTACTTTTTATTTGAAACAATTTATATATCAGACTAGCAGAACGGATCAGTACTGATTTCGAGGTCGCTACACCATCTCATCAGCGTTTTTTATTCAATTTTACCACGTTTGACGGTGGATACTAGTGAATAGGAATATCAACTATTTAACACTATTATTTAACGAATTAGATTACGAAAAGTGCAACTTATTCATTTCAAGTTAAATCAATTTCGGTTATAACGAAATTCCATCTCTTATAATTAATTATTCTAAATATTCCATACTCCCGCTTTTTCCAGAATCATTGGCTCTGTGATTAAGCATTTTTGCATTTTTGTAGTTGACTTTCTTAGTATTCAACTACCTGTGACAATGTAAACATGTTAAACTCAGATTTGAACTCAAACCAAAAATTCATTTCAATATAAACCTTAAACAGTTCAAAAATTACGTATAAATATTAATTATAAAATAAAATGTTAAAAAAAATAATTATTATTATTATTATTTAGCGAACTATCTGACCTTTTATTGAGAGAGAGAAGTAAAAAAGGATGCGAATTTTGTGTTGTTTAGAAAAAAATTAAAGTTTCTACTTTCCTTTGTTGGTTTGAGTAAAATTTACGGATACGATCTTTAAAAAAAATCCACATCAAATTGTATTAAAAATTCAAATAGAAGTTAATGCCACAAATCAGTGAAAACTACAAAGGATGTTAAATATGGAAACCACCAATTTACTTCACTCATCAAAACATTATGTGGCTATTTCTTTTCTCTTAATACTTAATGCTCTTAAGTCTTAAATTACTTCTATTTTGAAGGCTACAAAATTAAACCAATAATTATTTCAGTTTCCATACAGCTCTTTGTGTACTTTACTTTGTAACAACAAATGCTTTGAAAGGTCATAAATAAATCCAAAATATAAATTTTACATTATTTCTGATGATACGAGTATTAATATATTTGCTTTTTTGTAAATCAATGATAATTTATATTTAAAAAAACAAAACACACACACACACACATACTTAGACTCAAATCATTTGATCTTCATTTCTATTTACAAATTTCAGGCAGAGGTCACATACAGGATACGTGCTGATCAAAAGAACTGTTGAAATGTAGATAATTATTTAATTCACTTGAAAGCGAATATTTGGCCGTTCCAGTAATTTTTCACAAATTTAACAAAAAAAAAACGATTGTAACATGTACATTTTGTTTACTTGTTAAACAAACAATTAAAACAAACATTTCTTTATTTAGATCAGCTGTTCAAACTTTTATTTGTTTCAATAATCAGCTGGTTTCTTTGGCATTTTGTTTGTTTGTTCGAGTTATTTTAACGTTCTCTGTAAGGAGTTTTTCTTTTAATCCACAAGTTAATAAATCTTTATAGTGTATTCAATACTTGCAGCACCCTGTATCTTGCAGTAGACATTGTTAAGTACTGTGTTAGCAATATTTTGTTGCAGTTAACCTCGAAAAATTGTCGTTAGTTTTCAAAATCATGGCCATATTGAAAATGTGTCGCAACAAGGAGCGAAAACAGCGGGTCTGGTCAAGTTTTTCTTTGGCACAAAAAAAAAGAATTCTTGAATATTTATTTTGGCAAAGCCTGGTGTGTCATTGTTTAGGTCGAGAAATATCACTTACATAACGTGTCAAAAACTACTGAAAGTGTTAGTGAATGGCTTAAACTATTGTTTAACAAAAGAGGTCATAAAAAAATGTCACTTTCGGGGAAAAGAAAATATGAATGCACAACTAACAGCACTTACACAATCACTCTAAGGCCACAATCTTCAACAAAATCTTAGCAGGTACATTGAAATTAAAGAAAACTGTTCGTTTTTTCTACTTCATACTGTGGCAAATAATAATGAAAATCATAGAGGTTTTTTAAATCATTTCATTGATTCATACTTCAGTTTTCATTCAAATGATTGTAATCACTTTGCCGACCATAAAACCTTTATTTTGCTTGAAAGAAAAAAAAACGCACTTGAAAGTATTGCTTAAGAACAATAAAACTAACGAACGAGTTTAAAGAACCAGTAGGCTTTCATGAATTTCAATAATTTTTTATTATTTATTTTTTTTTTTTTTTCAAAAACATCCTGCAGATTTTGAGCCTTTGTTTTCTTTCTAAAATATCATTTTCAGTTGGCAAAAGTCCATCAAATGGAAGTCTTCACACTTAATTTTTTTTTATTAAAAAAATAAAAATAATTTTATAATAATTTTCTTTTTAACTGTTTAGTTCACTAAACAAAGAATATCCGAGAAAATTTTATTGATAAAACAAACATTTTCTGCTTCACAACTGTAACAAATTGCATGGACTGACTTGTCTCGTTAGAGAAGAGCCAGAGGAGAAAGGAGTCAATAATTTTGCGAAGCGGCAAAACATTTTTTTCTTTCATTGACTTCAAATAATTCTTAACATATCGCTTCTTTATTGCAATATAGTTAATTTAAAAAAATAAGATTTTTGAGTTAAAATTGAAGAATTATTCATGGAATTGCTGCTCTTCATCTTTTGTGAAAAATTCGTCTAAATATCTTGTTTACTCACCTCTTGAGGGGAGAATACGAGTATTATTTTATTTTTCCATTGAGCTGTGAGTAAATAAAAAACTTTAAACTCGTTTTCTGAAGAACGCGGGGGTTTTCTTTTTTTAGATATGACTACGTTGCAATAAAGGAGCGATATGTATGTATGGAAAATCACTACGAAATGTAAGCGCCTTTTACTTGAAATAAAAAAGGAAAACGGAAAACAAAACAAGAAGGTAGTCCTTTTAAATGAAAAATTCATTATTTAAAATCAATAAATAAACAAAATATTTTAAATGTCTGGTCAAATCATCCAGAGTTTGTGGCCGTCGTTTGAGTTTGCAATGTTAATTTCGATTCTCAATAAAAATGCGGTTAGAAAAAAAAGCCACTGAATATTAATCTTTTGTTTCAAAATGTTTATTTTTGTTTCAATATTTATTTAATGAGTCAAGCCGATTTTGAGGGTCAGCTCTCCGGTTAAACTAGACATTTGCATAAACACAAACATTTACACATCCAGCAAGGCTTGAAGGAGTTGTTAAGTTATTTTTCAAAAGAAAACTAATAAGAAAATAAACAACCTAAAGGACAATTATTTGCTTAAAACCTCCTTAACGCCGCATCAGAGATATTCGTAGCATATCTTAAAAACTAATGATTGTTTTACAGAAGTTCGAGAATGCTCATGTTTATGACATGCCAACATATGATCTCAAACCATTGAGATGATCCTCATACGGATGGATCAATTCAATAAATGAATTTTTTTTTATTTTCTTCTCTTACTATCGACTTTCACCAACAACTTTAACACAACAATTAATTTGACTACTACTCGAACTTCAAACTTCACATGGTGTTGTTATTCAAAATATTCCTTTTTAAAAAACTCTAACAATTTCAAGGAAGGAACAGTGTGCAGTTCAGCCAGCAAATAGCTAAACATGCGAGGGTTGCCCTTAATATTTTGCAATAAAATAAAAATATTAATTTAAAGTGGTTTTTATTTCGAACTATGAATCCAAATATTAAGAATTTGCCATGAAACAATATTCAAAACTCAATCATCAAGCTGGTGCTTAAACACACAATTTTGAGATTGTTCCAAAATCAAAAAAATCTGTCGAGCTTTACAGAAAAAATATTGTCAATGAACCATGAAAACCATGAAGTTTTCGAAAAGTATGTAAACATCAAAAAGAAATTTATAAAATATTTTTTCCAAAGTTTTTTTTTTCAATTCAAAGAATAAATTCACGTACGTGCGATGAGAGCTAAGATCTTTGAATTAGATAAATTTATGAATGATTGAAACAACGGGTTTCTTTTTTTTTTGTTTGGTATCATTCTTATCTCAAATATGTGTACTCTTTAATTTATTTGTATGTTTTTCATTTTTAGTAAATGAGCTTGAGAAACAGTTTAGGTTCCAATTACAATCCAGGTTGAGAAAATGTAACGCACAAAGTGCTGCTCGCGAACACACAAAATTTATGAATGATTACACAATGTTACATAAAAACTGTATACCCAATTGACCAAACCTTCGGCTATAATATCGCCTACAAACTTATCTCGTGTAACACACTCGTGATTGATAGTCGAAAACTAATTGAAAAATCCGCTTAGTTTTGTTCAATAGAATCAAAAGCGAACCTTCAACGTTGCGAAATCGATAGATTTCAATATTGTTAAAAATAAGTTTTTTTCTAATTTTTAATTTTATAGAATTTTTTTAATGTTACAATTCATATTAATAATTAGAAAACCAAGATCATTTGCTGCAGTTCTAACACATGACCTTCATAAGACTACACGAGTATACTACCAACCAGGCTAACGAAGCAAATACTTTTAGGTTCGTTTATTAAGTATGAAATAAGCATTCACGAAATATATTCGAAAAATTATTTTATAGTATTCATTTTCGAGACATTATCGATGGTATTTCATTGTAGCGAACGTTTGGTTTTTTTTCAAATTCGCGAACAATTATTAAAGATTATTGTTTCGAAAATTTTTGCTGCCTCTTCGCCGATTTCGAAAGAAACTCTTCTTTCGTACAATGAAATTTAAAACAAAAGCAAAATTTTTAAATTTGTTTTTCTTTCAAAAGTAATAATACGAAAGAAATGTTTATTTCGATATCGACGCACAGGCTGATATCTTTAGCGAACAGTTGTTCGTCAGATAATGACCTTTGATTGGAAATAAATGAATGTTCCCTGTAACAAAGAAATTCGTCAAAATAAAAATATTCGTTCAATTGCGAATTAAAGAAATGTGAAGTTCGTTTTAGTTTCACTAGTAATATTCGTTTTCAAATCTTTTATGCGAGATATATTTACCAAACTTTCGATGGCGATATTATTACCAAAAGTCATGGTCAATCGGGTATTTCAGTCGGAGTGTGAATGGAACTGATCCTTAGGAATTGATAATAAAAAAAGGTTGAAACATTCAAATGTCCACCAACAAGAAAAAAAAGAACATGCAAAGAAACTTAACAAAGATTTCAACTAAAAATGAAGGTAAACAAAACATGAATTAACTTTAGAAATTTAACAACAAGAAGAACATGGAAATAGTTCAGTTAAGTGAAGATTTAGATTATCATAGGCTGAATATCAACTATATACCCTTCATAAAACGTATAGTTTAAAAAAATATTCAAAAAATTTTGTAAAAACTGGAAACAAAAATACACACAGCCACACAAAACCACGCAGACCCACTTGACCAAGACTTTCGTTAACGATATCGCTTGTGATTTCGAGTTCGACCATCAAAGACGAATCGAGAAAAGTTTAACTGTCGCTCAGTATTGTTTCCAAAACCTGTCGATTTCATAGGTTCGCTCTTTGATATTATTAAAGAATCTTTACAAAAGTTTTGAAAGCGGAACCGTAAACTATATGAAATCGAATATATTTTTATATTGTAAAATGTTGAATAAAACTACTTTGTCGACGATATATAATGACGTTTTTATATTTATTTTATATATTTATTACTTTTTTAATGTAAATGGTACTTTAACTGCCTGTTCGTCGATATGGAAAGAAGACTTTCTTTCTACAATTACATTTACTGCCAGACCCACGATGTTGTCACTCGTCATTCGTTCTTTCGTACAATTACATTTATCATTTTGTTTTTGTTTTAAATATAATTTTACGAAAGAACGTTTGACATCGTGGGCCTGGAAGTTAAAAGAAAGATGATTTTCTTTCGACCGAAAAAGCAGGCAATTTTATTTATATTTTAATGTTGCAATTCAAATTAATAATTGGGAGACCAAGAACTTCTGTTGTGATTCGAACCTGTGACCTCTAAACTGCTAATCTAACACGTTCCCAACCAGGATACCACAGCATTTGCGTTCGGTTCGCTTATTGCGTATAAAATAATATTCGAGAGATTATCGAGAATAGTCCGATGTTGCAAACTTTGACTTGTTGTTTTGTTTATAAATTCGCGAACGTTCTTTTACCTCTTGCAAAATTTTTGTTTTTTCAAACTGGCATATTCGAGAAATTATCGCGAAATTGTAGCGAAAATTTTCGAAGAATTTTGTTTCGAAAATTCTTGACTTCTCAGGTCGGTCAAGTGGGGGAACAGCAAGTCACGCTGCTCATATGGGAAGAAAAAATATTACAACAAAGTTTTTATTCAGTTATTGTGTTTGTTGTCAGTTTTAGCCGTTATTGCTTTTACTGCCATCAGAATGAATGGGCCATGTTTGTATGAAGAGTGTGCGTGTGTGTGTGTGTGTCAAGATCGTGATTCCTTTTAATTTAGCGATCCAACAATAAAACTAAAATATAATAATAATAAAAGAAAAACAAGCAGTTTAATAATGTTCATTTATATTAATTTTTTATTAACGATGACAACAGCGATATGTTCAAGGAGAAGTACGAGTAGTAAGTAAAAAAAGGGAATCCTGTTTGAGAAGAATCAACATTTAAATCATGAGAAAATGCGCCTTGTTTTCCTAATTTTTTATTTGTTTTTGTTTTTTCATCAGGTTGACTGGCTGTTGTGTTCTGTTCAGTACTCTGTTGTTGTCAAAAGTAAAATTCCAAGAAGCCTAACAATAAATACACGTTTTATTTTAATAAAACCGAAAAAATTCAACAAACAAATACAACTATTACGACTTAAAGCATTCGCATACAAACGTAAACGAGTATTCACAGTCACATTCATACCGCATAATACAAGTGCTTTGATTGAGGTCTGCTCATTTTGGTTAACTTGTACACCATTTCCGAAACTTGTAGGTAGTTATTTCAAAATGCCGAAAAGGGTGAAGAATTCTAGAAGATTCAGGCGCCGGAATTCCCTATCATGTGTTCTTCTTAAAGAAACACTTTTTCCAAACTCTTGCAGGACATATGGACGAATTTCAACAAAAAAAATCCTTTGGAAATGGTGTCTACTACTTAGATGCTCTCTTCAGTTCACATTGTTTTGATTATCAACTAATTGTAAAGATGAGACTTTTGATGGATGTTTTTCCTTCTTATTAAGTTCTCCAATACAAGTTGTGAACTCATTATCCTGCAGAAACTAAGAAATTCTTAGAAAATTGTTAATAAAAGCCCGAAATAAAAGCAATAAAAGCTTTTTTTACTTTTCAAACACATAAATATTCTTTAGCTCAGTGATATTTATTAAGAGGAGAAAAAAAACAACAATTGTAGACTTCCTAAGAATTCTATTGAAAAACTTCATATATCCTTCTTCAGTTTAATTTCATTCACAAAAAAAAGATCTTTCAAATGTGTCAGTTGCACTTTGCTGTTTAGATTTGAGATTTCCAAAAAAAATAAAATTCATATATTTAAGAATCCTGTTTGAGAAAAACTTCCGTTTCCTTATAGCAATAATTTTGATGGCATTAAAGCAGGAAATATATTTTTTTCGACTCCCACGCTTGAGTGGGGACCATATTGGACCGGCTACTTCCGTTTTTAGTTGGCAGCAACCGTTAGTCCATTAAATAAATCTTTGTTATGTGAGTTCAATGTCATTGAACGACATTTTCCATTATCAATCAAAAAATATTTCTGTTATTAATTTCTTATATGAATAGTTTTTCTTTGATCGAGGTCGATTGAAGTTGTTTATTTAGGTTTGCGGTAAACTAAAAAAACGTATCATTATACTCGTATTTAAGTAAAAGCAAATATTTTATTCTTTATTTTTCCACACCTCATCAAAGGAAGACTGGCGAACAAGTCCGCGGTCATTAAGAAAATATGTAAAGTAAAGATTATTTGTAAAATAAAGACACCTAATTCTGGTTTTACGCGATAGAAATGTTCCTCGAAAACTCGCGAAAAAAGAGATGGGGTAACGAACATATTAAATATGGGTAAAATATTTTATTGAAAGAAATACAATAGAAGAAACAGAAACATGTAGAAAAAGAAATCACAAAATCATAAAACTTGAAAACATATTTCAAATTAATTTTTAGATATTCCCATTTATGTAAATTACCAATTATAAAAATAAATTTTTAATCAGTATGTCCCCGTCAAGACTAGCAATTTTTGTTGCTGCAATTCTTGAGTTTATTAGTGAGAGGGGTAAGAAGATTGGTTAGTGATACACGGTTTCATGTGCTCTGCAATTCTCTTTTGCTTTGAAATTCGGACATGTTAATTTGAAGTTTTATTTGCTTTATTTCTTCAGTTGGAGCAAAAATTCATTTCCTTTAATTTAAAGTATAATTCATTTCGTTTAATATCGCAAACCATGAAAGATGTGTTTAACAGTAACGTTGCTTTCTACCACCAAAAACAGCGTCACAGCCATCTTTTAGATCGATACGACGCTGCATGCAGCGATGCTCCAACTTTGTTAAGTTCTCCGCTAATTAAGATTTGGTTGGTCTTCAATATACACTTCTGCTGTAGAAATGAGCTCCTCGTTCGAATCAAATCTTTTTCTGTGGCTTCATTTCTCGACGCACGACGATTTGGAAGCACGAAAAAGTTCCTAAAGTCTGCTTCAAAATCTCGATACCCAACTCGTTTATTTTTCTGCAGAAGTGCTCAACTGAGAATTATCGTTCTCTTAAAATATCCTTCATTGTTCCAATGGCGATCGATATTCTTCATTTATTGCTTTCAAAAAAGGCGAAGGTTATCAATTCATTTGCATTTATTTGTTCATGTTTGTTAAACGAGAAGTCCGCCATTTATGAACTAATATGGATTATTTTTCCCAGATTGGTCCCGATGTTTTAATTGTTCATGAAATCTCTGTCTCTCTGTTTTGGAGTAAAGTGGTTTTTCTTTTCCAAGCAGCTTGCGCTTGTATCGAGGCGGAATCACCTGGAAAAATCTAATACTTTGACTTCATTTATAAGTTATAGTGGTGAGCCGTGGGTCCCTGTTGCACTAACAGTTGTTAGTTGTAAATCAGTCACATTTTTACGTTTATTATCGATTGCCGATAGCTTTTCTATGCCCAATTTTTCGTGTAGAATTGAAATCACTAGATCGTGTGATATAATTGCATCCACAGCAACTTCACACACTTCAATTCGTTATTCACTCAAGTCTATATAGTGGACTTTGTCGAACATTTGTATGACAGTGGGTTTTTTGAGCAGGAAATTTTTGTCTCAACCGATCGTTTGTTGGAGAAAAATATTATGTTAACTGGTCGATCTTGTTTGAAATTTTTGTGAAACCTTCATCGGCTTGAATCCATGCTTGCGCTTTTCAAGAAGATTTAACGAACTAAGATTTTAAATGACAATGACATCTATTCAGCCTATCTGTACTAATTTATATTTTTCTATCATTCAATGGTATCCGCTTACAACAAACGAGAGTTGTAATGTTTATAAACAAATCTAATGACCGCCGGCCGTTATCTCTTCACATCCAATGAAACGTTAATTTTCAATTCAAATTGCGATTTGGAAATTTTCCCATGCCCAAAAGATTTTTTCTTTTTTGAAACGCAAGAAAATAAAATCACATCTCTTGTTCTACGAGTATTTATGTGCTTTTTTGCTAAAGATAAACGCGGTCGATTGGTCGTAAGGATGTCATCGTCAAACGGTTTCATTGACATGCGATACTTTAAGGGTCAGGACTTTTCTCATTATTTTCTTATTGATATTTTGTTGCTGCCGGCAATTTGCAATCATACCTACAACAACCTCAACTTCAGAATATCGTCCTGTTTGCCTTTTTCTTCGAGGAAGAAGATACTGTTTTATGGAAAAGATAAAGAGTAACTGTTGTTGGTTTTATGACCAAAAACTAAAAAGTTTGAAATTTTCCGTTTATTTCTTCCCATCAGAAAAAGGAAATATGATTTTTTTTTTTGTTGTTAATGTGAATGTTTTAGATGGTCAATTAATAACTGACACAAGTATCTTTTTCTTGCAATCCCAACCTCTTCAAGTGACAGAGGGAGACCATAACGTTATGCCAAATATCCTGCTGATGATGATGCTCTGTTGCTGATGTTGTTGTTGTTGTTTTTGCACTGGCTGCTGTTGTGCATTTGAAAGCAGAGACCTGCTAGAGATAGAAAAAAAAAACAAACAAGAAAAATGTCAATGTGCACAAAAAGTCATTTAATATTTGCTGAAGCCACTTATACGGTTTATTATTTGAGATTTTGTTCTTTCGTTAGTTCCGTTTGTCAGGTCAGGTCAGGTTGACAAACGTATCAGTTTTCTTCGTAAGGACAAGTATTGGGTTAAAACGAAAAGATTCCTCGACCCAAGAACAACAACAACAGCATGCATCCTGAGAAGACAATTTTCTTTTAGGGCACTTATCTTTCACCAAACACTTCTCCAACAACGTAGCTTTAGTTGTTGTTTATTTAACAGGACCTGTCTGTCAGTTTGTCCTGTTATTTCTATAGATGTAGCTGTTTGAATGCCTGGCTTAACTGGTGGCTCAATAAATAACTGCAAGAACAATTTTCATGCCAGCGCAACAACACTTTGAGCAACAAAATCGATGGGAATTTTTTTTAGGACAATCAGCTGGGGTTTCAGTTTCCTTTCAATTTGGCAGGCGATGGGAAAAAATCAGTGTCTGTTCACAAAAAGTATTGATTGTATACTTTGAGCTCATAGAATTAGATAAAAAGTCAGTAGTTGGTCATACAGTGAACTCAAGATGGCTCGACAATAAGAATTTTATACACTTTCCTCCTTACTTATGTACATTGATTGTTGATTGTAATTGTTGAGCCATTGTTTTTAGTGTTGCAAGAACAATAAAGTTCTAACAATGAGCCACATCATTAAGTGCTTATAAACCACTTTGTAAATATTGCACCATCATTTTATTATTTCATTTCTCATTCCACCTGCAATTTTTCTCATACTCTGCACTAAATGGAGAAAACTAAACTATTAAAACCCTCCTACTCTTATTGTTGTTGGGCCTAATTACAAAGATTACCTGCCATTTACGTCCTGATCTCGCCATAGTTTTAACATCTTCAAGATTTTGTTAGTCTTAATGTGTTAGAAAAATGAAAATAATAAGAAAAACATCAATAAATAAATCAAATTGTTTTGTATTTGTGTTAAATAATTTATTGTGGGTTAAAGTGAAGCTGTCTTGAAAGATTCTTCGGTGGAAGAACAAGTCATGAGAATGCAAATTCTAATTTTGTCCTAAAGTATTCAAATTGAATTTAAAGCAGGGAAATTCTTGTTAAAATTAAGATCCAAATTAAAAAAAAATATAAACTATTTTTTATCATCAAAATGATTGAATCAATCTTTCACTAAACAATTTTAAAACAGTTTAATAAGCCTTCGTTTTCCACTAGCCGTGGGTTACAGGGACAACACAAAACTGATGAAAAAGTTGACACGATCGTACTTTGTTTGATACTCTTTGCCGTATTGCAGCGGATACTCTCAAAATAATTTTACTTTTACGCGTCTAAAAAAATAATTTTGCAATAATTCTTTCCATTATATCTTCGTCGCAACATTGTGAAAGTAAAGGGTCTTCCAATAAGAGATTTCATTTTGATAGCAAAAAAATCGAGTATTTTTAACCAAAATCATATGTTTATTTTATTGTCAAGAGGAGAGTTTGCCATTCATAATGGGCCTTATTACGGTTGTCGTATTTTCGCCTTCGACTTCGACAGCGTGTACTAAATTAAAGAATAATTTTGTGTACTTCTTTATTTCAGTACAACTTGTCGAAGTCGAAGGCGAAAATACGACAACCGTAATAACCCCCAATGGAAAGCAATATCAGCCAACGGCTACACTTGCAGGATCACATTCATATCATGTAATTTTCCATCACCACTTCGAACATTTGTCATCTATATGTCCCCGATAACTTGACGAATTCCGTCTTTGAGCTTGTGAATCAACTGTGGGCCATTGGCATTGAGTTCTCTCTCCCGTAGACACAAACAAAAAAGTCTAAAGTTGATAAATCACAAGATTTTGGTGGCCAATAGTTTGTGTATTTCATTATTTGCCTTCCTAATGCAACGAAATAAAATATCTTATGAATTACAGCATTAAGCTGGAGTTACATGCCACGCGGCAACGCTTTCCATGCGTTGGTACCAAAAAGTTACACGTTGAGGATGGCGAGGCTTTTCAATAATCACTCCTATCATGAATAAAAAGTGGAATTTTTGGAAAAGTTTTATCGTGCATCTGTGTGAAATTTTCTTCACGCTATCAGTTCCTAGTGAATGTATAAAAGAGAAGAAGATTTGTAAAGCATAAATATCGACTAAAAATTAAACGAATCCAAATTTAGCCATGAAGAAATGCACATTTTTGTTTACAAATTAAATGTTTTTAAGTGTAAATAAAGTTGTGTTAAATACATATTTTAACTACAGTGAATGATTCCACACCAATAATTTTATACTTTGTCCAAAAATATTTTGTGGGGAATCATTATTAAGAATAATGAACACTATTTACTGATCTTGTCCTAGAAAACGAAAATTTATAAACTTTGATATTTAATTGGAAGGATAATGTAGAAATTACATGATGTGTTTAGTCAGTTCGTTGGGAAAAATTTAGTGAACAAAATCAGTTGTGACAAAGATAATTTATTTTATTATTCGTGGGAATCATTCATGAATGAAACATCAGGGAAAATAGAACTACTTCGAGGGGATACGAAAATATTCACAGTTTAGGGTGGAATAATTCTTGAATTTTTGGAGCCTCAAATGTTTTATAATTGATGGCTGAGAAGGTGTTTCCAGACGACTTAAAAATTCTTTAGTTTTGAAAACTATGACCGCTAAATGTTCACCATTTTTGTATTGAATTTTAATCATTTCAATGCGTTGCTGAAGATTTTCATTTTATTTTACTTGTTATCTGTTATTTTATTGAAAGTTAAATGTCTTATTTGAACATCCTGTGCAAATTACACCCTGTTTTCAAGATATCTTCTCTTTTGTTCGACCTTTATTAGTTTGGGAGTTTAGTTTAGTTTACCGATGTCACCCGTTTTATCCTTCTTTTTTTATACTTTTAACATTTGAGTATTCAAAAATCGATTTTTGGTGGATCTCTACATTTAGAAACGAATTTTAACTCTTCATCTTCAGGCGCTCGGGCTGGTTGATGATGAATGAGTGCAAAAAGGTAAATTTTTCGAGGTTTTTCCAAAATTAAGAATTTTCTATTGTTTTTTTGAGCTAAAGAAATTAAATTAAAATAGATTCATAATTGGTTTGTGCACCTCAACAAAATAACTTGTTTGAAATGAGCCATCCTAATGTAAATATTACACCAGCTTTTTTCCAAATTTAAATTTTAAACCTTTTCTAGTACATCCAGTCTCATAAACCATATTTGTTGGTGAAGTTATTTAAAATCTTTACAGTCGTTTTTACAAAAAATAAATAAATATTTTTTTAGATTTTTATTTTAAATAGTTTCCACAAGTTAATTTTTATCTCTAATTTAATCTTAATAAATATATACATATTCATATGTACTCGTACTTCTATTTTGTTTGTATTTCTAGATATTTGTATTAGAAATAGTTTCTCTATGACATCAATGAACCCACATCGAAGGTTCTATACACATTAACCGCTTTAACAATTGATTAAAATTAAAATAAAATAAAAAAGAATAGTTTGCCGTATGTGTGTGTGTGTATATATGTGTATGTGTGTGCTCTTATGTATATCAAACATTTTTATTGAGCATTATTAAGCTCAACAAAATGTGTCTCTCCTTCTTTTGTGAGTTTTATGATCTTGAGCCCCAACTGGAAAAGTGAAAAAATTAATAAAATCATACTGGTTTTACTGGCTGGAAGAGATTTCTACATAAAACAAACTTCGTGTCGTGAGAGTGGAAGAACCAGAAAAAGCGCGGGCGCCGATAGAACTTGTCATTACAAATGCGAAAGCGTTCAAAGCATGGGGGATAAACCAAACCAAGCTGAGGCATACCAGCAAAGAAAAAGTAACGGCCGTTTAAAGTTTTTTTCATGTTGTTTTTTTTTTCTTTTTATCTTTTGAAAACAATTGTAGTGCAAGAAATTGGTGATAGAGAAACAACAAACCTAAAATATGAAACTGAGAGAATTACAAAGTGCATAGATAAATTTTGAAGTGATTTAAATTATGACAAACTACTGTGACAACACATGCATACATAAATAGACAAATTTCTTACATACATGCATATTATTCCGCTTAGAAAGATTTTGATATTAAAGGCCACAATATTATGCAATTACCGATTATTCATTTGCCTTTAATCTTGTGAACGGGATTGTGTTTACCTGATTTGATGACGATGCAAGCACTTCTAGTGACATACTGGCGTTTGCTATGCAGCATTCAACCTTTTCGTAGGTACCATAGAAACCAGGTTCTGTGAATTGTAATCCTTAAAAATATTTAGTACAAGTTATATTTAAGTTTTAAGAATACTTATGTATGACGCATGCTGTCGGATTGCGTTGTGCCGCAGGAAATGCATATCTTTCTGCTATTTGGTAGCGAATTGACCCATTTGTTCGAGATACACACCGCCTATTCTTTCTAGAAGAGAAAAACTAATTTATTTCATCTTTTGTGCAAAAATCGCAACTTCTTTGTTCATTATTAGAAAAGAGAATTTCTTATATTAAAAACATCACTACTCGAATTCCAAATTTTTAATTACTTCAGGAGCAGATATGTGATTTATTTTGGGAAGATGGCGGTACCCGTTTTCTCTTGGGTTATTTATATTAAAAGTAATTTTGTTATACATCTTAAAAATTTTTAACTCCACTTTGATAGTTCAGTTCCTTTATTCTGCAGTTCAGGCGCGTTATTTGTGTGAAATCGTTTCCAAAGGGTTTTCAGAGGACAAAGTAAAATACATTCGTGCAAATTTTGAGCAAAGACTATCATCTGAAAACTCTTTCCAAGGCACAGAGGTGTGCTTACTTGACACCACAGGTGGCACCAAGAGCACTCCTCTGCCATTTTATTTCTTCTTTCCATCGATAATTTTGAAGTCGGAAGTCGAGTCAGATTGATCTTGAATGAAATCAGTTTCAATGGAAAGATTTATTTATTATTTTTTCCAATAACTAAAGATAATAAACTATGATGTTAAATTTTTTAAAGACAGAGATACTAATTTTAGGGGGAGATATAACAGATTACGATTTTGAAGTTTTTGAAACAGCCTCAAGTGCAATCCCTCTGGTGGGATCTGATAGGATACACGGAGGTTGTGTAGCCTGTATAGACGGCCCAAAGATGGACTTCCGAACGATTGTTGTGTGTTTCACGCTGTGATCATGCCCATTTCAAAAGCTACGAAATTCGTGAGCGGGAATGTGACTAGACGAAGATATAATTATCTGCCAAGACAGTCGGAATGCACTCTGGACCCAGCGGCAAATCGAAACTAGTTAACGATTGTAGAAGAAGCCGTGACATGCTAATGTATAAGCACAATCTCGGATTATGCTGGATTTCGGGTCAATGAAACCACATAAGAGCTAACAAGAATAGGTTTTGGCGATAGTTGCGGCAACGAGCGATAGATCGGTAAAGCACCCCATCATTTATTCGGACAAGTTGTCTTGGAAGGAGTGATAGAGAGGTAGCAGGGATAGTAAATGACAAAATTGATTTCGTACCAACGAGCTGTCGACCTCGATTGTATTATTTAAAATTGTGGGATTTTCAACACATAATTTTTAATTCTTATCATTTTATAGTTTTATAAAAAAAATCAGTATACAGTTTTTTTTGTGATGCATAAACAAAACATAACGAAGAAAAATTTCTGGTACTCGTATTAAAATTTGCCTAAATATATACCGATATGTTGTACTATTAAATAAGCGAAAAATTTTCGGATTTGAATTCAAGAACGAACATCTGATACAATTGTAATAGAATTTATTGAAATTTTCACAAATGTAACGAAATGACTCATTACATAAACATAAACAGATCTGTAGTATTCAAGACTGATAAGCTGAATGTTACGAGTTGGCGTACTTGGAATACAAAAGTTAATTTTACCAAGCAGGAAAGTAGAATCAACTTCTCCCGAATCAATCCAAGTATGTATATGCATTCACCTTGAACAAGTGCAGAAATCAATTCAAGAAAGTGTGAAAGCTTGTAAACCGTGCCAAATGAGTTGCGGGACCATAATACTTTTTTTGTGGTTGGAATTGTACCAAAAATTACCCGATTGTACCAACTTTATCATCCGTGGTAGGTAGAGGAAAGTCGTCAAACCTAGACATGGCAAGAACCGATCAACTAGACAAACACCGCGGTGCGATAAGAGCAAGGAAATCCCTTTAATTTGTAGCTCGTCTAAGGTTGAGAGGTTTAATAATATCTCGCTGTGCTAGCTGGAACGACATCAACATGGAAATCAGTAGGCTTAATTATGGCTAGTTTTGCAATAATCGTGGGAAATTTGCCATGGATCTTTCATGTGTCATCGTAGGTATCGGAATGGAAATGTCATTATTTGGCACGACTCTTCTTAACCTGGCCTGACTTACTTTCGTTCGATTAATCTCAACATATATAAAATTCATTTGTTTATTCTAACAAAAAAAGAATGAATTTTTGTTCGAACAATTTAAAAGTCGAAAAATTTGACATCAGTAATTTTTTTTAATAACTTTACTTTTAAATTACTGCTGCAATATTTTTAGCAGTTACATGTAACTGTAAAATTACCCATTACATGTAATTGAGCTCATTTTCAATTAAATGCACATATTTACATGTATACTGTGTAAGCAAACCTATTTTCATATACAATTTTCAATCAACCCACTCTTTTAGTTGCTTTTGTCTTCTAAATCTGCTAATATAGAAGATGCAAAAGTAAGCGAATAATAATATGTATGTACATACGAGTATAATGGGTTGGGTGGGTATGTCTCTTATATTTTGGAGAAATATCCGATATTCATGTTGAGCCAAACATTCGATCGTATCATTTTAACTTGAGCATGAGCTACAACAACAATTACGTGTATCTGGATGTACGAGTAGATGCATTTGCCATAAACATTCGGAAAAAAATAACGAGCCGTTTGTAGTTCTCGTTGAGCGGAAGAGGTTAAAGTCAAAAATAAAAAAAGACAAGGCGCAAAGAAGAATTTTTGAATGTTGAGTTTTGTTTAGTTTTTATTTTTTTTTTTAGTTTTATTTTTAAGAACTCTTTTTTTAACTAATGCACACAGCCAGTCAGTCAGTCAGTTAGGCAGTGCGTGAGTTTGATGGTTGGCGAGGAGGAAAAACAAAACAGAAAATAAATGAAAAGAAATTTTGTCCGTTACAAAAGTTTATACTTTTTCTTATTATAATGTATTTGTTTTCGTTTGAGTGTATGTACTTGCAACCACCACCACTAAAGCAGTTATGAGCTGTCGTAACACCCCAGTTGGCCAAATCGGCATTGCTTTTGACGATTCTTGTACGGTTTAGGTTTCTAAGCGACGACTCACTGAAAATATAAGCGGCAAAATCTTTGCCTCTTTTAAACACTTTGACGACAACGCTGGCGAATATGTTTTAAAGTTTGTTTTCTATCAAATGATGAGATGACAAGTTGAGCGATTTAGTCTTTTCTAATGTCTTCTGTTAGAAATGTTCAGCGGCAATGTCTTTGATGTTGCCTCTAATAAAAATAAATTAAGGACCATTGACGGACCATGTCGAATATGGTGCCGTATAGCAAACTTTATTAACGACAAGATGAACGGCTTGGCTTGTGCATTTGAGATTGCACATTTTTGCAATTCTAAACATTTTCCAGCAACCGTGAACGGCATTGTCGATTTATTTTCAAATACTTTTTTGCAAAACATGAAATTTACACTCAGCTGCGAAAAAATATATTTTTTCATTTATTTACATTTACACATACACATGCATGAATGAGCGGCGAGAGAACATTTCGGTATTCTGGTTTGCAATTATGTGTTGCATACGTAGAGTGCAAATATTACTACTACCTTTAGGTGTTGCTTATTTATGGAAGAGTAGCAATTGTATATCTTTGTATTTTGTTAGTGGCGGTATTTAGTATTTGGTGCAAATGCTCTTGCGAAAGTGCAAATGCAAAATATCGTAGCTTTTTTGTGAACTTTAACGGCAACTCTGTGTATTTTGTTGTTGGATTTCACAAAAGAGCTACGATATTTTGCACTTTTGCAAGAGCATTTGCACCAAATACTAAATACCGCCAGTGTAGAGAAAGACTATGCTACACAATTTAGCAATACCATTTGCACAAGAGTTGCTGTGTAGCTTTGGTAGTAAGTGTGTGATAGGTTGAACGGCCCGGATTCTTATTCCCGTCTCAACATCTGTTCAAGAATTAAATTTAAATTAAAAATACCGCTTTTGATAACTGCTTGCTAGAATGATTTATGTTTTGATTTTAATTGTTTTCGGTAATAATAAAATAGAAATGTACATACATATATGTAGGTCGATTATGGATTTCAACCTAACTTCAGTTGCATTGTCAGCCGGCAACTGAAAATTTGTGCTTGCTAGAAAAACATTAAATATAAACCGATATTAACAGCTCTAAATACCAGTTGTGATCCATAATATAGTTTTCAGCAACTTGCAACCCAACTGAGGTTTTGGGTGCCTTTGGTCTCTTGTGCGAGTTCGCGGCCATTTCTTTGAAAATTTTACCGAGCTGTCTTCAGTATGCCTTTATGTGGTCTTGTACCCATCGTTAGAAATGTCTTAAAGACTTGGCCAACTGGGACAGAAGCACAGACAAACACACACGTACAGGGAGCATTATTCAACATAATTGAGAATCAGATTTTTTATAATATTTTTATATCAACATGAAACAAGAATTATAAATTGAGCTGCAAGTTTGAAAGTGTGTTTGAGAATTTGTATCTGTGTACTGTCAGTCTACCATAAAGAAGAAAAGAAAAATATTCTCTAGATTTGTATAAATTTTCGTCCGTCCGTCTGTCTGTCTGTGCTCGTTGAGCGTTGAGCCGCCAAAGCCGTTACAAATGCATGTCCATGCGACTTTGTTGATACTTAAAGTGTCGTGTTTTGTTTTTATTAACTTTTGTTTTTTTTCTCGTGTGGTGAGCTGTGGGTACGAATATTTTGTTGTTGTTTTAATTTTTAAGAATTTGTTGAGCTTGGAAATGGAGGAGGTAGTGGTGGTATCTGTGGGCCCATCATATGCTCAACAACAGCCATTGTGTTAGAGGGAGGAAAATTTTATAAATAAATTCGCGCCGTGTTAATTTCACAATTCATGTTGAGCTCTCTTGTGTATTTCTTCATTAAATGAGCCAAGCGAAACTCACACACAGATGCACACCCCTCGCTAAATGCACACAAACAAAATTTTATTGCAATGAGCGCAGCGTCGAATGCAGCTCATTGTGTGTGGCAGCAAAGAAACTATTCCTCGGAATTGTTTGGGTTGTTATTGTTTTTCTATTAAATCGTAACGTATTTTAACACTGTGGAAAATTTTGTGAAAGGTGGTCGAGTTTAATAATGATTGATACTGAAAAGATGATCACTGTCCGTGTACGCATTGTGAGCAAGATGTCACAAAACACAGCTCGTGAAAATATTTGTAAAGTTTTTTACATAATCTCTGCTCGATCGCTTTTTCACATGCATACCTCCTTCAGAATAAAATTTTATTGCAAAAACCTCTCAAAAGAAGCATTCATGTGCTTCGGTTTTCTAAGACGGTGTAAGAGATAATTCACTCTATCTGATTTCCTTAATATTTATACCACCGATATTCGACCGAAAAAGGAATACAATTGTCATTTATGGGCCGGGGCTTCAAAGTTTATTTTGAAGTTACCGGATCGGGTAGGTACTGAAGAGAGCGAAGAAGATCATCAGTGACAGTAGTGCAGCCGACTCACTGGAGCGTCGTACTGCATTGGAATGTTCTCTAGTGAAATCAGGGCACTAGTTCCCAAAACGAACAAAGCGTTCTTCGTTAAGAGCGCACCCATTTGCGGTTAATATGCCAGTGGATCACTCAACACATTACAGAGTAAATTCGTTCTTTAGTCGGATAGTTCGAATGTGGAATTAACTCCCTGCAGAGGTTACTTTCAATGTATAAAAATTCAAGACGAATGTCTATAAAACTACTCCCGCTATCTTCCTGCTCATAACCAATTTTCCTAGTTCCGGCACAATGCATTTTGCGTATGTTGGGGTCATACCCTGAGTGCTGGTTCAATTAAAAAAAAAATTAAATAAATTATCGCACAATAATATTTGGTATTTACATTCCGACAACAAATAATCCTTTTTTTGCTTTCAGAATCAACTTCGTTTTTTTTAGATTGAATTTCTCGGTTGAAATACTCTGCAGAACATTAAAAAATTTTCTAAGCGCACATTTTCAGATTTTAATTTTTCACTGCGCTTTTAAATAGCAATTCAAGCAGCTTTTATATGGAATATTTTCACAAATATTTATAAATATAAGCAATTCAATTTAACTCAAATAGGGGTTTGTTTCAGATGTTTTGTAGTTGATGAGTCGAGGATGTTATTTCTTCGAAATTTGTCATTCTTTTACTTCGGCGATATTAAAGGAACAAGTAATTTTGAACAAATGCTCGCTGCTGCATCACATTTTTAATTTGGGTTAATTTTCTTAATTATTGTCTCGGCTTTAAAGTGCTCTTAATTATGTTAATTCATGCGGTGCAATAATTTTTATACTACAGTCAGGCCAATCCCTTAACAGGAATTACACTTACGCCCGTTTTGGCATCCTGTGCACTCTTATGTGAAGGTACCATCTACCTGAATGAAAACCCTTCTCTGTGAATTTGGTTTGGTTTGATGAAGAATCTAGTTTCGTTTATATATTTTCTTAAGTATTTCCAATTTGAATATCGTAAGATATTCCATGACAAGTATAGTGACGCTGCTGAAAATTGTTCTTCTAATCTGACTAAATGCTGGACATCTGCACTGGCAATGTTCCAAAGTTTCGTAGTCTTCGCGTGTCGTACATGTCATCTGTCTACAATTTGTCCCAAGTTTTACTTAAAAAAATGTGTATCTTAAAATTCTTCATTTACTTTAACATGCACTTAAATAAATCATGCTGAGTGTATTGTGTCAGCATGCAAAACATACGTTTGTATGTACGTAAATGTGTACATGTGTATGTATGTGGTACGTGTAGATGTAGAAAGTGGCAAAAGTAACGTATTTTTTTGACACGTTATCATAAACAACAAAATCAACAGCAGCAGCAACAACAACAATAATGATGCAACAACAACATCCGTACAACTTGCTCATACTTCTAATCCAAACAATAAACAATGCTGGAGAAATTCGCTGGTATTCAACGACTTCCATAATCAGTCAATGACTCCGAATGAAAAAAATTAGATAACTTGAAGACATTTACACACATGCATGCATGCATACAAAGATTATTAGCTATTAGAAATTGATTGGGACCATCACATAAGTACATACATGGATTATATCAACAAAATTTTAAAACTCATACTTGCGTATGTATGTGTGTAGGCATGTAAATTAGAATGACCTTTTGCTATATTCTTCCAATTGTAAAATACCGGCCTCGGCTAAAATGACAACACTTGAGAATTTTCAAACAAAGGCTCTCATTGCCAAGTCAGTCATGTCCGAAAAAAATGGAAATATCTTCCCACGATTTTCTTCCATATTGAGCGGCACTTGAATTGTGAAAAAAACGGAGAAAGAAATTTTTAAATCTCATACAAATTTTCATTTTGTATTTAATATCTTGAGCAAACAAAAAGTTGTTGTTTTACTGCTTACTTTTAGCCACTTGTTCAAGCGTATGATCGGGCTCAACATCATACTTTTTTCCCTAAAAAGCAAAAAAGAAAATAAATTAAAAAACAAACTTAAGAATTTGTGTCTTTCTCAATCGTAGGTACACATCCATACATACAACGGCTGTGGCTCAACAACAAACAACTCGTGTGTTTTGTTGTTGGCACATGGTTATAACTCATGCTCTTCACGTTCACAACCTGCGTCTGGCATGTGCACCAGCCAACTCCGACTGCATTGCACTTTTTACAGTTTTCTCTTTCTAGTTTTTTTTTAAGATGTCCTGTTGTGTTTATTTTTCACATTATTTAGTATCCTGCCTGATAAAATGTTGAAATGCAATTTCAGTTTTGCTTCCCACACTTTTAAAAATGTTAGTTTTTCTTAAAAACAATAATTTGAATTGATTTGGTTTTGTGTATGCAAAAGATTTCCTTTTATTCTTCTCTTTGAGCCTTTTGAGGAATATCAGTAAACTCGTGCTCAACAACAACGCCTACACACAGTAAAACTCTGGGATGTCTGTTGTCTTTTTATCTTAATAAGTGGTACGGGTTAAAATATAGAAATCTTTCACATTTCACCCCAACTCAAAGATAACGTGGAGTTTTTAAGAAAAAACATGCCGCCAAATGTGACACATTTCCCTGGATATTTGAAATTACTTGAAAAAAATGCACAATGACAAACAATTTGTTTTTCAGCAAATGGTTTTCTGAAAAATTTTACAATTTTTAAATCGTTCCCTCCCGGTAGCCAAGAACTTCTATATTGAATGCATTCCAGGTTTATGCATAGTTAACGTGACTAGACCCTGAATGTGTTCGAATTGTATTTTTTAAAATACCTACAAACTTTTTTGAAAATGCCACTTGGTAAAAATTGTAGCGGATGAGTTTTCAAGAGATTCATTCTCTGCGACCAAACTATTCCTCTCCAATAAATAAGAGCTATAGGAAAAGGAATTTGTAAGTACTGTACCAAATATTTAAAGACGGATAAAAGGCAAAAAATTCACCCAATATGTACAGCCATATCCATGTGTAAAATTCTGTGATCCACAGGAGGATCATTTTTCTCTTATTTAGCCCTATCTATGATGCTTTCTAAAGTGAAATCTCGAATGTATTTAATTTGAAATTCATCCCCTCTCTTCACTGAGTCGAAGCATCATAAACAAGTTCGAATCATAAATCATACCAAAGCAGATTTTGTGAACTTTAATTGGCCAGCAGAATGGAATACGTTTTCAGTGATGTGAAATCATCCCTTCAAAAATCAGTGGAATGTATTTTTTGAAGATGAGCTCCAGAAACGGAGCTATGAAATCTCAAAGTAGGGCACTTCGGGCATGTGGAATTTTCAAGATTTTCTTTTTTTTGTTGATTCGATTCTAAAGAAATTTATGTATCCGATTATTCCTTATCAGGGTAGGGGAAATATAGTATCCCTTATTCCTATTGCTTCGCTAAAATAAAATTTAAAAAATTAAAATGAATGCTGGATCAACGCCTGGACTTTATTGAGATCTGGATTTGAACGTTTAGTGCAATAAAGTGGACCGGGAGTGGTAAAGATTAATTTGGATGGTCTAGTTGTAGAACCATAAAAACTTTGCGATTGTGTATTCCACTTGCCTCCGTTTGGCGGTCCCTGGGTTCGTTTTAACCCAAAAATTTTTTTTTTAATTTTATATTTTTAACGAGAACAGGATTTGAATGATATCCTTTAAAAGTTCCATTCAATTTAAAAACAAAGTTGAGACCTAAATATTAAAATGTTAGTTGTAACGAGTATTGCATTTTAGTTTTTTTCTTTTAAATCTTAACTTAAGAAATTCCGAGCAATTTTTTTTAAATTTCTCACAAATACTTCTTTTAATATTTCTCAAAAACATTTTATCGTAAATTGCTTTATTACCCACACACTGAATATTCACATTAGTAATTGTAATATTTATGAGATCCCATCCTTCAAGCCATAGGCACAGACATTTTTTTTTTTTTGATAATCATTGGAACCACACACAGAGTCTTAAGGAGAAGAAAATTAAGAAGATGTTGAGAACAAAATAAATGCAATAATATATAAAGTCATCTGAAAAACAACAAAACGAAATAAAAGCTTTCAAAACTTGTTTCAAAGTTAAACTGCAAAAGGAAAAATATTGCACGTTTTTCAAAGTTTTGCTGCTTTAAGAATTCTTAAGTTTCCCAAAAGTGATTATCATGCAAACAACGTTAAGATAAACGATCTAATGAAAGCAAATAATAAAATCTTTGGGCCAGTACCACAGTGATTCTTAAACGTTGGGGCGACATTCTTAACAACATCCATAATTTATAAAAAGCAAATTTTAAACTAGTTAAGAACAAATGTTCTGAAAATCTGTTCCAAAATCACAAAAGGCGTTCGTTCTTTCAGCAGAAAGAAAGAAAAAGAACATGGCTTAAAGAGACTGGAATATTTTTCTTAATATTTTGAATTCCCTCACAAGCAAAACATCGAAAATGATCCTTTCTTTTAATGAATGAAATTTGTTAATCACAAATCATGTCGTCTAAATAAAGATCTTTCTGCCCATGATTTTCAAAGCAGTTTAATAAAGTACTAAAACACAGAGAGATGGGTGTGGTTCGCCATTAACTTAAGCAGATTCCAAAACGGTTTTTGCTCGTCTCCTAATTTAATCAGAATTTTCAAGTTGCTTGATATATATGTACATACATATGCATTTACATGTGCATATGTATGTGTATGTATTTTGTTTTTCTTCCCAACCACATACAATGAGGTGACAAATGACAATCTGTCAATGAGTATGCAGATTACAAACGTGTGACTTTTTCTTCTTTGAGTTTCATCGAATATTCATCGACTCAAAACTAAAACTTAAATTGGCAACAAGAATTTCGGTGCGCTCAAAAGGTTTCTTTGGCCAAACCAATATTTGTGGTTAAATAGCCGTATTTTAAATCAACATTAGCATGACTTTTTTTGTTTTTTACTTCAGCTGACTTGTTTTATAATCTGGTCTGGGGTATTCTTTTCAAGTCTTTTGTTTTCTTCACTTTTGGAATTTGATGGATTCTGTCTGAAAGGATAATTTTGCAATGCGATATTGTGTGGTGACTGCGTGTGGTTGGTTGATTATCTTTAACAGATATTGAATTGTAGAGAGAAACCTCTGCCTTCACTTACATAAGAGTTTAGATTTTGTAAATTTTTGTGAATGAATTGCGTGTTTGGAGTTTAAAGTTAAAATGTTGCTGTTGCAGCAGAGAAGGCACAAAAAAAATCACACAAAGTAAGAAGTCAAGTTAATGATATTTTAATGGACTTTAACATGTTGTTAAGTGTTGCTGGTGATGTTGATGTTACTGTTAATCATCAGAATTGTGGTCATCTACAGCATCAAGCAACACCATCACAGCTTGGATAGCAGTAATAGCAATTAACCCCCCACCAACCTGTTTTACTATAATCATTGCTACACATTAAAAACTAAAAATTATGCAAGAGAAAAAAAGCCTTGACTTTTTTTGTCAAAAATTACAAACAGAAACTGTAACAGAAAAATTGATCCGCCTCAGCAAAGATAAGCAAAAGAAAAACACGAGGAAGAAGTATTTGAAGTCGCTGCACAGTAGAAATGAAGGCGAGCTTTTTTTTACATTTAAAATAAAAACAAAATTTATGAAATTGTTTTTGTGGACCAGGCAGATAATATAAAGTTTATAATAAAACCACTTATAATCGATGCTACAGTAGTTCCCACAAAACTTCTAAAAGAATAAGAGTAAAAATACCAATAGAACCTTTCGAACTGATTGAAAAATAATGAGGGAAACGCAGGATATATGAAAACCTTAAAAAATAAGTTTTCAGTGGAATCCATGACGAAAAGGAGTCGAGTCTAGAGGAGGGAAATGAATAGCAGCCCGTAATTCAGATCAATTTTTACTGCTCCATTAAAAAATATAATCATTTGAGCTTCTGAGCGTCTAAAAATGGACAATATTCAAAAATTATTAGGTGGAGAAATTAAAAGTATCCAAAACGAAACTAAATAAATTGTCAGAAAAAGTTTAAAATATTGTGCAGTCAAAGTATGAAAAAAAGGCGAGTGCTTGCTTGAAATTAAAATAAGTGTTTATTAGGGAAATTTCATGGACGTTGTCGCGTATACATTCGCATTCTTTTCAAAATATTGGTTGGTGTATCTCAAAACAAGTTTATAAATGAAGCTTGATCTGTACATTAATCTATGTAAATATATTAATGGGGGGCTTGATGCAGAAAAACGCACCAGAACACTCGTCTAATTTACTGGAAAAGTGACTATGTGGCAGCAGAATGTCGGTTTTGGAGAGGACATCGCAATAACTCAATCTCAATCCATTAAAGAGTCACCGTTTGACGGCAAAATTAAGCACAACTTGGAACAAAACTCAAAGAACAGTGGTATTCGACACAGAGGAAAAAGGGCAAAAATATTGAAATTAATGTGAACCCGAGATCCACAAAAGTGATACAAGAATTCACAAAGCAATATATTTAAGGGAAGTTACTTTTTATGAATTGAATGCAATAATTGCGTCATTTTTAATTTTGTTTCTATTGTTTTTCCGGCACAAATTTTTAAAATCAATAAAAAAATTTATAGATAAGAGACTTTTCTAAATGCTTTTATATGGCATAAGTGCTTATAAAAAATAGGAAAAATCGTATCATATGATTTTTCTAACAAAAAATTATTCAGTACTAATTTTTTTTGTTTTAATATGCTGAATATTATCTTGTTTTTATTATCTTTTCCACAATTACTTGACTCGGCCGTATTCGCTCGGCATCTTTAAACCTTCAAAAAATTTATTTGAAAAAACTAAAATTTTTTTTAGCTTTCCACCATCTAAGAAGGTCTGAGCCAAAAAAGCATATTTTTGTCGGTTGAAATAAATTCAGTTGTGGCCTTAAAGAAAGCTGTACTTTAAACAGAATTTGGCTTTTTAATTTTGTCTTCTATTTAGCTATAAAGTCTCGAGTATTGAACAAATGGGTAAATACTCGGGCCATATAGTCGTATCTCACATTTAAATCTTGCATCGATTTCACCAACATTTGACAAATGTGATGATTAGATTGGATGTCAGATCAGAGCGAATTTTTTAAAACTTACAAACCTCTAGATTCATACAGCGTCCCCAGTTGAGAGGAATCGCCGCCAAATCGATATTTTTTTTGTGGACAAAATATACCTTATTTTTTGTACCCTTTTTTTGTTTTCTTAAAGAAATTTTTTACTAAATCGGAGTTTTGTCCAAAATTTTATGATGAAAAAAGTAATATTGAAATTAAAACTTGAAAAGTTTACGGGGATGAAAAATCGAAAATATGGGAGAAGGTTGTAAAAACTGCTGATCCTGGATTCGTATAATGCTCACAGTGACACCAACGGACAGAAGCAGTGATTTGAAAATAGATTTTGAGTTAAATTGAATTGAAATTGATTAGTACTTTTTAAGATGTGGGAAAAAAGAATTTAACTGTTTCGAATAACGCTGATTGTGGCTAAAATTTTAAAAAATTAAATTTTTAATACTCAAACGTATGATGTCATGATTAAATTTTCAAAATGTTACATTAACACAATTCACGTGTGTGACCCAAAACATAAAATAAAACTGGCTTAATTCTTTTTTTTTTTTTTGTTTTAATCGTTCATACTTGCTCTTTTGCACTCTTCCGTTACAAAAATTCATTCAATAATTGTGTCTGAAGTTTGAAAGATCTCTCGAACAAAATGGGGACTAAATAAAACAATTTGAATGTCCACAAAACAATCGACAACCATAAAATACACTTTAAATGGTGCCATTATTATCGACTTCAAGCATTAAAACCGCTGTCAATTATCGTATCGAATTAAAAGGAAAGATATTAAAAACATTAATGAGTCCAAAAAAAAACTCTGAAACTCCGTAATAAAATTGGAATCAGACCAAAGATTTGTTTTTTTTTTTTTTTTAATTTTTTTATTTGTCGCTCAAGTTTTTATCACAGCAGTGTCCCGTTCTCATGGCCAGAACAACAAATAAATAATGTTACAACAAATATTTAATTCTTTAATCAGCAGACACTTGTTGCCGTTGTTGTTGTTGAAATAAACTCCAATTTCGTTTTAAAATGAACAATTTTCCAAGACTTGTTGGGAAAATATCCTGAGCAGGCAATTTTTGTGTTTCCTTTATTTTTTTTATTATTAAATCTTTTGAAAAATCCTCTATTATTCGAAATGTTTGTAGGGGAAAAGCGGCAAAGTTCAGTGATTTTCTGCTCTTCTCAGCTCAACTGGTCGTTGTGTTTTCCTACTCAAATCTTTACTTGGCTGACTTTATTGCATTTCCAAGAATTCCATCATAATTTTTATAGTTTCTACAGACTGTGTGTGTTGTTTTTACTGTTTGCTGTTGGAGATTGCAACAAAAATCCTAAAACATTGTTAGTGCGCATACTTCGTACATGCATACATGCAGACGACATACGCCTAAAATATACTTGTTGGCCCGATTCTTTAAAAGATTTCTTTTTTTTATATTTCTTGAAAACATCTCCGCCGTCATGGTCGTCGTGGTCGTCGTCATCATCCTCATCTCGTCCTCCTTCGAGGTAGGAGTAGTTAGTTGCCTTTAAAAGACATACGTGTGAAATGTCGAATATTTTGAAGATTGAAGGTAAATATTTGTGTTGTCTTAACACAAATAAATACTCTCATTGTATTCATACTCTCCTCGTATACCAAAATAATTAATGTTGTATACATATACATAATTATGTATGTATAAGTGCACATACATTTTATGGCAACACAAACAAACGCGTGGGTCTGTCTGGCAATTGTTTTCCTCTTGATTTTCAGTTTTGGAAATATAAATACAAATAAATGTAATAAATTGCTTCTTTTTTATTGCTACTAATTAAAATCAGACAAGATATTTCCTAAATAGATATCAAATAATCATACTGAATAGTGTTTAAAGATATTTATCACTTGCGATCATAAAGGGCACATATTTTTCATCGATAAAGCAGATTCTTTTTCTTTGATATTCAAAATTATTAGTGGTTTTTCTTTAATCACGTTCCAATTTTAATATGAAAAGCTAAAGCTACGATTAAATTCCCAGACAAATAATTCCCAGAATTCAGTTGAAGATAAAAGTTAATTTTAAATCTTGCAGATTTTTTTCACAGTAAATTAAATTGCAATTAAATTAAATCGAGAGGTGTCGTCCCATAATCGGTTGGAAGGAAGTTCCTTTGGCTGTTTGTTATGTATTGAATGGCAGGCAAATTAAAGTAAGTTATTCTTTCGAATAGAAAAAGTTCAGTAACACAGTTAGGCCTCTCACTAAGTGTTCTATTGCGTCATATTTGTAGTATTGCATAAAATGTTATCAACGTCATAGAAAAAACATCATATGGCAATACTATTTGTTATCTAGATATCGATCCTATATTGTCGTCATATCTCAAAAAACCTCGTTCGTCAGAAAACGAGTTAGAATTTTATAATTTACATACACATCAATTTAAAAATAAAATAGTATTCTCTCCTCAAGAGGCAAGAAAACAAGATATTTATTTGTACACATTTTTTACACAAAACGAAGAGCGATACGACGAATGTATTCTTAACTCAAAAATCACGTTTTTTGAGATATTTATACGTTGCGATAAACGCGCGATATGTCTTTTTCGGTCTGCTATTTATTTAGTCAGCTGTTTTTTTTAGTTCGAGCTGAAATTTATTTTTAATATTGTTTTCTTTTACTTTGAAAAATTTAAATAATTCTGATGAAAAAAGAATTTAAAATTTTAAAATTTTAAAGAAAAACCAAAATATAAAAAGCAATAAATGAAATAGAAGCAGAAGGAAATTATTTGTTTAGTGACTGGATATAAAATTTGGTAATAAAACCCGTAGACGACATGTTTTTTACATCTGACTTGCCAACTTTTGTGAATCATATATAATTCTGCGCGTCTGTCAAAATTGTTATTTTAGAAAAGATTTATAATATTAGCTCACAAACGTTCATGTACAATCACCTCTGATATTCACCATATTTATTTGCAACAGCTGATATGAGTGCAAATTTTATTAGAATTTTTTGTTAAAAGGGGATTTTTTGTGAAATGTATTTGAAAAGTAACAAAATTGAAGTGTGCCGTCTCAAAAATGAGAAAATAAAAATGAAAAGAAATAAAAATACAATAAAAACAGTTGATGTCAGAAGGCTTCTCAGATCAAAATAGAACACGCTTTAATTGTAATTTTGTCAGATGACTGCACATGAGTTTTCCACAAGCAATTTTTTAAAGGTACAGCGCGACATGTACGTATTTTACAGTATGAAATTTGACAAGTCAGATATGAAAATCATGTCGTCTAGGAGTGGCAGTGGCATAAGTAATCATTTGTAAAATAAGTTTTTATCTGTTTTGCTGGACCTTATTAATCCTTAATAATAATTTCTATATTTTTTATGTCATTTGAGTTTAACGTCTATAAATTTTTTTGTGGCAATACAACAAGACTTTGCCATTTATCACTTTAAAAGACTTTGTGATTTGGCTAAATGATTCCACCACTACTTACTTGACTGAGTCATAGCTTTATTCAAGCCATATTTCTCAGACAAAGCTTTTATAATTTTTCTTTTTTGAGTTTTGCTGGACATTTTTTCCTTTTTCTTAATAATAACTGCAATAAAGCCCTCTGATCAACACCATTATCTTTCTAATCATATTTTCAACATCGATTTCTAAAGTTGTTTGGTATTCCCTCCATAAGTGATCAAGTGCAAAGATAAATTTTTAGATCCCTCTTTCTCCTTTGTTTGCCAACCGATCCTCTTCGTTCTATTACCAAATGGTAGACATTTGTTGAGCTTTACGGACCAGATTGTATATTATTTAAATCGGTTCAGTATTAAAGGAATAAAAGGCTCCTAAAGTTGACATGACTACAAATGCTAAAAATACACACGTACATTCACTTGTGCAAAAACACATGCAAAGCAATGAGAGTATTTATATGAATGAACTTGAAAAAGAAAATGAGATCAGAATTAAAAGAGATGAGAATTGAATATGGATGTACATGTTCATTACGTATGGATGTGTTATCTTTAAACAAAAACTTAAAAATAAATGAGTGTTTTTATATGCAATTTTATTTTGTTTATTGTTTTTTCCATGGGAAAGGGAATAGGAAATTAGGCAGTTTTTTTCTCTTTAAATAAATGCAACTAAAATAGGTACACGTTCAAACTGGCGGTCGAATTTCGATCACTAGTTAAAGTAAATAAATAAATAAATTTTAATATGAAACATTTAAAATTTGTCCGATATTGTCATATTCAAAAAAATTATGGAGGCCAATAGAGTTCGGCAAATTGCAATAAGGTAAAAAATGTAATAATTTGAAAGCACCCACATGCAGGTACTGCATGAGCCTCTGCAATTAATAGGCAAAAGAAAAGGCAAAATCTTTTGAATTTGTGAATGAACTTCAACTGGCGCTGTAATTTCATTTTGGCATTTCAATTAAAATTATTAATTAATTTAATTCCAAAGAGAAAAATTTAAAAAAATCTATAAAATAAAGTTAAAAATTGGATGAATGTGAATCGTATATCTATCTCACACTCATACGAGAAATGTTTATCGGCCTACGATGCTCCTGGAAGTCTAGAGAGTAAATGCGGTGTGTTAAATTGTTTAGTGTCGTCTAAATTGGAAATTTACTTCAGTTGTTTTCTAACTAAACTTGACAACCTTTTAGCACACACATTCAGTTATCTTAAGGTTTTTCATAAGTTCCTAATACGCACTCACGTTGTTTATTATTGGCCTTTATAAGCTGTCGATAAGACTTTCAAACAAAAAAAGTTTAATTTCTGCAAAAGGTTGCTGATTGCATATTCCATTCGAATTGCAGCAAAAACAATGCAATTATCTTGAGTTCCTTCTTGTCTAGAATTATAATGAACCGTGTAATGTGATGATAGAATCGTTTTTGGATTGATCAATTTAGTTCGCACGGTCAGCTGTAGGTCTTTCTTTTTTTCTTTCGTTTTATTTCAAAAATGTAGAAACATCAATCTGGCTGGAATAGTTTTAGTGTGTATGATTGATAACGTTATTAACTATTATTTTTATCACTGCAATTGTTGATGAAAGAATAACAAGGATTTATGCTTTTAAACATTTTTCATTGCTTGTCTTGTATTGTGTTGTGCCTGGACATCGTAATCTACACTATTGTGAAATTATTGCACAGATCGCAACAACAACAACTACTGGGCACATGCATTTTTTTTTTTTGCACAGGAAGTTACCTGTAATTTTACGGATTATGAGTTTCTTTCCTCTCCTCACTGGAAATTGTTTTTATTGAACGCAAACCAGAAACTCATTCAGAAAAATAACAAGTGCTAACTAGTGTTCATCAGTTTCTTGATATTGGCAGTGGGAAGGAGGATTTAGTTGCACTTGTGTGGCCTCATTTGTTGTGCTATTTTTTTTTAATAAAAAAATAACCTTAAAAAACAAGGACTTTGTAAAAGTAGATTGCAACTGTAAAACAATATTATTTGAAGGCATTCTTTTTTGTGGTTCGTTATGTGGGGATTAGAGTTTAAACATTTAAAAGATATAGTACAATCAAATATGGTTTTATAACTTAATCCGCATAGTAATTGATTGAGTTTTCAACATGTTGTCTTTATTTTGCTTAATAGCTTCCGTTTTCTTCTGAAAAAAATTAGAAGAAAGAAAAAAAAAACATGTGTTTTTTTGGTTTAAATATAATTGGACCACACCTCATTAAAAAGTGCCATCATAAATTTAGGATTTTATACTGAATGCGTGGGAATATTACCTGTATAACGAGCTTTCTTTTAATTTATTTTTTATTTATTTTTTATTTATTTTTCTCAATTCCCACCTTCTTTTTAATATCTTCTTTACGAGTATTCAGCATGTCTTTTTGCGGCCCCACACACATTATATACTTGTACATGTATTCATTCCACACATTAAGTTTTTCTTTTCTACCCACTTGTTTTTTTTTTGTGGGGCTGTGTGATTCCTTTTTCTTCGTTCATCTCTCTTTGGATAGGATTGCGACTGTCTGGTGGATTTGTATTCAAGTTGATGATAAGTAAATGGAAACCTGTAGAAATTTTGGCGCCAAAATTGTTTTCAATTGATCATATGGAAACCTGTATTTGAACAAAACAATCTCTTCTGCTGCCAGCAAGCACTCAAATCTCAGAGTGCGTGTTAATTTCTGTATTGCTCTTGGTTTTTTGCTTTGCGGACTGTTTTCTGCATTTCTTTGTGGTTTAAGCTAAAAGAGCTAAAAGTCGTACGAGGTGGCTTTTTCCATACATCTTGTTAAACTTTATTTTTTTTATAGAAATCCTTGAGGCCAAACACCTCTTTACTGCGCCCAGAAATTGCAATCATTCAAATTCTTGCCTGTCTCTCCTTTACATCCGTTCCTAATGATTATGTTTTGGGAGGTTCATTTTATGGGCTGATTTTTCGTTTGCACACAAATGAATTTATAATTCTTTCCTGAGAATTTGGAATCGAGTCAAAAAAAAAAACTTGCATTTCTGCATTCCAAGGGACATCTACATAATAAAACCAAACTAAATCAACCGTCCAACCAGCCAGTCAGCCATTCTACCTACTAAAACACTAAAAGGTATTTCTTTGCATAACGAACGAACCGTAATTCACTCAATGTTCTTTGCCTCTCTCTCTCTCTCTCTCTCTCTCTCTCTCTCTCTCTCTTTGCGATAAGTTGGCGGTTTTATAAATCAAGTACCCAGCCGAATATAAACGTTTTCTTAAGGGAAAGTATCCCTATTGAAAAGAAAGCAATGCGAAAAATATATAATATATAATGTTTGAAATATAAATAGAATTGTGAAATTTCCAAATAAGAAATGTTCCTAGTGTTTTTTACAGATGATCTTTTCTCTTTTGCCATCGAGCCTGAGTGTTGTCTCTTAAGTGATTAATGATTCCAATTCGGTGGTTACCGATTTTTAATATCCTATTTCAGTTGTGAGCTAAGATTAGCAAATTTCATTGAAACAGACATCTTTTTTATAATATAATAATTTTTTTTAAATATATTTCCCTTAGCATACGTTCCCCTTTCCAACATAATTTAAATTTTATTTATTCCAGCTCACAATTACAATTTTATAGTTAAACAGCACTGATTTGTCGGTCAACCCTTAGCCAGGTATCAAGAATGGTTTCTTATTAGAGACCAGAACAAAAGACCACAAAAAAAACGTTAAAACCCCATCAAAAATGATTTTGAGTTTTTATTATAAAGATTTGGCGGTATAAAAGAGAAGAGTTGCCAAAAAAATAAATGGTTATTTTGTTGTGTGCCATTGATTAAATTGGACATTAAGTTTTTCAACTTAGTAGAAGATTGAACCCGCTTCATTGCGTCCCCCTTAAGTTCTCTCTGTGTGTTCGCAATAAGGAGTTGATGGTTGAACAGCAAAAAAGGAGAGGCAAAAAATCGAAACGTTTAAATCAGTATCGCTGCCAGTTATAAAATCTTTTATGTGATCACTGTATTATTTAAGTTCTTTTTACTTTCACATTTAAATTTATTTTTTTATTTGTGCACTCTAAAAAATGCATCTTATGAATTTAAGAAATCGTTATTTGAATTGTGACCTTTCGTTTGGCAAGAATGAATTAAAGTCAATTTATAAGTAAAATAATTCGACCAGAAGCTTTTTTTATACAAATTGAATAGCATTCATTTAAGAAGTTTATAACCAGATAAAAGAAATATATTCATTAATTAATTGAATTTTTTATTAAATGATGACTACTGAAAGAATTTATAAATGTAAACAAAACATTGCTCAATTTAAACAATTCATTTTATTGAAAAAAGTGCTATAAGTTTTCTGTTTCATTCCATAAAAAAGAAAATGAGTAATGAAAACGGTTCGAATTCTTAAATTCAATTAAACATGTTTAATGAGATTGTGTTAATAAAATAATTTCGTAAAAGGAAATAATTATTGTTTAACTCAAACAAGTAATTTTGTTGGAAAAAATATGTTTTTGTTTTGAGTATAGTTAAAGATTTCAAACAAAAACAGAATCAAATAATTTTACTTTATTCACACGTTATCTGATTTCGAAGTTGGCTGCATACCCCCTTTCAAGATCCGTGCAGGGGCCGTAACTGCTATGAGTTTTTTTAGAAAGTCAACCGAGTCATACTTTTTTAATCTGATATAAAAGGTGAAAGTTGACGTGTATTTTTGCAGTACAAAAATAAAAGTTACAATTCCACCGCAAATATTTTCAGTCAAAAATAAAAATTGAAATTTTTTAAATCAAAACGAACGGTTAAACTTATTTTGATCAAAAAAGTAAAAGTTTTAAAAGTTAATACGACAACTTGGAATAAAATTTTAACTGTTTTTTTTAACAAAAACAGATCGTTAAATTGCAGCTTTTATATTTCAGCGAAAAATAAAATTAAAATTTTAATTTTGTTTGACCGACGATAATATCGATAAAAATAAATATTATTTTTTTTTTTGAAAGATAAAAATGTCTTAAGATTAATATTGTAAGAGGCATCATATTTCTATATTCAAATATCCAATATCAGTGTTACTTTTAGAATCGAAATTTCGAAAATTACTGTTGTTTTCGGTCCCTGGATCCATGATCTAAATATATTGACTTCTCACTTAGAAGCATTACAATTTCGAAAAGTATATTAATTTTGTTGTCGAAGTCTTCGCAATAAATACAAGCTGCTAAAAAAAAGAGGTGAGGTGTCGTGGAAAGCTGTAAAGGACAGGCCTTCCGCTCTTTAACTGCATCGATAAATCTCAAAAAGTTTTACTGGATAAGACCACTCACTTCATCTCTTTGCCCCGCTTACAAATCTTGTATGTCATTCGATTTTATAATAAAAATTGATTCGCAGTTTATTTATTCCAGCTGCAAGATGTGTGAAGGGTGTTCTAAAGTCGTCTCAGCCCAACATTGATGTTCTACTTAATTTTTTCATCTCTTGTGTTTTATTTCAATTATTACCAACAACACTTCATTGGGGACAAACAAATGGCTCAGGACAAGATAAAAAAAATATCCAAAATAATTGCATACTTTAAGCGCCGTAAAATTATAACCAAGCAGACATAACGAAGTCCGTCCAACCAACAGACGGACTAACTGACCTTTTAAGTTTTTTTTGTTTTTGTTTTTTTATTGTTGTAGTTGCTGTTAACATTGATGTTGGTGTAGTTATTTTAAATGTTACGGCTTTGTTCACTCTTACAATCATAATTTGTTAATTGGTTATTAAGTTGCAACCTGATGATGCAAAGAAAAGTTTCGTCTGCATACAAATGTAAATTTCTTGTTTTAAAATAAAATGCATGAGAGAATAAATTAAATGATGCTGCATTCCTTTTTCAACTCCTTCTTCCTCACCTTTTTAATGGGAGTTTTTACATGATCTATAGCAATAATAAAAAAACAAAAACGTTAAAACCGAAAAAAGATGTTTCATTAAAGAAAATGAGCCTGTGCAGGCAGCGAGTGATTTAAACAAATTAATTAACTAGATGTTATTCGGACAATTATATTTCTGGTTTATTGTTTATTACTCATACGCCAGGGCTTTCAGAAAGAGACAAAGAGAACATTTAATAGCAAAAATAAATTTAACTTCTTCAAGTTTCTCTCTTCGCCTTTTTTTCTATTTATGATACACATGCCGCCATCATAATTGATTGAAAAATATCTAAAAAAAAAGATAATAATATTCTTGTACATAAATATATATTTATAAATACTTTTGCAATTCATTACACAATATTTATTTATCATATTAATAAGACATTTCAACTCAACATTTACCACAGCAGCTTTAAAAAGATCGATAAAAAATTTTTTTGTTGGGAGTGTTGCTTTTAAGCGTTTTTATTTAATCATAATGAAAACTTTTTTCCAGTTGATTCTTTTTGTATATTTAAACTTTTTCCTTAAATAGTACAACCACAATAAAGTTTAGAGGAGTTAAACATCGTAGATGATCTTGTCTTGGGGAGTTTACTTCTAAATCAAAGCATAATCGTTCATCTCTTGCTCGAAATTTACTACTTAACATCCATATTAACTATTAAGTTTGTTGACTAGACCCTCAAATCAAATAATAATTAATAATCAGTAGAGCAATTTGTCATTTTCAGAAATTTAAATAAATTTACAAATTCGAAAATTTGTATACGACGGAGCCAACTTTTTCAGACCGAACTCGAAACCGAAATTTTTTATTTAATTTTTATTTCGTTCAAGAATTTTTGTTCTTTAATGTTTTAAGGCGCTAATTTTTGCGTATCTTTGACTATATACATCGATCAATTACTTAAGCAAACGGCATAACTCAAAAAAACCTCGTTGTTCAGAAATCGAGTTTAAAGTTTTTACCTAAATGGAAAAACAAAAAAATATATTAATCTCAAGAGGTTACTAAAGAAGATATTTTCATGAAATTTTTACACAATATAAAGAACGACACGAAAAATAATTCTGCATTCTTAACTCAAAAATCACGTTTTTTGAGTTATGATGTTATTCAAGTAAATGAGGGGCATAGACAAAGATGTGTACAAAGTTCGATTGTTACAATAGATTCGGATTTTGATCGATCTCGTTCAATATCTAATTTTAAACACACAAATATTCGAACAAACTACTGAACGAGTTCGATCCAAGTCCTATTTATTGCACAATATTTTTTGTTGATATGTAACATCACCGAATGTGGAAAATAAATAAAATCTTCTCAATTAAAATAAAGCGCAGAATTGTTAAACAAAAAAAAGCTTTTAGATACAAAACTTCAATAAACAAACAGGCAAGCAAAAGCCACAACAGACAAGAAACCCAACAACAAGAAAAAAGAGCACAAGTTGAGAGTAGGACTGAATTGATCTGAAAATAACGCAACACTATTTTGCGCAAGATCAGGCGGCCGCCAACCAACTGATCTGCACACAACAACTTCGCGTGTTAGTGTGAAATTGTTATTTATCATTTACGCAGAATATTAAATATTTGCAAAAATATTCGGTATCTTCGAGTATGTACGTGTATGTAAATCCCCATTTACACATGTGTGTTTGCATGAATATCGCAAGTATTTGTTGTATGTGTTTTGTTGCTCCATTCAGTATTCTTTCATTCTTACTGAATTCTGTGTTCGGTTCATTCGAAACACAATATCCATCCATAAGTTTTATTAAAACTCATTTTTTAATTTTTTTTATTATTATTCTTCAAGTTGTGCTTGTGTATTTTAGTTTTTAAAACAAACAAGTATTGGCGTGGGAATTAAAACCCAGATACTTTGGCTGGTGGTGGCTCATACAACAAACAGTAACAACAGACCGACCCAACATTAAAACAGATGATCTGATCTCTAAATATGTACGAGTATAAAATATGAAATGTTTTACATAATAAGTCACACGCACACACTCGCAGCTTACACTCTCCGTTATATTGTTAATTAAACAGAAAACCCTTTTTGCTGTTCAAAGAATATTTTTGTTTGCTGTTTTGAATTTAGTCAAACAACAATTAACACAAATTGACAAATGACATCAAACCATCCATACTGGTACATAAATCTATTTAATTGAGCGAAATTTCTATATCTACAGTAGTGAACATAAACAATAGAGATTTAGAGAGTTTATATTACAGGGAATTGGTGTATTTCTGTTTTAAAAAAAAGTCTCGTATAAATAGAATAATTTCAGAGAAACCGGCTTCATTTGCGAACAGTTTCTGGGCACATAGACGCTAAAAGGATATGGGTCCAAAGCAACATTGAAATAATTGACATGAAGTAATGAATATCTTGTGAAATGTCCTACTATTGCGAAAGAACCGTGCCTTTGTTCATGGCTGGCCACAACTTTTCTCCTCTTTCTGACAGCATGCCGATACCGCGTCGAAAAAATGCTTCATATTTTTTTTAATTTTCATATGATGAGAAATACGTTGCTCAAACTGGTCATATACGATCCATCGGAAACGATAAATCGATCGATCCGATGTTCTTTTTAAAGGACTTTATAGTTTTCAAGAACTAAATATAAAAAAGTAGTATTTGTCATCATATGTTGGCAGCCAATATTAGTGTCGCATGAAAAAGGCTAATCAGAATTCGAAAGTACATCCCAATGCCAGTGATTCTTATCCAGCTTGTGTTCATTGTTACTTTTACAATCCCAGTTACATATTTATTCATTCATTCTGTGTCACTTGTTGTTTTTAGTGGTTTTCACAATTTAAGCGATTTTTTCCCTCTATTTCATTAATACAATTAAAATTCGAATAATAATTAGAATGCTTAGAGTATTTAATATAAATATTTATTGCTTCAAATTAATTGTTGTATTATTGATATGATCAATCCATTTATAAACTGCTTTTGCTTAAAAATTCTCAATGCAAAAAGTTAATGAATTAATTTTAACTAGTGTATCCAGCGAAAGAAATGAATATTAATCATTTACATAAATACATACTATAGAATACAAAAACGAAAAATATTCTAAATAAACAACTTGAAAATTTTTAGCTCTCTCTTTTGTTTATAAAGTACGTATAGAAAATGCTCTGTCTCATTCATATGCAAAAGCAAATTGGACAAACACATATGCACACTTTGTCTATTTTTCAAATTGAAGCTGATATATGCATGTGTAATAATTGTGCATGTGTTAGTAGCAACTTTAAACGCCTACAGCTCCCAAAATACTGAACCGATTTAAATAAAATTAAGATTGTGCACTCCTCTGTAAAACCCCGTTTAAGAACATATAAAAGGGATCTCAAAAAATGTGTTTGCCTATTAATAATATAGACTATTTTAAACAAAATTTTTTTTAATAATTAAATTAATACCTTTTTTAAAATTGTATATATGCACATTTGGATGTTTTTTTTTTGTTAATTGAATTATTAAAATAAAACTTACTTTTTTTGGTCAAAAACAACAGTAAAAATTTTCCAATAAAAAAAAAAAGTCATCATTTTACTTTTATTTGCCAGTTAAAAACAAAAATTTTATTTTTGACTCTGAATTATCGGTTTAATTTTAACTTGTTTTTTGCCCGAAAATTATCGATAAATTTTTTTCTTATATTTTACTTTGGTCAAATTGCAACTGAAATTTTTACCGAAAAATATCGGTAAAATTTTATCAGTAAAAAATAATGATTATTTTTTGTTTTCATTTTCGAAAAAAGTTTTAACAGCTACGGCAGTCGTTAGTAAAAATGATTGTTTTATGTGTTGAAAATAGTTTTCATTTTGGTTGGTTGCACATTTTGTTTCTCACTGTATGTTTGTATTGTATGAAGTGAGATGTTGTTGGATAACAAATGACAAGATGGTATTTAATTTACATACAATTCCACTACTTTTTCTGATGATCCATGCAATTTAATTTATTGAATTTCTTTAACTATTGTTTTATATAAAAAAAAGCAATAAATACAATCTCTATCTATAGTTTCTTGATCATAAAATGATCGTCATGTTGAGAATCTTGTCAGTCTTTTGTGATACATTTCTACGACGAGTACATCCGCACATAATTTCTAAGAAAACTATTTGAGAGTAGGCGCGTCTTTTCTTATTCCTTGATTATCTGCTGCTGCTGCGTTGCTGCCTCTGCTGGCAGCTAATGTTTATTTCTACATCTCGAATTTTTTCTCAGTAATTGTGATATTTGTTTTGTTATAATTTTTGTTCTTGTGTTTTTGTTCGCACAAAATGTGACTCGTCGTTAGACTTTGTTGCATTTATTTAGTCTGCGTGTGGATGCTGTTTTGGGAGGGGGGAATCCCTCACAAGTACAATCTTGTACTTTACAATTGCAATTAATGTTTCTGTTGCGCTGCATTGTCCTCGTAAGTAATATCGTACATACATGCTTGTATCTATTATTAAAGAACGAACAACTAACTCTTTGTTGTAGAGTTTTTTGAACTATACACAAACTCAGAGTTGGCTTTTGGAGACTTACGCGAATGAAGGGGGTCTAAATTCTTGAAACTTGTTTAGCATTATTTTGCCCCTTTGCATCTTTCCTTGGTCTCTATAGTTATTTCAAGTGCAAGAGTTGCATTTGGATGGCAGGATGTGTTGCTTTATTATTTTATTTTTATTTGTACATAATTCTAATAGACCACGATTAGTTGAAACTTTAAGTATTTATGCTGTATTAAATGATCATTAAAAAAGTGTTGCGACTTGCAGATGATGTCTATCTGTATCTATTCATCTGTTTTTCGAACTTGTGTTTTCCTCCAGTAAACAGAAGGATTTAAAGAGAATTGCGATCATGATGATGATGTACATTCAACAATGTGTAATTTAAGATCATTTTAAAAATATATTATATTTTATAAGGGGAACTGTACCACAGTCACTCCGTGATAAATCTCAGTAAAGCACGTACACATGTCCGTATTTGTACATAATGTTTGTAATTAAATTGCAATGTTTGGGTTTTCAATGTGTTTATTTTTAATAACAATTACAAATACGTGTAAATGCTTTTGATTTAAATTGCAATGGGGCATATTCATAGTCTCACTTTCAATTTGAAAGTGTTTAAGATGCAACTTAAATTAAGTGTAGCTTATAATTCACGTCTATTAATAATAGATTTCTTGACTGTTCTTGAGTAGGTTCAACTTAATTTTACGATTAAAGAAAAACAGCCGTGCTAGAAAATTGTGTATGTCGAAATATCGTTACCTCTTTGACGTGAATTTCTATTTTCTATAATAAAATCAAATCTACAATAAAATCAAAATTTATTTCCAATTAATAGCTTTTTCGTGTTTTAAATGTATCAAGCTAAATAAATTTGTTGTTTTTCAATATTTTCTGAAGCATTAGAACTGCATACCGTTCCATACCGTTTTTGTTTAAAAAATATATATGTATATATTTCTAGTTTGTTTCTTTGCTTATTTGGAAATCTGTAAAATGGTATCAATCGGGGTTCGGGGTTCATTCAATATTCAGAGTTGTCACAGGATCCAATGTAGTCGGAATTGGATTTGAAAAGATGACAAAAAAGTACTTTTGTGTGATGAATTTCAATGTTATCGGTTTTATGCTCAAGCTAGAATTCCTTTCTGTTTTGAACATAAGACCGATAACGTTGAACTATTGTGATTATGCAAATGATTTTTTTCAGATGAGTGTCACTAAACAAGTCTGAATTATTATTACTGTCTTAAATACGCTTTTTTATAATCACAATAGTTTGCAGCTTGTCAAGGTTATTAACTCTGCTGTAAAATTTGCAAAAATTATGTCAATATGATAAAAGGTCGATATGAAGATCTCAGCAAATTTTTTTTTCTTTAATTTTATGTAGATTTTTGCTCAGAATATATTTTTAATTTTTATAACAAATTATTGTCAACCGTGTAATTAAAGCAAATTTTTGATGTGTTTTAATGTCTTGTTGTTGGTTTTTCTCAGTTGATTTTGTTAGTAGTATCATCAAACCGTATGGTGCCTAAATAAACATTTTACGCTGTCTCTTAGGTTGGTATCAATTATTATTATATATCTTTGATTATAATATTTAAGTGGGGCTTGAGTAAATTTTTCAAATTTCTTTTAGAAATAAAAAGTGCTGATGACATAATAATCCTGTCTTCTATAAACTAAAAAACTGGTTACACATTTTTATTTTTCCCTTATTTTTTATTCTATCGGTATTTTGAGTATCTTGAGCGACTGCTTTGTACAAGCGATTTTATTCTACTTGTTATATTTTAACTTTGCTAATATCGATTTTCTGTATACATAATTATACGTATCCATACAAATCGCCATAATGTCCACAATTTAATTTGTTGTGATTTAAACGGCAACTTCACAGATGAACAAAATACGAGATTAAAAAACATCTCACACGCTACGCTTCACAAATTATAATTTCATCTTGAAAATCTTACGAGTATTCAAACTCATTCATTGTTTTCATGTTAATTAGTACATATTTAAAAGCAGTTTAATATGTTTGTTAAGCCAATTGACAGTGAGACAAAAAGATAAAAAAAAGTCGGCTTACGACGAAAGATAAAAGTGTTAAATAAATAATAAATATTTAACATATTTTAAAGATTCCGCTTTTTTTGGCGGTAATCATTTGCAAGCAAAGAAACCCCATTCCAAAATAAATGTGAATTGAATTTCAAATAAACTTGAAAATAGAAACACAAAGCATAGAACTTTTTGGCTTTAAAGATTAAATTGTAATAAAAATTTTAAATTTAAATATCTTTTTAATAATAAATTGACAGTTATAATTAACACATTCAGCAAAAGTTTCTTAACCTTTCTTAAAAAATTAACATTTACTTTATCACTTAAACCAGAAACTTTCATTCAAAGTTTAATTCTTATTTTAGTTTCTGATTTTTGTACAACTGTGAGCATACTTCAAATATGGGTTAATTAACCCTTTACTTCTTGATAGTGACTTGTGAAACTTTTGTGCTTAATTTGTTTTTTTTTTTTGTTTTTCTGTATAAAACCGCAAACGAAGCCAACCAATAAAGATCAAATGACAACTCATCTCAAAAGAAAAGAAAACTTCTACCACCGCTTCCACAGTATTAATATGTCATCTGTAAATAATACTCTGATAATAAACAAACCAACTCATTGACTCTCATCTGGACGATGGTCATGTATTAATAACCTTGACAGCTTTAGCCAAGTCCCACTGCCAACGGAAGTCATTAAGGAGTTGAGGAAAGCGAAAAGGAAACTGAATAAACCCGAATCACATCAAAAGGAGCCATAAAAAACATAATAGTTACAAAAACAATAAAACAACAACAACAGTAGTAATAATAACATTAACAAACATCTAAATTGCAAAAAAAGAAAAAAAAACTTGTAGAAAAGCTTAAATGGAGAAACTTTTAAGTCTTTGTGTGGAAAACAGATACATACAGTCAGACGAATAATAAACTACGGACGAATAGACAGAACAACAAATCTTTGCAATGTTTATAAGTTTTGCCAAAGGTCCTTGCTCTCGAAAAATGTTATTACGTCTTATGAAAAATAAGATAGATGATGCAACACACTCCATGTAATTTTATTAAGTGCACAACGCGATGTCTACAGAATCGAGTGTGACTGCAGAAACTCTAAGAATTTCATAACAAAAAAAATTTTTTTTTGCAGCAATTAATTCGTATCAATAACTTTTGTAAAATATTAAATAAAATAAGACGAAAGGGATGGTAAATTTGAACTTTGCAAGTCATTTGATAATTTGAATATGTGGGTAGAATAATAACTCTCGTATTCTATTTTTTCAAAAGTCTTAAATTTACTTGCAACCAACTCAGCTGAAAAAGTAATGAAAGACAAGAAATGCACAAGATCACTGATGATGATGATGGTGGTGGGGCATCCTCTGAAAACAAAATTGTTTTGTTCTGCTGGTGTTGGTTGACTTTGTGTACTGAATATCCAATACTTTCTTAATAAAACCGTTACGAAGCCTAAGAAAATGAACTTTGGGTTCAGTTAGGAAGTTCAGTCGAGCGAGTTACTTTGGAAATCTTCTGTACAGTTTTTAGTGAAGTGATCTAGTTAGTGGTGGCCAAGTGGATATCGCTTAATTTACGAAAATTTATATACATACATATCAAAGAGCAATATGAGAGGTGAGTTGTTCTCACAATTTAAAGTAAACGCCATCGCGTTACTGATTCAGCGACTGATTTATTTATTTATCGAAATGATTATTCGTTGGTTCAAACAATGTGCGAATTTTGAGTCGACGAGGTCATTGTTCAGTACTTGGGATCAGTAGTAGAAAAAAATTTTTTTAGGAGTATCGCTGTCTTTTGAGCAGATGGCATCCGTTGGAGACCAATATCGTGCGGTTGGACACTGCTAAATTATTATTTTTGGGGGTTTCTGATATCGCATTTCTTTGTCAACAAGCCGCAATCGACCGTTGCACTCAACATAATACTTGTCAGCTGGACCTATGCGGCGAGGTCAGTGAAAATCTGAAAATCTGCGTAAGAAGTTAATTACATACTGGATGAAGCGTATCGAACTAAAAGGGGGCTTAATTGAATATACATAAATCCCGATCTTTTGAGGTGTTAATTTTAAGCAGCAGATTGTATGTTAACCTTTAACCGTGCGCAAGGGGTCTCACAGAGCTTTTTATCTTTAATTTGTTTAGCTTTTTATGCTGTCCTTTAAATTTTTATAACAACTGAGGACCTCTTGCAATAAACGTCGAATATTTCTTCCTGAAATATTTTAATATAAGATCATTTAATCCTTTCATGGTGAAAGATTTAAAATTTTTCTAAAAATTGCAGCGATTGTGCCCGCTCATTGAGGAGTCCATGGGACCACATGTTCATCATATTTGTGTTACAAAAAAGGAATTTTTCATACTTAAAGCTTAAACGAAGAAACCAACAAGATTCTCCTTTCCAGTTAAAGTTCTGAATAGTCTCTATTTAAAATTCATCTGCTGTAGCAGATACAATATTTTCTAGTAAACAGAATTTGTAAACACAAGTTTGTTTTTCTTTTACTACGCATATGTTCGACGATCTTTTGTAGCATTCCAGATAAGTAGTACTAGAACTTACGATGATTGGATTGTAGTAAAACTAACTTAACTGGTTTGTAGACAACGAAAACTTAAACAACAAATAACCTCCTCTTGAAAAACTACAAGTCACGACATTTAAGTTGATGCAACATCCTTCCAATTAGATAAAACCTTCTCCTTGTCTTCCTCTTCCTTGCGCCTTTGTCTTCTTCAGCTTGCTCTTGGCTCAGTATCTCTTAATGCGCTTGTTAAACTGCATGAGCTCCTTATTGTTGGCTTGGCAGTTGTGTTTTTAGTTGGCGTCTTTGGGGAAATTGAAAACGAACCTTTGAGTTTGAAGTTTGTTAATGAGTCTTATTAACATTTTGTCATGCTTTCAACTTTTTTTAAGATAAATGTCTCAAATTTAAGGCAAACAACAAAACCCGACACAAATTGAAAAGAATTATGATAGAGAAAATTAAATTTAATTGGTTTGTTTGGCAGATGCTTGCTTATTTATTGAATGAATTGTAATTTGCAATAAAACGCAAAAACAAAAAAAAAAAGAAATTTCAATTAATAACAAAAAAGTTTACGCACAAGATCTTGTAGAAAGGAAAGCGGACATTTTTGCTTCGCTTAATAACTTGAAGTATTTTTTAAGTGAATATACTTTTTTGTCATCGCGGAATTAACTGTTTTGAGGAATTTCCTAAGTTCCTTAGAAACAACTTTCTTGACACTTTTCAGACGCTTAAGCGCCTTTCCCTTTTGAGTATTGTAATGACTTAAACGCACATTTTTTTTATTGTCGGTAAAAATTTTGTAACAAAATATTTGAAAAAATAAAAATTGTATGTTTCAAAAGAAATGTTTAAAATTTTTGGATCATCTGAAAATGGAAATGTTGTATCCTTAATTTGTTATTTAAGTATAATTAAAATAAAAGTAAAGAGTCACGGCAAAGGCATTGAAGTGAGTATTAGAGTATCCAATTATTTGACTTTTGGTTTTGTACGGATGAGCGACTAATCGACTCTGGCAGTTAAATTTTGTCCGATTAAACGAGAAGTTCAAATAATTTTATGCATATCTATTTGATTTGGTGGAACAGCACTGATTCACTATCGACTTTATCACCAGTATTAGTGACCAATTATACCCCAAACAATATTATTTGCTGTAGACATTTACTACGTGCTTTTCATTGAGAATTCACTAGTGACGTTAAAACTACTGAATGGATAGTTCTTGTGGGACCATATGACGACATTAGAACCATTCTATTCTACTTTTACTGCCTTTTACTAGAGTTGCACAGCAGTAATAGAATGCCTTTGAACTATTTGTCTTACAATTTATATATTAAATTACTACTTCTCAAAATGGACATTCAAAGTCATATTTGTTAAGGGAAAATGTTTAAATGTTTCGAATTTCTTATGAATTATTGACAAGTTTTCTATGTTTAACTGCCTGTTTTTGAAAAATCAAAACAAAATTGTGAGTGAGAATTTATATTGGAAACTAAAACAAATTTTCGTATTTTATTGTTATTTTCAATATAACTTCTCACTCACAATTTTGTTTTCATTTTCCAAAAACAGGCAGTAAAAGTTCTTAATAGTCTATAATATTTCTTTTTAATTCTCCATTTACAAATCTATTCACATAATAAATTTTAAGCTAAAATCAATATTGTTTGAACATTTTAAAAAAAATTTCTATTCATAGCAAACTTTCGGCAAACATTTATACTGCATTTTCAATTAAAGTATTATTATTTAATGTGTAGCTCATATTCACTAGAAAGTAAACAAGAGAGTTTATTCTCCAAAAAATTTTTACTACCAAAATTGTTGCATTTCTTCTGTTTTTATTGTAACATTTTGTATTATTCTAATACCAAAAAAAATAAATAAAAATTAGTTACATATATTTTGGAGCTAAAATTTGTCCTTTATTCTTTACGCTTGAAATAAAAAACAAAAACATTTATAAAAAAATCTACAAATAGGAACAATTTCATTCATCTGACATCACTGGAATTGCTTTTTTACAGCTTCATAATTTCTATTTAGCAAAAGCAAAGAAAAAAGTTTAGACGCCTGCTCCGTCTTTCTTACAGCTGAACCGGGACAAATTGTGGCTTGGAGACAGTTGACCTCAGGCTTTCTGCCGTCTTCTACATTTTAATCAATGTAAATCAAACCGTTTTACAAAATGTTTGCAAACGTTTTTTTTGTTTAAATTTGCGATCAATATTTCAAAATGTTTTCATTATTGGGAATCCTTCATGAATTAAGATGAAAAGTAGGTGTGTAAGTCTTTCGAAAGCAATCTTTTCTGCACCATTGGGGAGCGTACTAGACTATTAGTCAAGGGGTCGCAGGTTCGATTCCAGCCTAGACAGACCTTAGGTGTTTCTGCAGACATGCCAAAATGGCTTCGCGGTTTGTGTTTGTTACACGGAAATAAGTATATAAGTATTTTCTACTTAATTTTAGTACGAGTCGTACTCAAAACTTTGAGTATAAATAACAATCAAATGTACTTTAATCAAGCCGAAAACGGTAACCAATCCTGGAGTTTCTTCAAACGAGTGAAAAATCTTGAAGCAACTAAAAAATTCTTAAATTAAATTGAGCATTTGAATCCGTCCGTACTTAAATCAATCTTTCTGTACTTGATTTTAGTAAACCTGAGATTACTGTGTTAACCAATTTAAACATTTATAAATGCCAAGAATGTTTTGAATCCCATAAAGTGAAGATGGGCAGCGGTCTTTTTTTCAGCTTTTTCTTTTAAACGAATTTTACTATTAATTGGACAACGATCAATCGAATTGATTGATACTCTAGTGAAAAGACTATTCTGGTCATAATTTTTAATTCCAAGTACTGAACATGGAATAATTAACAAGGAAACATTTTTGCATTTGGATAAAGTTAAAAAAAACGAAATTAATGTAGACATTGCTACCATAAATAATAGCCTGTGTAGCAGATAAATAATTTTCTTAACTCTGCGCGTTCATTCACACGGCTAAAATGACATTTTGTCCTTGGTCAGAGTTTTAAAAATTCACATTTCGATTAACTAAATTATGTTGTGTGAAACCAGACTAATCCTAAAGCAACCGAGAACTGTCGAATCAGCTGTAATAGAAAATATTGCTGCTAATTGAAAGCGCTCCGCTAATAAAAATGATCAAGAAACTGGAATTTTGCTTGTTGAAGCATAAAGTTGTTTAAAGATAGATTTCTAGAAAAATGTTATTGTCAGCTTCCAACACAAGCAAAAAAAACACACACTCGTGAAAGTTGCTGAAGTGGTGAACTGCCTAGATGATCCTGTACATCCTTTGGTAAATAAGCACAGATATTTCGTAGATGCTTAACAGAATCCCTGGTCTACTGTCACGATTCACAAAACAAAGTTTTTCAAGATCACTGTTCAATATTTTTAGCATGTGTTGCGCATACAAACAAAGGAAAAAGTGCTGCAAGAAGAAATTAAATCGACAAAACCATAAAGATCGAACACAAAAAAGAAATCTTTTTAACTTTCTACGTGTACATTGGAGTACCAACTCTTCCCCTGCGTCAAATACACTCTGATCAACGTGGTGTTATATGCAATAATGCAAATATATTAAATAGTTCTTCCAAATATGTACGAGTAGTATGTTCGGGTTCTTTGGAATTTCTGTTCAAAAACAAACAGAAAAGAAAGAACACAATTTCAGACTTTGTTGTCGAAAGACGAACAAATAAACAAACATGCGAACAAGTTTGTATTAAATTACTTTATTTAATTGCAGCATTTGAGAATAATTTTTTTTTCTTTTCGATTTATATTCTTCGTTTCTTTTGTATACATTTGAATACATTTTGTAATTGAAATTAATGTAGAAAGAAGTCCGTGTATATTCATTATTTTGGAAAGATATTTGCCAGCGCTTTCGATGATCTTTTTATATTTTCACTTTGGAATAGATGTAGCACGGTCACAACCGTTCCAAGAATTTATTTATGTGAAAGATGACTCAACGACCTTTGGTGAACAATATAATATAATTGCGTGAGTTTCAGTTTGAAAAAAAAAATATGGTAAACTATTTGCTGCTCTATCTGGAAGGATCTACCAAGAACGGCAAAAAAAGTGGAATAAATTTTCTCCTTTAAAATTGTTACAAAAAATACTTATAAAAGATCTTCACCATCTAAATCACTGAAGTTTCATATGCCATTTAATTTGAGAAAAATGTGGTTTCAACAACTTTTTTTTATAAAATTTCAAAACCACCTAAAGAAATCCGGCTTCTTAAATTTTAAAAAATAAAAATAAAATACGTAAATATAAAGTAGCACAACATTTTGTCGAAGAGCAGTCTCCTTTGTTACGACGTAAACAATATGATCGTAAGCAAATAAATGCAGACACTCATCTCAAGTCTAATATAACAGTGCAACAAAATTGCACTTGAAAATGTCACATGAGTAAAATGCCAATCTACTCACTCTTACTTTGTCGAAGCAGAAGCGTTTGGGTTGGTGTGGTGCAGCGTGGCGTGGGGTGGGGTGGAGAGTCAGACAGGAAATAAATATGTATCTACATAGTATTAGGCATTGTACTGATATTTTGCAAAGTTTGTAATTATTTCGGGCAATGTTCATGCACTTACAAACAACAACAAAAAAACCCACAGAGAATATTGTGTTGCACATCGTAGGCTGGAAAAAAAGAAGAAAAATAATAAACCCACGATTAAATGTACTTAAAAACAGACTTTAAAATGTTGAGTTAAAAACAAAATTCGAAAAAGAAAAACAAAACCAACGAAAAATTCCATGGAAATCGATGAAAGCTAAACATGCATACATATCATGCACAGTGGGACTATGTGAAAATTTAGATCCAAAATATCTCCATTGTTTTCGGGAATTTTCAACTATCGTGGTAGCGGTAGTTAACGCTTACTACACGATCTGCTACCTCATAAGTATAAATGAGACCATCGCAAGTTTGTTACTGATTGATACGCGATCAATTTGATTATCTTTGAATGTTTTCATTTGCTGAGTGCTTAATAAAATCTTTTGTGCCTTCTTTTCAAGAATTAAATTAATTAAGTATTCCAGAGAGTACCAACGAATCGTAATCACTTCAGGCACTATTGCATAAATGGGTGCCACCGTCCAGCAAACAGCAAACAAAATACAGGAGGAAGAAGAGTGTTAAAAACCGTATCAAAACAAGCAACACAAAATATTTTCAAATTGAATTGCTCCACATGAGCGGGGTAGAAATATTGTATTCTTAGTTGCCAGAAGTGCAGATTTATTTGCATTTTGCAGATTTTATCTTTTCATTATTGCGAAATTTCACATCTAAAATTTTTAACCGAAAAAATGCAGATTTAAAACGGCTATGAGAACTTCTTTTGCTTTGAAACTCATTTTTGGTTCTATGAAAAATATCAATCAATCTTAATTGAAAACTATAACCAACCCCGCATTTACACGTGAAGATAATTTCTTGGAATTTGAGTGAATATACAGGACTTTCCTGAAAATTGTTTGTCGTCGAAACGAAGAGTTACAAATATCGCATACACAAATTTATAGGGCAGTATTTGCGAATAGTTATTATTGTTAATGTTTTAATGAGACATCAATTATCTTCTATATTTTAGGTATTTTCATACAAAATAAATTTACCACAATCCCCGTAAATAAACATAAATATTTTTAGTCGGCAACAGTGTTTACCTCCATGTCATTTTACTTTCTGAAAATGTCAAAAAATTGCTTTCTTGAAAATATCGTTGATATCCGAGTGGAAAGTAAAAAAAATGGAAGTGTGTTTTAGTAATGAAGTGTTAGCGTTTGCTAGTTTCATTCATTTACTTTCATGTGTAAATGCTGCATAAAAAAGAAATAAAAGCAACAAATTTAAACCTGGTTCTTGAGTATTTACACCCGTTAAATTCGTTAAATTTCGAAACTGTTTACCTGGATATTTATGCAGATGAATTTCAATTTTTATATTGTGAAGTTTGAAAATAAAATGAAATCTGTAAATCCAAGTGTAACAATAAATGCTGATGTGGCACTGATTCAATATTGCGAAATATTTTTAACATTTTTCAAAGAAAAGTAAACTAAACTAATTAAACTACATTAACTCTAAACTAAGACAACTTAGATTTTTTTTTACTTTGAAGAAGAAATGACTGCAATCAATTTTTTAAGAAAAAAATGTGTGATATAAAACGAGCTGGTTCTGATTATAATTATCCAACTCTAAATTCGTCCGAAAATTAATTTTACCTCATTCATCAGCAAATGGCGAGAATATGGGGAAGTAAATCTTAATAACACAAAAGTTCAAAATATATAAATCTTTAGTCGGGATATTGGTAACAAAAGATTAAAACTTACTAGTATTTCCTATGGCCGACGCAATCGAATATATTCTAGTAATAAATATTAATGGCCTTATTCACTAACGATTAATAAGGTTAATGTGTACCTTAAAACCGGGTTTCCCATATCAAATGCAACATTAGACCTACTATAACTTTATTAATCGTTTGTAAATAAAGTTATATGCATTTACATAAATATATACTACGATGAAATACAAAAACAAAAAACATTCCAAATAAACAACTCAAAACTTTTTAGCTCTATTTTGTTTACAAAGTACGTATAGAAAATGTTCTGTCTGATGTCGTTGTAAAAGCAAATAGGACAAACGTGCTTGCTTTTTCAAGCTGATTCATACATGTGCAATAAGTCTGCATGTATTAGCAGCAACTTTAAACGCTTATAGCTTCCAAAATACAGAACCGATTTTAACAAAATATAGATTTTGCATTTTTGTAAATAAATACCTTTAGAATGATATAAGTTTTGTCAAAATCGGGTGTATAATATGAACGTAAAAGGGATCTAAAAGAACGAGTTTGCCTATTAATTATATAGATAAAATCTCTCTGTTATGACACCTTAATGTTTCTAGATTTGCTTAAGATAATGAATGTAAGCAAAAAATGTTAAGGTAAAAATATGTATTTTTGCACATGAAATCATTTTTTTAATCCGCGGCGTCTTGAAGTTATTACAGTTTTTTTTTAATTCAATTTATAAGTATGTACGTACGAATATTAAAAAAATTTTATTAAATTTCATGAACGACCTTAAGTTTTTACCTCACGTTCATACACGCTCACGTAAGTGAAAGAAAATGTTAGTCACAATCACGAAATATTCACGAAAAAAAAAATTAAAATATTAAAAATTAATTAATTAGAAATTTTTTGAGAGTAAAAAAAACGGCCAAAATCCAAATGGCATCAAGATTCACAAGATTCAAAACTGAAAACATATTTTTCAGAATTTTTTTTAGTAATTCCGTTTTGGAAAATGGTGAAATTTAAATTATCCGTTTATTTATCAGACTAGATGAATAAGTTGTTCAAATAATACTTTCTTAATGAAAATAATTTGTATTTATCAAAAATATTTCTTAAATGAAAAAAAATTAATGGGTAATGACAGATTTGAACTTTAGCCAAACAAATCCTTTCAACATAAACCTAAAACATTTCAACTACTTAAGTACACAATTATATGAAGAGCTTACAATGAAGAAAAAAATCACGAAACATGCCAAAGCACACGCACGCTCACGTGGTTGCAACAAAAAACTAATCACGTGAGCGGTGCCCATCTCTAGTTTGCATGTGATTTATAATTATTTTATCGGCAAATACATTTATATATATATACAAAACTTTTGAACAATCAAATAATCTACTAAAAAATTTTGATTAATCAAGATGTTTGAATAATAATAAAGACAAATAACATCTGATTTTATTTGTGTTCATATTTGTTCAATTCACAAGCGCAGTCGTATTGCTTATCGTTTAAAAAATACGATATTTGTTTATGTGCTTTTGAACAGACAAATTTGTTGTATCGTCATTTTGTCGCATTTTAAATGTCAATTCAATGTAATCAATTCATTGTAAGTAAATAATTTATGTCGAACAACAAATTTCTTTTTATCAAATAAAAAAAAACAAAACACGAAAAGTGAAACTGAAAAAAAAATTATTAATTAATGCCTTATGCCACCAATATAATTTCGATATGTTAATGATTGATTCAAGTAAGTGCACCTTTATTTAATTTTTTTCGGTTATCAATTCAGTTGATACCTTGAAATTAAACAAGATATGGGAATTCTAATTCTAATTAGAATTTAACTATTTCGCGACAAACAATTTTGATTAAAATGGTTTGCAAATCTAATAGAAATGAATCAAGTATATATTTATCATTAAGAAGAATGTATTTTCTTGGTTTACTTATCACACATTTAAAAGATTTTTACAAATTAATCTAACAAATAGAAATTTTCCTTACCTGATCTCAAAATAAAACATATAAAATTCGAACGTCTAATTATAACACACTTTTGTATGAAAATTACCAACAACAAAAATACAATACTGTATAATTAGACGATTACACAAAAAATACGAAGTTAATACAGGCTTGTGAATTGAACAATTGTTTTCGTTTTGTGTGAATATAAACTATCTATAAAATATGAATTTTTGTTAGAACTAATTGTAATTTTTAATATTTTTTTAATCAAATTAAAAAGAAATATGTCTTTTGAAAATGGAATACAAGTTTTAAAGATTTTTCATTAAAGTGTTCAGTTTTTCAAATTCCGCCTCTAAACATTCTGGCAACACTAGTCGTATGTCCTCCGGTACTTTCCTTAACAACATACGTTTTTCTCCTTGGCGTTCTCTTTGGTCTTAATGCCATGATGATCGTTGGCGTCATCATCATCATCATAATGAGATGATGTCGTCTTTAACATTAAATACAGATGAAAGAGTAGGATGCTTTTAATGAGTTTTTAGTCATAACAATCGTTGAAACAAGAGCAAACAAACTTTACACTTATCATTTCACTGCTCTTATTAAAAGGGTCACCAAAAGGGTACATCCTCGCCTGCTCCGCCAAAGTGATGAAATGCTGCACATGTGTACAAACATGTATATGATTGTGTGTGCACATTTAAAGTGCATTTTCACAAATGAAGAAGGCAGAAATAAGTTAAATTATTATACAACTCCTTGATTGCTTCTTTTCATTCGGTTTATTTGTTTCAACACTTTAAAACAAAAACAATGAATGAAGTTTATTTTACACCACTTGCTTTGGGAGCTGAGCAAAGCAAAAAAAGAAGAAAATCCCGAAAGAGAAAAAAATATTACAGCTGGACGGACGGATATTCATACTTTATGATCTGATTAAATTTGTTCAGTAATTGCGTCTCTGTGTGTGTGTGTGTGTTTGAATGAATTTGTTTATTTAAGTTTGCAACATTTTTTTTGTTGCTGTTGTTTTCTTTCGCGTCTGTGTGTGCAAAAAAATAATGTAATTTTTAACAATAAATTCATAAGTTTGTTTGACGAGCGTGTAATAGTTATTGTTGTGTATTTAACAAATAACTGGCAATTGTTGTTTTTTTTTGTCAGTAATCATTTCCGTTTGTTTTGTTGTTGAATTACTTTAAGTGACGAACAACGTTCATTCGTCCACACACGCTCATCATTCATATGTTCACCATTCATTTCGTAATTTTTGTTGCCGGTCAGCATCTTTAGTTGTAAATAAATAAAATTTTGTGTAAATTGTCTCCAGTGAAGCAGACTTTTACTTTAATTGTCTGTTTTGGTATGTTTATATTCCCTTTAAAAGAAAAAGAAAAACGATTTTAACTTTTTGTAATGAGTATTAATTGACTTTTGATATCTTGCAAAAAGTTCTCAGTTTTTTTATTTAGTGCTCAGGACAAAATTGTTTAATGATAACGCAGCCCGACTCAGTTTTTGTTGCACGAACTTTGTGCTGATTTTTGTTTGTTTTATGTATCCTTAATATAAAAAATATATATATGTATTTATTTTTATTGCAGTAACATTAAGCTTTTGAATACTAATTCTTTGTCATTTGAAGATCTATTATTCCCGGAATTTCCTGTTAGATACCCGAATTCATTCGTTTTCTCCCTAAACCGGAGAAGTGACCCAGAAAGTGCTCTTCCATACTTCCATCTTCTTCAATTGTATTTACATGTATCTTGGCAATCGAGTGTCCGGTTTCCAATATTTCTTACGTGCAAACTAGGCTCTGAGTGTCTAGCAATTTAGCAATCATTTTTAGTGATCAAGCTTATGGTTGTCCTCCCTTTAGTGTTTCGCCGAAGTCTTACTCAGCTGGTATCAGGGATGGAAAATGGGTTTTTGATTTTAGTTCCAATTACAAAATCAAAACGAACTTTTAGTATATTTCTTTTGTTAATGGTAGTGGACTCCTTTAGCTGAACCAGACACAAAATTTTGTTAGGATATTTAATAATTATCCTAACAAATTTTTATGTCTGGTTCAGCTAAAGGAGTCCACTTCACCCTCGAGAACAATTTTGAGCAACTGACAGTCTATTTCTGTTCTCTAAGGTCTAGAAACTAACATGATCTTATCAATAGTTGTCTGTTGTTTTCGACAACGGGTAGACAATTCCCAATTTTTTGGTATTGTATTGACGTGACGTCGATGTTGACAACTGGAATAAGGATAATTGATCTTTGCGTAAATTTTGTATGAATCATGAATTAATGTTTTCTTTTCCGTTTAAGCTTATCACTATTTCTTACCATCCGTTACAGGATTTTTTTAATTTTTTTATTGAAAGAATTAAAATTGTCAAATAATTGAGATTTTTAAATTGTACCAAAGAAGGCGCTGTAGTACCGCGGTACAAAATATTTCAAAGAAAAATTATAATTGTACCCTGATTTCCATCCCTGGGCAGAACGAGAGTTGTCTCACGTATGTATGTTTCATTTATCATATCATGTTTCATGCTGAAAATAACGAATTTGAACAAATATAACGAGTAGAGGAAATTTCTGCTGACTGCAATCGTCACGTCACCACTCATTGTCTTGTTCCTATAAAAAGAATAAATAAAAACAGGATCTGTAAAACCTATTTGAAATACAATATACCAACATGAAATAGCTTAAATACTTTAGGATAAATTCAATTCTATATTCTATAAATTCGAAAAATTTTAAATGTTATTTTATCCTTGAACGCAGAGTTAAGAAAATCTGTATATCTGATACAAGTACTAAGTACTAGAACTAACTGCATAAATTTTCACTGAAATCGTATTAAGGGTTCCATGTCCTGCCATCAGGAGCGGATCCAGCTCAAGCTTTTGAGAAGGGAATTTTTTTAAATAAAACAATATTGAAAACTTTCATTTACAACGCAATAGAAAAGTAAAGTGAAGTAAAGTTCCCGATGATCTGCATTAGCTACAGTAAAATGCGCATAAGAATTACTTATACCCCTCATATTTAAATTTTTATATTTTACTAAATATAAATATTAATATTTTACTAAATATGTAAAATATTAATTTTGGTAAAATGTGCGATTAAAAATTCAAAAACTAAATTTTCTCACCAATTCCCATGAAAAAGCACAAAGGACTATTTTATTTGTTTCGAGACGGGGAAAAAGGCATATTTCTCCGCCTGTCTGCCTTACATGTACATACATCCAGATTGTGTAGGTCGAAGTCGAATTTGAGACTTCAAGAATTTATAATAGATGAAAGAAAACATGCGCATTTTTTCTAGGACAAGTTTTCCCGTCGTATATTTGATTTCGGCATACATAATCTGGGATACATATAATTTTTTTTTTAATGTACTTAAAAAGTGGACCGGTAACTATGAAATTTTACACGTTAGCTGATGTTTTCCAAAAATATTAATATTAAATAAATCTCAAAGTATTAAGTAAGAAAATAAAATATGTTATTTAAAAAAGAAAAGGTTTAAAAAACATTAATTTGTTCTGTTTTATGAATGATTTTTTTTAAGTTGTGTCAAAAAGAATATTATAATTTACATTTCTTAATTGATTTGGATTGTATTTGTTGTCCGTCCCTCTATACGCCTTATTGTTTTTCTTGTCTAGTTTTATCTTTATAAGTTTTATACAAGTTTTGAAAATATTGTTCCAGCGCACAAACGTGACAAAACAAGAAACAGCTGAATTTCAACATCCTTTGAATGCCTCCTTTTCAAACGTAATGCTAAAACTAAAATTAATGTCTAGAATATTTTATATAAAATGTCTGATAAAATATATAAAACAGATGGTTGGCTGGCTGACTTTAAGGTTTACACCGTATTTAATACAACATTTCACCCTCGTTAGTCCCAACTTCTCCCTTCGCATCACATAACAAAATGTTAAAATAACATTTTAAACAACTTTTTGGGGAGCTAATCAAAAGACAAAAATATTCTTAAAAGCCTCTCAAGACATGATCCTGACAACAAACCCACATAATCAATTGTGATGACAAATTCCTCCACACATGCGCAACAACATTCATTCACACATTCAATCAGTGCTCCATCATTCAGCATCTTAAACATTTATAAGACACAAAAATAGAATGAAATTGTTTTCAATAAATATTTTTAAATCACAAAAAATTACATGAAAAACATACCACTTCCGTTTCTCTTTCTGTTTATAGCTTGTGGCGCGTGCTCAGATACAGTTTATTGATCGTCAGTCGCTGGGAAAAACTGAAGAAAATCTACTTTAAATAAAACATTTGTTTTGATCATAAATTAGACTTTAATTGCAATTCTGGTTAAACCGAAATAACAGAATCGAATGTGAAAAGTATGACCATTATAAATTATAAATTTCACAAAATTTCAAATAAACTGGACCATTTATAACAAAAATAATCATTTAACCCTTCTTGCAGGCATTTTAAACATGAAACAAAAACGCTAAAGAAAATAGAACTGGGTCAATTACTTATTTAACAAAGAAAACAAATTACGCAGCATCTTGGCAAAAAAAAAATTTAAAACAATTGTATGAAAATCCCATCAAAGAACTATAAAAATGTCCGCACATGTCCACACAAAGAATAAAATTTGCGTATGAATGAGTCCAAAGAAATGGTCATAAAACAAACACTTGATTAGGATTTGTGAACCTGAAAAAAGGGACACAAGCAAATATTTTGTATTTGTAAAGGATGCTAAAGATAAATAGCCATGTTCATGTTCCTTTCTGAGCATTGTAAGGCGATTTAAAATGCAAATTAGCGACATTAAAAAAGGGACATAAAATATACGCTTGTCAACATTGCCGTCCTCACGTAACCCTGACCAAATAAAACCAATGCAGCAACCAAGAGTTAAATATGCACTCATTAGCTTTGAAAAATGACAAACGACATTAAAATGCAGTTACGAATAGATATTGAGATAAAGGAAACTTATCTGCTTACACAAACTCATATGTGAACGAGTTTAGCACAATAAGATCTTTCGCTCGGGATGCTGCTGCACATACACATCCATACAACCCTTTCTTTTGTTTGCCCATCGCTAAATTCTTTAGTTTTTTGTTTTTTTTTCTTTTTTGGTCGGCTTGTCGATTGATATACTCTTGGGTAAAGCTTACAAGAAAATCCGCCAAATGGAAAATTAGCGGTATTTTCATTTTCTTATCCGGGATATTTACAAATGTGTGCGTGCGTAAGCTGCCGCTTCAGTCATCATTGCTGTCGATCATTAAACTACCACCACCCCTTTTTCCCACTGTACAAGAAAAGCAAATCTTTAATAGAAATCTCTTAAGGATTTTTGTAATATCTTGCTTTTCTTTATTTATTTTTTTATTTTTTTTTTTTTCAAGAATCTTGCAACATTTTACAACCATTCTTTTATGTGACCTCATCTAATTGTTTCTTAGGCCGTGAAGCGAATCTAAAGAAAATTTATGTCATTTATTATTTTCTTTATTTCATAAATTTATATGAAAGCGAAACATGTTTTTGTAGCACTCTTGGTATTTGTTACAAACTGGGACCGGCCACATCCAGCATCAGCAGCCAGTCAGCCAGCCAGCCCATCCAGGCTAATCATAATAAAGTGATCTTGTTATGGAAAAATTAATACTCGTACACTGTTTTAAGGGAAAATTGTGCCATATTAATAATGAATGAAATTCTATACATATTTTGTGAAGGCTTTCTATGATCTTTTTTATACTATTTTGTAAATTAAAATCTTTAAAAAATTATGGTTTCACATTTATTATTTTGACAGAATGTCATAATTTTTTAGTATTTTTTTTTTTTTAAGAAAACAATTTTGTTTTTCTTTTGTTGCAAAGAATAGAAAAGTTATGGAAATTTATTTAATCGCATTTTTTTCATAAAATGATAATTTTTGATTTGTAAAGCATTGCGGCAGGATAATGAAATGGTCCATTATGTGAGAAGTTGCTTCGTCACAAATTCAAAATTTTCATAGTGAGAGGTTGTATAAATATGATATAATTTTCTATATGTATATAAAGATGGGCATTGTTGATAAAAGTTTGTTATTTTAAATATTTCTTCGGTTTTCCACTCCATTAGGAGTTTTTTTTTAAATAAATATGCAGTTTTTAGTTTTCTAAATTCAAATTCGCAAATGCACTGACTACAGAAAAGAGAAATGAGAACAGATTGATAGTCAGTAATTGCTCAAGCAATCACTTGAGCAATCATTGCGCAATGGATTGCCACTTATAGCAATCGCAGTCCACACGTATCAAATTTCATGAACGCAATCAAATTTGACGACTGCCGCAATGGATATTGCTACGTGATGCCCCAGTGTTACATGCAAGCAGGCAGGGTAATTGTATAACGTTGCCACATCTTTAAACAATTTCATCGATTTTCATGATCCAGCAGAGCTGTTTGCATTCGTTTGTTAGTAAAAAATTAATAATTTGTAAATATTGTGCAAAAAACATTAATAAAACAAAGACAATTAAAAAATATAATAATTTTTTATTGCCTTCATTTCGGACTGCACATAAGTTCTCTCCAGCATCGATAGAAATTTATATTAATTTGCTATTCGATACAACTAAAAAAATTAAGATATTCGTACACGGAATCCATAAAACAGTGAGTAAATTATTTGCAAAAAGTTTGGCATATAAACGCGGCATGTGTTTGTTGGACAGGCAGCACTTTGTAGTCTATACACGCCTGCGCAGGAATTCACAAAATTATCACCAACACTATAAAGCCATCTACATATAAGAAAAAAAACACTGGTAACAAAGTTAAACATCTACCAGAACTTATAAAAATAGTACATTTGAAAAATGTGCCATTCAATGATTTACTAATTTCAATTTCAAATAAGTGTATATTTGTTGTGTCTGAATTTAACAAAAGCGAGGCCATTAAACTCTGTCTTAAAATAGGTGAAGTTTATTTCAACGGCAGACGAAAGTCAAGCGAATAGACAGAAAGAAACCAACAACGACACATTCATAAGTATACATACATACATACTCATAAATACAATAAATGTGTTTGTATAATTATGTTGTATGTATGAGTAGTAACGGTGGAAGGGTTGTTTTATTTTCGATCGCCCAAGACTCCAACGCATATGCAAAGACTTACTGGTTCACATACAAATACACTCGGTCATACCCATTCTATAACGTAAATAGTTCAACCCACAAGATGCCTGCAGCAAGCGCTACGTATTTTTGAATATTTTCGTAATGAAAATTTCTTCTATTTATAACAACGTCACGCAAATCAACGACTTTAAGGTTGTTGCACTTTAAATTGATTGCTTTACAAATGGTTTTTCTTTCTATCACAGAAATACATACAATTCCAATATAAATATTTATATGAACATTTCAACATACGAGTACGTTTGCGTTTGCGTTTGACTACATTTGAAGGTGGCTCGTGCTATTGTGGGTTCACAACAGCCAACATTTGAGTTTAAAGAAATAACAAATGTTTAATTGTTGAGGGGGATGATGATGATGATTAAGCCGGCTTTTTACTTTAGGAAAATAGGCGCGGTTCCAGCATAATGTTTTTTCTGCATTCAGTGAGAATTTTAATTGACAGGAATGGGGTGTTAGAAAGATATTTTAAGCGTTTTGGCAGGGGACATTGAAAATCCTATTTTCCCTGATGAAATTGAAAATTGTAAACTAGACCAAGAAGCAACGCACGCTCAAAAGTTAGTTTTAAAGATCGGCTCAGAAGTAAATTATCTAATATGCTCTTAAGGTGGAGGCTAATAGAATCCCTCTGTCCCATTCCGTACGTCTCTGTCAACGCAAAGTACTAAATTTGGGTAACTTTTAACGTACGTTAAGTAGTTTGACAGCTATCCGTTTTCTTTTCTTTGTTTTTATTGAGCTTTTTGTGTTGTGAGCTAGCAAAATTAAATTAATTAAAATTAAATAAAAATTATACTTAACTTGGTTGGTAGTCAGTCACACGATCAAATTTTCATTCAAGTTTTAAATTCTGTCTCACTCACACTTTTAAAATTTGACGAGAATTTGCTAACAAATTTTCATTCCATAAAGTGTTTCAAATTACAGTCAAGAAAACAGATGATTGCAGTTTTTTTCATCCAAATGTAAATTTATGGCATCTTGCTAAACAATTTGCTTTAAGTTTGCGTGCAGCCTGCGTCACAGCTTTAAAATTTTGTGAATTTTGCCAAGCAGTCGGTATGTGTAAAAATCTTGAATGAGTATTGAAAAATAATTTGATGGTGTGACTGCATCGTAAAAGAAAATTTGTACTTTGTTCAAATTTTGTTTCAAAACCATGTGATGAAAATAAAAATAGCTGATTTAATATCCCTCATATACTCATTGTGTGAACCTCCTCCGTATGACGGATTCTATGTGCCTCAGCTTTAAAGATTAATATTTTTATCTCTTAAAAATAAATTTAAGTTTAAATTGTACTTTCCAATAAAAACGTTGCTTCGTAATACGCAAAAAAGAAGAACAGTAGCATATAAGTAAGTAATTAATTGCTTTGACTGAAAAACTGCTTATGTTTGTACTTCTTACAAATTTAATTTCAAAAAAAGTGCGATTCAAGCGTTATTATGCCACTTACATAAACAGTATATGCGTAAAGTCAAATAACTGCGCAGCACCAGTTGACAGTGCTGCTACACACTTCTTGCAAGTGCGGCTAGATATTATATAATGTTGCTATAATTTGCAGACAGGTTGCACAAATTTACGAATCCACCAAAAAATTAATAAAAACGATTGACTTAACTCACGTCCTTCGGATTTGAACATAAATAGTCTACTCACTAAAACATTGCCGACATAGTTTTTAAGGACTAAAACTAAAAAGTTGATTTCGGGTACAAACACTATTGAAAGAAAATGTTGTTTAAAGTTGCCAAATAGCGATTTTCATATAATGACATCAATATCTACTTATTTTATTCATTACGAGCAAGTCGTTACCGTAACGTATGGGTCAAAAAGTATTTTAGCAGTGATTATTTCGGTCATAAAAAATCGATCAGTGTCAAAATAACATGATATCAAAATTATACTTGTATTTGGATCACATGATTAACTAATGAGATAAAAAAGTGTCACTTATTACCCAAAATAAAATCTTTTTGGCTTTTCAATTTAAGCAATTTTATTGGAATTTCTCAAGGTTATTCTGACTTTCTGCGATATCATTTATTTTCTTCATTGTTTTATTTTGTTAAGGTTTTAGAGATTCTTAAAAGTTGTGTTTATTTTTATTTTACTAATTGGTGCGAAATTTTGCTCATGTTTGCCATACAATTAATGTGTTTCAGTTTTTGTGATTTTCAACCAATTTTTAGTCTTCTTCGGGTTTTGGCATTAAGTTTTTAGATTTTTACAAATATTTTTAATATAAAAACTTTTATTGAAGTTTGCACTTTACGTAATTTAACTCATTTTTATGAGTTTACCGATTTTATTTTTTTCATTATCGAACTTATAAAAAAATGAAGATCCAAAATGTAAATTAACAAAACCAATTCCATACCAAGTTTCTCAAAGCTTCGCGTTGCGATTTACAAAATAAGGCTCTTAAGTTAGAGTCATACATTTGTTTTGGATAACATTTTGTTGACTAAGAATTTTCTGCAACACGGTTCACTCATTTGAGAAAAATGTTCCGGAATCGAACTAATATTATAAATGTGAAAGTGTGGATGGATGGATATTTGTATCATAATCACGCCAGAACGGCTGAATGGATAAAAATTAAAAATCTGTTGTAATTTGTGTAGAAAAAAAGAGTAAAAGGCAAGTGGTTTTAGCTAATAATACATTTATAAAAAACACTATTAAACAATAAAAGAATTGCTCAGCTCAATTCAACTTTGTCCGCACAAAAATTTAAATTAAAACTATTCAGGTTGAGAAATGATCTTAGATTAGCAAAAGTGTTACCAAAAAGTTCATATTTCTACGTTAGAGAAAAAGTGAAATATTAAAAATAACACAAAAAGGACTTCATTGCAGGATATATGAACAAAACTTGTAGTTTTTTCCACGACAGAGCAAGTAAATTGCCTAATATGTATAATCGTGGTATGTGGTCATTTGTTTTTAAAAATATGTATGGAACATCCATTAAACCAGCATCCATACAAACTAAATAAAAATAAATAAATAGAATTATGGAAATAAGAAATTGAGGACAAGGTTAATTTTTTTTTATAAAAATATACATGCGGACTATAAATAGTGACAGACTGGCAGCGTAACGGCCAGCAGCAATTGGTATGTTGGTGCCGGTTTTATATTATTCTTGTTATTTTTGTTTTTTTTTTAATGTGTTTAATGAAAACAATACCAAAAGTATCAAAAATCAACTCCTTCATAAAAATTTAAAAGACAAAAATAAGCAAAAAAAGAAAAAACACCGAATTTGAAATGCCTGTCGCCAATTTGATTCTGTATTCTTAAATACTTGAAATTGTTGTTACTTGAATTCGAGAAAGATTTTTTTTATTCTTTTCATAAACATATCTAAGCGACATCCGTTTCTTTTTAAACAAAATTCATAATCTCGTAGAGAGAAATAAAACAAACGTGTCGCTTTTCATTCATCATAATTTCTGAAATAATAAATATGTATACACAGAATGTTCGATATGAACAAGACTTAAAATAAAAATAAAATAAAAAAAAATCCATGGTTTTAGTAGAAGCTCAATTCGAACGAAGAAAGAACAAGAATTTAGTTTTATCATCATCGGAAATCATAATCATGTTTTGAAAACAATTTCCAACAGTTCATAAATTAATGAAAAAAAAAATTATAATAATATTCTATACCATACTTACATACAACATATGTATATCGTTGTCGTCCCCTTTATTTTATAAAAATATAGCATAAGTTAAAAAATGAGCGTTTTTAAGAAAAAAAATTATAGAAAATTTAAATAAGGGCATGTTACACTTAGAACTCGATTTACAATTTTGTTTACCAAAATGATTTGTTTTAGATGACCAGACAATGCACAGTGCTATCGCTTTTCACACATGGCGACAAAAAAAAAATTAAATATAATTATATATAAATATTTACACTGGCGAGCAAAATTGAATTCATGTGTCTACATCTTACTTTTACGATGGCATTCAAGGAAAAGTAAAATTGCACGGTTGATCATTGAAAATTGTTTAATTTAGATGTTTTTTTTAGGTACATTTTTATTTACAAAACTTATAAGCTCCTTATTTAGCTTATATGTTATGAAATTTGACTTAAACCCACAACAAATAAAAAACTTTTTGAAACCTCTCACAAACTTTAGAAATGTAATAATGAAATTTGATAAAACAGTCACCAGCAGGATTCTTTTTAACAAAAGATTCTCAGTGACGCTTTTGTAAATTTTTTATTGTTTCCTAATTCAAGCGATTTTGTTTATTAAATCAATTCCTTATCTACTTCTTTTGTATTACTATCACTCTATAAAACAATTGATTGACACTTGCATATCATTAAAAAGCTGAACCCTATAAGTATGCAACATATTCTTTCGAAATTAGAATTTCGTATTTTGGAACCTTTTTCAGAAAATATAATTCGGTGGATTCTTTTTACTGAAATTGCAGCATCTTGGGAATTAGAGCAACTGCGTTTTAGTGAAAAGAAACTCCTTTTGCCAATTCACAACCTATTGTAGGTGCGCTGTATTTTCGAGCAGTACTGTATATGGAATAATTACTCCTAGACACTAGTATTCACCGCTATAAGTGCTATATCGAACAATGTTCGCTGATAAGATGGTGTGGCGACCTCGAAATCAGTACTGATCCGTTCTGCTAGTCTGATGATTAAAATGTTCCAATATTAGTTTCTTAATTGTAATAACTAGAGTAGCCAGCGGTCGACTCAATCGACCGCTCTCTAAATAAACAACTTAAAGCTCTGTCTCATATCTATGCAAAATCAAATTGGACAAACTTACATGCACACTTTGTTTATTTTTCAACTTGAAGCTGTTACATGCATGTGTAATAATAAGTGTGCATGTGTTAGTAGCAACTCTAAACGCTTATAGCTCCCTAAATATTGAACCAATTTAAATAAAATTAAAAATGTGCACATCTATGTAAAAACCCTGTCTAAAAACATACAAATCTTTCCAAAATCTTTAAAAAACGTGATTGCCTATTAATAATAAAGATTTAAATTTATCAGCAATTCTTAAAAGAAAAAGCCGAGATATGAACTCAATTCAGAACATCTACTTTCAGCTTGCAGTAGATATTACTTTTTACAAAAACAAATAATAGATTTTAATCAGAAAAAATAAAAACACATCTCTATAAAACTGCACCAACAAATTTATTTGTTGTTACTAAAATATCGCAGCCACACGACCGAAGTCATATTCAAACGTTGATATCACAAAATTATGTTTTAAATGAAGCGAATTTTAGAAATATTGAAAATATTTTTCTATACATATTTTATTTGAATTTAAAGTAGGTCTTCTCCATAAAAAAAATCCGATTTCCGGAATTTCGATCAAATTCAATCAGCATGTTACCATTTATATTGCGAAAGGCAGGTTTTTATCAATATTTTGGTATATTTTTATTATATTTTGAATCTGCGCCGTGTCACGAGTTTTAAGTATAGAAACAACGTTGAGCATTTTTTTTAGCATATTTACATACATACACACTCGTTCACACATACATACATATGCATATGTGATATAAATACATGCAAATATTGAATTCAAAATAAAAACAATTGAAAGTTCATCTCGAAGAAGTACCCAATTGAATCAAAATTGAAGCTCACAATCTCAAGTAGGCTCAATATTTGTATACTTTAGGCTAAGAAAGACTTCAAACCACAAACAACTACACTACTCGAGCTCAACCCTATCATAAGTGTATCTAGACATGAATAAATAATGAATGAATATCAGACATAATCTGCCATATGTGGTTTTTTAGTTTTTAAAAAAAAAATATATTTACTTAATTGTTCCTCTACTTCAAGATCTAAGATGACTTTGAAGCTTCAAATTTGTTTCTTTTGAATTTTTAATGAGCAACAAACAACACTTGTTGTCGTTGTCGTTACCGTAAATATAAATATGTATATAAATCCCTCTTAATGTTCTGCACATTTTTGTAAAAGAATTTTTATGATATTAATTGTTCTTATTACTTTTTCTTATTTTTCAATGAAGCACGATTTATTGGTTTCATATTAAATTTTATATACTTTTAATTGTTAAAATTGTTTAAAAAAAGTTGAATTATGAATGTTATATGATATTTTTTCAATGAAACTAGTATCTTGCACTTAAAAGAAACATTTCTTGTTAAGATATTAAGAGCAGTGTAATTAATTGTATTTTGAAATAATACGAAACTCAAACGAGGAGGGTTTGAAAATCGGTTTATATGAAAATAGAAAGGAAATGTTTATCAAAAATATTTTCTTTTTGTGGGAATTAAAATACAATTTAAGTTAAAATTCTAAAGTGCTATATCCTCTATAAATACTCTACTTTTAATACATTGAAATTGATTGTTGCGAGGGATACAAATAGTAGCCGTTTATTAGGGCGACACTATGGTGTATGGAGAAAATTAAAGCCAAGTTCATTTATCGTTTGGATGGATCGCGTTCAACTGCAAAGTGGAAAAAAGAAAGAATCTCGCGAAAGATAACTAAAAAAGATGTTTTGAACTTTCCAAAAAAGAAATTTTTTTAACGCGACACTGAAGCAGACAAATAATTATTTTGAATCCCATCGAAGGATGAAGATTTTTTCAATACTTTTTTTTATGACTAGAATAGCACTGCGTGTAATTTTTTAAGTCATGGGAAAATAACCATATACAGACACCACTTCGTGATAAAAGACCAAAAAAAAAGAAGACCGGTGTCTCCCAGTTTTGCCCAAAGTCATGCACTCATTTTGATGGGCCCCCAAAGATTTGGAACTTCGGTGTCATTTTTGCAAAATACTGATCATTTTCTCATCACATCTACGATGGGATCCTCAACAATTTATAAAGTTGCAAAGCGAGGAACGCCACAAGGAGGGGTTTTATCTCCAATCCTGTGGAACCTTGCCATAAACACGGTACTGTTGGAGCTAGACTCAAACAGATTTAAAACAGTAGCCTACGCAGATGACGTTGCAGTAGTAGTGTCGGGTAAGTACCCAGACACAATCTCGCATCGTCTACAGTCAGCCTTGGATCACATTACCAGGTGGTGTATCAGTAATGGACTCAACGTTAACCCAATAAAGACGGAGCTCGTACTCTTCACGAGAAAATACAAAATACCGTACTTCACCTTACCAACTCTTAACGGAGTCACGCTAAGGTTAACCGATAATGCTAGGTATCTAGGTATCGTCCTAGACTCTAAGTTATCGTGGAACCTAAACGTACAAGCAAGATCAGCGAAAGCCGCTATTGCCCTCTATTCCTGCAAAAAGGCCATAGGCCTTTGGGGTATTAACCCCAAAACGGCCAACTGGCTCTTTGAAATGGTCGTCAAGCCCATATTAATGTATGGTGCAATCGTCTGGTGGCCGGCCCTAGGCAAATCCACCTATTCTAAAATCATTGACAGAATTCTAAGAACATCGGCCTTGATGATTACAGGCGCACCTCGCACCACCCCATCAAAAGCCTTGTTCACAATGTTACACTGGCTTCCTGCCGATCTAATGGTCAAACAACTGGCTATGAACTCGGCAATTAGGCTCAGTGCCGCCGGAACATGGAAATCACTAGGTGATGGACATGCGAACATTATAGGACAGTTCGAAAACCTTCCCGAACTTATAGACTACCGTTCTCCCTACCTTATGCCTGAGAAAAGATTCGCAGTGTCAATCTCGGATACTCTCCCTCCATTCATTGATCCTAATTACCGAGGGGAAGTGCTTGAGGTCTACACTGACGGATCCAAATCAGGTGTAGGGGTGGGAGGGGGCATATACATTCCTCAATTTCAGCAGAGGATACGTTTCAAGCTTACAGATCTTTGTAGCATTACTCAAGCCGAAATATCGGCCATAAAAAGGGCAGCTAACTGGTTAAGGTACAATAGGGTATATAGGCAGGATATTCGTATATGTACCGATAGTAAGGCTGCATTGAACGCTCTATCGGGTGTTTACACAACATCTGAACTGGTAAAGGAATGCCGGACATCCCTGAACGAGATGGCGTCATTTTCCAACCTCGAGCTAATCTGGGTACCAGGGCATGCGAATGTGCCTGGCAATATAATTGCGGACAAGCTAGCCAGGGAGGGATCTCGTTTACAAGAATGGGACACCGACCGGCTAGTGCGAGCCCCACTAAAAAGCTGCAAAATCCTCATTCAGGAGAAACTTATAGGGTTAGCACAAGCTAGATGGTTCAATAAACCCACATGTGCTGTCTCCAGATTAACCTGGCCCCAATATGATCGAGCAAAATCAGCCATCATACTGGGGATCCCTCGACATCAGCTACGTATACTTGTGGCTGTCCTAACAGGGCACTGCTTTATAGGTGCCCACGCAAATAGACTAAATCTCCCTTTCAACGACTTTTGTAGAAGTTGTCATACTGAGGAGGAGGAAGAAACCGTAAAGCACCTCCTCTGTCAATGTCCAGCTCTGTCTCATTACAGAGCCATGTATCTAGGTAACTCAACTTTACCCGAACTCGCAGACCTTACGGAATGCAATCTGAAGAGAATAAACAAGTTTATTCGGAAAACCGGTTGGTTCAATACTGACCAAAATATAGGATAGCCAATATTTTTTATTTTTTCTCGCTGTCCATAACGGGCATCACAAAGGGACCTATTCTTCTGGACCCAAGTGGGCCGGTTGCTTTAAATCGGCAGCCTGTGCAACCTAACCTAACCTAACCTCTGAGGCAAAGTTGTAGATCTTGTCACGTTTGCGGCTACCTGAGCGCTACCTAAACGGTATTAAGAATCATTCCTAGGAAGTTCATATGTTCTAGAAAGTTGTTTACTGAGGTCTTAGGTATATTTTTGTAGTTGATTGTTTTCTTGAATTTTTAACGGTTTGCTACCTATGGACCTGAACAGTGGAAAAAAGGAAAAAAATCTAATTTTTTTTTTATATTTATTTGCTGTTTTCATCTTGAAGATGAAGATTTTTTGATTTCATATGTTCACAACTTTTGTTTTTTATGACAAGATCTACAACAACATCAAGCCAATTCCGACTACATTGGACCCTGTGGCAATCAGAAAAACTTTTTTTCATCTGGCAGGTTAATATTTAGAATTATTAAAACTAATGCATGGGATGCCGAAAAGAGGATTTGAATAGTGTGCAGCGTTTTATGCTTTGCAGTCCTTCATTTCCGTCCAAAGGGAATTTTGGGGGGAGTTTGGTGGCACTCCCCTGAGTAAATGGACCATTACAATGGTAAACGTGTTTGCCGAATCTGGCCGAATCGAGATCCATTTGTTCGAGTTCAAGACACAATCGCGGTTGCAGCATCGTCAATTCGCCAAAACCCAAGAGTTTCGGCTCGAAACTTATCGACGCAAATCAGCAGACGGTCATTACAGCGGATAATTAATGGTAACTTCAACTTGCTTCCCTACAAAATCCAAACTACAAGCGAAATACACCCTCTATATTGGCCTATTCGCCTGGACTTTTGTATTGTAGCACAATTGGCGCACCACCCTGTATATAAACTAACTGTGACATGAACAATATGAGACTTGCAAATTTGATTCTTTCGTCCAAACAATATTTTAGTCAACGAAGTTTGTACACTGTACCAAAGCTTCCTCTAACTACTTATTTGTCTTTTCTAATTATAAAATTATATGTTCATCTGATTTATTTATTTATTTATTAAAAGCGGCTACAAGATTTATCAATGTAGTTCAACTAAAAAGCATTAATAATTTTTATAAGATCGTTTAAATGTTTCAAACCATGTAGTTGAATTTTTTTGAAGAAAGTATAAAAGGACCTTAATCTTTTTCGAAAAATGTTATTAAATAGTTTTACACAAAATTAAAAAAAAACATAGATGTTTTTGTAATCCTTTGGAATAAAAAATTTCATAACGATTTTTTCTCTGAAAGGTATCCATGTGCTTCAACAGGTCCTTAAAAATTACAAAAAAAAATCTCTGAAAATCTGACAAAACTATCGATCTAACTTTTTGTAATGAAAATGACCGTGCTAAAATTACTGATTTGAATCATAAACGTTGGACTAGAAATAACATCGTGAGTAACTTTTCACTCACGATCATGCATGCTCACGATAAACAAAAAATGTATTCATGCACAATCTTATAGTTTTGGCTCACGCGAGTGGAAAAAAAGTTAATCATATTTACGGAAATTCATGCACGAATAAACAAAAAAGTATAGTTAAAGGAAAAATTTACTTATTTTAATTTATTAATCGAGATTGCCTCGAAAGCAAAAGTGTTTGAAATTCTTTGGGAAAAAAATACAATAAAACAAAAAAAAAAATATCACGAAACATTCCTGCTAAAAATCATGCCAGCTCACGTGATTGAAGCAAAAAATCAATCACGACCGCGGTGCCCATTTCTTTTTTGACACTTTAGTAACTACCGTTACAACATCAAGTGATACTAAAGTTTTCAAAGCGACAAACGGAACATAACAATATGCCACTTCTATTATTTTGAACACAGCTGTACAGACAAGATCCTCTAATTCTTAAAACATAATAATGCCATACAAAATATTGCCAAAGAAAGAAATATCTTTAAATTCCCATATACTTTTTTTCATCGGGTCAGCAGTATTTTCGAAAATGCTTTCCATTTGTGCTCCTCGTTCACAAAGAAGTTGTAATTGTCTTCTTTCTTAAACGTTGTTCATGTCATATTTTCAACTTCAATCAAAAAGAAAGAACTCAGAAAAACGAATGCTGTGTTACATGCTTTTTCATTCATATTTCATTGGAAATATACATCTCGAATGGGATGGGACTTTGATAGATAGAATGAGGTGAGATATTCTTTTGCATATTACGAATAATTTTTAACACTCAAAACTTTCGTTTAATTATGAGAGTTTTTCAATATGTACTCGTACATGTGTACGAGTTCCTCTACTGGATGGAAAAAACTGTGAATTCCTGATAAGAAGACAAATAAGAAATTCATAAAAACACGGAGGTTTTTTCACATTTTTTTTCCTGCTCTAAGCCAATCTTCACACTTATCCTACTGTGTGAGTAGAGGCTTTCCTTTTAAAATTTACTTACTGGGTGCTGATGATGTTACCGCTTCCTAAGGTGCTTTTTCGTGTAACAAAAAAAAAACAAATCAAATGTAAAAAAGGTGCGTGTGAAGATCGGAGATGATGAGGGCATTATTTAAATTTATTATTTTTTTCGTTTTATGTTCTCGTAAGATTTCTCTTATTGATGGAAATGAATGGCAGTGAGGCAGTGAAGCGTCACATCATAAAAAAAGGATACTGCTAAAAATAACATTATTACATCAACGCCATTCCCATAGTGATATATGTACACATATATACATACGTACATACATACATGCATATGTATTTAAGTTTGTTGTATAAAAAGTGCAACAGCATTTTGGATCCTTACTAGTAAAAAAAAACAAAAACGAAGATGTAAAGCCGCGGCGTTTCCTTGACATTGTAGAACAAGATATTCTAAAAGTTTATGACTTTTTACGTTTGCAAACTGTGATCGTGAATTGTTGAATTGACGTGTGAAATGGCTTTTTCTACAACATAATTTTTCTATTCTTTAAAGTCTTTTTTATTTCGATTGTTAGCAAATTACAAAAAGAAGAAAAAAATAATGAATAATAATTTATAATATTAGAAGCACTGTGCAGCAGAGTATTGTATGAAAAATAAAAAAAATAAAAAGCACCCTGACTCAACAAATTTAAGACGCTTTACAGGGGGTTGTATTTTAAGACACTGGGTTATTTTTTATTAAAAGTTTTTTTTTCATTATTATTATTATTCTATAGTGTCTCTGCCGTCTTGTAATTTCAAACCCTTTTTCAAATTTAATATAAAAAAAATATCCGAATACAGAACATTTTGTAAGCATGTGGTTGCAACGCATTTGTTTTTCACACCAATCTTAGTTTTTTTTAGTGTTTTTACTCTTTTTACCCTGGAATTTTTTTTTATTTTATGTTTTTTTTACTGAAGGATTTATGACACGTTTTTGGAAGAAATACTTTTTATTTCTAAATTACATTATACTTGAAATATGATTGTGTTTTGTTTAATTTATTGTAAAATCTAAAGAATTCTTTGGTAAATTTAGTTGATTTTTTTTTATATTTTTGCTTTCTTTTTGTTAAATTGTTTTGTAACCGATACATGAACACAGTTTTTCCTATTTTCTTTGTGATTTTTTATTTAGTTTTTTTCCATTTAAATTAGCTTTATGAATTTGAATAATAATAGATTTTCTATCTTTAAACCATTGAGAGGCAAATGCCTTTGAATAGTTAAAAAGTAAATGATCCATTTTGTTTATCTGGGCGTTAATCATGTTGCGCAATAAATATGCATTGAGTTTTTTTTGTCAGCAACCATTTTAACCATACAGTGTGGTTCAAAAGAATGGAGAAAGCTTTTATTTTGCAATAATACTAATAATAATAAATATAAATGGTATTTGTGTAGAAAATAGGAAATCTGGCAATAGGTGATCGTTCATTTCTAGTTTTCACAAAAAAGAACTTCTGTAGAATTTTTTTCATGTGCGAACATTCAAACTCATACTGTTATTTTGTTTCTTGCTCATGCGCACAGATTTATTTGTGTTTCATCAAGTGTATAAGTAACGTCTTGCGGAGAAAGTTTTTGAAGCACAGGTCGAATTTTTCCTTACATCATTGTTGAAATATCCTGCAAATGGAGGGCTCAGTGGTGAGCGGTCTCCCCAACACCTTGTACAAGTTTTGATAACACAATACAATATTTTTCAGCTCATTGATTTGGGACTGAGAGTTGCACGTGAAAGTAGCTCCAAAAATAAGAACTTTTCTGCATCATTCGTTTTTTTTTTAATTTCTTATATGTTTATGTAGAATGTACGTACTCGTAGCTCTACTATTTGTTTTCTAATATTGTTGACCTTTCTTTGTTTTTATTTTGTAATTTTTGGGCTTTTACATTTCGTAAAATAGAAGAAAAATTAATCTAATGTTTTTAAAATATGTACTTGGCAATCAAAGAGAGCAATTTAGGTGACAAAAATTAGATATTTCTGTGGAAATGCCCGTATGTTTTCCCAGCGTAATCAAAGTAAATACAAGAAAATTTGCAAAACACGAAAGACTAGATATTCTCACATTGCTGAGATAATTTTGTGAAAAGTGGAAATCCTTAAGTATGTGGACATGTCTAACCAAACATTTTTTTTATTTTCAATTATTTTATCTTCCACAAATATAAATTGTTAATTAAGAATCTGCTTTTTCCTATTTCCCTTCGCTTTTCCTACATAATTAATGAGTGTGTTGTCTTAATTTAAATAAAAGCCTGCTGCAAGATACGGACGATTTTCTTCGCAATGGCATTTTTAAGGAAGAACATACCAAACAAATAAATCTACCCCCACCCCAAAATAAGGAATATGTAAAAATATTAGAAGTTCAATGGTATGACCCAGAAGAGAAAGAAAATTTTTCTTGAGACAGACAGTTGTCTAAAATGTTTTATAACAGAAAGCCCTTCACTAATCCCGTGCACAATTTGCTGTGTATGTGTGCGTGTGCACGTTAACACTCATAAACCCCTCCACATACTGGAATATTTACTCCGATGTCTTGATTGCAAGTACTCTGTCTGTTAGAGTATTGATCTATCGGGTGGTTTTGAATATTTATTTCTATTTTTTTTTTAGTTTTATTGGTGGTGGTAAGTAATTGTGCTTTCGTTTTTTTCAAGGAGGCTGCAAACCAAAACCTGCACTTTTAGTTGCGCGAGCGAGATGAAAAAAAGTGCACAGCTGGCAGCGCACTCCCAAAAAATTCTCATCTGAAATACAATCGTTATTAACAATTCATGCTTTTACGCTAAGACCTCAAGAAGAGAGTAGAAAAAATGCTTAGTGTTCATGTGTATGCAATATGCATGTGTATGTGTGTGTAAATGCAAGTATTCTCCTTACCTTTAGTATTACTTCTTCACCCTATAAAATGAAATAATTTTTTTTTATTTGTTTGTTCATGATTAGAACATAATTTAAATAAAGAAGGTTTTTTTGTTCTTTTACACTTTAATGTTTGAATATTTCTTTCGTAAGTAATTTTTACATGAATTAATTTTACTGGCTACTGCGGCAGACGTTAAGAAAAGTACACTTTCGAACGCGCGCTTAAACCTTATGACGTTTGAAAAAATTAACTCAATGCCTTAATTATTCGAATTGTCTACAGAAGCGTATTTTTCTTTTAAATCACATTTATTATTGAAAATATTTTATTATCAGTCCAAAAAAAGTTCTTAGGTTGTGCTAGAATCGGCCAAATATGTATGAAAAGTGGATCTTTACATCAGTGGCTCTGACCGTTTTCTTACTCCTTCTAACAACGACCACCCAAAGCAAAACTTGATTGCGGGAGATTTTTGAACCTTCTTGACGATGAGAAAGGATGTTAGAGCTCGCCCATGACAACCCCGAGAATAAACAGAATAGTCGGTTCTGGACAATGGAAAACCCTCAAATTTCAAATCAGTCACCTTTGCATCCATGGGCAATTTGGTCAAGTAGAATCATTTACTTCTTTGAAAATGAAAACGGCGTAACGGTGACTGTGAATGGGGAGCGATATCGTGATATGATTGAAAACTTTTTAACGCCACAACTGCATGCTTTAGGGTTGATTAACATGTGGTATCAACAAGACGGTGCCACATCGCATACAGCCAGGATTACAATGGAATTACTGCGAGACCTGTTTCCACAACAAGTTATTTCAAGAAATGGTGATGTTGATTGGCCTCCACTGTCACCTGATTTTACTGCTCCGGACTTCTTTTTGTGGGGATATCTGAAAAGCAAGACTTATGCAAACAAACCAGAAACGCTTCAGCAACTCAAACAAAATATTCGTGATGAAAATGTGCTCAAAAGGGCTCGTATTTGTGAGACTAACAGAGGCGGACATTTATCTGATATTGTATTCCATAATAATTGCCGACATTAAATAAAACATTTATCAATACAAGATCCATTCTCTTTAATTTAATCAAAAATTCTAAACAAACAAATTACTATACCTTCCCGGCGGACACCCGAAGGATCGATACTGTTGTTCTATGCCAAATTCTAGAGAGATGGACGCCAAATAATAACATCAATCATAGAAATAATTTTTCATAATGAATTGAAAAACACAAACTTCAACCTGACTAAAAAAAGTTTGCCATGTAATTAAAAGAAACGACTTTGATATTAACAAAACGAATCCTCTACTGCTTATTATGCTTTTTCCTTCTCAAGTGACAATAATTAACTGAAAACTGAAATATTTCGAAATACATTTTCTTTTGACTGCATTTTTTTTAATTGTTTCATATGCAAATTTTCGCGATAAAATCCTCTCTAATTAGGAGCTGTGAAAAACACAGCAAGGCTCCCATTATTTATCCTTAACAAAAACAAGCTAATCCGCTTGAAGCCAATCACATGTTTACATCCTGAAAGAAATAAGAAAACAAATTATGATGATTATGTGCGAGATGGAAAACTCAAGTGTGTCAACAATAAACTCTTTATAAGCAAAATATATATACGCAGCATCATGGAGAGCAATCAGCCGAGTAAGCTTGATTTACACAAAGGAAAAAGTCAATCAAATTTTCAACTTTGAAAACGAATTTTTGTGAAAGTTTAACGAATCGGAAAATGCAAATTTTTAAAAACATACAAAAGAATTCGGCATAACATACATAATTCACTTTAACCTTTGAGAATCTTCGCAACTTAATGTTTGTATTGTTAGTAAAATTAATCCTGCCCTTTCCATGCCAATAACAACTATTATTATTATTTTCTTTTAGACAATTAAAGGATTTTCAATAAATTGCATATAAAATAAAATTTATAAAATGCTAATCGCAAACTTAGGGAAATTTATTTTTTAAAGGGCAATAAAATTCATATTTCGCACAATTAACATGACAATCATTGGCAATAATAAAAGGCTTGCACCAGTCTATAAATCATTCGTTTACTCTTTCGTATGTTTTTTCAAAGGTTGACACAAATTTCTGCTGCTTAAGAAGGGGTCACAAGAAAAAATCGATACATTTGTTTAAGTTTAGATTTTTTTTCTATTTTATCAGCTTCTCGTTTGCAAAGGGGTGGGGTTCTTGTGCACATGCGGTAATGCGTTCGCCAGTTGTGGTGCTGCATGTGTGCACCGTGTGCAAATCATGTGCAGGCAAGCGCAAAGGTTTCAATTAAGGAAAATCTATTGATACATTTGTTTCCTTTATTTTCCACTTTTTTATATTTTTATATTTATTTTCTTCCCATTCATGTTCTTAAAGAAACCCTTTTTAAACTTTCATTCGAAATTTCTCATTGTGGTAAACTCGTTTTCGTTTCATTAAATGAAAAGAAATTACGAAAAAGGTTTGAAAAATGTTGTACTTGTTTTTCTATTTCATTTCTTTTTCGAAAAAAAAAAAACAAAGAACTCCTATGGCTTTGTTTGTGTTTTTTCGCAATTGATTTGCGGAAAAATCAAAATGATCGCAAAAAAAATAAATATAAATAAAACACAATATAACAAATTTCCTTGGGGAACGTCAAAAGAAAATGAAATAGGTGGATGAATATGAAGATTTTGATAGACACAATCTTCAAATACCCTAAAACTAGTGTTTTCATATGAATTCGAATTCTGTGTATCGAATTTCGTAAATTCGTAAAGGCAGTAAGTAATTGTTCAATAGTGAAAGTTATCGTTCGAAAAGCAGGACATGGCTGCATATTTGTTCATGAAAAGTTTATGCAAACAGTTTGCTGCTACACATTTACATTAAGCGGGTCTCTTTATAATGGCGGCGTGAGAGAGTGAGATAGGAACAGAAATATGTCATATTTGTTAATTTAACTTTCTTTTAAGCCCGTTATTACAACGTGTCTATAACTAAAGTGGGGTTGTCATAGGACAGATAATTAGCTTTTCGTTATGATAAGTAAACTTTAAGCTAAAATTTATCAATAAGTTAAGGGAAGAACATATCGCTCAATTACGGCAAAACAGTCATAAGTCAAAAAACTCGTTCTTCAGAAAACAAGTATAAAATTTTTAATTTACCCACAACTCAATAGAAAAGTGCAAAACTATTATTCTCGCAATAGCTGAGTAAACAAGATATTCGTATGAAATTTTTACACAGGATGAAGAAGGATACGGAGAATAATTCTGCGTTCTTACCTCAAAAATCACGTTTTTTTTTCAGTTATAACTCTTTTGCAGTAAATGAGCGATATAATCTTTAATTTGAATGTCAGGTTAATACTACACTTCACTTCTGACACCCCACTTCTGATGCGATAGAATGAAAATTGCTGTTTCTTTAATGCTGTAAAGTAGAGGTACTTTTTGAATTTATTTCTCTTTTATCCTAAATTAATTTCCTTTCAATATGTTTCACGTTATTTCAACATGTTTCATGTGTTTTTAACATACAGCAATTTTATTTTAATATTATTCCAGTCATTTTTAATATTTCACAAATTTTATTTAACTTTTTAACATGTTGATTTAACATAAGCCAACCTTTGTTAATATATGTATAAAATTGACAAAAGTTTTTTCAAAGTATTCCGATGTCATTTTTAATGTTTATAACAATGTCAATTTTACAATAGTTAATCTTGTTTCAACTATATGTAATGTTAATTTTACATGAAAAACTGTAATTATTACTGCAAAAACGGAAATTACAAAATTAAACATTGATTAATGTTATTTTAACTCTGTAAAAGGTAAAATTTACAATCTTATTTCAATGTGATTAATTTTAAATCAACATACTTTAATACTAAATTAACAGTTTTAACCATTGATTTAACTTAAAACAATGTTAAAAGTAAATTTAATTGGATTTTTTCCACATATTAACAATGACTTGGTATCAACATTTCTTCATGTTGATTTTACATTGAGTTTTTTTTTCTGTGTGTGTATTCATTAAATTCATCCTTCACCTAAGAACGAATGCTACATTCATATACTTACATATATAAGTTTAAAAAATACACATATTATTAATTATTTATTCGGAGCGGTAATTTAAAGGGCTTCCAATGCTATTTGCCCGGGAAATGATAAAGTTTTGGAAAAGAAATATGTACTCTGAACATGACACATTTGAATTAAGAGTGTTTCTGTGGGCTAGTGATACAAGTGTGTTATCCTATCAGTATGGAGTTTGTCGGTTCAACTCCTCCGACCTAAGTCTGTCTTTTTCACTACTTACTGCTACAAGCGAAGGTATTGTTACTATTTTCGCTAAAATTAAGTTATGTAATTTGTAATTGTATTTGTAAAATTTAATAAAATATAAAAATCTACAGATAAAAAGCAAAAAACTAGTTCGCATCATTATTGGACAAATTGAGGATATGCCATCATCTAACAAAAAATATACCAATTGAAGCTCAATTTGTTGCCACTTCCCCCCAATCTACAGATTAGGCTTTCGTTAACTATTTTCTGTGTCGACGGAAAAGTATTCCTATTGAATGAAGAGGTCGTCATTACAACAGAATCCTTTTTTGAGGACTTTGCGAAATTTTACTTAGAAGAAGTTTAATTTGCTACAATCCATCGAGAGATTTTCCGACTTTATTAAGTCCATCGTAAAGTAAGATTTCGACGGACACCGCAGAGAAGCAAATACACTTTCAAATTATTTACCAGTTCTGTCAAGAGCGGCCGGATAAACTGTATATGCTTTTGGACAATTGGTAGTGTACACAAGACAAAACAAAAGAAAACAAATACATCCATCCATCCATCCCTCATTAACAGAAAACTTGAAAAAACTTTTAAGTATTTTTAAATTTTAAAAACTTATTTGTTACATAATCAACGAGCAGATATAAAAAAAAACTCTTTTTCTATGTGATTTTTGAATAAAAACCTCTTAATATTGTTGTTAATAAAAGAAATTTGCATTATCTGCTATTGGCATTCATCAGCGACTTCTAATGCTTTTGTATTTGATATCATTTGATAAATCAATAGTATTCAAACTTCTTTTCCTAAAAAAAAACAAGGACAAATGAAGCAGAAACACAGTTGATGTGCTTTAATTATTGTTTCCATTATTCCATTATCCTTTGCAAAATGTGTCACAAACAATAGAAGGATTTGCTGTCATATAAATTTAAAATGTGTATAATGAAGCTTCACAAGTATCTTCGAAAAGAAAACATTTCCTTATCAATTGCATTTGCAAAAAAAAAGGATTTATTGCAAATTTATCTTATAACCTGGTTACATTAAATATTACAAGAGGTCTTACTTATCTATTCAATATACGTACATACATATGTACATCCCAAAAGTTGTAGCAATTAATTTCGTTCATTTGCTTTAAACATGAGAAATAGAAAGTATAATTTTTTCTCATCTTCGATCGATGAGATCTGCCTGAAACTCACTCACCCTTCATTCATTAATTTCCTTTTTTGTAATTCATTAAACATTCGTTAAGCCTCTTCAGCGTTCTTAGCAAATATATTTTGGGTGTTATTCTACCTTTTTTGGCATTAGTTTTTTTATATAAATTTTTCTCACTAAAAACTATAAGAAATCGTTTACAATTAATATCTTTTTTTTTTGTTAAATTTAATGGGAATTTTAAAAAATCTCTTGCTTTGATTGTTGTTCTATCGGTGAAGAAACTCACCAGGTTCGCGACGGGAAAAAATACCTAAAATACTCGTAGCTCCTAGTATGCGATCGAACGCAGTGGTACATTTCGAAGACGAACTTCGATAGATTTTTCAAGCCGAACTCGAAACCGAACTTTTTTTTATTGAATAGAATATTTTTTTTTCTTTGACATTAATTCAAGTTTTTTCTTTGATATTAATTCAAGTTACACTTTTTGAGCATGGTGACCGATAAGAAAACAAATTTTTTTCTTTTATTGAATAAATGAGAAGTTAATATCGTTTAAAAACCTACGAATTATGATTACGAATTGTGAGCGTGAGTGTGCGCCCATTAGTATATTTTTTAGCGCAGTTTTTCACACGTTCACTCACGCTCAATTGTTTTATACTTACATTCATGCACGCTCACGTGATTGAAAAAAACAAAAGACTTAAGAAACAAACTTAGTGTTTGGTTTTTTTCGTTACGGAATTTCTTGATTCGGTCTCGGAGCTCAAAGCCCGCGATAAAAGCTATTCAATAGCTTTAAAAAAATCATTCGTCAATCATTGCAAAATAATATTGCTGAAGTTGTACTCTGTTCATTTTGTGAAAACATACGAAATCTTTTTGGCAACATATTTTCCAACTGCAAAATAATATAAGCATCACATATTTCGTACGGAATCGTAAACAACAGCTGATCAGGTTTAACTTGGCATTTTGTTGCGCACAAATAACTAAAATAATGGAAAATGTTGTGAATATAATATAAAATAAAAGTAAGGCCTTTTTGCAGAACGTGTGTCTTCAAAGAGCTCCTCCCCTCCGCAGCAACAGCAATTCGCATTAATTGATACGTTGCAGCACAAGCTTCTAAAATTACTTTGTTGTCCATTTGTTTTCACACATGGTTTTTGTTTACATAAGAAAAACAATATTGCTTACTTCAACGCAATAAAACCGATAAATTTCTTCTAAACCGTAGTGTTGTAACCACTGACTAATTGTCAAAATTTTCAAATGAAATAATCAATGTTGCTCAACATTTTTCGCAAATTTGAACTGAGTACTAGGCTTTACACGTTCATATATGTGTTTCCACTGTTTAGGTGGCAATTAGTAATACTTACCACAGTATAAATAAGTCTCGTATTGTTTTTCCGTTCATAATTTGTATAAATAAAGATTTGTAATTACATTCAATCGAGTGAATACATGACAACACACAAAAACACTGAACATCCGATCGGCTCTTATTGCCTGCTGAACCACTCACAAGATTGTGAGCAAAATTTAGATGATAGCTTTTTCTAATGCGATTTTTCTTGCAGCTGCAACATCAAAGTTTACAAAAAACTGTACCATTATTTCCAACAACAATTACATCTACCAACCACTGACAACACTTGACATAATTTTATGGTGAAAAATCAAACATGGATGTTAAAAATTTTCAGCTCTATTCACGGTTAAAAAAAACTCAGAGGTTTTCATAATGATAATGAAGAGATGGCTTTAATTGGCGTGTAAAACGCTTAACATAAAAACTTTAACAAAAGCCCGCATTATCGTTATCCTTCTCGTAAACCACTCGGCATTAATTGGCAACTTTTGTAATAATAATAAGCACTCGTTACAGATTTGTTTCTGGCTATCACCTGTCCTTTTTGGTGTGCTCTAAAAAAAAGCTGGTTTTGCTATACTATTGTAATTTATCCCTTATAAAGGTTGGGGTTGCTTTTTCACCACCACCGCCACGCCACGCCACGACTGACAATCCAATATAATATAAGTTGTAAGCACCACACAACCACCATAAATTTTTAATGCATTGAATTTCACCAGCAATATCAGCAATGACAACACCAACAACTGCACCACCACCGTCACTATCACCACCCTCCATGATTCAGGAAATTTGAAGAAAGCTGTTCAGTGCTGCGCAGACATTTAAGCAAAGTGTGTGCGCACTGTACTCTGCATATAGTGTACGAAAGGATGGCACGAATACCAACCAACCAACCAACTGGCAGCTGCCTTTGCTGTTTAGCACTTGTTTTGATTTTTATTTGTTTTAATTTCTAATTCAAATTTCGCATAGTGAACAACAATTCATTATTATTATTCATTTTATAGATTTTTATGCTGGCGGGTTGTATTATATCTGCCGCTTTTATATGTAATATTTCTATGCCCAAAATAAGGGCTTTCTATTCAATTTAGATCCTTTTAAGTGTGTTGGTGAAAAGATATCCTTTTTCCAAAGCATTGGCAAATAAATCGCTTGTTGTGTTTGTGTTGTTCAAATAAACACTTCTTCGTAGCAGTTGTCCTTGTTTCCTTACTAATGCACCAGCAGCAACAGCGGCGGCGACGTCATCATCATCAATAATTCTAGATTCTTTAGAATATCACGTGCTATTTGTTTACTAGTATGTATGTATGTAGTTGGTTGGTTCTATTCTAATGTGTGCCGTAATGAAATGTAAAGGATATAGGGGGATTTGAAGCCAGCACTACCACCAGCACTGTACCACCATCGTAGTAACTTGAATTTACATTGTTGATATTATAACAAGGACGTGCACGATTATTCATTAATTGTGATTTTATGTTTCCCTTTGTTTTTGTTTTACGCCTGCGCAGAGTTGATCAATCTCTTTTTCTCCCCTTTATTTGTCTAAAACGCTTGCTTAAGGAAAATTTTGTTGTTCTTGTTGAATTCTGCGTGTCCTTGTTACAAATAATTTACGTATTGGATGTTTTGTTTTGTTTTTGATTTCATAATAAGTTTTGCTCCGAAACAGATGCATTTTTGTTGGTCGCGTGTCTGCTGTTAAACTATAATGGAAACATTTTATTGATGGTAATTTTATCATTTCGAAAATTATTATGAAAATAAATAAGTAAAATAAAATTGATTTTCCGTAATGTTTTTTACTCTTTCAGTTAATTTTTTGTTTAAAAATTTTATGAGAATTTGCTTACAAATTTTCACTCCATAAAGTGTTTCAAATTACAGTCAAATATTTAAGATGTTTTCTTGAGTGCAGCCGACGTCACAGCTTTAAATTTTTGTGAATTTTGACAAGCTGTATGTGTAAAAATCTTGAATGAGAATTGAAAAAATTTTGTAAAATTGTTTGCCCTTTTTATTAAAAATTTGCAATATAATGATTTTTTGAAATAGTGAATTTATTAAAAATTATTGTATCATCACTTACGAGGCAAAATTGAATAGCAATTTTTTGGTTAAAAAGTAAAAGAAATGTTACATTTTTTAGAAAAGAAAACGGCATAAGACTGGACAACTTTCGAAAAGTTTTAAAAAGTTTTTTCTATAAAATAACTTTTTCTATAAAACAACTTTTTCTCCATAGAGATTAATTAAGACAAAACATTTGTTGAATAAATTGCAAATAAGTTAGTGAAGATATTATTTGTTTGTTTGTTTTTTAAAATATGTGTTTGATTTTTTTTTAATATATAAACAACTTTTTTTGGTTAATGACATATTTTTTGTCACTAAAAGAATTATAATTTCTGTCAATTTTATTTTTGTCTACTATTTATTTGAATTTACATATTAATTTGCAGACATTGAATGAATTTCTTTACGGAAAATTAAATTGTTTTTTTTTTCTGTGCTCATGAAAACAGAAGACCTTACATCCTTTCTACGACGCAATTCTACGGTCTTAGAATTTGGGATGTTTTTTTTCAATTTAAGTGATTAAGTGATTTTTTAATATCTTCCTGCGATTCTTACATTTTAGCGGTTTTATCATGCCCTAGGGATTTTCTACACAATTTGTCACAGATTTTTAATTTTTATTTATATATTTCATATGGTATCCTTGAAACTACGGAACATTTTTTTCAATGGAGTGAATCGTGTTGCAGAAAACTCTCGGTACGAATTTTATTTGAGTAACCTGGTTTTAGTGCGCACTTTAACTTTAACAATCATTTATAAATAAGGAGGCAAATCGTCAAAAAGCTACTAAAATAAAAGAGGTTTACATATCGATGTTGGGGAACAAATAATTAAAACAGCAATAATGGCGATCTCTTAATTCTGAAAGCTGCTGCAGCATAATATTGCCTGCAAAAACACTAGTGAGTCAATGGAGTGAATCGTGTTGCACTGTATATAAATGTACAAGCGTACGGAATAAAAATATCCTTTCTCACTAACAATCAAACTTTACAGATCATATTTAGGACTTATAAACCTATCTATATTATTAATAGGAAAACGCGTTTTTATGATCCCTTTTGCGTCCTTAATACTGAACCGACTTTGGAAAAATTTATATGTTTTTCATGGGGATTTTACATAGATGTGCACAATCTTAATTTTATTTATATTGGTTCCATATTGAGGGAGCTATAAGGTTTTAAAGTTGCTCCGATCACATGCACACTTAATACACATGCATGTATCATCTTCAAGTTGTAAAATAAACAAATTAGGTTTGCTTTTGCATATAAATGAGACAGAGTCTTTTTCTATATGTTCTTAAGTTGTTTATTTATAATTTTCTTTTGGATTTTGTATGTTATCGTATATATTTATGTAAATGCTTAATATATAATTACTAGAATGCGGTCGAATCGCCGTTGACCGCTGGATACACTAGTATATAATTAATAGGCAATCACGTTTTTTCTTAGATACCTTTTACGCTCATATTATACAAAATCTGCTGACAAAAGATATAATTTTGAAGATATTTATTCACGAATGTGCGCAATCCATATTTTGTTAAAACCGGTTCAGTATTTTGGGAGCTATAAGCTTTTAAAGTTGCTACTAATCCATTCACACTTATTGCACATGCATGTATCAGCTTCAAGTTGAAAATGCTTGTGCTTTTGTCCAATTTGCTTTTGAAAAAGAAATCAGTCAGCGCATTTTCTATACATAATTTGTAAACAAAAGAGAGTCAATAAATTTTAAGTTTTGTACTTTATCGTATATATTTATGTAAATGTTTAATATTTAATGACTAAAATATGGGCGATTGTGTCGGCCATAGGAAATAATAGTTGCAATAAATGAATTGAAACTAGATAAGATGTCACAGATGGCTAACTCTCTATTTGTGTGGCAAATTTCAAATAAAACTTTACATTATTGTAGTCAAGCATATTTAATAGCTGCGCCGATTCATTAATAATATGTTTATTCAAACAAATCACAACTGACCACAGCATCAGCAGGACACAATAGAGAGGGAGAGTAAAAACTCGCGCTAAAGTGAAAGAAAAGTCGAAAAACATCTTTAATGTGTTTCCAGGCTACAAAGACAACACCGGGCATCCAAGCTAGAGCACGAGCTAAAGACACACATTAGCGGCAATAACAAAAACAAACATAAAAAATCTTATTGAAATATTGCAATACCTGAAATTACGCAAAAATTGCGCTGAAAAGGCATCAGCATCTTGCATTTTTCTCGTATGCAATTTATGTGTGTATGAGTTTTTCTTTCTACATCACTGATTTCCAAATGTTCGCCAGATACAGACACGCATGCGTTATAATCTTCTTTTTTTTCACCACTCTTCCGGCTGACTTATTGTTTCTTGACTCAATAAGAAATCTTTTAAGATTTCTTCCGTATATTGTTATTGTTGCAATCGCAATTTAGGGGTGAATTATTCTGGAATAAAATAAATTGTAACTTTTAAAACTGGTAAATAAAAATAAATACAAACAGAAGTGGGAAATAGATAAACGATCCATCCACAGCAGTCCATTGATGATGTGTCACATAAATATCAGTGGCGATGGCTGGTTGGTTGACATCAAGTATCAATATCTTTAATATTTGCCAATATATATATATTTTTTCCTTCACCTGGTTTGTGTTGTTGAATAATTTACAAGTCTGCTCTACATTTTTCTGGAGCACAAATTAAAAATGTGACACATTTTACTCGCATTAATAGTCAATTCAACCCCTACATTTCTTAAATTAATAGATTTTGCTTCGCTCGCTCGGTCGTGCCTTTTTCAAGATTCAGACAAATGTCTTGGCAGCAAAGAAAAAATTCCAAAAACTATTTAAAAATTTAATTCACTATATTAAATGTTCTAAGTTCTAGTTTTGCTCTACAAAAATAATTACAAATTGACGCCACCCCAAAATAATTAAACAGCTGACGATAATTATCGGTTGTTTAAAGTGCGACTGTGTTTATTTGCTATTGACGTCACAGTCAAGATCAACTTGCTAATGCCGCTGACTTTCAGGCAATTGAGTTTAACCCCTTAATTTTAATTTGTCAGTTACAATAAGCTCCAACTGGTACGTACGGGAAGAACTTCAATCGTATTTTATTCATTTTCAATTGTAAATTCATGTATTTTTTTATGTTTAACAAACCCTTTATTTCAACAAAATGCCAAATAATCAATATTTATATTTACATCTGCAAACCCCCACCACGTGCCTCTCGAACTCTTGCCATCTCTAAGCAATTCCCCTTTTCTTTCGACCATTTTTTTTATCGCAATCCAGCTGAAAAACGTTTGGCCATATCGTTTAGCACCATAAATCTCTTAACTAAATCGATGTTCAATTATTTTCAACACAGTCACAATCAAATCAATATTCATAATTTTAATTAAAAGCTTTCAATTTAATGAGCCAACATTAGCATAAAAATTTTCATAAAATTCATTTACATACCCGTATTTATTTAAGTTAAATTATGTTTCATTTATGAATATCGATCCGAAGGGTGTCATGCGCAAGTGCTACTCGTACTAGTATATTGTTTTCTCTTTATTTATCAAGTGTTTTAATTATTTAAACGATTCACCTGAAAATGTGTGCTTTTAACTACATAAATGCTGCAACTTTAATTGTATTTTAGACTTGAAATTAACATTTAGTGTGTGCACAAGTACTCACTTGTTTCCAATATGTGTTTGAGTTTTATTTAATATTTATTTTTTTTTTTATCTTGGACCAGCACTCGGGGATGACCCCTACACATGCAATGCATTGTGCTGGAACTAGTGAAAAGGTATAGTGATAGATATGAAAGGAGGTGAGCTTTTTACGAGTTTTGAAGCTATGTTTAGCTTAGTTAGTAAGCCACTTCTTTTTTTTTATTAATTTTATTTTAGTTCGCCGTTGATTGTGCTACTCAGTACCAACGAAGGAGGGCGCTCTGATGTTACATTGGAATTAGTATCAGCTGAAGCAGTGACCATGCACCATGCCTTCGCCACTTAAACCTTCCGCCAACAACTGACACAAAGGCACACCAATGCACATCAGAGAAATGCGTGGTGTTTTTATTTCATGACTCTGTCTGACACTGGGTTTGAACCCAAGTCCTTCGGTTTGTAGTCAACGTGCTTACTACCTGAGCCAACGCCACCCTATTTTGAAGAAAAAATCGTTTTTTTTTTTGGTTGTAAATTGCTTGAATATTTTGCAACAATTTTTCTAATTGTGCGAGTAACTTCGTTTTATTTGATTCAGATATTTGCAACAGATTTTTCAGTTTTGGCTCTTATGCGATTTTTCCAGTTGTGACCACTTTTGCATTTAGATTTTTATAGGTATTTTAATAACTCGAATTTATCTAATTTATACATTGTCAAGTTTTCTTCAATCCTCAATTTTTATAAATCCCGAGATTTTTTTTTGGTGAAACAAATATTTTTCAAGCAAAGCATGTAACAATTGAAAAGATATAGATAGTTTTTGGCTGTACGGAGGGTGGAACGGACATCAGATGTTTGGAGATGAACCACGAACTCATCGTCGGAGTTCTTGTGCTGTTTGCTTTCGTTCCTATCATGGCACTCATAGTCAAAGTATTTTTAATCCATAATTAATTAGAATTGGGCATGAAACAAGTTGAGAAGGAACAAGCAACAGTTAATTAGTAGTTCCAATCTAAGCGCTTGAACCAATTCGTAGCAATGATTAATTAAAACTTAGTCATAATAAATTTGAGCTTTTTAAAGTCTTTTGAGAACTTGTGTTTCTTGGAATAATAATAATTCTCGTATTCTTTTCCTTACACACACACAAGTAAAGATTTGTATAAATAAGGCGTTAATTTATATATAATCAGCACAAGGAAAAAAGTTAACATGGAAAACAATGTTTTATTATGCTGCAGTTGAAATGAATTAAACTTTTCTTGGTAATTGGCAAAAAGCCTCATGTTCTTTAGATTAACGATTTGTCCCCTTTTATTATTAATTTTTTTATTTTGAAATTTCCAATTTTTCGTTATTTGATTTTTGGATTAAAGTTTGATTTTATGATGATGTTGTTCCGTTTTTCTTTCTTCAGTAATTTTTTCATAGAACTTCCATTTTCTGATGAAATTTACGGGAAAAAGAATATCGTCGTCGTAAATCCAAAAGTTAACTTACATGCCTCTACGAATTTTTAAATTTCTGCGACCAAAAAGAACGCATTTGTTTCTATATCTGAAGTATTATGCTTCTCCTGTAAAATTAGAACAAGTGATGTTACGTACTTTTGGAAGACAATATGCATTTACTTTGTATGTGCGTAACGCTGCACACTTTACAACGGGACCAATCGGGAAACACATCCTTTTAAATAAGGAACAAAATTCGAATGCGGCTTATAAATGCGAAGTTCTGAATAAACACGCATTAAAAAGATATAAACTTATTGATAACCTTCTCTCTTTTTTAAGTCGGTTAAAAATATGGATTTTCTGCCTGTTTTTGGAAAACGAAAACAAAATTGTGAGTGAGAAAACAAAAACAACTTTTCGGAATTAGTTGTTGTTTCCAATATTAATTCGCACTCACAATTTTGTTTTCATTTCATTTCGAGTTTTAATAAAAACACCCAAAACGAAAATTTTTATTTTATTTTCAAAAACAGACAGATAATATTTCTCAAGTGGCTTAACACGGGCGGCAGAGTGGTCACTTTTGAATTCGATCAATACATCGTAGTGCTATTATTTCAAAATCAATAGATATTCAAGTGACTTCAGATTTAATTTTGTATGAGAAAACAATTAACAATAAAATGAAACAAACGAAAAGATAACGAAAATTTGCAAACACAATGTGCTGCACAAGTGTTGAGCGAATGTCCTTTTTAGTATTTACTAATATCAGTTGTATTAAAAACATGTTGACACATGTTGTGATATTTAAATAAACGAAATTTCTATAAAACGATGTCCTTTTGAATTTTAAAGAAACAATATCCTCGTTTTCTTGGGTTCCCACACAGCACGTTATTATTGTTAACGACTGCAAATACACACAACAGAGAATGAAATTTTTTCGGTAAATTTTCTTTATTCTCTAATCTCAGCAGTCTTTATGTTGTTTGTTAGAAGGTTTTTCACTGCAACTAAAACACTTCGTTAAAAAATATTAAAAAATTAATTTAAATGATTTGATAATCAAGTTATGTTTTAAGCTCTAACTTTAGTTGATTTCTTAAGACATAAAAAATTTTGTTTGAAATTCTTTTAAACGATCCACATCTCTTCGAAAAGGATAGATTCCTTTTGTTGTTTTTTTATGTAGAACGCTGTGTTCGAAGACGTTTAAAAGAAGTGGGGAAATATGAGTTTCTTTGTTTTTTTGAAATTAATATTGAATAATAATAAAATAAAAGAAAAATAAAAATAAACTAGCTTGCCATTGTTCCTTGTAAAATTATGCCATTGTCAATTTATCTATATTATTAATAGGCAAACACGTTTTTTAGAACCCTTTTACGGCCGCAATACTGAACCGATTTTGAAAGATTTATATGTTTTTAAAGGCGTTTTTACATAGATGTGCACAGTCTTAATTTTATTTAAATCGGTTCCATATTAAGGGAGCTACAAGCTTTTAAAGTTGCTACTAACACATGCATACTTATTGTTACACATGCATGTATCAGCTTCAAGTTGAAAAATAAACAAAGTGCATGTGTCTTTGTCCAATTTGCTTTTGCATATAAATGGGACAGAGTTTTTTGTTGTTTATTTAAATTTTTTTTTGTTTTTGTATTTTATCGTATGTATTTATGTAAATATTTAATATTAATTTCTAGAATGCGGTCGATTGAGTCGACCGTAGGATTCACTAGTAAAAATAAAAACACAACTAAATGATAGTAAAGCAAAACTTTACTCACCCACTTAAGTTTTAATCAAACCAAAACAGTATGACTTTAAGTAGAAACAAAAGAAGAAAAAAAAATAAATGGCTAGCAAGGGTTAATATAACGGCAACGTGGGCTTTGCAATTAATTTGGGAGCAATTGTGCATTTGGAAATACTAATAATTCTCGTACATATTTTTCTAAAAAGATTTGTTTAAATAAAAACTTCAATTTACTTAGACCCCGTCAAGATTGCAATTTTTGTTGCAGGAATTGTTGAGTTTATTCGTTTTTATTTTATTTCTTTAGTTGTATGAAATATAATAATCTATGAAATGAAATTTTACTTTTTGAAATGTCAATGAATAAGAGTTTATAGAAAATACAAAAACTGAAAAATTACAATTTCATAATGGGGACACTAATGCAATTGCAAAGCAGAATTTTAAAAAATTTCAGCAACAAATATTGCAAGTCTGATGAAATACATATAAAGAGTGAAGATGGAAGTTCAACGTTGTTCTGGTTGGAATGAATTTACTTTAACTTTAACTTGGAATGTTGTCTCGTGTTCAATTCTTTCTGAATAAAACCCTTACGAATTTTGGCCTAAAATCAACTTTTAAATTACATTAAAGTCTTATATCAAATTTTTTTCTGATTTAAGATTGGTGCGGAGTTCTTACGGAAATTTACGTTTGGAAATCAATTTTTATTTCTACGCGGAAAAATAATTGTGTATTCATCGTTCTGTAGAGGATTTTGTTTGTATACAAACAAATTCATTTTTTTTAATTTACAACACAAAAAAACACTAAAAATTAATTACGAGAGACGAAAAATGAGAAATGTCAAGAACTCCGTGACCGAATAATTGTCTGAACGTTAATTTTTGTCTCAGCTTACGGAGAAAGCTCTCCTTATTCTGTGATAGTCAATAAACGTCCAAAATTCCGTGTACTTTTATTTTTGAACTACTTACTCGTACTAGCAAACGAAAATTTCTCCAAGTAATTTACCAACCTGAATTTTCGTAAATTTGCTTACACACAATTCTTATGGGAACCTGAATTTCCTTAAAATGTTACAAACTTTAGTCAGAGATAAATTACTTCCAAATAAGATCACATTGACGTATTAATTTAAATATTTTAAAGTAGAAAAGTTTGGAAGTTCATTCTTTCAGCAGCACACACGAAAAAGACATGTTTAGACATGGCTGGGACAACATCAATATTATCGTTGTGGCCAAGACTTTATGATTGCATCAAACAATCTATTGTTGTTTTTTTATATTTCAAACACAACTATAGTTGGGATAAACAAGTTCTTGTTTGCATTTTATGATTTAATAATTATCATATTTAAAATCTACAACATTGTTGGACTACAACCAAATTTTTGTTAATACATATTTAAGAAGAATTTTGTTTATTTTTAATCAAATTATGACAAAAACCATGCAAATAAATATTTAGCATATGAATTTCATGTACCACATGCAGCCAATATGCAATAATTCTCCTTTTCATGATATTAAAACTTTTATAAGTTCAAGTTGACCGCATATTCGACCACCGATTTCTCCAAGACTTATATTTGTTGCTTTGGCTTTTCGATGCCTTTATGATATTGTTCATTTTTTATGATATTTAACCATGTTATGTTTATATTTAATAATATTATTCTTTTTAAATGGCAAAATGTTATTATGCGCTTAAATAACAATATGTTTCATACAACAGCATTTGTTGGATAATAATATGATTAGCCTTTAACCATATAATTCAATCACATTATAATTCGACTACAACCATGTAATTCAATTTAATAGTGTATTTCTCTTAGATTATGGTTGCCATGTTTTTTCTATGCGTTTATGTAATACGTTTTGATCTTTACAAATAAAAAACAGGCCCTAAAGAAATACAAAGTAATTGTTGAACTATTTCAGTGTTGAGAGTACGAGTAGAATAAACTTCGTGAACGATTCCTAAGCCTAAAATAGTTTTAGGGAACTCTAGTTTGGGGTATAAAAAATGCTTGGGATATGTTCATTAGGGGTATAACTTAATCCCATTTTTTGCAAATATCAAAATGGCCCTAGCATAGTCGAATAGTCCATTGAAAACTATTAAAAAACTGATTACTTTTTCGCAATTTTCAAAAAAGGTCACCCATAAAATAAAACGAGGTAAATTTGGAAAATTATTTTTTTATTTTTATTTGTACGTATACATTTAGCCAAAAATTTACATGCAATTCACTCCCTTTAATAATTAGGAAACTTTTTAACTTTTTTTCCATTTATTAATAAAATATCCAAAATTTTTTTATTAAATTTTTTTCTTTAGGGATTTTAGAAAATCGTCGTTTTTAATCGGTGTCGTGGGTGAGGATTTTATTTTCAAACAACCCAAAAAAAATTGTTTTCGTAAATAACAATATTCGCTATCGCGTTGTGCTATGGCCGAAATTTGGTTATACCCCTAATGTGTATTTTTATTTTAAATGCACATTTAAGTGTACGTTTTCTCTATTAATAAAAGCAATTTTTTATTGTATAAAATTCCGAAACTTCATTACAACCAAGAGCACTTTAGCTCTAAAGAGTGGAAAATTATGAATACGTAATTAACATTTTTGTGTTTGATAACTGTCAGTACGGGCTGCAAAAGAAAACTTGAAGGATTTTCCTTAATGTGTTTTTTAATCGCCGCCTTCCGCGTATTCTTATTTTAGAGTTTATTTTGGTCAAAACTAAATACTTGTAACAAACATTAGGAAAATAGACGTGAAAATAAAATAAATATAAAGGAAAAATTTATATCAAATCAAAAAACAAGATCACATGGATAATTCCCAAATAGTGTATGCCATCTTCGCAAATACTTCAGATTTTCTAATTTTTTTCTTCGCAGTTTATATTCTGGGAACTATTTTTTCTATCAACTGCTCTAATATATTTCCATGTTTACAAATGTTTATACTTGATACATCAAAATGTCTCGTATATAATCCGCTTTATAAAGTTTCAAAACAATTTGTCCGCATACAACATGTAACATCGCATCGCAGCAGATATGAATTTGTTCATCTTGTCATACCTGATGGAATTTCTAAACAGAATCTCTTTTTAAAAATAGCAATTAAAAATGCAAAAAAGAAAACCCTTGTCACATAAATTTGTAATTAAATCGCACACGGTAAATGAGAAATAAAAATAAATTTCCTTTTTTGGAAGCTCCATCCCCTGTACATTGGGATAGCTGGCCTGGCTCCGTCGTTTGTACGTAAAATGAACATGAGACGATTGCATTAGACACTTTTTTTTATTTGATAGACAAAGTAAGTCATGTCATAAGTGTAATACGATTTTGAGAAACACATCATGTATGTTTTCAAAAGGAAATTAAATAAAATAAAGGCTGCTCGGCAGTCACTATGTGAACTGTCCACTGTCTGTAATTTTTTAAATTTGCTCATCACTTTTTTCCTACAAATTTGACGGACGACATGTTTTGCCACTTTAGCTTAATTAATAAAATCTTATGGACTTGAAAATAGCCTGGAGCTTTCTTTATATTTCTAATTTGCATATAAAAGCATAATAATAGTTTTAAAAATATGCAATGCATTTCAGTGTTTTATTATCAGGTTTTACAATCCAAACGGGGTCGATAGAGGCATTTTTGTGTCAAAGAAGCTATTTTCGACCACTGAATTTCCAAATTCGAATAATGCAGTTTTATAGAAAAGTAAAATACTTAATTCTTTTTTGTAAAAAGTAAAATTTTGTACAGGGTGTCCTCCGGGAAGGTATACTACTTTGTTTTACCGCCATTTTGGTAAACATTAGTCTTGACAGTTCATATTTGGCTGTCGAGAAGTAGACACGTGGCAAATTTATTATAGAAAATATTCGATAAACCAACTTGTTTTAATTTCTAAAACATTTTATCAAAATCATTCATCGATTACTGTGACGATGAGAAAGTTACGTGAAATTTTTAGGAGAAACAACGTGCCAACAAAACGCACTATTTATCGTGTAGTGAATGAATTCGAAGAAAGAGGGTGTGTAGGTGATAGGCCCAAGCATAGACCACTACGTACTGCAAGATCGACTGAAAACATTACTGCTGCTCAAGAAGGTGTTCAAAACAATCCACTAACCTCAATTCGAGAACAACTTTGGCCACAAATTGCACAAGGATTTGATTTTGTTTCCATTTAAGATTCAGTTGACACAAGAGCTTTTTCCACAAGACCATTTACGCCGCTGTAGATATGCCAATTCGATGTTACAGCTCGCCCATGACAACCCCGATTTTCATGAAAAATCATAATGAGTAACGAGGCACATTTTCATTTGAATGGATATGTGAATAAACAGAATAGCCGGTTCTGGGCAATGGAAAACCATCAAATTATTCACCTTTGCTTAATCAACGTCGTCGTCATCCTGTTATAGAATGCAAAAATGTTATTGAATTGATTACGTTGAAACAAAATGATATTGACAATAAAATGACGGGGACGTTGACGACGACAATTGGAATAAGGTTGAATGTTTCTACTTAATTGTTGGAACTGAATAAATTGTTCCCATATTACTTTCTTAATAAAATAATATGAATTTATCATAAATTTCTTAAAATTAAAATAGAAATAGGTAAACTCAGATTTGAACGTAAGCAAAACAATTTCTTGCAGGTTAATTTTAAAGGTAAATCCATTCTTCGAACAAAAAATTGGTCAAAATAAAAACTTGAACGGATCATCCAACTTTTTATTAATCTGCACTGCTGCTGATCTCATGACCAATACAAAGAAGCTTTAGGAAAAAGTTAGTTGAATATCTCACCATTCGGCGGGTATTTGAGCTTAAACATTTTACAACACATTGCAGGACAAAAATTACCAAATTTTTTAGTATTAAAACCAATAAGCAAGATTCATTTTGCTCAATTAGTTGTTTTGTAAAAAAAAATATTCCCAAACGTTTTTGAACGAAAACTCCATTTTTTTCTTGTTTGCTTTAAAAAAAGGGTAGAGTGAAATTAATTTTAATATATACTACCAGCTTAATGAAAGTTGCTGAGAAATATTCCAACAAAAAAATATTTATATTTTTTTCTTGTTGTTTTGCAATTTATTTAATAGTTGTGATAACTATTATTATATTATTATTGTTGTTTTCCGGAAGTTGTGAGGGAGTGAATATAAAATGAAATAAATATATTCATACAAATCATAAGCGCGGGTACAATTTCGGCTGGAGATTTTCTGCTTATTTTATTTCTTTTATTCCATTCGTTTTTTTTTTTTTTTTTTTTATTTGTTCATAAATATAATTTGTGTATTGTATAACAATTCAATTGTGAAGCAAAATCACACAAAATCTCTTAATTTTTAATATTAAAAGCATCTATTGTGTTTGTTCTTTTATTTATCAATTAGATGAAGTCTTCAGATCTTCTGCTGCTCTCTGTCTCTCTGTCCCCCCTACAACTGCATTTGACTATTAGGCTCACAAAAAGAATAACTGGCTGACCTATGACTTGATACAATTGATTTTAGTTCATTCTTTAATGGAATATTTTCTAAAATATATTTTTTTATTGCTTTTCTCTATCTTTGGTTGGCACTGAAACTAAACTTTCATTGATAATATTGTGTATTTTTGAAAATGTCTCTGATATAATATTCAAATGAAGCTGTCTCATTCCCTTCTCTTGTGTATCTGTTGCGGAATGGATTTTTTTTGATAAGGTCTCTTTAGTTTATTGTTTGTCGTAAAATGGTTATTTTGACATTTATATGAGATTTCAATGAAATTTATAAAAATAATTTTGTAATTTTTTTTTCAACACTCCAAGCTATTTGCTTGTTGCACTGCACTGCGCCATCCTGTTAGATAATGAAGAAAGTCAAATGAAAGTTGATTTGATTTTGGTTAGAAATGTGTAAACATTAGAACAAAAATCACTTACATACATGTTCTTAGTTCAACCGTCTGTAGAAGAATAAAGATAAGACAAATTTTTTAAAATCTTTTTTTAATCTTTTACACACTCATGCACACACACACACACTACTAATAAGTACTTGCAGCTAATTAAAGAGAAAGATTTAGATTCTTGTATTTGCTTTATATTTTTTTTAGATTTAATTGTTCTTTTTGGCGCAATTTTCTTTATAGATCCCTGCACTTGGTTTGCTCGTCCTTGCTTCCTCGTGATGCTGCACTTTGTATGTGCGTTTGTTTCTATTTGAGGAAAATCTACATGTATGTATTGCCTGCTTGCACACACCTTCTCGTATTGTAAGATTCTTTGTGAGACAGTCTTCTTTTTATTGTCCTTCAAACATTTTGGTTTTTGCGCGCGCTATACATATGTATGTATATTTTTTTTGCCTTTAATTTTTGTCTCGTTTGGATTTTGTTCTTGTATTTGTTTCTTCATGGATCCTCTTCGTGTCATCTGATCAGGCACACTTTGTATGTATGTAGTCTGGTCTTTTACACTGTTTCATTCCTCCTTAAACAGTACGAACAAATCATGACACGAAAATTTTTTATATATTTTTTTGGTGTATGTGTGTGTTTTAGATCCTTTTTTATAATCAGCTGATTCAAGGTTGTTGTCCTGTTTTGTTTATGCATTATTTTGAGAAATGATTTTTCCTGTTTCTTTTTATTTTTTTTTCAGCTATCTTCAATTTGTCTTACTTTTTTCCCCAGTTCTTTTTATCTACTTATTTTTTTTTCTTCTAATTGGTTGTTTCACTTAAAAGAGATGCACTTTTAAGAATATATAGATAGCACGTTTGTCAATTATTTGAGCCAAAAATTATTTACTCGAATGACGAATTATGTACATACTTTAATTTTTTTGCGAATATACAAATAAATAAGAAATCAGGAATAAATTAATCGGGTTTGTCACAGAAACCAATGGATTTAAAAATACGACAAAAAATACTTTTCAATGATGAATTTCAATGTTATCGGTTTTATGTTTAAAACATATTGTAATTTTAGATTAAACGTAAAACCAATAACATTGAAATTCATTAAAAAAAAGTATTTTTTGTCATCTTTTCAAATCCAATTCCGACTACATTGGTTTCTGTGACAAGCCTGATTAACTATTAAACTGAAAATTAAAGCAATTCATGAAAGATCATCCTTCTCTTATAATTATTAAGAACCATAATGTTTATTTTTCATTACCGTTTAAATTAAAAAAAATACGCAATCTTTATTATTATATTATTATTATTCTACAATTTTAACTTATTTGAAATAATGAATTTTTTAAATTATTTTTTTTAATATTTCGAATTATAAATAGTGTCCGACCGATTAATCAACTTTTAATGCGGACAAAAATTGTACTTCGACCAATAATCGGTATTTGAAATTTATTTTTTGACGAAGGTCAAGTTTTTGGCCAAATCATATAGAAAATCAACTGTGAAGAAAGAGAAACCAAAACGAGGAAAGAGTACAGCAATCACAGAAGATTCTAAAAAGATTTTATTGTTCTTTGATTGACTCTTTAATTCATTAATGAAACACACCTAATACGTGTTCTTTGCTTATTTTCAAAACAACTACATTTTAGAATATATTTAATTTATATGCATTTTTATAATCAAATTTAATAAGCTGATTTCAAAAACATTTATACGTTTTGCTGATATGTGGTTTTTATAAATTTAATGAAAAAATATCGGCTTCCTCTTCGTCAGCGGCCAAAAGAGTGGCTTTGGCCGAACACAAATTAAAAGTCATATAACTCTTATATTGAGAAACATGTGCTTTGTTATAAGAAGTAGCAATTTTTTAAATAAATAAATAAGCTACTGAATTCTCCCCGATTTGCGAAAATATAATATTTAGCATATTTCAAAGTTTTGAAGCTTTTAGGGCTCTTTTTACGATAATGTCCTTATTTTGTATTTTAAACATTTAAAATATTTATTTTGATACAATAAAACTTAAAAAAAAGATAAACTAAAGTTTTAAAATATGAGGCATTCTTTTAGTAGCATTAAACGAAATTTTTAAAACCATATCATGCAAAGTAAATTTATTAATTAACAAATGTATAATTTAACAAAAGAATTTAGAAAATACAATTATGTACAAAAATTCAATATTTTTCTCGTTTAACCCCATTTTCAAAGTTGAGAAGTATTTTTTTTTTCTTATAAAGTAATTAAAACCTTAAAATCTTTGAGGCCAATGTTGCTTTTTTTAATATTTATTATTTAAAATATTTACATATCTTTCTGCAGTTAATTTAGAATTTTGTTTAACACTTCAATACACAAAAATTTTTACTATGCAAAATCTTTATCTGTGAAATATTTATACCTACACAGACACGGAGCTCAAAATCTCCAATACAAAAAAGTGCTCCAATACAACATAACTTGTTTATTTCAAGTATTTTATTAAGTATATTCACCATCCAACCTCCTCCCATTGTCGTTAAGAAAGAAAAAGCACAAAAATCCTTTGTTATTGTACAAAGTTTGCCGCCTTTTTCTTTACGAAAGGAAAAAAACTTTGCAGAGATTCAGATTATGCGCATACAAACACAAACATCCATATGTGCATACGTATATACATACATATTTATGCATGCATGTATATACACATATTTAAGAGCCACTAGCATAACAAGAGCCCCATTGTGTGCCGAAGAAGAATTTCTTTGTTCACATATGAAGAAGAACATCAACAGTAACAATAACAAAAATGTAAAAAAAAAGTTTTAAGTATGAGGACAATAAATATACATAATTCCTTATGCCGGTTACCTGAGCTCCACTTATTTTTTTTTTTTTAATTTTGCTCCCCAGTAGAGTTGTACATTTTTTTAATTACACTAATACCGAATTATTTTAAAATCGCCAAAACACCCACTTACTTTACTTAAATGGCAAAATATTGTATCCGGAAATTAAAAGTGATATTTGTTTAATTCACAAGCTCAGTCGTATGGCTTATCGTTTAAAAACAGACGATATTTTTTAAAGTGGTTGTGAACAGACAAATTTTGTTGTATCGTCATTTTTTCGTTTTTTAAATGTCAATTCAATGTAGTCAATTAATTTCGAGTAAATAATTTATGTCGAACAACAAATTTAATTAAATTTCATACATACGTACACATGTATATAACTTTGAAATCTTCCCAACAAACCAAAACAATTTAGAAATAACTTGTAGCAAGCCTTAAGTTTAGAAAAGTGTTGTGATTACTATTATAAAATACTTATTAAAAATTATTTAATATTGAAAACTAAACCCTTGCGATAATATTACTTGTCTATAATATAATGTAAGCTTACCTTCTTAATATTTTATTAAGCTTAAGAATATAACCAAAGAAAAGAACTGTAGTAATTTTTTTCGTTAGAATTTTATTTGTTTTTTCTTTCATAAAATATTATATTTATAAATTATTATTTTTTACCCACATATTTCTGCGGGACTCTTGTTTTTGACGAAGTGAAAAAGATTTTGAGTTTTTTACAAATTCGTCCTCCCACTCCAATAGAAATCGCAGTATTTGTAAAAATAGAAAAGTAAATGAATAAATTTGTATATTAAAGAATACAATATATGATGCTTCCATTTGTATTATTAATTAAGACAAATCATCACTGTCAAAAATTCGACTTCGGCACTCGTAATCAGGCTAAAATGCTGGTGGAAGATTTTGATGCACAAACGGATCAAACTTGGCAACACGATTAAGACTTGGCATCAGGATTAAGCATAACTCCACACAAATGCCTCTTTAACCTTAATCGAAAAAATTGCATATGAAGTTCATTTCGAACACTCTTTACATACATATAAAAATTATCGGATAAGCATGGACCCATTTCGATATTTGTTGGCTGAAGTGGTTAATGCGTTGACTATGACGCCACTGATGACTGAGAACGTGGGTTCGTGTCCGTTTTCAGGCAAGTCATAACATCCAGAATTTTTCAGATGTGCATTAGAGTGCCATTGTGTTTGTTGTTGTTGGACTGTTTAAGTGACGAAGGCATTTTACTGGTCCCTGAACAGTACCGACAGCAATTGATACTGGCGTATGTGAAATAATTAATTAACCTGTCTCACTTTAACCATATGTCCTTTCTAAACTATCCCTTTCTGAAAGAACTTAACAGATCAAAATAGCTGGTAGGTATTGATTGCCTGAGTTTTTAATACTGAAACCGTCACAAACATTTGCCTGCTTTCTCTTTATTTCACGCGCAAAAGCACTCACGATGCTATATCTAAACAGATTTTAAAATTTTTTTTATATACTTTTTCGCTGTTGTTATACAAAACAACGGAGATATACAGGCATATGATGGAAATTGATAGATTTCAAGTTTTTGTTCTGGAAATCGGATGATACTGTATATAGTGGAATCGAGTTCAATATTTTAAATGTCGAAAACAATAGAGAGGCATCAATTAATCAGCTTTTAGTATAATTGATTTTTGAAATCTCGCGGAAACAGTAATATTTTATTTGGCAGAAAAATTTTCAATAGTGGTGATCCCATAATGTAAATTATTAAAAAATAGATATCATTAAAAAAATTATTCCATGAACTTTGATTTTGTATATAAAAACGAAAAATTACCTTCATCTGGCATATGAGCATCAGCCGCGATTTCAGCATCAGTTTAATTTTGTATGAATCGTACATTTAAGTTATAATATAATAATGATAAATATTTTTTTACTCGTATCTTTTGTAGGGCAGTGAAATAAAAGTTTTCCCCTCTCGCGGATCAGCAAGCAGCATAATATAATAACACTTGGTTACTCTGTGATTCTTTCACACTGATATGCTCTCAGAGAGTCTCTTTCGTTAACTTGAATTTCTTCATCTTTTTATAATTTTTCGTTTTTTCGTTGTTTGGGAGCTTGGTGCTATAAAAGCTTGCGCGCCAAAAATTAAGTTTGGCATTCAATATACAGCCTCCAAAGTGAAAAGAAGGCAAATTACAACAACAACAAAAAATATATTAACTTATAATTTCGAGAGAACATACATAAAAAAGTAACAAAATATTCCAAGCATTTTAAACCTTTTACTGGGCTCCACCTAGTAATAATGGAAATTTTCGAGAAAAAAATACAACAAAAGGGTTCCCCTGCCGAGTTAAATTTTATTGATATGTACATATGTATGTACTTATGTACACACTAAGTAAATATATATCATCTATTTATGTATGTAGCTACGTGTACATTTTTAAAAGTATTAACAAGCAAGTGTACCCATCATACCATCCTTTTTAAGTAAGAAAGTATATAATAAATTTATAAAAATCAATTCTTGCGGGGTAGTGTGACCTACACATAAACAATCAAAATTTTAATTAAACATACTCTGGTACATATGTACATACATTTGTATATTCTTATTACGACTTTTTAGATAATCCTACTTTGCCTTGCAGTCTTGCTGAGATTTCTTTAATATTGATTTGATGTCTTTGAAGAAGAATTTGAAATTTTAAAGGAATTTAATGAGACCCCCGGTGTAGTTCGAAACAACAAAAACAACACTTTAAGAAATATTTTTCCGGTTTTTATAGTTTCTCTTTTTTTAAAGTTTCCCTATTCTACACTTGTTCTCCTCAAAAATGGAATAAAAAATCGAAGGATTCCTCTCTTATTTATATTTTGTAGGGAATACTGGACAAAAATGAATGAGTATGTTAAATCTCATAACTTGTACAATAACAAAAATCATATGTTTTTTTAATTTTTTTTTTAATGCTTTTAGTTTATTTTTTCAGTATTCTTTTCTTCATCTACTGAATACTTTTTCAGAGGCATATACATACATCCATATAGGCATATGTAAATATATGTACCTACATACCTACATACTTATACATTAATGTGTGCATGTAAATACATATACATACGTATGTATATATGTATGTATGTGAGTATGTATATTATATCCATAAGATTGATTTTGTGTTAAAAATGTATTCTGGCAGTCGTATGGGGATTGTGTTGTTTTTGTTTGTATCTCAGGATCCTTTTGATTATTGCTTTTCGTTATTTTCGTTTCATGAGATCTCTTCTTTTGTGAACCACCCAGCTGATTTCAATGATGTTGTTGTTAGCAGCCAGAGACCTCTGCTTTTCGACGCAGAGAGTTATACGATATTTGTTAATACTGTCCGGTTGCTTTTGTCTGGTGGTGGGTTTTGAGCACTAATGTTTAGTTAGCGCTGCAGATATTTTCCGACGTTGACGTCGTGTATATAAACCCGGTGTTCTTTAAGAAAGTCAGTCATTCGAGTTCTACTCTTCTCTTCGTCAGCGTGTAGCAGCAGCAGTGGAGCAGCGATTGCTTTATTAAATTACTACTGCTCAAGATAATAAAAAACAAATACTTGGAATATTATAAAATAATTTAAATTGTACTTAACATTAACAATTAAAAGACAAAAAAAGAAACTTTTGCAATATGAACTTAAAATATTAGGAAAGACATTTTTATCTAAAAACAAAATATTGTTCTGATATTTTTATTAACCCAATTCAAAATTAGTGCATTAACAAAACGTAAAGTGGAAAAATTGTGTTTTAGCAATTTTTTTTTACCAAAAAAAAATTTTTTTTGACAAACAAAATTCTTTCAAAATGATGTGGGAATCAATTATTGAAGAACCTGGAGATATTGGTATGGATTGCCAAAGGTAAACTTATACATAACTTTATGAATCTGGTGTTAAAACAAACAAAAAATCTTTTTAATTTTGCAAAACTGTGGATTACCTGCAAAATAAAAATCAAACAATAAGAAAAATTGAACTTGAACTGTTTTTTTGTTAACATTTATTCTTCAATACTTTTTTACCACAACCTTCAAATGAAAGCAAAAGTTTATTAAAAAAAAGCTTTGGCCATGCACTCTCTACAAATGGGGAGCTTTACTCATTTTTATCTGTTTTGTTTTGGGGAATTCATTCATAAACAATGAACAATAAAGATATATGTATGAAATAAAAAAGAAAGAACCGGTGCAACATTTTACCGCACCGTTGTTTTATCGCAGTTTCGACCTGACCCAATAATCATGTTGGTTGTGCATTTTTTTGGCCAACATTCAGTCAGCAAAGCGTAACATTTTCATGTTCAGAGGCAGCTGTCTTACAAAAAAATTCTTAATTTTTATTCGTACTTCTTGCTTCAGCAATTTTTGTTCCTTAGTCACACAAAAACACTTCCTCTCAAGGAAGACTTTCCTTCAAAAATAGTGTTTTGTTTACATTTTGTTCATGTTCAGACGCAAACAGACATCTGCATTACAATGTTTAGTTCCCATAACACGTTCTCTACACATATAGTTGAGTTCGCTTATAACGAATTATCGATGACAACGAACAATGTCTACAGTCCCAACAGTTTTGCATAAATATTACCACATCTTTTTAAATACATAATATAAAAGCATGCAAACATAATTCAGTAAATTTCTTATTCGACATACTTATTATTCATCCCCTCTATTTATTTTCCGATAATTTTTTAAAGCGTTAAAATAATTATTAACATACCGTTATTTAACAAAGCGACCAGGAAAAAATTCTGAATATATTGGTATGGATTATGCTTTATAAACATATTGATAAAAAAAATAAGTGGTCGAACTTCGGTATATTTTCCTGACCGAACACGAACATCGATTTTTTCTTCTTCATTGAATTGCATTTTAATATTGGTGATTTTTTATTTAATAAACAAATTTAACACATATTAAAGACCTTTTATTTTGACTTTGTACTTTAATTTGTTGGAGGGCTTAAATAATTATTTGCATACCGTTATTTTACAAAGCGACCAGGAAAATAATGCTGAATAGATTGGTATGTATTATGTTTTATAAACATATTGATAAAGAAAAATAAAAGTGCGCTCTTTTAATATTTTATGTATGTATATTTCTATTGTCCGACTGAACACACTTTTTCGCACCGAACCCGAATTTCTGTGTATCCTTCAAAAAGAACCCGAACACCTATTTTTTTTCATTGAATACCTAGAAACAATTTTCATGTTGGTGATTTTTGTTATTTAATAATAACAAATTTAACACACATATTTATTTTGACAACTTTGTACTTTATTTTTTAAGTGTTTAATATTTGCGTGTCTTTGATGATATACAAACATGTATAAAAAGTTTGGTGGTCGGCAAAAATTTTTCTGAACGCCGAACGTGGACATTCGCTCATACTCTATGCGTTTCCATTCCTTGCATGTAGAAATACTTATCCTGGCTATAAAGAAATTCGTCAACAATGAATGAAAATGCAATGTCCTGCATTGTTCATTGTAGCTGAAGTCCACTGTAGAGTTTTGCATTATTGAAAGAAAACCCCTAGTTTATTTTTTATTTTCTAATTTAGACAAAATTCCAATTCCAACTACTTTTAAAAGACCATGTGTCGTATAGCACACATTTGGTGTTTTTATTTTTTTTTTATACGCCAACCAACAAACACCAGCCAACAAACAACCCTCCGCAAAGTAAAAATATTCATTTATTTCTGGTTGTCGTTGTTAATGTTATGAGTTTAATGAACCTTTACATGCGCATACATACATACATACACGCATACACACATGCAGACATTCTTCGACCAGTGTAATTGCTGATTTAGGTACTCCTGCGCGTTATAGACTTCAGTACTATTTCTACTTTCAACATGATTGTACAGTTTTCGGGTTTTATTTTAAAAGAGGATTCTCTGAAAATTTTAATGTAATAATAAGAGGAATCTTTTTACTTTTGTTATTGTTGCACAAACAATTTTTTTTTATTTATTTAGTAAGTGTTTTTTTTTTTGTTTCTTCTCTCTTCCAGCTTTCAAGTTCAGGGTTCGTTCCAGGGACGTACTAACACATCTTCACGCCGCTTGAACTTAGATACTTCTATCTCCGATATGGCAATGGAAGAATTGTCATTCTATGATGATGATCATAGCAGTCAAAACCGTAACTTCACTGCCAGTCCCCAATTTATGGGATTACTTTCACCAGAAGGTTCGCCGCAACGTTTTCAAGTCGTTGAGAAAACAAAATTCTTGAAATCACACAAAACTCCATTCCCCTTAACTACAAAAAATGTAATTTCACAAAATGTTAGCCGTAGCACCGCACTTAGTACAAACACTCCCTCTAAAGGATTCCGTCTTTTGCATAGTATGTCATCTACTGGTTCTATGGAATCATCCATGGATGATGAATACATGGAATTCTTTGATATGGAGAATCTGGATCAACTCTCTCAATCAAACAACTTAAATTTGCCCAGCGACTTGAGCTCGTTGATTTCGGGGCAAATTATTAAAAATTCTCCCGCAAAAACACCAGAACTGCGCAGATCTTCGGTAAGGCGTTGCCTGAGTATGACTGAAAATATCCAATTCCAACCAAAGACACCCGAGAATATTGAGTCCTGCAATGTCAATACCCCCACTACTCCGTTCAATTCGCGGTTAAATGGCAATTGCTGCTTTAAGCGCCCAGAACCTCCATCCACAACCTGCTCGCCTATTCAATCTAAGCGCTATCGCGGTGCCGAAAAAGAAAATCTCGGTGGCTCGTTTAATGGCGACAACAAAACTTCACCTGCCTCTTCGTCATCTTGCTCCTCTTTAACCACCTCTAACACAACATCTCGCCCAACCTTACGCAAATGTATGTCTATGAATGATGCTGAAATCATGTCCGCCCTAAATCGTTCCGAAAACAAAAACGAACCCGATCTAATTGGTGATTTTAGTAAACCATACATTTTGCCTATAATCGAAGGGCGTCATCGTGATCTCAAATCGATTACCAGTCATACCGTAGCTCGTCTATTGAAAGGTGAGTTTAATGACAAAATATCCAGCTATAAAATCATCGATTGTCGTTATCCTTACGAGTATGATGGGGGACACATAGAAGGTGCCGTCAATTTGTACACGCAAGACCAAATTATCGAGGAATTCTTGACCCAAAAGACTGATCAACAGCAATGCAAAAATGAGTCCACGAGCATTAAACGCAATATCGTTATATTCCACTGTGAATTTTCTTCGGAACGTGGTCCAAAACTGTCGCGATTCTTGCGGAATCTGGATCGCGAGCGTAACACTAATGCCTATCCCGCCTTGTATTATCCCGAAATCTATTTATTGCACAATGGCTACAAAGACTTTTTCGAAACTCATGTTGAATACTGCAACCCTCATGCGTATCGGCCCATGTTAGAACCATCGTACAATGAAGAATATCGTCATTTTCGTGCCAAGTCGAAGTCATGGAATGGTGACGGTGTGGGTGGTGGTACACAGCGTATCAAGAAGTCTCGTTCAAGACTTATGGTATAAAACACAAGATTCGCATTAAATCAACAATATACTATTTACTGCCTGCCCTAGAAAAAAAACACAAATTTTATGTAAAAAGTATTGTCATTGTTATTGTCATTTTTAGTTATTATTTAATTATTAGTTCTTTTTGTTGATTTTTATGTTTTGACCCCTCGCCCCTCCCACGCACAGACTACATTTATATTTTTTTATTATTTTATAACATTTAATTTTACCTCTTTAAATTTATTGAATGTTAATGTTAGCAATTCTAAAATATTTTCTCCTTTCAATTAACATCCAGACTTAAAAAGAACTCCCATACACTTACAGATATTAACAAATGCAACTACGAAGCTTATTTATACACACACACACACACATACGTACATACATATATATTTCCAAGAAAGAAATTGTCATTGAAAATACCCTTTTATAGATTCTAAGAATTATTATTTATTTTTTATAATTTAATTTAGTTAATTTATACATTTGTAGAAAGATCCTTTCACTTACATTTATTTTAGAATCCTTTTTATTTGTATCGATATTTTTTTAGTTGAATTTGTGGATACATAGATTAAAATTTTGAAATTCTAATTTCTTAAAACAACTATTTTAAAATTGTGTGCATTATACTATAAATACGTATGTATGTTTGTCCGTCCGATCAAATTTAAAATGACCTCTAGTTATATAGTTCCATGTTTCTAAATATAAAACAAAGAAGCCAGCTGAAAAACTTATTATTTAAACAACAACAACAAATTTTCGTAAAGTTGAAAACTTTTTACGCACAACTACGCTTATTTTTATGTTTACTTTTATTTTTATTTAATTTTAACTTTTTTATTTAAAGCAAAGCTTTTTTGTATCAAAAAATGCAATATAAAAATTAATAAAAAAAAACAAATCTAATGAAAAAGAAAATCCAAAAAAACTTAAAAAATTTTTAAAATAAAATATGTTATGAAATTAAAAAATGAAAATGTCTCTTTTTCCAGGTCAACACAGCAAGCTCTTTTGCTCAAGTTTTTATGTTGTATGTGAAAAGAGGGAATATTTAAATACAAAACTCCTGAGAATTCCACAAAATTTTCATGTCCTGATTCGCAGGATTTTTAGTCGATAATCGCAAGAGCTAAAAACTGCCGAAAATGACAACTATCTATTCACATTAGATTGGAGTGATTTATTTGTTCGGACTAAATTCTATAGGTAGTGTATTTAAATTCTAGATGACATTCTACAAAACCACACAGAAAAATCAAGTTTTGGTAGCCTTTGAATTTCCCCCAAAAAATTATTTTTATAGCGTTGATATTGTATACCAAAAAGTATCAGTCAAGAGATATTTTTGTAAAATAAATTACAAAACTAGAAAGCGGAAAATAATTTTTTAAACAATTTATATATTTCTTTTATGAAACGCAAGCTTATGTGAGATGTGAAGACAAAATAATACAAAAAGTTGGTAAAAAATTTTTGTTAGCAATAATGAGCATCCAATTTTAGTATTTTCCATGCTTATGTGTCTAATATTTTTCTTGAACGACGGTTTGAGTGTCGAACATGATCGATAGTCTGAACAGTAAACACTATCATATAAAACTAAGTGTACCACACTTAAATTCCTTACAGCGCTACCAAACGCGCAAAAAGTTTAGCAATTATTGCCGTAGCAACTGTCAAATTGCATTGCTAACACAAGATATTAAGCTCTCGAATTCAATTATTATTTACTTTAGATTTAAATTTTCTGCAAATACACAACAAATTAAACGTCTGTACATATAAAAGGACGCCGCTACAAAAACTGAAACATTTCTTAAGATTATAAATAATATTGATCAAGTAAGAGATATATTCGGCTGTGGCGAATCTTATATACCCTTCACCATAGTATGGAGTGACGAAAGAAGTCACAATCACGAAAATTCACGCCCACGAAATACGAAAAAAAATTCAAAAAAATAATTTAAATGGAAAAAATTACATTAAAGCAAAAAAAAATTGCCACTCACCGTCTCACGGACGCACCCCCACGTGATGGAAACAAAAATTTAATCACGATCACGCATTATTGGTTCTAATCTCTATTTCATAGTATAGGCTGATTTCATAAACACAGCTTCCAAAGCAACACTGGAAGCATGAGTTTACAAGGCATTCTCGTGTTGCTTTGCAAACTTCGTTTATGAAGTCAGCCATAAATTATGAATTTCGTAACAAATTTGTTACACTTTCTTGCCTAGAGTGCATTATAAAAATATTAACATCCTTATTAGCACTTATATATTTTTCACACATCCAAGAAGTGTTTCAACGTTTTTATCAATAAGCCAGTGGTCTTCGACTAAACAAAGAAATGATTTGAAATGTAAGAACAGGTTTAATAATGAAGACATTCTTCCAAATTAGATAAAAAATATCGACACCTATTGCATAAATCTGCTAGTCTAATGAATAAAATTTTCCAATATTATCTTCATATTGAAAATAATTTAAAGCTATCAAAAATTCTTTAAAAAACGAATTTTTTCAAATAAAAAGTAAAAGTAATAAAAATAACTAAAATGTATCAAAAATTAAAAAAAAAAATAAATTAATAATTGGTTGGCCAGGATTTGAAACCGTACCTCTACCCGGTGGCACGGTTTCGAATCCTGAACACAACACAATGCTATTTTTTTAGAATTTTCGATACATTTTAGTTGTTCTTATTACTTTTACTTTTTATTTGAAAAAGTTTGTTCCACAAGTTATTTAGAAAACCAGGCACATTCTTAAAGTCCATTTAAGTTTTGCACACATCCATACACAAACATATGTTTTTGCTTGCGTGTTGGTGTTTCGCGCAACAAAGTAAACAAAAATGTGCGGCCATTGAAAAATCAACATCTTTTGGAGTGAAATTTGGACTTCTTTTACTAACATTATTCTTTTTTATGGCTTTTAAAATTGTTTTAAGCTTTTAAAACATTGCAGCAACCTATCTTTGTTGTTATTTTCAGCCTGAAAAAGAATCCACATTAGAAATTTTTCTTTAATTTTGTTCAACAGCTGTTTCTCTAAGAAAATTGAGAGAATTTCGTGAGGCTGCCATATTTTTATCGTAATTAAATACAAACAATAATTTCACACTGAAAAACTCAAACTGTATTTAAATGCAACTTAAATTTAAGTGGCAATTAGCTGAATGGCATTTAAATGCGAAGTCAATTAGTGGCCCTAAGAATCATGTAGATAAAACTTCACGCGTATAAACACAGACTAATTAATATTACAACAAACTGACTTGGTGGCACAAAATGTTTCCAATTTAGTCTGGCAGCCTGCTGTAGGCCAACTTTGTGCATATATTTGCAACTCTGTTCCAACGGAACTTTTTTGCCGTTATAAAAATGATGCTTTCAATATATTGTTTTTACTCGTAGACCACCCTGTGCTCGTTGATTAAATAGGCTCCATAGATAGATAGGCACGTTTTTATTCTTTTAAATTAATGTTATAAAGTTTCATTTGAATAATGGGTATTGATGAAGTGATTTGTTCGAAGTGCGGAAAAGGTGCTCAATTCAAATGTGAACGATGTTTGGAACCTTATTGCAGTTCCCCGTGTCAAGTAAATGATTGGCAGGACCACAAGTCTAAATGCTATAAATTTCCGTAAGTTTTTTTTTACCATCTATGGGCTTGTAATATTTAAGCTTTATTTTTTTCCAGAAATTTAGTCCCCATTAATATCTTAAAGTCGGTCTCTAATCTGCATTTAGATAGGATTGCAGGAAATCAACGTCGGCATTATGGTTCTACACAAAATTTAAACGAGTCTCGTCGTTCAAGCACTGCAGCCAATAATAGCAAGACGAAACCTAAGACGTTACTAAATGATGATGATTTTAATATGGTGCCTAAAACTTCATTGACTATATCAGCAGTGCCAGCTGAAAAGTCACATCTTGAAAGGCCAAATACTTGGCGTGATGCTTTTCCGCCTTCAGAGGGGTTTTTTGACGCTTTGGTCCAGTTTAAAGAAGAATATGAAACTGAAAAACGCATTGTGTGGGTTACAGATTTAAAGTATGACTCTTCTCTACGTAAGCTACTAGCTGAAATTAATCGTACAGTAAACCAAAAATGTCCCTGTAGCAGTGATGGCGTATATCAAGGGGCTTTGGTTGCTGCACCATTGGACAAAATGTTGTACAGAGCTGAGGTTTTGGAAAACTGTCCAGATATCCAAAAAGCTACAATTCGTCTAATAGATTATGGAAATGAATTTCGTGTTCCTTATTCTCAATTGTTCGCGCCCATACCTATTATGTGTAATTTAAATGCTTACGCATTTCGGGTCTGTTTGCCAAACGATTACGGTCCTGTGGAAATTGAAAGTATTATTACGATTAAAATTTTGGGTGAAAAACAACCTGAAAATTACTATAACGTAGAATGCAAGATGAAATCTATATCATTGTCTTTGCCAATTGAATTGTTTAACAGTGAACCTATCCTTAAGTTTGTTAAATGCTTTTATGATGCTCGAAATGCTTTACTACAGCTTTGCACCAACGGTATTATTGATGAGGAAATGAATAATCTTTTAAATTCGCCGGAAAGTTTAAATTTTGAATTTGAGTCCTTACCAAAAGTAGGTGCGTTTGTAGCAGCCCGGACTAAATGCGGATGGAAACGCGCTCGTTTATTAGGTATTTGCGAAAAACAGCATCAGTTCCTTATATATGCTATCGATGAAGGCTTTATAAGCCTCTCAACTCAAATTAAAAAAGTACCAGAAGCTTACATTACCGAACCAATACGTGTTTTTGCAATATCTACAAGTACATCCGACTGCATGCTTTCAGAAGCAATGCTTTCCACAGCGAAGCGCTTGACACTTCAGTTATTACCAGCATCAAGTGCGTCCATAAGAGACTCTCAATCTCAATTGCGGTGTGGATTGTTTGACGATGGTCGAAAAATAGTGGATGTAGTTACGGCTTCGGTTTTCACAGGTTCAATAAGTGAATTGGGACTTAAATTGTGGCATGAACGAATATGCGAAAGTGACACCGTTATTATTTCCCATGTTTTGACTTATAAGGAGATATATATTGCTTCGCCACAGATTAGCGAATATTTCAAAATACTTAAAGCCGAATATTCAAAGTGCATACCATTCGCAGATGATGAAACTATAGAAAATACCGACATTGTTATGTACTGTAACAATAATGGGGATGCGTCTCAATATTGTCGAGGACAGGTAATTCATTAATTTAAATAAAACCCCTATAAATTTTTCTAGTCTAAATTTCGTATGCGTATGTTGGATCACGTAGGAAGGCGTTCTAAAAAGGTTGTATTTTGGTTAACAGATGTGCAAAAGTTTAGTTCGAATTATATTTTAAACGTAAAAACGTACTTTTTACCATGGATCATAATAATAACACAATCAAGTTAAATTTTTTACGAAAAATTTTATTAGAAACCTTGCGATTCGACATCACTCGAGCACATGTTATGTGTTATGTTATATGTTACACGAAGTAACAAATGGTTCTGTCTCAAATTTAAATAAAATTGTATTTTCAAACTACTTACATTAAAATCTTGAAATAACGTAACATTACATGTTTAGAAATCAAATTGCGCATTTAATGGAGCAATTGAGATAAATCCGAAGGGAAGAAAATTATTTCGGGATTATAATGAAAAATACTAACAAGTTCCAAGAATTATATTTTGGAATCAAATTACGTGCTAACTACCACTTAGAAAAATAGTTTTAACACGAATTTTCTTTACAGAACAGCGGGTTATAATGGTACTTTGATTCGCAATTAAAACATTGCTTTGGATTCGTATTAGATCTTTAGATTTGGTTATCTCGCATTTTATTAGCGCACTTTTGGAATGTTGTATGCTTTTTAACCATATTTGTGTAATTTTTTCTTTTTAGATAACTAAATGTGAAAGTAATCAATTTAAGATAATGGATATTGATGCCGGTTCTGAACAAGTGATCGCTCGTCATGTTCTTCGTAAGCCTACAGATCTTGTATGTTCATTGCCTGTTCGTTGTTTTCGGGTAACACTCATGTTCCTTGAAAGTATACCAACTCCTGTTGCAAATAACAAGGCCTTAGAGGCTCTTGCAACATGCATGCAAAATATTTTAGAATTTGATGTTACATATAGTGAGAATAAAACTGTGGACTTACTATTTCGTACTAAAGAGAAGCAATCACTGTGCAAAAAGTTATTACCAATGGTGTTCGAACCAACTACAAAGAATATATCTACTTCGTCGGTTTCAAAATTACACGAAAACTCTTCGTTTCCATTATCACCTCCCAGTACTCCAATTGCATGCCAACCTCCTACTGTCATTTCAACTCAAGCTTCCAATGCCCCGGAAGTATTGAAAGCAGCAACCGTTAAAAAAGATTTTTTTACACTTGAGGACTTAGAGGTAATACCAATTACTTGTGGCGATAAAGTTCCATTATATGTTTTGGATCCATCAACTATAATGAACGTCGAAATTCCATACATAACTGCAGCAGATTACAATAACAAAGAGGCCTTGGCAAAAATGGAACAATACTTAAAAGCCGTCACTGATTATTGCAAAAGTGACAAAGCTCCAAAGAATGGCTATTCACCCCAGTAAGTTCTTTGTATACTTTTTATATGTACATATACTACTTTAGTTGGCTGCAGAAAAATAGAAAAAACATATAAAGCTACAATTTGAAGAGCTCGCGTTATCAAAGTGAAATGCATATAGTAATATCGGGTAGATTCGTAAGTGCAGTGTTTGTAAAAACCACTACTTGGAAGCAATCTATTCCTCAAAAGATCTTGCAAATAATTTTCTGCTGCTTCAACTAAGGCAAAGTTGTATATACTATTGCTATACATAGTTTGCAGAAAACTAGCACACATTTACTTCCTTAAAAAACATTTATTTTATCTTTCAATATTTAGTATACTCGCCATTGACATCTACCACACCTTGTAGAAGCTTCTGCATGAAGCTAAATAGCTTTTTCAAATCATAATTGGTTTAGCGACACACTTCTTTAAATATATCCACAACCTTTATATCTACATGCGACCCATAATACTATTCTGTTTCGGTCGTTGTCACTGTAAAATTTAATTTGTGTATTGTTTTCCCCCGAATTTTTCAGCACCGCTTTTTAAATGCGCATTCAAAATGTCGAAATGGCGTGCATCCATCATTGATAAATTATTATTAATATAAATTATTACTTTCCTCTTCCTTTTTTATAAATTTATTAATTTATATTTGTTAATTTATTGTTATTTTAATTGTTAAACGATATTTCATCCTGAAGAAGTTACACAAGAGTAACGAAATATCGAGAATAAATTTCGACGCTTCTTTTATATAAAAGTGATCTCAAGTTCGTTAATTAATTAAAAAAAATAATTTCAATATACGATAGTTATTAACTTTGTTGTGAATGCAGAAAAGAATAAATCGAAAAATGTGTAAATAGTAACTTGGCACTTAACGATCTTGTGCTAATCTTGAAATGTGGTTGTCTTATATCCTTGTAGGCAATGTATATAAATAATTACAATAAATCAAAAAAATCTGTAAAAAGAGATGAATTGTTTTTGCCAATGACTAAAAATATCTGACTTTATTTTAAATTGTATCTATATATTTTTTTATTAGAAAAGAGGAAATTTGTTTATCTATTTTTGCGGATGATGGGGAGTGGTATCGAGCGCTATGTGTAGATCATAAACCGAATGATACCTTTCTTGTCATGTTTTTGGATTACGGAAATATAGCTAAAGTAAATAAGAAGGACATTATGCCAATGATATCAGATCTTATGTTCCCCTCAAACGCAAATATGGTTTGCATAGAAGGTAGGTCAATATGGGGTTTACTCGAATTAATAACAATATTTAATATTCATCTCCACAAAAAAAAAAATACATCCATTCATATGTCTTATTTTATATTCTAGGTATAACTAACAAAGAACAAAGGCTATCATTCGCGAAGAGTATTGAAAAAAATCCTTTAATTTATGCCAACGTTCGTAGGCTAGACGAATCGTATAGTGCAAGAATATGTGTTTAATTCATCTTGAAATCCAGAAGGACGTAATTGTATTACATTTTTCATGGCCCAGGAGGCCTTTCTTTATTGGTATATTTTAATATTGATCTGAAATGAATTCGCATTTGTTTTGTTATTTTTTTTTTTTGTTTTGCAAAACTATACTTTAGTAAAAAAAACATATTGAATTTGGATTTATGTTTTTAATAAATTTTAATTTGAGAGTAAACAAAATAAAAAACAGTCAATTACTTGATTTGTTGCTTTATAAACACTAAACTTTAATTATTGCAAAATTACTGTACAATTTTCTATCTGTTATGTTTCTATCAATCATGATCATGCAATCAATAAACAGTTTTACTTACAAATTATTACTATGATTTAAAAACTTTGTTGTCTTAAACTGAAATACAATATACAAAAAATTACATTCGGGGTTTTCAAAGACGACAAAAAAATACTTTTGCGTGATAAATTTCAATGTTATCAGTTTTATGTTCAAAACATAGTAATTCTAGATTGAACATAAAACTCAGTATATTTATACTTTGATAAAATCGATAATATAGAAATTCAATACACAGAAGCATTTTTTTGTCGTCTATTCACATCCAATTCCGACTACATGCCGTAATTATGTTATTTCTGAAGTTTTGTCTCTTACACTATGATTTTGTATAACAAAATTTAACCATGTTTTTTGTTTTTCTTCGGCGTAACAAATATTTGTACATTTTCCAGTCGAAATGTTTTGGATTCCAAATGGCATTTCACCGCGACGTTATCCTATTTCTTCGTTTTTGTTTATTGACGTGTGCATCCAAAAACACGACCATGTTTAAGTTTGGTGGAATTTTAACCATTTCAATGCGTTTTTTGAAGGATAAAAATTATTTTTTGATGCGATTAGTTGATTGGGGCTCAAATAAGATCCCGAAAGGCATAACGACGATAAGGAAAGTGTCGTAGGACAGGGATGTCCCACCATTAAATGACTATGGAACATATACGTTCTAATAGTAACAACGGAATTTAGTTTTTCAGTAATTCCTCTGCATTTCACACAAATACACCTCAGAAAAATTTATTGCAATAGTGTAAACAATAACGCTTTTACAAGCTGTTATACTGTTTCTTTTATGTTTTTACGCCTTCTCCTGTAAAGTTACAATTATTTGAGTTAGGGCCTTTCCACTTCAGACATTTTAGTTGAGTATTTTCTAATGAGTTATAAATTAAATCGATCGTAAATTTATTAAAAGCACAAATTTTTTATACATCGCAATTAACCGCAAAATAAAAGATTTTTTGAACAAATTTAAAGAGTAACGGAACTAAAGAATGCATAAACATACTGATGGTATGAAGATGTATTGGAATAATTGCATTTTAGGTAAATGAAAACATGGATATGGTTTTCCCACCAATCTGGACTTACACTCCAGTCACTTATTTAAAGGCACTAAAAATTCCATATCAGCAGCCTGTATCTTTTGGAATTTTTAACCGGTTGCAGAATCTTAAAATGGAAATGGAAGCTAGACATCTTGAGATATAAAAAAATCAAGACAATAGTGATTTATTTACTAACGAAGCAATTTATCAAAAAAAAGTCCAAAAATGTGTTTTTTTCTGGTTCACTTGAATAAAGGCACTTTATTATTTTTAAAGTAAGCGAAGCGCATTCACAATTTATCCGCGTGAAGCGATCTACCTGCATTTTATGTGCAAAGAAAATAAAAAATACATATTGTGTGTATGCATTCTGAAACTACATATTTTATTAATCAGTAATTAAAAAATGCAAGAATAATGGAACTTATAATTTACAAAAAAAAATATTTTTCAAATTTAAGTTAATTCAAACAGTAAGTTATTTTCAATGTAGCGGGGTTTAAAATTAGAAAATTCATTAGAAATAATAAGATCTTTAAGGATACAATTAGATGTAATAAAAAAATGTTATATGTATGTATACTTCGTCTAAGTTTAAATCATTAATCTGGTGGAAATCGAAATTTGTAAAACCAAAATTATGATAAATTTCGATGGGTTTTTATAGAGCAAATTAGAACGAACACCATCCAAAATTTATCGATTTCTGCAAAAATAAATACAAATACGTGCAAACAATGAATGGCATCTACTTAATATTTTCATTTGTTATTTTCTGATACGATTATGATTATTCTGTTGCGTAATATGGATACAGTTCTTGAGATGGCTAGGTTCCGGCATAGAAATCATCGAAGTTAGTGATGATTAATTAGCACATAACTTTCTTTTTACGATTTTCAATTGAGTTAAGAAACTTGATTATTTGGATGAATTTCTTGCACACATGTATCCGTAATCCTAAGAGAAGGTAAAATTTTGAGAATTCTGGACTTCTAACTGATACTATTATGCATTATAATGATAAAAATGTGAAATCTGCGTGAACATTAAAAGAAAATGTTCCGGAGCATATTTCTGGGAAGGAAAATTAACGGATTATGAATTTTAGTCCCGCCCATAGCATTGTCAACCGCATATTAACCGAACCCTTGTCAAATTATAAAAATAAAGTTTAATGTTTTAAGGAGCACTTAATTTGTCAACCACAAATTTTGACCATGCTATCCATAATCGACCTATAAAAAAACTTGGGAAGCCATCTCAAAATCTATATCTCTTCACGTAACCGTCATGCAGGAAAATAAAAGCCTTGCAATAAAATATTCAGAAAATTGAAAAAAGCGTCCTTAATTATATGCCATAAGTTTGGTAAATTGGCATCAGGTTGTCATATATTGTATACAAATTTTATTATATCTTTGTAAAATTACAATTTAATGTTGAAATCAATCGCAAATATGCGATTCTACCTGAAAAATAACATTTATGATTGTTATTCCATATCCCCTAAACGCCCTTAATTACTTGCACGCAGCTATATGTTTTTCAACTATTGTTTAATAGTTGCCTTTAAATTGAAACTAATTTAATTTTTCCAATCTATATGCAGCAAACATTATTTGTTTCAAAAGCATGTTCAGCTGGAGTTTTTTATTTTATATCTGAATTACTTTTTTCAAATATGATTTTGAATGCATAATTGCCTGTTTGAGGCAATACAATTATAAAAGCTTAGCATCGCGCATTTTTTTTAATAATTCATTAGATTTAACGTATGGAATGCCTCCTTTTAATCGAATACTCTCAATGTTTAACGGAGTAAATGGAACACAATTACTATACAGGAAATTTTTTTGTTGGTCTGAGATATCATCTGGTAAGCCTAAATAAAAAAAATTATAATTTCTGCTATCAAAAGTAAAAAAAAGCGTAAATTAACATACCATCTATAGCACACAGCGAAGTATAGCAAGGCAATGTTAATGACATTGGATAATGACGAATTGACTCACTACTCAACTCCATTTCATTTGTAAAATCAATATAGACTACAAGAAATTTGTTTTCTGATAGTGCTTCAACAACTTTTGCACGATACCATTCGTTTTCAAAATTTGCTAAGCAGTACTCATCAAATCTGTAATATATTAAGAAATGTTTATTATTCGGAAGTATTTAAATATAAATGTATTACTTTGGTTTGTATGGTTGCTCGCCAACATCGTATTCTTTTAAGAACTTTGATATCTCTTTTAAGTTTTCGAAGTATTTTTCCAACATACATCCAATGAAACCACTTTCGATATAGCTGCAGTCCATAATCATAATTTTGTTACTAGCGTCATTTTCATTCAAGGGAATAATGTCAAATGGCTGAAAGAAGAAGAATCCTTTTTATATATTCAATGATTTGTAAACATCTTAAATTTAGATTCCAGTAAACACAGAACTCCCGAATTTCCAAAATGCTCTGATGAATTTTACGGCCTCTAATAAAAGTTAATCAGGGTTGTCAAAGAATCCAATATTGCCGGAATTGGATTGGAAAGGACTACAAAATTGTAATGTTATGTAATGAATTTCAATGTTATCGATTCTATGCTTAATCTAGAATTACAATCGGTTTTGAAAATAAAACCGATAACATTTAAATTCATCGCACAATAGTATTTTGTAGTCTTTTTCAAATCCAATTCCGAAAACATTGAATTTTGTGACAATATGCATTTTAATTAATATATTTTATTAAAAAATTACGTTATGAAGTATGTTTTAATAGTTACGATACATTTACTCATTAACATGTTTTACTTTCGTAGAGGTTTTTGTCAGCTGTTCCGTAACAGCATAAAACTTCGAGTACCCAAAAGTTTTTACATATTTTTTACTAACTTTAAGGTGCAATTAGACGTACCATAACCATATAAAACCAACGAAACCAATTGAATTTTGGTTTTTCGCCATAACCATAGAGAAATGTTGTCTGCTTAGACATATTTGTTGTGCTTTCAGTTGTTACAGTTGCTGGATTGTTTGGTAAGTTTTGACTAATATTTTGGTTTTTAAATATTTTAGTTTAGTTTTTGATTAAAGTATTGATAGTAAGAAAGTGAACTTTTATTACAATGCATATTAGGGAGGGTCCAAAAAGTTGCACTACGCCATATAAAAAAAATTTTCTCAATTTATATTGTACTATGTATATTTTTCTTATTAAAAACTACAGTTATGAAGTTGTTTACTTAAACATTCTTTAAATTAATAAGCAAATGAAAATACTAATAGCTGTTTATGGTTATGAAAGCACTAATTGGCAAAATAAATTTAGTTATGGTTTTTTTTTATTTAATTGTTTGTCTATGGTCAAAAATCTCCTTTTCTTTTTTTTGGGCATGAACTTTTCTTAGTGTTATTTTAATTCTTTAGGGTAGTGAATATCTCAAGTTAGAAATCACTGTTATATTTTACTCAAATGTATTAACTCAAAGATATAAACTATATAAAAATTCCCGCTATTTTTCGTTACAATAATGTTAACTATTAACTATGATATCTTTAGAAAAATCCATTTTAATACTAATTTAATTTAAAGGAATATAAAGTTTGTATAAATAACAAATGGGGTTCTGAATTATAAATGTTTGGCGAATACTGATGTACCAATTATGATTATTACATCGTTTTTGTTTAAAATAAAAAAAACAAAACAAATATCGTATTAAAATAACACAAAAAACTGAATGTAGGGATTTTTGCAAATATTTCGTTTTTATAAAAAGTTTAATAAATCAATTAGTTTTTAACGGATTTCAAAAACCAAAATAGCATTTTTTCCTTACTTAATATACTTTCATATTATGTGTATAAAAAATAGGGGTTTCTTACAAAATACTGCAAAAAACATGCCGGAATATGAAAAATAGCGAAAAAATTTAACGGAAAATGCCTTTTTGGTTAAATTACTAACATGTTTTTGAGAGTCACATGCACATCATATACATAATTTTAAATGTCAGTCTCTTCTTTCCGTTCTAAAATTTTTAATCGGTTAATATTCAACTAATTTACAGAGCTATAAGTACATAGAGGTACGAAAACCCGTTTTTTTACCCGTAACTCCAGATTTTGGGAGTGTCCCGGAAATTTCAATTATAGATTCTTGATCTACTCGACAGCACCTACAATAAAAATAACATCACATCCCAGGTATTTCGACTTCGTTCTTTTTTGTAACAGTGTTATCTGAATACATTTGAAAATTATATTTTGATATTTGTTTAGTTAATAACAAATCACAATCGCTTGATTGTTTATTTCTTTTGTCTGGTTATAAATGTCATTATTTTCGTTCAGCGACAATCATTAATATCGACATAATTTGTTTTTTAGAACACAATTTCGATGTGTAAAAAGGTTTGTTCTTTTCAAATTGCTGTGGGATATTATCCATAAAAAATATGTAGTAAAAATTAATTGGAATATCGTCATAACCTAAATATACCTTATTGTATATAAAAAATATAATTTTCAATCCTAAAGGTATGGTCACATCTGACAAATATTTGCCAAAAAAAACGTAACCACTACTTTTGCTTAGGGTTAGTGTGATTTAACTTGGTTTTTATATCACAAAATTAAGTCAATTATGCCGCAAAATGCTATTTATATATTATTTTTAATAAATGCGAACCCATATTTTTAAAAATATTGGAATTAAAGAAAATGCAAGTTTAGCTTGTCTACTGGGCACGTTTTTTTCGGCAAATGTTTGTCAGATGTGACCGTACCTTAAGATCGTAGCTTAAAAAATAAGTTATTTTGGATCCTCTATAAAATTTGATTTTTAGACATGCGCTGTTATTCATGAAAACCACAAAATTATTCATTTAACAAAAAAAATTAAACTTCATGTTCAACAGTGCCAGTGCTAAATTTTTACTCGCTTGCAAATTTAGCTGCCACTGGAGCTGCCATTGCGAAAAATATGGGTGTATTTGTAAAAAAAATGTGAGTGCTTGAGTTTTTCGAACTAGCAGTGGCATGTGTAAACGCTAAATTAATCTTACTAATTTTATAACATTTTCCGTTTGCGTACTTTATTAGGCAACAGCATTTTTTGAGATTAAATTTTTGGGTGAACTCAGTAGTTACGGACCTAATAATACTATAAAGTTAGTCCAAGCTAACCATTGAAAACAATTCTGCATAAAATAAAAAGCTCCAATACAACAGTCGATAATATTTGTACAAACGTATATTTATGTTTCATACTTACGGGAAACAAACAAGGTTTCTGCATTTGAATTTGACGTGGCGCAACTGTATTTCTTTTATTTTCAGGGTTGACAGCAACCAATCCGTTTTCGCCAGTAGTTTTCTCTTTTTTGCGAATAAGCGGATTCATCTTTGAAGCAGTAGTTTTTGTTTCACCCTCGCTAGTGGTTCCATTGGTACTACCTTTCAAAGTTTTTTGAATTTTATTTGCATTGCCATTAACGCTTGTGGATGCTTCCATTTCATTGCCTTTCTTAAGAGATCCTTCATTCGTGTGCTCTTCAATGTTTGATGACGACGATGCAACTGAGAGATGGTCTATATCACTGTCTTTCTCATTATGCTCGTTGGATATATCTTGTACCAAGGAATTTAGTAAAATGGAACTTCCCCACTGAGTAAGTTCCACATTGGGATTGGTATTACCTTTTTCTTCTTTGAAAAATTCAACTTTATATTCTTTATTTGTGTATTGAGCCAATGCCTTTAGTAATTTTTGTTGGGTGGAAATATTTGTTACGCCTTTCAGTTGCACCAAACGAATAAAACATGGAAGTTTTACTAGAGATGACTCAATTTTTCGCAAGTCGTTTAAAGATCGTTTACTTATATCACCAAAATCTATGAAAGAAACGCGATAAGAGTTATCCTTGTGGTTTCCTAAAATTTGCACTCTGCACCATTTTTCATTTCGCAACGCTAAGGCATACGAATTATTCTTGGGTTTACCGCATAATGCAAGAGATTTTTTCCCAATTTCATTAATATCGTTTAACACCTTTTCGTTTTCTGCAACAGTGGAGGGATTCGTCTGACGAATAAAACAGCGATTTGAAGATTTAAAGCCTGTCAACACCACACAGCTACCGTTAGGTATCCTCGGTGTTTTCGCATCTTTCACTGCAAGCTGAGGAAGTGGGTTTTTACAACCAAGAATTTTCCCAACTTTAACTAACTTTCTACAGAAAAGAAATTTATATAACAGGATATCGTATAAATCAAGTAATTAACTTACGGCATTGGTAGACATATAAAGCGATGTTTCGGCCAATCTTTTCGTTGGCAATCTTCGGAACAATAAAAGTCGCCGCACCTATCACATTGGCACTCAGATTTTTTTCCGCATGAAGTGCAATTTTGGGTCATATTTAATGGTAGCTTATTACTCAAATAAGTATTCACTGTATGTGGCACGATAAAATAGTATGTATAGCAAGGAATTTATTCGAGAAACATGAATCGTGTTTCAAAGCGTCAAACAAGCATTGCAAGGAAAACCAATCAGAGAGCGAGGCCGAATAGAATTGTCCGCGGTGGAGCGTGAATGAAATTTAATTGTCGGCGGTGTCGCGCAGCCGGCTGTAATCGATTATATGAAGTTTTTTAGTTAAGGCAAATTCAGAAAGGGGTAGACTCGCCTCAATTCGCTTTAAAAAATACCTTCTTTTGTTGTCAAAATCAACGACATACACCATATATAAATCAAACATAAACAAATTTTGACAAACAAAACAGATCAAAATGCAAGGAGATGCAAGAGGCAAAAAATAATCAGCTAAGCTGCCAAGACCTCCTGTTATGAATTCGCTTTGTTTCAAGCAAGGCGAATTCATAACAGGTGGTCTTGAAAGGTAAGGTGATTTATTTATTTATTTTTATTATATAAATTGTATTATATTACCAAATGATGATTTGGCATTAGCGCCAATGAAATGCATGCATACAGACCAGCTAAAACCCCTCATCAAACAAAACTTTTTGAAATTCTTTGAAATACGATATCGAGAACTGCCTCCAATAAAAAATTTAATGAATATATTACAATAATTTTTTTCTTTGATATTTCGCAAATGCTTTTTTGACAACACACAAAGGCATTATAAGAAGAGCTGACTGACCTAAGTAGATGTCAATTGCGTAAAAATTTATTTTGTTGATGAAATACTTAAGGCCTGGTTCACTATCCCACACCATCGCACGATAATTTCACAGAAAATTTTACATATGTAAGTCTGGCCGACTTTAAAAAATCGCTTCGAAATGGCTTTTAATCAAAAAAAATTCTGACGGCGATGTTTATTCGACACGAACTTTGTGTCGAGTCGTGGGCTTTTTATCGGCGGCGGCGCAAGTGCGAAAATTGGTGGGTGGCGGAGGTAAATCAGCTTGAGGCGGGTTTTTACTGGCTTAGCCGACCGAATTACTCTATGTCCTCGTCCAGACTTGCAATTTTTTTTAAATTCTGCAATGAAATTGCAATAGTGTCCACATTATGAAATTCTAGTTCTGCAATTTTTGCATTCTTCTTGTTATACTTTGATATTTTTGAAAGTAATATTTAATTTCTTACAACAGAAGAAATAAAAAAAATAAAACTTCAAATACCTACAGCCAACTTCAAAATAACAAGTGCGAATTTCAAAGCAAAAGGAATTGCAGAGCACATGAAACAGTGTAACCCAATTTTCTTACCGCTAAGCTCAGGTCAAAAAGATGAGAGTTGCTGAACTTTTCCCTTCGTGCTGCATTACAAGTGCTTTATGTGATATGTTTCTTATACGTACATATGTTCATTCCACCTTATTTGTCAAAGCCAATATGTAACGCGAAGAAAAAGTTTTATATTGCATGTCCTTTAGTGTTATTCCAGTGTTATATCAATATGAGAGCGTTGCTATAACAAATCATACTATCACAATGATCTTAAGATATGAAATGGGGAGCCCCGTAAACTAGTGGATAGCGTACTAGACTGTTAGTCTGGGGGTCGCAGTTTCAATTCCTGCCTAGACCCTAGGTGTTTTTTGCAGACACGCCGATATTGGTAATTAATAGTTTTACCGACTACATATTTAACAAATTTCGATAAAGCTACAATTTATTTTCAAGGACGAAATCACCCTACAATATGTGCTGTTATATGATTTTGTGAAAATATAACTAAACATTTAATGCTGACAATACTTTGTTCAAATTGACTTATCACATATAACCATGGGTTTATGTTTTTGTTCCTTAAGTTTCAATCTGCATTAGAATTTCGTAGCTCTGTGTATGTATATCTACTGTTTTTTGTGTTTGGTTTGAAAAAGTGCAATACTTTTTATTACTTTTACTGATGGTACAATTATTAAAGGGTAAGTACAGTTCAAAAGATTTGCATAATATTTGCTGTGACTTTGCCAATAGAATGTAAAAAATCACTTTTACTAATTATTTTCGTTAAAAAATTTTATATCTTTTCTACAACCACAAGCTTTTTTATATAAAGTGCGCAAAATAGTTTGCATGATTAAAATGCTTAAGGTGTAATTATTAAAGTGTCGTGTGGCGCACTTAGCCTCTCTGTAAATAATTTTTATTTGTTTACATTTTTTCATATGAAATTGGTATTCTTGTCATAAAAAAATGTAACCCTTTTTGGCGGCAAGACTGAAAACAGCTGAGTTTTTTAAATAAACAACAAAATTTTAAAATATACATAATTCTAAAGATTGTGTTTTGTTTAGATAATTCTTGTATTTATTACAAAAATAAAAACATTCGGATCAGTGGAATTAGGGTTTTCTACCGATTCAAGTGATGGTGATTGCGAAGCCACTCGTTTGACTAGAAGAAATTTGAGAGATGCATCAAATGTTCTTGAGTTGCCGAAATATTGGTAAGCATGTCAACATGTAAATATATATAAGTCAAAATGTTTTATGGCAAATACAATCTTAAATATGGTTAAACAGATTTGTAGATAACTTGAGAGTTAACAAAGAAGTATTTAGTGTGTTATTAGAAGAAATGGCTCCGAAAATGAAAGTGTTGTATAGAAATACACACATTCTCCCTCAAATGCCCTTGCAACGTTTCTGACTTTTCTTTTTTTATATGAATTGTAATTTTTTCCACCGACGAATGTAATTTTGCATTCGCGCACTTGTTTGATTGTTTTGACAGCAGAAAACGCGCTACACAAACCCAAACAAACTGTCACTTGTTACGTTTTTTACAAAAATAAAATGGCATTCGCGTTATAGAACCGCAAACTTGATAAACGTCAGGTTTCATTCGCGTATTTCGGGCATATTGGGTTCTATAAACATGCGATAAGTTTTTGTTGAGCGATTCCTTTTCACTATTATCAAAGGGTTCTTGGAAACGCTGACTGTTAATATTTATGTAGTACAAATTAGTAACCGTATACATTTTGTGCTGAGTTGCTCAATTTTAGCATTGAAAATGTTGTCAGTCATGCCAAGTTAATGCAATGAAATGGTGTTTCCGGGGCTGTTAAATTCATAAAAATGGTAAATGTTGTTAAAAGCTAGTTTACTTTATTGTTGCATAGGCCACATTTTATATATAAAGTAAATTCCATAAAATTAAAACTTAAACTTTTTCTATTGTTTTGCGCGTTTAAATTTTTATTTGCACAGCTGTTCTTCTATTCTTATTATTTTTATCTGGCCTCGTGCTTGGCACCTATTTATATGATTCGTGCCAGTTTAGTCTTATAAATTTTCTCATTAGGTGTAGAGTATTAAGGGAAATGTTGTATTTTTTCATTTTTTTATTTAGTCAAGCTATAGCACCTTCCCTGCTTTCACCTATTGTGGGGGGCAATATTATTAAAAGTGAGGGTGGGTACCTACATATATACGTTTATTTTTCAAAAATAGTGCAAAATGCTAATATAACATGAACCAATTTAAGGTTTTATTAAATATCCATTCATGGTGTCGTTGCAGCAGAGACTTAACAATAGCGATTTTTACTATGAGCATTTTTGTGGTGGAAGCTTATTAAGCAAAAAGTGGATATTATCAGCAGGGCATTGTTTATGGAACAAGTGAGAAAACAGCGAACATGTTTAAAATATGTACATATGAGTGTCAAAATTTTTTTAAATTAGTTGTTTTCAATTAGCACGAGAGTTCTTTAAGTTATTAAATTTAAAGTAAGTCAAAATTTTATTACTTTACAGAAATATTGCAAACGTTTTTGCAGTAATAGGCCATGAAAATATTAAAACAGTTTTTCAAGAACATCGGTATGCAATTAAACGTGCGGAATACTTTTTCTTCCAGCCGTAAGTTATTAATTGATATATATTAATATTACTAACATTATGTATGTATGCATGTGTACTAAGTAAATGTGTTTAGTTTTTAATATTGATAAAAAATATCGTTACCTAAAATCTAAAAAGCGGTAACTACAATTTTTAGTTGTTAGAACTGCTCAAAATTTTTTAATGCATTTTTTAATGCATATGAATTTCGTTTTCTTTTGTTTTTTAATTAATTTTAAATTGTGTTGCGCGTTGTACTTTTTTATTTGTTTGTTAGTGGTCATTTCCGATTAATCGATTAATGAAACTTTATGATTAATCAATTAATCGATTTATGGCCTTATGTTCCTTATAGGAACTACAGGATATAATATATAATTAGTCAATTATCCAAGCAGTTTGATAATTCATATTTATAATGAATTCTGGGTTTGATTATTCATAACTACGTTAGTTCAAGATGTATTAAGATTACAAGGTGGCAGCTGATTAATTTTTTCGACTTTACTTTGGATGTAGCGCATGCTTGTTGCCCTCCCGCTGTCAACTGGTAGGTTAAATACACTTTGGATTAGCTTATTGATCTGGATTTTTATTAATTCAAAATTAGATTAGTTGAACAATTTGAATTTTTTCTGGTTGTTTTCTTACTCGTATTTACTATTTTTTTTAATTTGCAAAAAATAAAACAGGATTTATAACTATATTCGTTTAACAAGCAAAAAGAAACTGATATAACGAACTATTTTCTGATAAGAAAAATTAGCAAGCAAGCATAAATGCAGTTTCAAAGCCGCCAAAAACGTCTGTTAAATTATTTATTTCTTCCCAAAAGATTAATTTTACCTAAATTTTGCCATTAAAAAATATTTTTACAAAATTGTAATTAAAATTTAAAGTGGATATCTGATGATTTCGACTCATGTAAAACAGTGCTTTGTCAAATCTTTGCTCAATAGCATTTTTAGAATTTTTTCATTTCTAAACAATTATCTAACAAATACTTCTACTTCTTGAAACTATTTTTCACTAAACGTAAGTCGCAGCATGTCTTCTAAAACAATTCTAGCAAATGCATCCTTTATTCGTTCTATTTAAACTGGTTTTAATGTATTTATGTAAATGGAAGCCTCAGAATGTTCTGTTTCTACACAATTTTCTTCCGCAAGTGGGGGATTATTTTCCTTTTGCAATTTCTATATGGTTCATAAGTCAATCACTTACCTACATCACTTACCCACACCTACAATGGTCTTCGATGAAATAAAATTTTTCAATATTATTATTAGTTTGTATAACAAACTTATACAGGTGGAATATTTTAAATGCTTGAATAACTTATTTATTCAAGTAGTCTGTCTGTACGTTTACATCAATGTCATATTTGTTTGACTAAAACGATTTTAGATCTTTTTCTATCTCTCAACCAAGGCGAATTCATAACAGGTGAACTTAATACTACAGCAAGTGCATTTTGTTTTTGTAAAATAAAAGTACATTGTCAAAAATATTTGTCTGAGGCGAAAAAATAAAGTATTGAAAATTAATATTATTTCAAAAAGTTTTGTTTTTAAGGGTTGTTTTTTTTATATCCCTTAAAATATTTAACATGTATTATTTTGTTGAACAAATCCATTACATGGAAATGTTTTAAAGATCCGCTGATCAATTATTGGCTGCTGCAATCCGTAATGCCGCTCAACGTCGTTGTCAATCGGTGATTGCCGCACCACCTACGCAAAAAATTTCCATGGATGTAAGTACACATTAAAATTCCATTGGGGAACAAATAGTTAATGCTTTGATGGCCTGTGCTGTGGGTGCTTAATCGGACATTAGTTTTATTTTGCACTGCAATTTAATTTCAGAAATATCATATGATTGAAACCTATTGTCAATAAATCTTATCACTACACATGGCCAAAGCCGTTGCTTTTCAGAATTTGGTTCATCAACTGCAGCTGCTACTGCTGTGATATGAATTTAGTTTTATATGTTTTAATCTTTTAATTAAAATTTTCGTTTATTTTTTTTTTTTGTTTTCAAAATTAAATTTTTTATTTTTTGTAAATTTTCAACTTAAATGTAAACAAAAGAAATAAATAAATTTTGACATCCAACTAGTTCACCTTGAATAAAACTAAAAAAAGTTATCAGCGGCGCTATCAATTCCACCTGCTATGAATTCGCCTTGCTCTCAACTTAACAATGCAACAACAGTTTTCTTTTAATTGAAACAATTAAAGATTGAAGGAAAAAGATAAGTTAAGGTTAAGGCATATCCTTGTTTTTATTTATTTATTTATGTATAAATATTTGTTATTCCACATCTAAAATCAATATTTGTTTAATAAAATTAAAGCACAAATTTACAAAATGATATCGTGCTTCTACGCTTACAAAATGCTTACAACATAAATGGATTTAATGTTAACACGAATAGTTTATATGGAAAGTTGCCAAGTTATGGTATGAAAGCCTATAGAAAAAGTGAGTACAAATCCCATTTTTAGATCGGAATTAATCGTTAAATTGTAAATTTGATTAATCAAATGGTTTGATCAGTCAAATAACCAAGTACAAATTTGAATAATCATGATATTCGAATAATCGATTAATCTCATATACATACATAAGTACATATCTACACATAATTTATTTAAGTATTCCAATTCGCAGATCCTTGTAAAATTATTGGCTTTGGAGCAACAACACATGCTGGTTTAATACAGGAACAGTTAAATGAAGCCGAAGTTTATGTTATAACTAATAAGCGTTGTCGTTCCCTTTTGGGTCATGTTTGGGCTCCACAAAAAGGAGATAATACAGTGTGTGCTTTAGGAATTTCCCAAGATACCTGCCAGGTTAGTGTATTTTTAAACATATTAATACATAATATAATAAAATTGTTAAAATTATGTTTAAGGGTGATTCTGGTGGTCCTTTGCTATGCAAATATAATGAAAAATATTATATTTATGGTATAGTATCATCTGGTTTAACTTGTGGTCTTACAGAAATGCCGAGTATTTATACGATTACTGGTCCATATATTGAATGGATTAATTTGATTACAAATGAATGAGTGAATACAAATATTAATACACACTCAATACATGCTGCTGCTTTTAATCAAAAGTTTCAATTACATATATTTATTTTTTAATTATTTTGATGCATCTTCATAATCGTGGAAATCAAGCACAGTCTTGATTTCAAAGTATGAAAAATCAATAAATTATTTAATAAATTTTAATTGTTTTACATTTTTTTAGAATTGGCAAACAATGTTTTTATATGTACGTTAGGGGAAATTTTTTCGAACAAATCATATTCTAAAGGAAAATGGCTAAAATCAATCGGGTGCACCATGCGTCTCAGTACTCGGTTTTTTTTTACCCTCTCACCAATAAAGTACCAATCATGTCAATAAGACATAACGCGTGTGAAAGTAGACATATCTGGTTTTCCAAATGTAATGCACATGCGTGCTCGTATGTACATACATACCTGCTATCAAAGCAGTTCATAATAAATTTAAGGAAGCAACTTTAATTTATTTATTTAACAAAATAAATTACAACTCATTGATTTTGATTATTCGTTTTAGGCATCATTAGATAATAGCGTCACTTTCAGGAAATTTAATTATTTGATACATGTATGTATGTATGTACATATATATACGGTACACATGCATATGTATGTACATACATAAGTATATACAATTTCTTAAGAATAAACTTAAATATAAAGGAAATGTTTTGCATAGACGAAAAAAAATTATCACCATAAATATGTATGAGTAACATCGGCAAGTTATTTTTTGATTTGCTCTTCGGATGCCATCTTCTTTTTATCCGGATTTTTGGATTCTGAAGAAACGTCGGTTACTCGATCAACGAGTTTACCTGTGCCAGTTTCGGGCAAAGTAATAGTGAGTAAGCCAGCTACTAACACGCAGCATCCACATATGGTAGTTGGTATATACCATCCATGAGGCCCCTAAAAGAAAAACACAAAACTTAGTATTTTTCAAAAGAAAGTTTGAACAAAAGTTATATTCACCAATAAATCAACAGCATAAGGAGCTGTAATTGAACCGACATGTGCCCATGTGGAACATGTACCCAAAGCCGAGCTGCGTATTTCAGTGGGATATAATTCTGCTGTGTACAACGTCACAACGGAATATGTAGCGCTAATACCAAAACGCCCCAACATGGCGAAACCGACTATCCAGGTTGTATTATCTAAATTTATAAAAATTAAAATAAATTTTTGTAACTTAGACAATATTTTTTTAGTAAATACCTTCTGATACGACAAGTACCAATAGTAAAGCAATACCAGTTAAAAAGAATAACGACATTGTTGTTATTCTGCGTCCTGTTAAACGCAACATAACGACAGGTACTAAATAAGATGGCAAATCGACAAGCCCCGTAATGCCCACATAAAGGAAACGGCTTACAGCTAAATTTGAAGCATTCAGAGCTGCAATAATCGAAACAATACATTTGAGATCTTTGTTTTTCTTTTGACATTAATATACTTATACAAGTTATTCATACCGGTAACATAATAACACAACGATGTGACACAAAACATAAAATAAGAAGTTAAAATTAATTTTCGAACTTTTGAAGTGGCAAACAGGGCAACTATCTGCTTTAATGGGCCATCTCTTATTTTCTGCCACAAAGGATTTGGTATCACAGGTTCTTCCTTAAAAAAATAAATAAAATTTTGTAAAATTAGATGTGCATTGAATGATGATGATTTTAAGTTTTCAGCTCCCGATTATGTACGCTCACGAGCATTTACTAGTTTTTACATCATCACTATAACACACTAAATTCTCTCGAAAAAAATATGAATTGAGAAAATCACTCGTTTAATTTTTACTATTATTGATTTTAGAGACCTGCGAACAATAACACAACATTTCCAAGTCTATTTGGGAACTTGCAAATCGTTTTCCAGAGCTTTCAATATCGTTTCACAATTTACGATTTTCAGAATTATCTTTTTAATGTAGCTACATAATGTTACCTTAATTTATTTGGCATATAAAAAACTTTAAAGTAGGAGACAAAAAGCGTAATAAGAGAACTATAAAAAATCGTGCATATAGTTTTAGAACTGTGTATGGTTCTAAAAATATACGAGTATATTAGACTGTTGAATAGTTTGCTAGTGTATACAGACCTCGAATCAATCGACCGCATTCTAGAAATTAATATTAAATATAATCTAACTAATATTACTAGAGTTCGCCTACTGGTCGAAATTCAGCCGCCAGTCTTAGTTGCACTCATTTAAAGAGAAAAAACTACCTAATTACTTACTTATTCCCTTCCCCATTGAAAAAACAATAAACGAAATAAAATTGCATACAATCACGCAAATTTATAAAAATATCATTACTCATAAACATATGTATGTAGGTACTCTTAAACACTCTCATTGCTTCGCTTGTTTTAACTTGAACCAATACTTACATATGTAAGTGAAGGCGTGTACGTGTGTATTTTTAGCATTTGTAGTGGTGCCAACTTTATGAGCCTTTTATTCCTCTAATACTGAACCGATTTAAATAATATATAGTCGGGTCACTAAAGCTCAACAATGTTTATCATTCGGTAAAAGATTGAAGAAAATCGTTTGGCAAACAAAGGAGAAAAAGAGATCTAAAAATTTGTCTTTGACAGAACACCTGAACGGATCGGGATGAAATTCGGCACAGAGATAGATTATAGTCTGGAATAGCACATAGGCCACTTTTATTCCCGGTAATGTTTATGGTTCCCGTAGAATAGATTTGTTTTCATTTTTCATAAAGCAAAAGATCGACATGATTTTTTTCCAAATGTAGTGGTAAGTTTAGGGTCAGAAAATTACATACTTTTTAATCGCTGGTAACAGTGCGGGGTGCAGCTAGTATTTACATATATACATACGCTAAAATACAAAAACAAAAACATTTTTAATTAACAACTTAAAACTCTGTCTCATTTCTATGAGAAAGCAAATTGGACAAACACACATGCACACTTTATTTTTCAAGTTGCAGCTGATACGTACATGCGTGTGTAATAAGTATGCATGTGTTAGTAGCAACTTTAAACACTTTAAGTTCATAATTATAGATATCTACCGATCGAACCGATTTGAATAAAATTAAGGTTGTGCTCATCTATGTAAAAACCCGTTTAAAAACATATGCATTTTTCCAAAATCGGTTCAGTATTGCGGCCGAAGAAGGGATCTAAGAAAACGTGTCTTCCTATTAACAATATACAAGATTATGGACGCACATCATCATGACACACAGCAAGTAAACAAAGCGCGCCTTCCCGGTTCGAGTTCAAAAGAGAACGATAAAAATATCCGCATTTCAATTTCAGCATTGTAAAAGGGAACTATGTGGTGAGGCCTGTGCAACCTTTCAGTATTTACCAAGGCGCATCAACAAGGTGTATACAAAAGCCCAAGCTGATAGGTAACTGTGATGTAAAATTTCAATCAATTTTATTTATTCTATTACAATCAGGGTTACCGTTGACCAGAATAAAGTCGCAATTTTACCCTTTTTTAAACTTTTTTAATTTTGTCGCGTCTTTTTACTCTTTTTTTTTTTGTTTCTCACAAAAGAACATTTAATTTGCAGTATACTTATTTATATAAAAAGTCGTCAAATATAAAAGCAAATTTCATATTATTATTCATTTGCGAACACTTTTATCACTATTTATCACTTGTCATGTACAAAATGTATTCAAGAAATGCTTCACAAATTTTCGATAAATATTTCAAAGAAGAGTTTTAGCAAAAAAGCTTTTTAAAGTAAGAAATTATGGGTTTTGAAGTGCTATTTTACAAAATTTGTCATAAAACATGAACATTCTTTAAAATAAGATTTCCTGTTAAAACGACAAGAAAGTCTGAAAACGAAAAAGAAAATGAAGCTAGAAATAAGTGTTTAGAGGTAGAAGAGACCACGGAGTCTGAGAGGGATAACGTTAACAACGCTGCAGAGGTCCTTCTAAGAAACGTAATATTTCGCGATACTGTTCGAGAGATTGGGAACTAAAGTATAAATAGCTTAAGCAAGCCATGGAGTGAAAGCGCCCTTTTTGCATTGTTTGTAAACAGCCTTTAGTGAACCAAAATAATAATCTTTTTCTTGGCTTGGTTTTTAACAGAAGTCATACTTCTATCATTCATCATCCTTTCAAAAATCCCAACGGTAGCCCTGATTACAATGAATTTTTCACTTTGATTTATTCCTCTGCGTTTTTGATATCACCCTTACCTACAAAGTTCCCTTGTAAGAATTCGCAGATGAGTTAACCTTATTAATGTGCCTTGGATTCATGTATATGTATGTTGAAACTTGTTTATGTGTATAGTCGAAATTTTGAATTCAGTGTATGAATTATTTTTGAGATAAAAAAAATTAAGCTGTTCATAGAATCCAATACGGATTAGTTTAGTAGAACTTTCTCTGTTGAATGTGTTCTTGAAATACGTTAATGTTTGAAACGAAACTTTCCGTTCGAAAACTAAGTTAAGGCTTCAGGAGTTGCATTAAATTTTGTCAATTACGATAACTTGGCGCTAAGGAATCGATATACACAAGGTGTCGCAAAAGTTGCCATCCGATTTTTTTTAGCTGTAATTTTTTGTATGAACGAAAAACTTTGATTTGAAGCAATTATTTTGTATTGTTGAGGATTGTAGCGATCTATGTGTCTTGTTGACGTGTATTTTGTATCTGTTTACTCCAAAAATATCTATGCAGAATTTAAACGCCACCATTTGCAATTTCGTTGTTTTCATGAATTCTGTTTCTAATCCAATTCATTAACGAATGTTAAAAATTAACTTGAAGTTTATTCACTATAATTATATTTGCTAATAATTTGATTATAACATTTTTCTATAATTTATTAAACTAAGTCAAAAAATAAATAGCTTTCGATGGGTGGACATCTCTGCAAATATTAAAATTTTACAATTTTTTCGTGTTATTGTTAAATTTTTTATTTTTATTTTTTGTATTGTGTAATGATCTAAACTAAAGTCAATTTATAAGTGTTCATCAAATTCTGTATAAAACAAAAATAAACAATGTTTTTTATATGTTTGTATGTAGTATATGGATTTTGTATGACAGTCAGGCGATTTTACTTTTTTGTTGTAGAGACGCATGTACTTGAATAAATTTACTTTGACCCTAAACAAGGAAAAAATTATATCAATTTCCTGACAGAAATTTAAAATTTGTATTATTATCGGGTCTGTTCTGTAAATCTAGAGATTTGTATAAAATGTTTTATTGGCAAACTGTTTATTATGATAGACTTTAATTGATAGTTGCAATTAGAAGACAAATTATACTAACATACTAATGGAAACGAAAAACATTGGAGTTGTTAAATTACACATCGTCATATTAAATGCAAACGGACGTAACTACACTTTAAGTTTTTTTACAGGAGAAGCAAAAAACCTTCTAAAATCGACAAATATTATCTCTTCTTTGCAAGTTTTTTAAATTGTACTTATATTGTCGAAATTCATTCATTGGTGAAGATATTTTTAATTTTTTTTTGAACATTTAAGTTTTTATGTTAGTTACGTCCTTTTGACTTTCTAATTTTTTTTAACAAAAAGACGTAACTACAACAAGTCACAGTAGTGGATGAAAGGATTTCTTTTTGGTATTAATTCGTTAACTTCTAAAATACTGAACAGATTACGACGAAATTTGGAGACTCCGCAGAAGAGATGTTAGACTTCGAAAGCGATGTTTTAGTACGTGTGTATTTCTAGCACAGTGGATTTTACAGTAGAACAAAGTTGACAATCGGGTATGTAAAATCTATTGGTCCGTATAACTTACCGATTAAAAATAATTTAGAATTAGTTTTCGAAACTACTTGAAAAAGTTAAGAAAAAAACATGCCCACTATATACTAGTATTCTAGTCTACTACAGTTTAAGAGAAATTTGACTTAAAAAAATTATTGTTGCACTTTTTGGCATATTTTTTGGCTTATAAATATTTTCTGGTAAGACGGAAAATTTAAAAAAAAAATACATATTGAAAGATTGCTGACAAATTTCCGAAAATCATATAGTTTTCAGGATAGAGATATAAGGATTAGCATCCCTATATACGACAAATGAGTTTGTATGTAAGGTTTTCATATAAATGTGTAGTCACGTCTTCATGCATTTAGAAATACACGCACTTGTAGTTACGTCCGTTTGAATTTCGTTAATAAAATCGCAATTTTTGGACGTAGGAATCTAAAATTTTGCATGTACATGTATTTTGATAAAACGAACCATAATCGATAAAAAACTCAATTTCGAAATTTTGTGTAGTTACACCCGTTTGCATTTAATATGACGACATACAACCTTGTCGAAACTAAACTAAATTATAATAAAAATATGTAACAAAATTTAAGAAGTCTTACGATTTTCTTATCAGAAGTTATGGAGGATTCAATAGCTGGCTTTACAATCTCATAATGACTTTTTTGCTTAAACAATATTCTATAGGCACGATCGTAATGTTTGTTTGCTATAAGCCATCGTGGTGATTCATCCATTAAGCTAGAAATAGTACAATATTAAAGTTTAATAGAAATATAGTTTTGAAAACTTAAATAGAATTATTTAAAATGTTCAATCCTACATACTAGCAATTGAAAATTAATAAAAGAGCTGGTATCGTTAAGGTAAGTTGTAAATATCTCCAGTGTTCGACAAAGTAAGCAGCAAGAGCTAAAATGACCATGCCAATGGGGTAAGAAGCTGCGAAGGCGATAGACATCCAAGAACGATGCTTTATACAAATGTTTTCGACAACTGCAAGTGAAAATTAATTTTCTTTTAATTTATACTGCAATCATTAAGTAGTTGTCTTAAACAAACTCATAGCGAACGCTGGATAGAAAAGACCAGATGATGCTGAGCCCAAACCAAAGCGACCAATTAAAAAGAGGTAGTACCAAGGAGAAAATGTACATAAGAAACTGGATACAACGAAAAAGGCGGCACCTAAGGTAAATGATGACTTACGGCCAAATCTGTTTAATAAAAAGATATCCATTGAGTTTTGTATAAAATAAATAAGTATTTACGTACTTACTTATCTGAAAATATTCCGAATGAAAAGGAACCAAAGAATTTTCCAAGTGCAATAAAAACTTGGGCTGAAGTACGCTCTACGGCACGATCACACACAAGATCCCAATCCGCTACAAATGTCGTTTCAGGAGCGGTATAATTATATGAGCCTTTTGCTTTGCAAGAAATCTCTGCTGGTAGACTTTTTTCCGATATTTTAGAAGTATAATTATAGGCCTCTTCGTATGTTATTGAACTTAAATATCGATAATCCCAATCCCATATTGTACAACCTTTTGTAGTCAAATCCTTTTGTGAAATACTACGTATTTGATCAACTGTCCAGTTTGTTATCTTAAGGTCTTCGATACTACACCATTGATCATCTGGCAAATGACCAATCATAGTATATGAGTTGACATGAAATCCATTTAAGATATTTGGCAAAACGCAGAGAAAAAACATGCACCTGTATGGGGGAAAAATTTTACATGGAAAACAATAATTAAAAAAAGAGTTCACTAAAATAATAATAAAAAAAAGCGCTTTTAAAACGTTCGTATAGCCTTATAAACGTATCTACGTATATGAAACGCATTTTATTTGCTAATTGTTTTTATTAACCTTATTTTTTATTATTTAATTTAATTTTAAAAACAGATGTCGTTTTCATCAATAAGACTTATGTGTAGAGTTTAAAGCCAAGTTTAAATAAAAAATCAAATGCCAGTAAACATATTAATAAGTAAATTATTATGAATTATTAAATAATAAATTCACCAATTAAACACACTGAGTTTCAAGTCCAATGTTAATTTCATTTCAAGCAGAGATGAGATCGTGTCTCGCAAGCATTTAATAGCAGGTAAAGTGTTAAAAAGGCATTTTAACGCATATGATATTCGGTTTATTATAACTCATTAAAAAAGGATTTTTGTTACGCCTGTCTAATTAAAGATCGGCCAAAATATTTTGGGATCTAGTGATCACCGTTGGGATAAACAAAACAAACAAATAAAATAAAAACTTTAATTTTTATTTTAAATATTATTTATTATATTCATTATTTTTAAAAATTTTATGTTACATCGGCAACAGTAATACACAGCTCTGCCATAAATAACACTTCATAATACACCCTTTCATTTTAAAATTCAAGTATCTACTACATATTACGGCTCACAATACACAGATCTATATGAAAAATAATATTTGCGGTCTATACACCCTTTAATTTTTAACATTCTTCTAATTTAACTACTTTTTATTATATTGGCGTCCATAGTAATACAATTTCAAGTTTCTACCTGTTATGATTCATGGGATAGAAGCCGCAGATGGACCAACACAATAGGCACAGTTTGTGTACGGAACCTTATAAAGTGTAATAACGACACTTTTACAATTAGAGCAATGTATGTAGTAATGTACTCGTATTGTTATTGTTTTTGTTTTACTTTTTATTAAATAATTTAATCAAGGTTTAGGTCCAAAAAATAAATATAAATGTTTTTTTTTATCCGATATTGCGCTTTCTCAACGGAAAGCTTCTTCAGGGATATATTTAATTAAAAATTAATAGTAACAGTTATTGTTTTCACAAAACAATAAAAACTTATTCTAAATTTGTTTGAAAAAAAAAAATTGTAAAAAAAAAATTGATAATTAAATTACACAAAAATACAAAATTACTCAAATCTATTACAAAAACATAAAAAATTGAATTTCCTGTTCTATTTTTATAAATTAAATGTCTGTAATTTTGAGCTACATTTTCTGTATCCATTTAAAAGTTAATTATTTATTCTGTTGGTGTATTAATAATTTGTAACAATTCTAGCATGAAACGACGTTTGTAGTTTGTTTTTGTGTTCAAAACTGTTGTGTTTTGACAATTTTTTATTATTTTTTCAAACATATTTAGAATAAGTTTTTATTGTTTTGTGAAAACAATATCTGTTACTATTATTTTTTAATTAAATATATCCCTGAAGAATCTTTCCATTGAGAAAGCGAAATATCGGATAAAATAAATCATTTATATTTATTTTCTGGACCTAAAGCTTGATTAAATTATTTAATAAAATTAAAAAAAGTCGAATAAATCATAATAGTTGTTGTTTTACTTTTATTTGTTCTGTTTTTGTAATCACTTTCAAAGCATACTCTTGGAATGCTAATTTCTACTTCATCCCGAAAATGATTAATTACCTGTTTCATTGCTTAGGTAAAAAATTAAGCTGATATGTTCTAAATTAGAAAACCTAAATGCAAAATTCAATTGCAAGAAATATGTGTTTCCAAGACACCTTCCGTCTGTTTTCTCGAATACAAATTTCGTTGGTATTGGCAACACTGTATATTAGCTGAGTAAATACACTGTGTTACAAAAAAGGACGAAGTCGAAATACCTGGGATGTGATATTATTTTTCTTGTAGGTGCTGTCGAATAGATCAAGAATCTGTAATTGAAATTTCCGGGATATCCCGAAATCTGGAGATACGGGTAAAAAAACGGGTTTTCGTACCTCTATGTGCTTATAGGTCTGTAAATTAGTTGAATATTAAACGATTAAAAATTTTAGAACGGAAAGAAGAGACTGAGACATTTAAAATTATGTATATGATGTGCATGTTACTCTCAAAAACATGTTAGTAATTTTACCGCAAAGGCATTTTCCGTTCAATTTTTTCGCTGTTTTTCGTATTCCGGCATGTTTTTTGCAGTATTTTGTAAGAACCCCCTATTTTTTATACACATAATATGAAAGTATATTTAGTAAGGAAAAAATGCTATTTTGGTTTTTGAAATCCGCTAAAAACTAATTGATTTATTAAAATTTTTATAAAAACAAAATATTTGCAAAAATCCCTACATTCAGTTTTTTGTGTTCTTTTAATACGATATTTGTTTTGTTTTTTTATTTTAAACAAAAACGATGTGATAATCATAAAACATATATGTATGTATATATTCATTGGTACATCAGTATTCGCGCAAACATTTTATATTCCAGAACCCCATTTGTTATTTATACAAAACTTTATATTCCTTTAAATTAAATTAGTATTAAAATGCAGCCTCAGGCTGTAACAATTGAATTGATTATAGTTAAATGAGACTTTATAAAAATTTCCACTTTTTCCGTTACAATGTTAACTATTAACTATGATATCTTTAGAAAAATCCATTTTAATACTAATTTAATTTAAAGGAATATAAAGTTTTGTGTAAATAACAAATGGGGTAAAAGTAGTTGAAAAAGAATATCTTTTCCAAAGAATATCAAGCCCAAGTGTTTGCAAGTTTCCTAAGAATCGGTAGTTGTTTGAAAAAGAAAATTTTCTTTGCAAGGCCGTGATACCACCGGCTTTTTCAATCATAATGTGGTATTGTAACGAGAACTTATTGCATGTGCGAAGAATCAGAATATATATTTATATATGGATGTACATCATTTAAATAAAAAAAAAAACAAAACCCGAAATAGGTTTATAAATGCGGAGTTGTGATGCAAAACACATAAAACACATATCTACAAACGAATTGAAACTCTTCTTCTTTTTCTGAAATCGGTTAAAAATAGGGTTCAGCAGAAGTATGCGATTCCTAAAAAATTCCAAGATCCCTAAACTGTGCAAATGAAACACATAGGGTCACCTGAGCAGTCGACGACATCTGGGTGAATTCACCTCTTGTTTGCCAAACTCCATTAAAAAGAATTTTTGGAAAAAAGACTACAAAATAGAAAAAACTTGAATGCAATATATAAAAAACAAATGAAGAACGGGACCACTATGGAGGTAAGTACTTCAAGTAAGGACATAAATGGCGAGTTTTGAGGTAACAAGGGTAACCTCTTAGCGTTAAATTATCATAAGCGACATTTACTTGTTTTGTTACTGAAATTAAAATTTGTACTGCTTTAACACGACATCTCGACGTAGCAATTTTTATTTCCAACAATTGTCAAATACGTGGAGAGGTATTATTAGGATTTTATCATTTATGATTATTAGTGTCCCACCGAACATTCGGTGTCGGAGTTTGCATACCATCAAAGACATGCAAAAATTCAAACCTATAAAATATAAAAGTAGAAAATTGTCGAAATAAAAGGTTTCTTATGTGTTAATTTTACTGTCCTGTTCTTCTAAATGCGAAAGAAAATTTCATTCGAACATGTGTATTGAAAACAAAAATATATTTGAGTTTTTTTACTTTTGTTCTTAACATATGTACATACATACATAAATGTGCGAATGAAATTTTCTTTCGCATTTACGAAAACAGACGCTTAGTTGTTGCAACAAAATTTCTCCGATAAAGAAATCCGATAAAATACCAACTTTAAATTTTTTTTGCACGCGCCATAAAGAGCCAAAGAAATTAAGTATTTGGAAATATAATTTTGTTACATATATACATACATATGTACATATGTAATTTTAATATTATTTTTATAATTTCCTTCAAATAATCAAAATTATTTACATAAATATCTCATAAGAAGAAATGTCAGTCAACTTTTATTAATAATAATTAATATTTAACACTAATTAGTATGCGACAAGGTGTTTAAATAATAAAATGCCGTAAAATTTTAATTTAGTAATTATTAATTTTATTCAGAGCGTTTATTTGTTTATACTTCATTCATATTATGAACAACTTGATTTGAAACTGTATTGAAAATTATTTTTAACGCAGCAAAGTTTCGAGGACTTTTAGTCAAAATTGTTTATATTCTTGTGACAATATTTTAATCAAGAGCCGAAAGAAAATTTCATTGAAACAATAACCTTTAAAAAGAAAAAAATCAATTTTGTTTTTGTTTTCAATGTCGAACGTTATCGTTCTTAACGAAAAACAACTGATTTTCGTTCCACTAATAACGCCTGTAATTAATTTATTTTTTTCATATGTATATGTATAAGTAAACAAATAAATTAATTTATAACATTTTCTTGTTAGTGAGAGGAAAACCAGTTATTTTTCATCTAGGAATCCAGCGAACAATAACGTTCGACATCTTGGAACAGGCCGTAAATGTTCAAATGAAAGTTTCTTTCCAAAGTAATTGATATTAGGATAAAGTTCACATCGTTTTTGTTCTGAAAGCATTTAACAGAATTGGATTTTCTTTTGAATATATAGAAACAATTATAACAAATTGTTTTTAAAAAATTTTCAGAAGACACAATAAATCTGCTATACAATTATGTATTCGATAAAAATTTTTCAAAATAATTATGTATTTGCATTATTTGAATTTGAAACCAATTCAAATAATACATAATTAGAAAAAGTTCGAACTTTTTAAACTAATAAGTAACTAAAGCAATTGAATACTTACATATCACTCATTTACTCAAACAACGTCATAACTCAAAACACATGATTTTAATAAATTTTTTACACACGATAAAGAACGATACGGGGAATAACTCTGCATTCTTAACTCAAAAATTAAGTTTTTTGAGATATGACTACGTTGCAATAAAGGAGCGATATGTAATCGTATGTATTTTCGATACGAATCTTTTTATTTTACAACTTAATTCAGAGAATACATCGAATAATTTAATCTTTAACCGTGGATCTGGGGTCTTACAGCGCTTTCTTTTTTAACTTTTATGTTTCCTATTTTTAATTTTTCTATGAATTGAGCACTTTTTACGATCAAAATCGAATTTTTCTTCCCTGGATATTTTAATTAATACAAGACCATTTAATAGTTTCATGGTCAAAGTTTTTCAATCTCGATAATAGTGGCTGCGAATGTGCCGGCTTATAAAGAAGGCTTATAAGAAATGTCCATACTTAAAGGTTAATAGAACAATTGTGTACATGGAAAAAAGTATAATGACATGTGTAACCACATAATTATATTTATATTTTGAAATTAGTAAGCTAGATAAAAACATATTTACATTATCGTTTAAAATAAATTATATTGACTCCTTAGCCTCAAATTATCGTAAGCAGCAACTTTTCCGCATAAGTTTTTTTTTATTATTTTAAAATATGTTTTTTTATTTTAATAGATATCAAGAAATTTTACATTTTGTCTATTTTAATAAATCCGTAGGTATACAAATAATAAAGTAATAAGACATGTTATTGTTTACGATAATTTGGCGCTAACATTAGTGTTTATGTACATACAGTTGTGTGCATAAAAATAGGAGTGACTACAACAAAATTTAAAATTAAAAGGAAAAAAATCAAAATAATTTTCCACATATCATATCTAAAATTAATGATTGAATGTTTCTTAAATATATTAAGTTATTTCATGACGTATTATGTCATAATTATGTATAAATCATCTTAAAATTCGCTGTTCACAATAATAGGTGTAGTGGACCATATCATAATATTTAAAACTAATGATAATAGAAAAATCAAAATATTTCATAATAAGTTAAATCGTATCATTATTTGGTTGAATAACTTTTATTTTTTATGACTGCAGCACATATGCGAAATAATTGTTCTTTCACAAGTCCACAGTGTTTTTCTACGCTTTTTTCCAGCTGTTATGATGCTCTTGGTAAAATTTCAAAAGTGCAGCTGCCAGCCCCTTTGTTAGCAATGGCATTTTACTTGGACTGATTCCAAATAAGTTGTATCTATTATCAGTCGTCTACAAATAGTGGAAATAATAACGAACAAAACAAGAAGGACCCCGCGTTTTCTAAGTTTTGCGCTTAGGCACACAAGTTCCGTCCTTCTTTTTGTATGATAAGGCGTTTGCGATCATTTGATTTCAGCACGGCAAAATTTGTTTAATTTCTTTATAGGTTTCACCAACTATGATTTCTAAAATTTTTAATTAAATTTTCCTCATCCCACTATTAAACAAATATTTAAAGTTTTATTTACATTTCAAAGGCTTCAGTATAAATAATTCATATTTACTTTTTAGTTTCTCCAAAGATGTTTGAACATTAAATAATTATTTTCTTTTTGTAAATTTTTATGATTAACGCACTTTAAAGGAAAATAAAGAAATAACTGATTAAAATCATAAACGTAAGTGTAATCATGATCATTTGGTTTGTGTTTAACTTCTTATCCCACGCACAGTGGCCAATTTGGCTTCGCTAGCGGCATTTAATTCAAATTTTCAAATTTGAAAAACCGTTAATTTTTTTTTAACAATCGATAACAAATACCTTCACTAGATTTGTATCGATTTTTAAAAGCTCAGCTTACAGCTGATGAACAGCTGTGAGCTGTCAAAGTAAGCATATGTTTCTGCAAGTGTTGTGCAAAATATTTCCGCCTTTTTGATCATCGTTTTGCTATTCGTGTTAAACTTGCAAATTTTATTATTTTCATTAAAAGTTTTGTTATATACTAACGCCAAGGTATGTATCTGTGTATCTGTGGTTGTGATCTGTGTATACTTATGTTATTTATAAAACGTAATCGTGTTTAAGTGTATTAGCAACTCGCCCATTGTAACGTACACCTGTCTTTCGTGGAGTAGAACTTACAAAATTCACCTGCATTCAGTGTAATTGTAAATTTTCCTATATGTGTAAACCATTTTGTGTCCAAAATGTCCAAAATTTACTGCGAGTACCTGCGAGCCTTCAATTTATTGTACTGAAGAATCTGATTAATATTTCTTTTATAATATGGTTTCTCTTTGAGTTGACAATTTTTTTTTTATTTTATATATGAATATATGGTGGAAAATGTTTATTGAATTAAAAACAAAATAAAAAATTAAAAAAAAATTAAAAATAAAAAATTTAAAATTAAAAAAAAAAATAAAAATAAAAAATAAAAAATTTAATTTTTTTTTCCAAAAATTGTTTCATTTTATTCTGAATTGAGAAAAAAATTTTTTTGAAGATATCTTCTTTACTTTGGAAGCTATGAATAAAATGCCGCTAGCGAAGCCAAATTGGCCACTGTGCCCCGTCTTGATTTTTTTCAGATGAAAAAGTCTTTCTGTTTCTTCTTCTTTATAGTAGAACCTATCTGTTTGAAATTTTGTAAATTGTGTGTTAACATAAATACGATTATCCATAGCAAAGCAATAATCAAAGCAATAAGTAATATTGTCCCGTCATTCTGCCGGCGTTATTGCTTTATTGTCAGTCAAGACGAGTGGTTATATGACTCTGTAACCAACGTTAAAATATCACATGATAATAAAGTTACTAGAGCAACAAATTAAAGATAAAAAAATATTGGGCGACGTGACTCGTATTCTCGTGTAATGCACGCAGCTGCACTAACACACAAATGTATTTGTATACATATAAATTAAAGTTTTTGAATTAAATTATATATAAAAATTCAAGTTCACACAACCGATTATAGACCTTTTAAATATTTTGCTCATGACAAGCAGAACACGTTTTCACTTGACTGTTTATGTATTTATTTCAATTCATGCGCAGACGACACACTCGTGTGAATGGAAACAGGAAAAAACAAACAAACGTTTTCATTCACGTGCTGCAATTCAACAAGTTTTCAATGCATTATTGCATTAGCCATGTTTCTGTATAATATATACATACATAAATATATTAACAATAATTATTTGCCGAATAATTTTCATAATTAATTATTAAATATGCATTGCGGAAGTATTATTCTGTTACAATCTTAATGAAATTCATGTCACATCTTTAAGCATACATATATACGAGTGCATACATACATATTTTGTCAATAAGTACATAAAAAATAAAATAAAATAAAAATAAAAACAATACAATATTCGGTTGGCAGAAATAACTACTATTTTCCAAGCAAAAAATTTAATTGAGAATAATTACTCAGAATTATTATCCAATCAAAAAAAATTATAAGCTTAAGAGTAATTTTTTGAACATATCAAAACAAAAAAAAATTAAACAAAACATGCGAAAAAGAAAACGCAGAATTTGTCATTGAAAGTTAATTTTTTTGCAAAACAAAAATTATATGCTACAAGAAAATGTAGCAGAAAAAGTGCCTATTTTCTATGCATCTTGATGTTTATTTATGAAAGTTGAAGAATTTTAATTTCTAAATTACAGAAATTGGTATAAAGTAAAAGAATTAGAGAATAAAAGATTTTATTTAACTCTTTCAGACACAATTTCATATAATACCTTTTTCATTAAAACAAGTGCATCTTTAGTTCAATTTGTACTTATTACAGCTAGCCCTCGCACATCAGAAAAAATATAATTCTTTAATAAACTTTTAGTATAATGCTTGAAACCCCGTTTAAATTGTTTAGAATAATTGGTTTTAGTAAGTAACCGCCAGATCTGAAAGTTAATTTATTTTTCATCGAATGATAAATTAATTTGTTGTTTCTTAGTAAAAGATTTGTCTTAAGTCTTGGCTGACTTCCAAAACATATCAACACAAAGATTTTACATATGTAATTAGGCAAAGTAGCGAAAGATTGCATCAACTGTAAAGCCGATGCACTGATTGCTTTTTTGCTGTGTTTTTAAGTCAATGTTTTGTATGCGGAGTTCTGAAACACTATGAATTGTGTTCGACCACAAAGCAATTGACGTTTTGGAAGTCAGCCCTTTTTTTCTTTGAAGGTTTTTCAAATTCTACACACAGAAAAAAACATCAATGTAAAAATGTAATTTTTTGCGAAAATATTGACTTTGTTGAAAGCTATTCATATATTCATATTGATTCAATGTTTAAAACTTTAAATTTAAACTAACAAATAGTAGATTGGAACATTTTTCGTTTTTTCGTAGTTAAAATAACATTGTGCAATGTTGAATTTACACAACTTAGCTTCGTAGTAAAATAAACAAATTACGTATTACGTTAAATTAACTTTGGATTTGATAGAATCAACATTGAGTAGTGTAAAGACAACAATTCTACATTTTAAATCAACATTGCCGATGAGTAGTCCACGAATTTCAATTAGAATTTCAAAAATTACAAAAGTATAAGAAATTCTCATTGGTTTTTTAAAAGTTTTCGTATAAGATAAGAGGTTTAAAACTTTTAAAAAATATGGTTTAAGGACTATACTGATGATTCGCCGTTAGCAGTAAATGTAAATAAAATAAATACTAAAAAAAAAGTAAATACATAATAGAAATCGCATTTATTAAAGTTTTTGTCGATTATTTAATTAAGGGCATCATTTTGAACCAACAAACGTTTAGTGTTATTTTAATATGACTATCGCTTTGATTTTGAAAGAATTTCGTGTTAGATCAATCATTGAATCGTATTAACTCAAAATTATAATTAATTACATATTAAATGAATTTCATGTTGTTTCAAACTGAAATAATTTTGATCCAACAGGATTCTTATATTATTTAAATGTGGGGTACATTTTTATTCAATTAGACTCGCATGTTATATTGAAATGGGCTGCTGTTGTTTGCAAGTTATCGTAAAGTCATGTTGATTTAACACGAATTGACTATGAAGTAAAATCATTAACGAAAAATGTAAAATCAACCTTGACTTCGCTGGATTTACATTTTGTATTTTTCTGTGTGTAAGGGTAAATTTTCCACATAAATTGTTTTTTTCTTAAAGATCGATTACGGCTCGCAACCAAACCTCAGTTGGGTTGCTAGTAGTTGAAAACGTTATTACGGATGGCAACTAGCAATTCGAGTTGCCAATTTCAGCTGCTATTTAATGTTTTCTGTGGCAACTATAGATTTTTAGTTACCGACTGGCAACGCAACTGAAGTTTGGTTGATATCCATAATCGACCTATTAATATATTCGTCTTACCCCCGATTTCATCATCTTCGGTAAAATATTTGTTAAAAAAAATTGAGTAACTACATATGTATGTATGTCGGCACAGTGTTAAAAAAGGGATCCCGACAATATACAGCTAAGGAAACAATAATAAATGTTCAAAATCGAGTATTACCATACAAATTTTCCACCAATTCCAACACGCTCCAATTCATTTGTAACAATTTCCTTATAAGTTTCTTCAGTTATACTTGATTTTGATTTTTCCCCTTGATCTTGTGACATTTTCAAAGAGTTTTATTTTAAAACACAACAACAAAATGTACATATATTTTTACAAAATAATTACAACAAGAACACGCAATTGAAGATTAAAGACACTTTAATTTTTTCACGCACATTTTATTACGATACGTTATATGTTAACATAATATGTAATTATATACATACGAGTATTAATATTAATTATATATGTATATATTTATTTAAAAAAATTAAATATTACTTTAATTTCATTCAACTGAATTCAGTTTTCGTATGTTTTTCTTTGTGAATGCCGGTTAAGTTGACAATTATGTACATTTATATTATTTTTTATTTTATTAGACGTTTATTATTTTCTTTTATTGTTTTCCACATAGAGAAGAATATCCTCTTTTTTGTGTATGTTTTAGTACTTTCACTTTTGTTTTTGCCGTGCGGCTGTCATAGACTGGCTGGTATTCTCAAATGCAACAATATAAACAACAACAACAACAACAACATGTACATATCTCAGGGAAATGTCATAAATAGTTTGTTTGTTTTTCTTTTTCTCAGTTGCTCTTTACTAGGATTTTATTTGCGTGCATTATTTGTTTTATTTATATGATTTTATGTTCTTTGTTCTAAATGAATTGTTTTCTAAAATTTACTTTCTCCATAATTTTATATTTCTTATTTTCTTTCAGTTTACTCTTCTATATGAATAGATTTACAAGTAATCGTGATGAATGCGTTTTACTGACTAAATTCAACACACACGGATCACTTTATTATATTTATTATAAAAAAAAAAAAAAAAATAAAAATAAAAATCAGCTACATAAAAAGCAAGTGTTGTATTTATTTCATGTACAAGTATGTAGTGTAAGTTTAGTTAGTACAACCACCATATGTTAATGCCTATGTATGTATGTATGTACTTACATTCATACATGTGTTCAATAAGAGTAATCGCCTGCATGTCCGTCTGTTCATTCATCATTAATACACAAGTGATAATATTTATAAAAAATTTAAGTCCATACCCGAACGGTTAAAATGTTCTCATGAAATCACTGTGCTCAAAAAATTATTATTTTATTTTTAAATAAATTCGAACGATGTACGTACTAACTATACACTAATTTATTAATAAAAAGAATTAAAAAAAATCAACTGCGCTGGTATAAAAATACAAAGTATTCTGAGATTATTATGGCATAAATTTAAAGTGAGCATTATTGTTGAAAGTGCTTTTTTAAATAAGTCTATTATCACGAATATGGTTTGAATAGAGGGAAAATTTTAAACTTTAACAAGAATCTGAAAAACATAAGTACATATGTAAGCACGTACATATGTACATATATGTGTAGTATGTTATACATATGTACATATTTGCATAATACAAAACTAAGCTGATCTGATTGGCTTTGATTATATCAAAGCAATAAAAGTTTAAACAAAATTGTGTAAAATCAAATACACAAACTGGACATTTTTCGTCTTTATTTTAATTAAAAAAATTCCTTTTAATCTCTGATCAAACCCCAGAAGTTTTATAAATTTAACGTGTTTGTCTTCCGTAGCTTCGAAACGACTAATCGATTTTATTTTATTTTTTTATTTGAATTCCCCATGCTTTACAATATTAATGAATGCTCGTTAGACTAAACAAATTAAATAATAAAGACACTCAGCGGCGGTAGGGGTTAAAAATTTGTTACGGAATTTATAATTTATACTGAACGAAATTTGAAATGTGTTACGAAGTGGGTGGGACAAAGGGGTGGTGGTGTTACCTAATATGAACAGCCTGATATTTTTAAAGAAATATTTACTGCAAGTTAATAAGAAATGTTTATTTGGTAGTTGTTTCGGCCCGGAAAGATCTGAGCTATGATTAAAAAAAGGGGCGTATATTTAAAATCCTTGATTTGATTTGAAAAAGTCTGAATTATATTTTTAAAATCCTGAATTTGATAAGGAATAGTACGAATTTTAAGTTAAAAACCTGTAATTATACACGGTGTCCGCCGGGAAAGTATACTACTTTGTTTTGTCGCCATTTTGGTAAACATTGGTCTTGACAGTTCATATTTCGCAGTTGTGAAGTAGACACGTGGCAAATTTATTAATGAAAAATATTCGATAAACCAACGTGTTTTAATTGTTAAAACATTTTATCAAAATCAATCATCGATAACTGTGACGATGAGAAAGTTACGTGAAATTTTTGGGAGAAACAACGTGCCAACAAAACGCACTATTTATCGTGTAGTGAATGATTTCGGAGAAAGAGGGTCTGTAGGTGATAGGCCCAAGCATGGACCACAACGTACTCCTAGATCGGCTGAAAGCATTACTGCTGCTCAAGAAAGTGTTCAAAACAATCGATCAACCTCAATTCGACGCCGTGCTCAGGATCTTGGTCTTCAAAGAACAACTTTGGCGACAATTTTGCACAAGGATTTGCATTTGTTTCCATTTAAGATTCAGTCTACATAAGAGCTTCTTCCACAAGACTATTTACGCTGCAATGGAATTACAATGGAATTACTCCGGGACCTCTTTTCACAACAAGTTATTGCAAGAAATGGTGATGTCGATTGGCCTCCACGGTCGCCTGATTTGACTGTTCCGGAGTTCATTTTGTGGGGATATCTGAAAAGCACGGCTTATGCAAAGAAACCAGAAACGCTTGAGCAACTCAAACAAAATATTCGTGATGAATTTAATGAAATACCGAATGAAATGTGTGAGAATGTAATGAAAAATGTGCTCAAAAGGGATCGCAATCTTGGATTGTATCAATTAATTTTGAAGAATATAAGATACATCAAAGTACATAATAAATAACTGCTACTTCCTTTAATCGTTCATTCGAGGTTAATTAAGTTTAAAAAAATTAATGTTTATAAGTAAAAGAGCCAAAATTAATCGTTTCAATATATAAAAAAAGTTAAAAAAAATATTTAAAAACATAAACTTAAAAGTTTGAAAACCCCGCAATGTCCTATAAATTTCAGGGGATGCTTCACAGCATTACTTCAAGGTGGCTTGTCCACAAGCACGATCATAAGCTAGATTTTGACAATTTTTATTTAAAATATTAAATTTTTTCGTCAACTTGAAAAAAATACTGAAAATCTTCATATGGTTTAATAGATTTTCTCGATCAAAAAAGGTAAATACAAATCGATCCACTATCTTGCAAGGAAAACAGATATACGGAGTCAAAAATTTTAAAATGTAAAAAAACATTTTAATTTATACAGATTATTATGATTCTTGTTTGAATGGAGGGAGTTATTTAAGTTAATTTATTAAATTAAAGAAAGTTTAATGTTCCTTGAAGATAAAATTTTCTTCAACACATTATACCCTTGAAATGTTGAAAGACTTTTGTTTGTTGGCTTTGAAATAGATACTTGTACAGACACAATAGCAAAGTGAAGAGCATACATACCAGTGACGTTCCTTCTAATGTGCGCAAGTGTTCAATGCTCACCCTTATTTAATTTAATATTATGCATATTTCAGTTTGTGATTATAAAATCTTACTAGACTGAACTAAACTTGTGTATTTTGCAACAACAAAACAATGAAAACAATTAAGAGTGCTATATTCGACTGTGCCGAACCTTATATACCCTTCATCAAAGTATGGAGTAAGAAATATATTTAACTAGGAAATAATTGTACTCCATTTAGTGAGACCAGTTGTTTGAATAATAAAAGTACTTCTATATATTTTTCATAAAAGATTCGCAGAACCACACTTGACCGATCGGTTCATGAAACAGAGTTTTTATCTCCGTCATTTACAGACCGATTTCGCTGATTTTTCAGACAAATTCCAACAGATCTATCTATTATTTAGGGTTGTAAGTTATCTGAGACCTTTAGAAAATCAATTTTAATATCGGACAGACGGACATCATTAAATCAACTTCGCTATCTACGAAGTTCCTGAATATATACACATACTTTATAGGATCGGAAATGAATATTGTAGAAATTACAAATGGAATAGCAAAACTATATATCCCCTTTTCAAAAAATTTTTTTTAGTGAGGGATTATAAATAGTCAGCTAACCAACACAATGCGTTTAGATTCATAACCAAAGCTAAATCATACAATTTAGAAGGAAATATGTTCGCTTTCTTAGCGCGCGTTAAAACTTTGATGAAATAGTTTTTGATAAAAAAAATTGCCAATAAAATAATTAAAATTATTTATTTTGGCTTATCATTGAAAAGATGGCATGCGAATGCGTTATTAAAATTTTATTACAAAGTTCTTTTCGCAATTAAAAAACAAAAAACCAGTCGCACTTATAAGTAAAAAGTAAAAAAAGAATAAAAAAAAATTACAGCACACGTATTTAGCAATGATTCGTTTTGGCAAATCACGTGATTTGAAATCGATCGATTTCCATCACATACCTGATTTTGAAGTTCAACAAAAGTGGTGAACATCTCACCAAAAACCTCAACGCACGTCACTGATGCATACAAACATACGTACATACATGTAATTTAATAAGTCTTTCGTAAGTGCTCCCATTCGAATCGTATCTTTAAGGTTAATTTATAATGTTTGTAAGAGATTCAATAGAAGTATTCATTTTATATGTTTATCTGAAAGGACACTAAACAATTAAAGTATGAAAACAAATAATCAATTACAAGCAGCAACTTAAGTGCAGTTTTTGTAATCTAAGTGATCAACTCATTAAGAAAATTAATATGAAAAGCACACACACAAAATGCTTTAATTTTAAAGATAAGATATTAATGGCCTTATTCATAAACGATTAAAAAATTTATAGTATGTTTATTGTAAGATTCGTATATGGAGAAACCGGTTATAATGCACTCATTAACTTTATTAAATGTTTATGAATAACGCCGTAAATATATATCATATAGTTGGGGATAATACAATGGGAACTTTTCTAAATATTGAATTCTTCGTTCTTAGAGGAGGACAATCATATAGTATTTCATTAATTCATACTTTTATTTACATACGAGTATGTACACTGGGTGGCCCAAAAGAAACGAAGATTTTTAAATTGTCTTTATATAACTTTATAATTTTAGTATGATTTTATTTTATTTTAGAATTTGTTTTTGTTTTAAATGTCATTGTACGAAAGAACGAATACGTGTGACGTCGTGGGACTGGCAGTTACTGCCCCTTGTATTGTCACTCACTGCCTTTTAATCGTTAATCGAAGAGAGTGGATACTCTTTTTCTTCTCCTTCTAGATCCATGACTTAATTAACAAAAGACTTTAAGAAAGCGCTTCTGAAGAAAATATTATGTAAAAAGTGACCTCCTTGAAATCAGGCAACATTTCCTTTAAAAAATCCCTTTGTTATTTTTTGAGTAAAACCTCTTTACAGCGTCGAAATTTTTCCCCACCATTATTATGATTATCATGTTAAATAATTAAATCAACTTATTTAAAATTTTACCATCAAAAATCCTTTTAATTGGATTAATATTCATGATCATCACATCGCCATTTAACATAAAAATTAACTACACGAGTTCCATTAAATTTAATAAAAATAAAAAACATAATAAAAAAAAATAAAATATAAAAAGTTTAATAAAATAATTTGTGTAGGTTTTAAGTTATAAATATGGAAACACACTTGCATACGCGCCGCACCAACTTATGCACGTCTGATTGTCCAAGTATGATCACATTCATATTGTCGCAATTTATCATACTAAGGTCGGATCAACGTACAGAAATTGACGAAAATTAACTGCTGTTGCTTCGCACGCCGATTATGTACTTAAAGTCACTTGTGCTAATTGCAAATGATAATAATACATACATACAAATAAAACATTCACACAATATAATTCTTTCAAGTTACTTAAGATAGATAACATTATCTTTCCTCTGCATCTTTTCGTCCTTTATCAAAACTTGCAAATTGATCATTTTCACTAGTGTTTTTTGTAGAGTGTTGTTAAAATTAATACAAGGCCACATATGAATATAGAGTATGAGGAAACATTGTACAAATTACAAGTACTAAGAAACATTGCAGTCCATGTAGCTTCTCGGCGATGCAGGTAATTGTGACATTGTATTTCTGCAATATCTGGCCAAGTAACAATTTGTGGTCGACACATAAGTAGGGCATTCATGGCTGCCCTGAGGCCACTTTGTACAGCACCCCCTAAATGACCACGGTAGCATGTACCGGAGGCTGCAGATGACGACCAAATAACACGATGCCAAGGTGTGGTTAATGGCAAATGAGTCAGATTACTTAATTCATAGCTATGTTTTTTGAATTCTTGGGGCAACAACATTTCATCACCGAATACCTTGGCAAGTTCGTGAAGTACTATAGATTTCACTAAAGGTTCAATGCCTTCCTCGTGTATCATAAAACCGGTATAAACTGTAGGGCGATACTCATGTGCAATTAAAAGTGGTTCTAGTTTTATGAAATGCCCGGAGTAACCCTTTAAACGCCAATATCCCTCCGTGTAGTCAATTAAAAAACTTGTGATTATATATTTGTCTCTATCTGCCGGCGAAGGAGGAGTTTGCAATTCTATAGGTAAGAGTGGCCAAAAACGAATATTCTGCAAATAATTCCAGGATGCGGCTAGAATAACTACGTCAGCTGTGTGATGTGCATTGGCCGAGTCCCTCACTTCAACAAAATCGCGATATTGATTAATAGCAATTACTTTGCGTCCGCAAATAATTTCTATGTCCTTAAGATTTTGCAAAAGCTTGTGCATTAGATCCTTGCTAGAAAACTCCAATAGGGAATAGTTAGGAGCTTCAATAACTCTGTCATAAAAATTATTTAACTGTTTTACTTAAGAAGTTAAAATAAATTATTTCTAAGCCTACAAGTCAATTAATCTGGTAATTCCTCCAGCTGTATGGCATATTGACATAAAATCACTGAATTTTATATCCTTAGCATCGACTCCACATATTATTAACACTAAATTCAGCATGTATTTTCGAGAAGCATTGAAAAACAATCGCTTATGTATATGATGATACATGGAATGTCCTTTATATCTAAAAATCAATGAAACAATAATTAAAAGTGCGACATACAATTAATTCGCTTACTTAAGTAATACTGGCTTATAAAATTCCATTTTTAGTTCTAACTCATTTATGTATCGTTTTAGTTCATATTTCGCTAGTCTATAAAAAATCCCCTCGTAAAATTCTGTGTATGTTTTTAAATGAGGTGATAGAATGCTTCGTTTATGCATTGGAACATTCAATGTATTAAGAAGACGATAAATATGACATTGATCTTCGCTCAACCATTTGGCTCCGATTTCTCCTAAACTCACTTGTGTCAATTGACCTCCCACCACGTTCGACGCTTCCAATATTCTCACATGTAAGCTTGGCTCTTTTTGAATTATTTTAAGAGCGGATGTTAAGCCCGATAATCCAGCACCAACAATTAAAACATCAATTTTTTTTCCATTTTGATTTTGTTTGTGTGCCATTATAAATGTATTTTTTTTAATTTTTGAAATTTTCATGAATAACGGTCGAACTGTTAAGAGTGATGCCAAGTTTATTTCAATTTGGAAGTGTTACTTTGTAGAAGCATAGTTTTAGGCTGATGTTATATTTAAATTATTAGGGAAATCTAATTTCTTCTAAATGCTTAATTATGTATTTACTAAATAAAAACATGTTTTTGTTGTCCCTCTCAAATTATGAAGAATCTAGCGACGAGCTATAGTGAGCTAAATGTGTCTAAAAGGTGCTTACAAATGTTTTTTGCAAAGGAAGCAAGTTTAATATTTAAGTTAGTAAGCGATATACTTTTTACATGTTCCGATTACATTAGTAGACGTTGAATATAATTAGTATTTATTTATTTAGATGTAATAGATAAAGCTTTTTATTTCAAAATCAAAGCCAATGTTTTGTTTTTAATTGCAATAAGAGTTACCTGTAGCCCGCAAAATGGACCAGCCATTTTCTATGTCTTAACACCGGCAATATCTTAGAACATTATATTTGGCTGAAGGTTATGCGCTATTTTCATAAAAAAAATTTAGTAACTTTTACTTTTAAGCTAAGTTTAGGCGATATGCTGAATCAGCATTTATATGCTGACAAACATACGATTAAAATTACCAGCAAATTCCTATGTCAGCATATTTCATATGTTAGACGTTTACACGATATGCTGAAAGTAGCAAATTTTTTAATGTCAGCATATGTAAGCAAATGAAATGTCAACATAAAAGTTAGCATACGATTTTTGTGTTTATACGATATGTTGAATTTTATGTGGTGCTACATATGCTGAGTCGTATAAACATTTGTTTATGAAATTAGTGAGTTTGACAACAATTATTAATTATTATTCAACTTATGTACTTATACGTATAATTTTTGCAATAAAATTTATTAATATATGTAAATAAAAAATAAACATAAATGATGTCGCCGGAGGAAATATCACAAGCTATTGCAAAACTTACCAAGTACAAAATCGAGATAAATTAAGATATCAACACTTTCACGACAGCAGGCTACACGGGCTTTTTCAAAAATTTGCAACTTTTTGCGAAATTTCGCGTTTTTTGCAATGTGGGTTACTTTTTCAATTTTTAATTTTTAATTTTCCCAATGATTGGGCTTAGGCATGAGGCGCATATGCATAGGAATTTGGCATATGCTGAAAAGCTTGCATACGCCTTTCAACAAATAACATATCTGTTAACATACGCAGGAAATTTGTTAAGCACTAATAATATGCTGTTTACACGATATGCTGAAATTACCAACATACGTTTGTTGGTATTGTTAACAAAGTGTTAGCAAATGCTATTAAACATACGTATGCTTAAAAAATTTTGCGTTTACACGATATGCAAGCACTTGTAACAAATTTTTCAGCATAAATATGCTGATTCAACATATCGTCTAAACTTAGCTTCGTGTTGGCGTTGTTGTTAAAGTTTTCCTCTTTGCACCACCAAAAAAGAAATATACATAAGTATGTCCAGCAAATGTGAATTGATTTGACAGCTTATGTTTAGAATTATTATTGTTATATGCTATATAAAAGTATGTTGTAACAAGCCATTGTGGCTATAGTTTAAAGAAATTTTTTTAATTGTGTTTTCTACGTACAAAATGTTCTTCTATATTTACGAAAATATTGATTTTATTAACGAAAACTAAAAGGCCGTAGCTGCAATTGCAATAATTTCATAAGCAAAAAGCCTGCATGAAATTTATGAATTCTTGCCTGGAATTGATATACATACATACATAATTGTTCGAGTACCCCTTGTTAACAGCTTTAGTAGTTCTAAGACAATTTTATTTCGATTTTAATTTTTTTTGTATTTGGGGATTTTTCGCCCTAATGTGATATTTTTTTAAGTTTAATCATTAGTTACGGTTCTAACAATTTTTAGTTATGATCGAAAGCAAATTTTTTATCCAGCCACTTGCTTTATTTGTAGTTTCGGATTTTTGGTTTCAGAAAATGTAATTACATACTGCCGTAAATACATTATGAGAAACTAATACAGCTAATTCTGTTTTTACTCGCTTTAAAAATGTGTAAAAAAGATAAGAGTATCCATATGAAATAACGGTATTGCTGCATACCATATTTTATTTAAAAAAATCACAAACCTTAAAAACATATAAAAATTTATTTTCTGATAACTGCATTCGTTTACGAGAAATACTTTCCAAACGATACTCAATTGGTGGTAAAGGTTCAGGGATTTTAGTCACAAAATAGTTGACAGACACAGAAAATGCCCGTTAATTGTATACATCTATAAAGTAGTAGACCCACTTATGCTAAAAAAGAACTGTGGCCAAGTTTCAGTTTTTTCAGTAAAATTAACCTAATAAAAAATAAAACCGCCGTTTTGGTTTACATTAACTTTTTGCATGTATGGATTTCAATTCGATTTCGGTGTCAACAAAAAATTAAAAATAAAAACCGTCCTAATGTAAATATTGTCTGAGTATAGGCAGTAGTACGAAAAAAATTATACATTTTTTAGAAGTTTTTACGCATCTGCTTACAGTGGTGCACAAAGTAATGGAAATCTCAACAATAACTTAAACCTGTTTGGTAAATTCAAAACAAGATTTGAACAGATTTTGTGTCGAAAAAGTTAATACATTTTCCAAACAAACGTTAATTTTTTATTTGATATGTTTTATATTTTACTTCAATATTCATTTCAATAAATTTCAAGGCACCCGTCATGTTTACATTGTTACATTTGGTTGAATACTAAGAAAGTTGACTACAAAAGACAAAAACAAGGTAAATAAAAATGGAAAACAGCTTGATCTCAACAGCCTATGGCTCTGGAAAAAGCGGGAGAGTATGGAATATTTGGAATAATTAATCATCAGAGATGGAAATTTTGTACTAACCGAAATTGATTTAACTTCTAAAAATTAATAAACTGCACTTTTCGTATTCTATTTCTTTAAATAGTACCGTCAAAAGTGGTTAAATCGAACAAAGAACGCGGATGAGATGGTGTAGCGACCTCGAAATCAGTAGTTATCCATTCTGCTAGTCTGATGAACAATATATTGCTCTAAATAGCACTCGTACCACTCTTAATAAAATAATGAATTTATCCAAAAACAACTTCTTAAAAATTAAGAAGAAATGGCTAAACTCAGATATGAGCTCAAGCCAAGCGATTCATTTCAATATACATAAATATTTTTTTCTATCGAGATTGACATTCTGCCACATGTAGAGGTTATGTTGAGTCAAAAAATCGTCAATGTATAAGGAATACTAAACAAAAATCGTTAAACGTCATTTTGAGAAATTCGCTCTAAGAAATCGAACATTTGAAACGAAGAATTGCCGTCGAAATATTTTCATTTTTACTAAATAAAACACTTTATTATGAGTACAAACCTTATAGTCATTTTTTTATTAATTAATTTGGGTCTTATACTACATGTATGTACATTATATACATATGTACAAATAGATGTATGTATGTATGTGTGTACATAAGGATATAATTTTTGTTATCTTAAATTTAATTTTATGTAATTCTATGTATATCTACAGATCTTTTTTTAATATACATACATGTTCAAATTTGTGAAAAATGTTGAGCAACATTGAATTTTTCACTTGGAAATTTTGACATTTAAAATGTGGTGCTAAAATAAGTTGTCTCCTCTCCACTTCACTAAACTTTTCTTTTTCAATATTTGCCATTTATTATTTTTATTTATATGTATTTATTTCTATCAATTTATTTCAGATTAGTATTTTATGTCCATATGTATGTCAAAATTCCGTATGAAATAAAGGTCATTTGCTTTATTTTACAGCTTTGATTTCATTTCATATGTTTTTCACAAGAAAACACAGTACTACCCGGGCAACATTTTTTCACGAATTTTCCACATTCATTTTGACAGCATTCCGCGTTGAAAACTGAACACAGTACCAGCCTTTTGGGCACAACACAATTTATGTACAACATAGTTTCATCTACGAGTAATTTGTTGTATTTATTAAGTCCATTATGCAAAAACAATATCAGTAAATAAGAAAACTTATCAGTTAAATGGAAAATATATGTAAATAGAATTATTAATTTCTATGTTCTATTTTTATAATCTTTTCTATACGCATACTTCGCATACTTCGTGTGAACAATATTATCAGTTGAATGCATGCCTCTAATGAATTCCATCGATAATTTACATTGGTAATCTGTTAAATAATATAAATGTGTTGAAATAGTGCATTTTGTATTCACTAGATTATTTTTGTAGATACTAGACCTCTGCACAAGCATGTGAAACGCGTTTCCAACATTAATGTTGTGATGCACATATGTATGTATATTTAAAAGCACAATTGGCAAATATTTTTTTTATTTGTGGACTGTGCACTGCTTCATGAAACAAAATGTTACTTTAGTAGTGATTTATTTCTGTATATGGGCATCGCAACAGTAATGTTGAGGAAGTTTTTCAAACGAAACAAAGTTTTAAACACATTTTTAAGTATGCTTGTGCAGGGCTCTATTAGATGAATAAATATCTTTGCTCAATAATATATTGAACATCCATTTTTGATTCGTAGTTGTTTTCGATTTAACAAGCACAAATAATCAAATAAAATAATACTAAACCAAAAGAACTGAGTAAAAGGTTTGAGGTTAAAGTGCTGTTTACACACTTCAGAGAATTGACTTGAATGCACATACATACATACATAACAAAATAAAGTGAGCAAACTTTCTATTCAAGTCGCCTGCGCCGGTTATGTAAACAACACTGTAATGTTTTGTTTTAGTTTTTGACTTTTTTTCTTTTTATAGGACAATAGAAATAAAATAAATTTATATCAAAAGTGAAGGTTTTTCATTCTTGTTTTAGTATTCTCAATTAAAACAATTTATGATTTTTCAAATATGTCTATCTACAAAATGGGAGATGTGGGATGACAAAAAAAAATAAAATAATTTCGTTCTTTTCTAACATGCTTTAAAGTGTGGTCGGACCGCGCAAATATTTGACGAAATAAGCGAAGCCAATATACATATGTATGTATGAATGTGTTTTATTTGAAGTAGGAAAATGTTCCACTTATTGTATATTTGTTTAAAATTTAATGGTCTATCAGTGTGCTCTCTTGACCGAGTGATTTTCAAAAACGAGATTTACTTACTAACTTGTGTTTTTATTGTTTAAAATGGGTATGTTCGTAAATGCATTAAATTTGTGCAACTTGTGCGCAAACTAATTAAGCAGTAAATAAACTGTAAACTATTTGCATAAACAAGCGTCTCTAACTTTATTGCACAATTACCGAATTTACGAATTATTTCAAAATACAGTAGTTTTCCGATTTAACAAACATTCGATTTAATGAATATCGTATTTAACGAACACTCAAATATTTTCTACTGAGTACCTTATATTACGAACAAACATGTCGTTTTGCACTCGGTTTAACGAACAAATGTAAAATATATCAGCTGATGGTTTGAAAAGATGGATTGAAAATAAACCTTTCATGATGAATGCCATGAAAAAAATTGAAAATGATGAAACAGAAATTCTAGAGACCAAAATAAAGCACGAAGACATCATTAAGCACTAGGGTTGCCGTTCGAATAAAAATTATTCGAATAATTCGAAAATTTTTTTTAATTTTTGTTCGAACGAACAAACATGTTTCAATTTAGAATAAAGAATTATTCGAATAACTTTTTTCAAATTATCTAACATTCGAATAATTAATGAACGATGTATAAAATCATTAAATGCTTTAATAATGTTCCTGAATTCTATGAATTTCACATCCTATACCAGCTTTTTACAATATGCCACAAGAAGCTAAACAAAGAAGTACGTACGAATACATTGTGATAAAAATATGTATTGTGAATGACCTCAAGTACGATGACGTTTTTGAAGTAATTGATAAATTTTTATCAACTGATCTAAAAAAGTCTATAAATAAAGTAAGAAATTGTGTTAACGCAAAAATCGATAACAGTATTGATGAATATCTGAATTATTTAGAAAAATCAAAGAAAAGAACAAGCAAAATTAATATGCTCTTTAATGCTGTTTTAACCGTAAATTTTATATTCTTTGTTCGTTCAAAATTATTCGTTTATTCGAACAAAAAAAATATAATGAAATTTTATTCGAACAAATAAAAAAGACGAATAATTAACAACCCTATTAAGCACTTAGAAGTTCTTATTAAATGGGCTTAGCAAAACAATATTAGTAGCAAAAGTGTAATGCTTCAATAAAAAATCTATTCCAAGAAACCAAACTGTGCTTAACCAATTTTTTAAATAATTATTTTTGTATTACAGTGTTTTTATGAATTTTTAATTTTTTTGTACATATTTTTAATGAAATATTTATTTTAAATTACTATAATTTTAATAAAATATTAAAAAAATTATCTACTTATTTAGAGTTTTGAATAAAATAGACGACACTTTTTAATTGTATATAACGAACAATTCACTTTAACGAACAAGCCTGACAGCAAATAGTTTCGTTAAATCGAAAAACTACTGTATAACGCAACTATTTCTAATATAAAAAACTAAACATAACATTGAATAATGTTGACAAAACATTACAATAAAAGTCAAAAGCCTTTTGATTTTTTATATAAAAAATTACACAATTATATTACAAGTATCTAGGCCACTTAAAGATGTAAAACAATGTCATTTATAATGCAAATTTAACATAAGTATTAAAAAGAATATTATTAATAAAACTACAGAAGGTAAAATTTAGAATATCATACTTATATACAACGTTAGCTGAAATGCAAAAAGACATATGTAACAAATAAAAATTAATAAAATAAAAATCGAAACTGTGTATTTATTATATGATATAAAAAAACAATCATTAATGAAAAACGCGATTTGAAATTGCTTATTAGTTATTAGTGATTTCGCATTTCAACTAACGATATGTAACTACTATATAAAAACGAAATAGAAATTCAAATAATTACAAGACACTTAAATATCAAAAATACATACATTACTTTGTATCATTTTGTGCACCAATAATAGATGAAAGCTCTTCGCCTCCTTCATTAAGAGCAAACTTTTGTTTCTTACCAAAATTCTCACCATCTTCGATGGTTTCCGGCATTGGCTTGTTACGAGTTTCGGGAAGCATAAGGGACAAAAGACCACCTATAAATGCTAAAGCGCCACAAATTACAAGTGGCAAAGGTTTCCAAATTTGACCTAATAAATTCAGGTATGGTGCCAAAATTCCACCAATACGCGCAACCATTGATGATGCTCCAAGGCCGACATTACGCACCACTGTTGGGAATTGTTCAGCTGAGAAAATGTAAATGGTACCATATGCGGAAGTAATAGCCAATTTACCAATCATGGCAAACGTTATTATTAACCAATTCATATCCTCCGATACGACTACCGTCAACAAAAGGGCAACACCGGCAGCTATCATACAACCGCATAATATTGTTCGCCGACCCCATCTATTTAGAGTGAGTAGTAGGAATGTGTATGCAGGAACTTCGACAGCACCAGATACTAGAAAATTTAGGAAAACATTACCACCCAAATTGTTCGTATTCCAAGAAAGTCCATAATAAACGCCACTATTAACAAACCAATCAAAAAATATTACTAATGTTTTGCGTCTTAAGTTGGGATACCGCAACAAGTCGAAAACAGAAGGCGACCTTTCATTCGAATTTCTATTGTCATCTTTTTTCTTTTCCGCAGCTTCATCTATTAGATTGTCGTACACATCCTGAGGAATATTCACATTGTTTACTTTAGCAGCTTTCTCAATGACAGTAATTGCTTCGTCTTTCCGTCCTTTCGATAATAGCCAGCGTGCCGATTCTGGTATAATCCAGTGATAGCATAAAAACAATAACCCTGGAAGAGTTAAAGCAATCTGCAGCCATCTCCATTCACGAATAAAGTAAGCAAATCCAGCTGTCAACATAAAACCTGTTGAGAAGAACAACTGACAGGCAACACCAGCAAATAGACGATACGATGGTCCCACCATTTCCATTGCTATCACATATGCCACTAAGAATACACCTGAAGTTGTTGCTCCCACTATCATTCTGGATATTGTATATGTAAAATAATCCGGCGCAACTCCCGCCAATACTCCAAATACCACTTGAATTACCAGAGCAGCAAAGAAAGTTGGCTTACGACCATATTTATCGGACAGCTGGCCAAAGATTATACTTCCCAATAAGACACCAAGCATAAAAATCGAATCGCTGGTGGCGCTCAACAAACTTCGACTGCAAACCAAATTCCATTCTGTAACAGCACTATTTATATACAGCGATTTATCATACACGAAATGTTCGCATTGCTTTGTACTACTGTTCTTCTTCTGGTCGACCAAAGAGCCATTTAGATATTCCTCTGTGTAAGGAATATTATAATATTCACAGGTTTGCCATTTACTTTTTGCATCATCAAAAGGATATGCTAAATGCCAACGATTCGTCGGAAAACTCTGATATGTGGTCGCAGTGGTATCATTTTCAAACGGCAGGCCACAACGAAAATCTGGACGTGCCAACAAAAAAACTCCCGCTAATTTGTGTAACGCACAAGAAATGGCTGGTAAACAAAGAAGAAAATAAATTTGCTTTTGATAGCGTCCAAAATCGCCTAAATATTTAATGACATCATCGTAACCCATAGTGACGTGTTCTATATCCTTTTTGACAAAACACACGTACTCGTATGCACACACACAAACAACTGACTTTCGACCGCTTTATTCGCTATTTCAAGTTCAAAATGAAGAAAACAATAAAAGAGAAATTTTCTTGAACGTTAAATAAATAGTTGGTTGATTTGACTTGATTTTATTATTTATAACTATTTTTTTTCTTTACCGTTACTGCTCTTGTTAAATGTAACTGTTTATCGATGTTGTACGAAAATTTGTTGAATGTTTGAACTTGTTGCAAATGAATCAATCGAACCGCATCAAACACAGAACAGAAGCCGGCCGTCAACAGAAAAATAATAATTAAAAATCATGCGCACAATTTAAAAAAATCTCTGTTTTCCTTTGAACCCCCCTCCACGTCTCTTAGTTAGCTTCGTTACCAGCTGCTAAACACTCATACAAAAAAGTCTTTACGGCAAGCAAATTTAGTCTAATTTAGTCTGATAATAAAAACGACATTATACACGTGATGTGATGTGTAGTGCGTGTGCTTGGTGATTTTGTCGAAAATAATTCGTAGACAATTTTTATATTCGGTCTATGAGCACAATCTCATACGCCGTCTGTCTGTCCCTCCACAATGTGAACTACTAGTTAGCGTGTTCTTTTAGTTGAAGGTTGATCAAGTGAAAACTTTAGCAAATTGCAACACAAAATTTGCAGATAATCGGTTACCATTTGTGTTATCAGTATTAAGTAATTAGACTTGTATTTCTTGTTGGTTTTTCTATATGAACATCGATCGTATAATCCAGCAGAATATCCGACAACTTTAAATATACCACCGCTTGTTAAAAACTTCTACGATCTACTGTTTCTTAATATTGCCTCTATCGCGCAGCAAACCATTTGGACAAACGCCAATTAAATTCCAATGCAGGGATGGATAAGCTCGTTATAGTTGCGTCGTTTGTGCATATTTATTATGTGTGAATGTAATATTGTTGTTCTAATTTTAAATTTTAAGTTATGACTAAACAGAAATAATTATTCTTGATTTCAGTTTTACAAAATTGCATTTTTGTTTTTATATTGCAGGACACAAACTACGAAATGTTAATAACTCTCTAATAGAGAATAAATGTAAAACAGTTGCCTGAAAAATTTTTGAGCCTGAATTTCAAGAATCTGTTTTTTATTTCAAAATAAATTTTAAGTAATTGCTATGAGGTGATCTGTATAATGAGATACATGCTCTTAAGCATATTCTCTCAAATTGTCTCTATATACGAGGTCTAATCAATGACTTATACAGGGTGTCCGCCGGGAAGGTATACTACTTTGTTTGTTTCTAGCAAGAACATCAGCTGGCGTGAAGTAACTCTTACGTCCGTTTTTAATCCAAAGTGATTATTATTTTTGGCTAATGTTCGAAACATTTTTTGTCAGAAAGAATTGGAAAGAATATTCCAAAGGAAGAAGGGAAAATTTTAACACTAATTAATTTCAACTTACACGGCAGAACAGATCTTCATGCCGAAAAATATCAAGAGCATCCGATTCCTTAATATCCATACCACCCATAGTTACAAGTGGAGCAGCATTTTCGGTCATAAGTCTGTGCGTAAGCATGCATCACTGGGTCGACCCTATTCGTATGACCCCATTCAGAGATTGTTACAAGATCGTGATTGAAGTTTGACATTGGATTAGAAGGTCATTTAGACGGAATTCGTCCTTACATTAAAGTTGCACTTACTTGCTGGTGGCATTAAAATTGATTCTTATGTTCCACTCGGCTCATACTTTTCAATATAAATTATAAATATTTTAATTTTTTAAAACGCAAAAAAACTACAAAGCAGTTTTTGCTCGTTTGCAGGCTGGAATGGAACCTGCGATCCGCAGATTAATAAGACTAGCAAAATATTCACTCGTCTACCCAATTTGAAATTATATATCTCTGTTTTCGTTAATTTTATTATAGAAAAATTTTATTTTCATAAATTTCAGTCCATGTTGTTGTTTTTTTTTTCTTGTTACAATAAATTTATTAGTTTATGAATTTTAAGCGATTAAAGTTATTTAATAATACAAACATTTCATTTCCATCTCTGATTTTATATGAACAAACACAGTTTGTTTGCTCTCTCAATGCAAAATTAAATTATTCATTTTAGATTTTATTCTCAAACAACGATTTCAAAAACATTCATTCCATTTGTTTATAATTGAGAGTAGCATTAATTAATTATTCTATTTAATATGGTGTGTTTGAAAAATATGCATAAATGTCTCTTCTTCGAGAGCACATTCATTGAATAAGTTTTATTTCAAATAAACGCAAATTTGTATGTGCAGTTCCAAGCGCACCATCAATTGTTACTTTTTATTTTAATTAATTTTAATAAAAATTTCAATCAAAATAAATAAGAACAGTCAAATTGTTATTTCATATTTTCTTAACAAAACTGTATGTGTAAATTATTAGTTTATTGAGTCAATAAATCAATTTGCATGAATAATTTTTTTTAATGATTTTTACATAATGAAATGAAAAAATTATCAATTCAATTAATGATTGAGTTTAAATCTAGTAACTATACAGACCGACAGTGAAATTTGTACGACGTTTTTAATCTAATTTCCCCGAATAAATTAATAATTTAACGCACGATGAGCGCCTGCTTTGGAAAGCTCCCAAATATCTTAAAACACCAGTTAAAAGAAAATTGGTTTTAAAAACCTGTATTTGAGGTCGGACAAAGAGTTTGCTTTGCATTTGAAAAATACATTCATATATTTTTCATTTAATACAACAATACAAGAAAACGATATATTTGAGTTCCTAATTTGTCCGTTACAAACGGATTTCCCAATTGAAAATTTTACTCGAAATGAAGTAAAACATGAATGAAATCATCTAAAAGGAAATCTTGCAATGGAATTAAAAGGAAAATAAAATATGTTATTGTGATCTGTGTTTTATCTTGTAATTATAATCCGGCTATCTATTGTCTATGGATAGCTTAGGAAAATTATGATGAAGAAACCACTAGATATGTTGTAATCCACAAGTTTTCATTATGAATTATTCGAAAAATAGCTTTTCTTGAAATCCCAGCGAAAGTTTGGTAATGGCTTTCATTAAGAACGACATACTTTTCAACACAAACTACATACTCGTAAGTGCCGTTCTGCAGTATTTTACAGTAGTTACTCAATTACGAGGGCGGATCAATAAGTCCGTGTGAAACACATTTTTTTGCAAAACAAAAATTTATTTTTCAACATAATCTACTTTTAACTCAAAACACTTAGTCCAACGTTTCTCCAGTTTTTTATACCTTCCAAAAAAATTGGATTTTTCGAGGTCCTTAAAATAGGCATTTTTTTGGTCAATAATTTCATCGTTGTAGCTAAATCTCTTTCCACTGTACCATTTCTTTAGGTTTGGAAATAGAAAGTACTCACTAGGGGCTCTAAATCCGGAGAATATGACAGATGAGGTACCAATTCGGTTAAACAACTCCAAACAATCCTTTGAAGTTGTCACACGTTTACGTTTATGGGCAATTGAGAGCAAACGCGGCACCCATGTTGCAGACAACCCTCTTAAACTAAGCTGATCACTTAAAATCGAAACCACACTGCCATATGAAATGCCTATGACATCAACAATCGCACCCACTTTTACTCTTCGATCGGCCAACAACATATCGTGGATTTTTTTCGACATTTTTGGGGTTTACTGACCTCAATTGGCCGTCCAGAACGTTCAGCGTCATTTGTACTTGTGCGACCACAACGAAAGTCACCACTTTTTTACCATTGAAATCGATGGTACAGAGTCCCCAAAGTATTTATCGAGCTTTTCTTTGGTTTGATTGTCGGTTTTTTTGCGCAAAAAAATAATGTTTAATGAGCACTCGAAATTCACTTTTTTCTATTTTTAGAAAAATACACGAGGTTGTATGTTTTGAACAGCTCTTAAATGCAAATAATTATTTTTGTATTACAGTGTTTTTATGAATTTTTAATTTTTTTTTACATATTTATTTATTTTAAATTACTATAATTTTAATAAAATATTAAAAAAATGATCTACTTATTTAGAGTTTTGAATAAAATAGACGACACTTTTTAATTGTATATAACGAACAATTCACTTTAACGAACAAGCTTGACAGCAAATAGGTTCGTTAAAACTATTGTACTTTCCACTAATTAATTAATCTGCTTTATTATACCTAAAAATAACTATTCTATTGCTAAAACTAAGAGATATTTGCCCTAATTAAAAGACATTTTGAGTTTTTTTTGTTTCAATATAAATTCCCAAACGAACATTTTTAGTTTATTTTCAAAAACAAGCAGTTAATAAAAAATTATATGAAAAGCACTCAGTTCTTTGAGTAAATTCCATACACATTTTTTTAGCACTTTGATATTACTAAAATCCCGGGATTTGCGTCTCGGAATCCGGGAACTCAATGGTAAATTATTGTGAATCCCAGAGGTTTTCGGATTCAATACTGGCAACTCTAGATCTAACAAACACGAGCGCATCTATAGATCTTATCATTTCTATTTTTAGTTAATAATGTTAAGCAAAATTATAAATATTCTAAATCTTATTATCTCTCATTGTTAAAGATAATTTTTAGATTAAATATAACCTCGTATGAATACATGCAAACAAATATCGCATATCGTTGGCTTAATAAAGAAAAGCCATATCTCGATGTTTTTCGAAACCGCGTTTTAATCTTTTCTAGCACTACACTTCACAAATACAGTTGAAAATCTTAAAATTGCAGTTTCGCGAAAAGAATCAAGTTACGCCTTTTCTATATTAAGCCAACGATATGGTATATGATAATAAGTAGTTCAGTTCATTAAATTGACTAATTAATTTATGTTTCATTAACACAGAAAAAAAATCCTTCAAAAAATACAAATAAGAAGAGTTTATTAAAAATTTAAATTTGTTTCAATTAATTTCGTAAATAAATCAATTGCTCATGCGATTAGATTTTTCTGCGTAACAAAGAAATATGCGTAATAATGGTATTATTTTTTTATTCGAGTATATTACATACATACAGACAGTAGGCGAAAATACAATGGAAACTTTTTCAAATATTAATTTCTTCGTTCTTAGAGGACGAAAACCCGATTAAGTGTTTCCATTTTTGCTTTGACCTGTTTGTATTCTTTGTCAAATTTTAACGTGAAATACGGGTTTTCAGATACTCGTATAAGAGGTTTTTTAGAAGGGCGGTAGCTACTAAGAGCAGCCTCATTTGCCCTGATTATATCTAATTTCTAATCTAAGAAGACAACAGGCTTGCCATTTTAGCACTTTTAGATTATTTCTTCTGAGTTACCATTAAGAATTTGAAACAAACGCTAAATGCTAGTTTAGCATATTTTTATAATTATTTAGAATTTTTAGCACTTTTTTTAGATCGCAGAATTACTTTAAAAAATCACACACATAATATCAAGTCAAAAAATATTTTAAAAGAAACTCAATCTAATATCAAAGCTTCACAGGCTCAAACAAACGATGCCTTGAAAATATTAGATGATCCGTTTTTTTTTTGTAAAAGTTATAGCTGAAAAAATATACATAAAAGAAAATCTAATGGATGTTAGTGGTTTTTTAATCCAAAGTGATGATTATTATTTTAAAGTTCGTAACAATTTTAGTCAGAAAGAATTATACATGAGACAATATTCCAAAGGAACAAGGGACAAATTTTAACACTAATTAATTTAATTCCAACTTACACCGAAGAACAGAAACAACGTTGTTTTTCGGGAGCCGCTACACTCACATTATCAGTGTTCACGTGTGTTTCCTTGTATCCGCCACTGTTTAGTACGCTCGGTTGAATGTGATTTCAAATTTGTATTTATACAAATAAAGAAAAAGCATACGAAGGTATGGGGTAATATTAGTTGTTTTTACAGTAAACACAACTTCACCACTATCAATATTCAAATTAATAGGCAAACACGTTTTTTAGATCCCTTTTACGGACGTAATACTGAACCGATTTCGGAAAGATGTATATGTTTTTAAACGGTTTTTACATAGCTGTGCACAATCTTAATTTCGTTTAAATCGGTTAGATATTTAGGGAGTTATAAGCGTTTGAAGTTGCTACTAACACATGCACACTTATCACACATGCATGTATCAGCTTCAACTTGAAAAATAAACATGGTGTGCATGTGTGTTTCTCCAATTTGCTTTCGCATAGAAATGAGACAGAGTAAATGTTTAATATTAATTACTAGAATGCGGTTGATTGAGTCGACCGCTGGATACACTAGTATGTAAGTAAAATATGAAATAAAATTAAAGATACAAATTTGTTAAATGTAAAATTTTTTCTTAACTATATTAATAGAAAGTAATTTTACAAAAACTAGCACTTTTTTCGAACTGTAAAACATTTTAGCACTTTTTTTGGCGATTTAGCACATTTAATCTGTCTTTTTCTGGCAACACTGGATGATACTGTACAACACAACAAAAATAACAATTTTCTAATGACTGATTCTAGCAGAAGAGACTAAAAAAACAAATAACACGTATATCGGCGTTTTGAAAATTTACACGTAAGTCTTTGTATGTTGGTACTTTTCCTATTTTATTATAAAGAAACATTCAATATTGTTTAACAATTTGTTTAAATACAAATATTTACATACAAAAATAATAATTAAAATACTTAAATTACATATTAATTATTTTTGTTTCCTTTTTGTCTTTTTATATTTAAAGCAGCAACAGCTGAATACTTGAATTTCAACCTCTTAGTGGTGATTTTATATTATCTTGTCAGAGTATTTCTTTCTAATGATATGTGCATGAAAAGGCATTTATATCATTTGTAAGTACAATATTCATTTGAAAAAAAATTTAATAAATTAAAAACTATTATTTTTTTGCACGTTGTGTACCGATCATAGATTTTAGCTCTTCGCCTATTTTATTATTATTTTCATATTTATTTTCTTTTTTACCGAAATTCTCACCATCTTCGATGGTTTCAAGCATTGATTTGTTAAGAGTTTCGGGTAGCATAAGGGACAAAATACCACCTATAAATGCTAAAGCGCCACAAATTAAAAGTGGTAAAGGTTTCCAAATTTGCCCTAATAAATTAAGGTATGGTGCCAAAATGCCGCCAATGCGCCCAACCATTGATGATGCCCCAAGGCCAACGTTACGCACTACTGTTGGGAACTGTTCAGCTGAGAAAATGTGAATCGTACCGTATGAAGCAGAAATTGCCATTTTACCAATCATAGCAAATGTTATTACCAACCAATTCATATCCTCCGATATAACTAGCGTCAGGAGCAGGGCAACACCGGCAGCCATCATAGAACTACACAATATTGCTTTCCGACCCCATCTATTGAGAGTAAGAAGCTGGAATGCTATGGCCGGAAATTCAACAGCGCCCGAAACCAAAAAATTCAAGAAAACATTGCCACCTAAATTTTTCGTATTCCAAGAAAGTCCATAATAAACGCCGCTATTGACAAACCAACCAATAAATATGATGAATGATTTACGCCGCATGTTAGGATAAATAAATAAATCAAAAACCGTTGAAGTCTTTCCATTTGAATTTTCATTGATGTCATCTTTCTTTTCCGTAACTTCGTCTATTAAATTATCATACACATCCTGAGGAATTTTCACTTTGTTCACTTTGGCAGCCTTTTCAATAATAACAATTGCTTCGTCTTTGCGTCTCTTCGACAACAGCCAACGAACCGATTCGGGTATAAGCCAGTAATAGCACATAAACAATAACCCAGGAAGAGTAAGAGCTATCTGCAGCCATCTCCATTCACGTATTAAATACGCTAGACCGGCTATCAGCATAAAACCTGCCGATGAAAAGAAATGACAGGCGACACCAGCAAACAGACGATACGATGGTCCAACCATTTCCATACCGATCACATAAGCAACCAGAACTACACCGGAAGTTGTAGATCCCACTATCATTCTCGATATCGTGTAACTAAAATAATCTGGAGCAATTCCTGCCAATACTCCAAATACCAATTGAATTACTAGAGCAGCAAAGAAAGTAGGATTACGACCATACTTATCGGACAGCTGGCCAAAGATTATACTTCCAAACAAAGCGCCCAGCATCAAAATCGAATCACTGGTGGCACTTAACAAACTTCGACTGCAAACCAAATCCCATTCGGTAACAACGCTATTTATTTGCAGCGATTTATCATACACGAAATGTTCGCATTGCTTTGTACTATTGTTCTTTTGCTCGACCAAAGATCCATTTAGATAGTCCTCTGTGTAAGAAACATTATAATATTCACAGGTTTGCCATTTATTTTTTACATCATCAAACGGATATGCTAAATGCCAACGACTCGGCGGAAAACTTTGATATGTGGTCGAAGAGGTATCATTTTCGAACGGCAGAATACAACGAAACTCCGGGCGAGCTAACAAGAAAACTCCTGCTAGTTTGTGAAAGGTACATAGAGTCATTGGCAGACAAAGAAGGAAATAAATTTTCCTTTGATAGCGTCCAAAGTCGCCTAAATATGTAATGACTTCGTCGTAGCCCATAGTGTCGTGTCGTTTATCCTTTTCACTACAAAAAAATTCATTTGCATACGGAAATAATAGTTTTTTGATAGTTCTGTCCGCGGTACCGACAAATTATAGATTTGTTTTTAATGACTTCGACTATCCGATGACTTCAGAATTACCACTGTTGGTTAACACAGCGTACGATCTACTGGTTTTTAATTCAGCTTCTGTGAAGCAGCTACATAGCTGCCAGTCCTCCTATCTGCCAAAGATTTATGGTATTCCTATGCAGGCATGGATAAGTTTATACTTTCTGCTTTTTTACAGTAAAACTCGTTTATAGCGAACTCCACGGGCCAAGCAAAATAAGTTCGTTATAAGAATACTGACATGCAAAATAAAACTACATATTTATGTATGTATGTATGTATGTATACATGTATTTGTACTTTTATGTTATCACAACCCTGAAGGAAACCTGGGGGCATGTGTCCCCAAGTCACCACTTCTGTCTACTATTTTATCGACTATTTGTTGTCATTGTCACTATAAGAAAACCTTAAAAAGACTGAATTGAATTAGTACCTTATTTTTAGTACCTATATTTTTCAAACAACTATTATGAATTAGCGACTTTTAGTCTTTTATTTTTTTTTAATTAAACTCCAAAAGTTAATAAAATTTACATTTTCATTATTGACATCTACTTCAGAAAAATACCCAAAATTGTAGACTAGAATTACTTAAACATACTAGTGAATCAGTGGTTCCAATGTCTACATATGGTCCCAAAAGAACTGCCTAGTCAATAGTACCAATGTCAGTAGTGGATTTTCAATGACACGCACATGATAAATGTCTATAGTAAATAGCATTATCTGGGGTATTATAATTCACTATCACTGACTGTGTCAATAGTAAGTCAGTACAGTTTCACTATTGACATTTCCTGTAGGGAATGTGCATACTTCATTTGTGTATTTCATTAAAAATTTGTATTTTTTTTTAAGCACATCTTATATTGCGACATTTTAAAACTTTTTTATGCGACTGGAATTTTTTCATAAGCATGTATCAGCTGATTAAAAATGTTATCATAAGTACACACTGATCTATTCTTGAAAAATCTTTTTAGTAAGGGAATTTAGACATTGGAATACGCTCCCCAGAAACCTCAAAAAGCATTCAGTTATTCGAATTCAGTTACAACAAATCAGTATTTAGAATACTTTTCTAATACTTTTTTAATATTGGAATTAATATTATAAAAAATTAAATTAAACCTTCATTCAAACTCTTCAAATGAGAACACAAATTTGAGAGCGTAAAGTGACAGTTCATGACTGAGAATTTACAAAATTTTACTGCAGAAATTTCTTGTAGTAAAATTTAGTAAAACAGAAAATCATATGATTCAAAAGTAAACAAACAAAAGTAAGAAATTAAAAAGTATACAATTTGTGAAAAAATTATTTAAAAAAAGAAAAACTCAAACAAAATAATAAAAACTAATAAGTGAACAATTATATTTAAACTATTCCTTCGTTAAACATGAATGTACGAGTATATGCTTTTTAAAAGGAAAGGAATGTTGTAGAAACCATTTATATCCATTTTCGTTGATATTTTGTTATTTCTTTGGAGTTGCGAAAATGCTAAGTGTATGGCTACTAAGTACTGCACTTGCTTTTAATGTAGTCGATAGCAAAAACAAATAATCACATACTTTTGAATAAATTTAATCAGACACGAATTAGGAAAATCAAGTAAAAAGAAAATAAACACATTGCAACGATTATAGAAAATAATTTGTTTATATTTTCTTAAAATATTCGTGTTATAATAAATATTGCATCGAGTACCAACAAGAAAACGAGTTGAGTATTGCAATAACCTGTTTCCTTAATATTACTAATTTTTAAAATTTTTCCGTTCGCGTACTTTTTTGGGCAACAGCTTTTTTTGAGAGTAAGTTTTTCAGTTTACTCAGTAATTACTTATTTACTGCATTTTACTGTAAAAGTACTCGAACGCAGCTATTATGTTTAGTTCAAATTATTTCTTTCAAAGTTCTTACATAACCTCAATTAAAAATAAAATGAATTAAACTTAATTTCTTTGGCTTTACTAGAAAGAAACAATAAATATTCCCATTATTTATGGCATACGATTTCCTTCGTCTGAAGGCCACAGCTGACTTTGCAGTAGATTATCCTGTCAGTTAAATTTTCGCAGACTTTGTTAACGGTTTCTGGTTTCTCACGTATGCGGACGATGTTGTGGATCCTTTCTCATTGCATCGGTCTTTAGCAGCGCCGAACAGGAAAAAGTAAAAAAATAGCCATCCTGCTGAAACCAAAGATTATAGAAGTTCACATCTTTCATTTCAGGCCTTAAAAAGTCTGTAATCATGTCTCCGCAGCAGCGATCGACGTTGATTGAAATGGCGTTTTCAATAGCATTTCCCAACGTTGTTCAAACGTAAACCGACTCATTTTGGTCTGCGGAAGTACAATAGTGACTGGTAGTCAATATTTCGGACAAAAGAAATCTATCAGTATTAAAATAATATACGGTTGAACATGATACTTTTTTTGGACTACCCGTTATATACGAGTCCATACATAAATTAAAGTATTTTGGTTCCGTGTATATCAAGGTAAATATAAACGATTATCAAATTAGTATGTAAATAGTTTAAAATCAATCTTCCATACATAAATTTACATTTTCCGTCCCTGTTTATACGCCAACAAAACCTCGAAATTATATAAAATTTTTAGATATAAATTGCTACTTTGAGCAGTTTTCTGTTTGACTTCACTTTATTATTTACACCAAACCGTCAAAATAAAGAACATTTAAACGTATTTTCTTCGAGATAAGTGTTTAAACTTTTATGAGCAGTTTTAGCATGAATTTTATTATACGCAAATGCCTTTGAGTGTGAATAGGGTTTCTATTCCGGGAAATCGTATGCCGAAATTCTTGGGAAGTCAGTAAAGTTTGCATATTTTGCTTTTCAAGGTTTTCTTTTCGTGTTGAGTCCCAAGAATTTAAGACTAGCTGAAATTAGGACTACATACTCGTACATACAGTGTCGGGAATAATGGCGAATAATAATAGTAATACACAACATTTTTAATATTTTCTTAAATATTTAATGAAATGAAATATGGTTGCATTTCCAGGGTCTAGAACGCGACACTCGCTCGCCTTTGAAGTGTGATAAAATGAAGAAATCTTAAATATTTTTTTTACTTGTTTCCATATTTAATAGCACTTTAATAACATTATGTTTAGTGCAAAATATAGCTTTAGGAGATTTGATGTTTCTGATATATAACCAATAACGATGGTATCACGAAGGGTACAAAATTTAGAACTTCTTTGAGAGTGCATCTAGAAAAATTAAAAATCTGCGAATTATAACATAATTTTTTAAAGAGATTTTTTTTAACTAAAGTGGAATAATGTGCCATGTTGAAATATTTGTGTTCCTCTTTTTTTAACAACCTTTAGTATGATTGAGCACGGGACATATTTTCCTACCACGTTTGTAATAAGAATTAGTTCAAGTTAAAATTGTATTAACTACGAAAAATTTCTTCTTTCATGTTCCAACTCTATCGACTACACCCTTTCCATGCAAAGTTGCGAAATAGTTCCATAGAATTGTTTTACAATCAAATCTAATCAAAAACTCCAAATAATAAATTTATTTTTAAATTGAGAACTACTTCTGTCGGAAAATATAAATATATTTGAAAATTGCCGTGTTGGGAAAAGTGGCAGATGCATTTGCAACTCATGAATTAAATCTAATGACGGAGCAACATTGTATGTTAAAGTTATGCGGTCATCCACTTTCCGCTAATGTTGCCATTTAACATTTTCATCCATTTTTGCTAAGTATGCTAGAGGAACAATGTCATATTTTAGATCCTGTGTACAATTTCCGCAATAGATTGCCATACAATTTTCATCCTCAATATTGCAATAAACATGCATTTCGAGGCAATATCGATTAATAAATTTAAAAAATTCATATTAAAATAACAAAAAATATTGGTTTTTTTAAAAAACTGCACTTACGATAGCGAACGGGACACATTTTGGAAACTCAAAATAATATGCATGTTTAGTGTGAGTATTATTTGCAAAATTTGTTTTTTACTTAAAGCCACTAAATTTTGATTTGGAGTACCATTTTCAGCCATTTGATTCGAAAGATCGCGGAGCACTGACAACAAGGCATGTTTTAAGTATTGGAACGTGACAGTAGAACACGGACAAAGTAAAATGAAAAATTTACGTTAATAGAGCTTTGTTTGATCTCTTTTAACTTGTTGGTATTAATTTGTTGTTGATAGAAAGATTTCATAAGTTATGATATAATTATGTAAACAATTACTACCAAAGAGAAATGTCGTTAAATTACAAAACAAACATGGTTTTTGCTACGTAATCCAAATATTATTTTAATACTTGGTTAATTACTTCCTTCTATCGTCCCTTCATTGGACTACTTGGCGCAGGTATCCGAGGAAATGGAGTACCAAGCTTTCTGAACTTTATGCCACATTACCCGCTTATTTGTTGATTTATACGATCCAATTTTATGTTTTAAAACTCTAAAGAAAATGGCATATGCAATAAAGAACTTGCCCGCCCTGGTAATAATGTATTCTTTTAATTTCCCATTTTACCAGGAAAATGGGCAAAATATTCCCGTGATTATGTGTGTATCTTTTTTTCTGGGACTTCCCGTTTCCCAAACCCTAGTTACAGTACAACAGATATTTTGTTATATTAAATTAGTTCATTATCTTTTCAAAAAAAACTAATTTCGTTCAAAAAGAAGACGCCTCTGATGACGAAAAAGAATACGGATTGAGTTATAATCAGGGAAAGGAAATACTCACACTTAGAAAATATGTTTAAGCATCTAAAATGCTTTAGTTCATATATTTTAGGTGTAAATATGCACTAAAAATTCGAAAAATATGCAATTTTTTCTTATATTTTCATTTAAAACCGAAACATGACATTTTAATTCACTCTCATTTTTAAGTTGAAGATGAGTAAAAACAATCAATAGCAGTGTATGTAACACTATACCAATTTAAACAAAAAAATATACTCGACTTAAAAAAAAATATGATAGAGAAATATGCATTTAAAACAAAATATGCATATTCAGTAAAATATGCAAATATAAGCACTAACGTAAGATATTTCGGTGTTGCCGTTTCACAGGCTTAACGTTAATAAACATGAACTTGCATGAAATTCTTTTCCCTGCTAATGAGCAAAATAAAGTAAATTTCTTTTGTTTATAATTTATAACATCATTTTTTAAATTAATTTTTATGTTCAAAAAAAATTCAAATGGTTTCTTCGAGATAAGATTTGAAACTTTAATGATCAGTTTTAGAATGAATTTTATTATAAATACCACGAAATGTGACGCAAAAACTTCTTGCCAACTCTACAATGAGTTATAATCATAAATGTTCTTAATCTTTGATATCAAAGATGACGGTATATTTTTATTATGGTGCTTTTAATCTTGATTATAGAACTGAAATGAGATTTTATTTTGTATTGACGTTATTTCAGATATTGAAAAATAGAATTATATTTTATAAAATTGCGCAAAAAATGTATGTACTTAATCTTTATAACAACTATTCGATAAAAAAATGCAAATAATTATGAGTAAATATTTATATAATTTTCTAATTAATTAATGAGCTGGAGATCGCGTTTATAAAAAAACATCTAAATTTATTCACCCCTATTCTGCGCTTCGATTCGAATCGAAATTTTTTCCGTTTTGCAAATTTAGTATTCTGCGTTCCGTTCCCCGTATTCTGCATTCTGCATTACGATCGTAGCTACGTTTTTGCAAGTGGCTTGTTTACTAAGGGAAAGTTTTTCGATTTTTGTTTTTGTAGTTAAAAAATGTTTATAATTAAATAAAATATAACTAAAAAATGCTATAAAATTATTTTGTAATAAATTCTTTATTTTTTGTCAAATTTTGAAGCTTTATTTAATTTATGCGTGTCAAAAAACGCAACACCTGAGCGATACGAAAAGCTGGCAAAGCATCCCAACGAAGAAGTGCAGGCATTCTGGGATGAAGTTCCAAATGATGCATATAAAATGAAAATATTACCTCACACTGAAATAGTTTTGCCACAAAAACAGTTTACTCATATTCTAACTTTTTCTTAATGCACGTATTTAACTGATGTATTTATTTAATTATAGTTACCACAATATTTTTTTAATATATTTATCACTATTATTTTCACTAAATTTAACCTTTTACAATTTAACAATTACAATGTTTACGAAATTGCATATTTATTCTGTTTCTATTTCATACGTTTCATAGCAAAGCAGCTGATTTAAACATACTCTTCTTCTTTTTCTTTCGATTAAGTTTTATTTTAGAATACCAATGAATCGATTCGAACGTAACTTGAAATGCAGAATAGGGGTGATTATCGATATTTCGCTACTCCTTTGTGTAGCTTCCTCAGGATGAAAAATCGCTTAACAGTTAAAATAACAATTAAAAACAATTTTTTTGTATTCATATTAATTGTCAATTTAAAATATCTTTCTTAAAAATTTAAAAATGAGGAAATGAACTAATTCTGAAAATTTTAAAACATTAATATTGTATTATTTTATTTCATTCTATATTTACTCCTTTAGCCTTGTATCGTATTTTAAATGCCTATAATTATGTGCAAAACTATCAGCATCAATCTAAAATTAATTCTTAAATCTGATATTACATCAATTATGTGTAACATCTCTAACATATAATGATGTTTATACTTATTTCTTGAGTGACAAAATGTACACATTATCAAAGCCTGGATCAGCGTGACCATTTGTGCCACTAAAGTATCAATTTGCTACTTTTCTGACCTTCTTGCCACTTTTGGTGCCACTCTTTTAAAATGTGCTAAATCTACTACTTTTTGTTACAGACTTCGCCTTGTTGTCCCGTTTAAGAAATACTATCATTTGTATTAATTTTTTTTTCAACAATCGGCTTGTGTAAGTATTCTTTCTTATGACAGCTTATTTTTTAATTCAGCCTTTACGAAAGCTAACAGTCAAACCTAAATCAACGCGTCAAGCGTTTTCTATCTGCCAACAATTCTCATGCTCATGCAAAATGTATGAAGCAAAATATATGCTGAAAACTCTCGGAACTTTCTATAATTGAAATAAAAAACAACTTAATTAAAGTACCAAAATATCTGATTTTATTATATAGTCTTGAATTGTTATTTAGTTTTTTTTTGTTATCTATAAATTTTTAATAAAACCTTTTAGAAAATGTCACAGCAATTAATTTTTTGATGAATTTTTTCATATTTTTTTGAAATAAAATAAATAAATAAAATTTTTTTCTAAAAATCCCCTTTTGGTGCCACTTTTATTTTTTAAATACCCTTTTTGTGCCACTTTTCGAAATTTCTCAACGGTCACGATGGTCTGGATAGTGATTTGAATTACGGCAATGTAATGATAATGCTGTTTTTGTGATAATGTATCGTTTTTCTCTCTTAGGTTAGACCTACATATGTCCTATCAATCTAGTTTTAAGTTTATCTTGTGTTGCACCAACATAAACCTTAACACAATTTTCATTATCATTAAACTTACAAGTACATGGCATTTTGTAAACAACATTAGATTTATCTAATCTTCATATGTATTCTATCTTTTGTTTTACTAAATAATTTGCCTAATGTATTTATTATATATCCTATGAGCCATTCTATATTTATTGGTATCAAAAATATCAGATTTTTCTAATCTTTCCGAAATAAATGGAATATATGTCAGAAATCAGTCGTTAAGCAGCTCTGGGCTGAAGAACAGCTCTCACGTCATCGTAATTATTTCTTAAGTGCGGTCAGGCTTGCGTGTGTTGTTTGGCCTACGAGAGTTTTTCGTCTCACTCGCACTGGTTGACTGATTTGCCACGGATTAGCGTATAGTCTTGCGGTTCTTTTGTGGAATTTCGTTGACAACGTTGCTACTTCCTACTCGTATGTGAAGGCATAGCTACCGGCACCATTTTTGTGCAACTACATTTACTTTGCTGAATATATACCAATAAATAAATACAGGTACCTATTCACTTTTTCTATTTTTTAAAACAACGAAAGCAAAGTATTCTTTATAATAATGGATTTCAAGTACAGTGGAATCTCCCTTAACGGACACTTCCCATAAGCGGACACCCCTATTAGACGGACATTGTTGCCAGGTCCCGGCAGTGCTCCATAAGAAAAGCATTGCAGTCGCTTTCCCTTGAAGGGACGCTTCTCATGAGCGGAAACGGACATCCGTTTGACAAAATAAATTCTCTCGGACGGACATTTAGCTTATTTTTCCGATTTTTTCGTGTCATAATTTGTTCGCTTTAACAACACAAAACTTCGTGCTTCCTAAAATATCCCCATTTGCCAGCGCGCCCACGATATAATATTTTAAAAAGTGCAATTTTTATCGACGACACACCCAATTCAAAATGGAATTTTTTTGTTCATAAATTTACTGAGCATTTTCAATAAAAATTGTTTGGGTTTTCTGGTACCATTTTGTGCATATCTTTTTTAACAGTTTTCCGTCCCATTTTAAGGCTTCATTAGTTTTTACTTTTCGTTGCCGTTCTTTTCTGTAGAAAATATTTTTAATTACTTGTTCTGTGTCTGAACTTTCACATGTGGACGATATAATTATAGTATTGAATTTTGTCAATGTTTGCAAAATGTTTTTTACTTGACAAAAATATAGAACTCTTTAATAATTTGAATTGAAATAAAATTTGTAGCATTTCACACCATCAAAAAGTAATACATACAACCTCTTAGCTGTCACTTAACGTTCTATTCTATTTTCTACAGAATATTCGGCAACAGAACAGAACGAAAAAGTAACAACAAACCACAAATACAGTTTTTCAATCGAACAGAAACAAAAAGGCTGATCCGTTACGGAACAAAACGTACAAACTAATTCTGCCATTAAACTTATTAAGTTACTTAAGTTGATTGGAATTGGAATCAAATTAACTAATCGATTCAAAAATTAATTGATTGACGCCAAGATTGCCTTCTGAATTCATTTAAAAGTACATATATTTTCACAGTAGCACTGTGTAATTTCTTAATATTGTTTTTTTTAATTAAACATTATACGAGTACAAGTAATATAAAAAAACACTATACATGTTTTGCAATAAATTTGCTTTAAAAATTTATTTTATTTTATGAATATGTATGCATGTGTATGAATGTATAAAATTATTTTTTGTTTAATTCTCGTATAAAAGTTGAAACATTTTATTTGTGATAGTTTTCATATTAATACAAATATGTAGCTAAATGTGTATTATTTACACTTAAATAATAATATATAATAATATATTTAACATTATTGTAATTTTATTGTTCACTGTTAGTTGCACAATTCAGAGGAAGCATTTCTGGATTTTCAAGTTGTTTTAATTCCCTGCCGTTTTCTAACATACACACTGCAGATTTGTTCGCCTTGCCAAACTCTTCGCCATCGTGTATAGTTTCAAGGGTCGGCTTATCGTGTGTTTCGGGTAGCAAACGCGAAAGAAGACCTCCCAAAAATGCCATGGCGCCAAATATTATTAATGGCAACGGTTTCCAAATATCGGCAAGCATATTAAAGAATGGAGCTAATATACCTGCAATGCGTGCCACCATTGAAGCAGCGCCCAAGCCAACATTACGCACCACTGTTGGAAACTGTTCGGCAGAGAATATGTATATGGTGCCATAAGATGCTGTTATTGCCAATTTACCTATCATAACAAGCATAATGACCATCCAATTCATGTTATTGGGAACGATTATTGTGAGCAGTAAACTTGTGCCCGCAGTTAGCATACAGCCACAAAGTATAGAACGTCGACCCCACTTATTAAGAGTGAATAAAAGAAATAGATAAGCTGGAATTTCCACAGCTCCCGAGATCAGGAAATTGAGCAGCACATTGCCGCCTAGATTATTCGTGTTCCATGAAAGACCATAGTACGTGCCACTATTAACAAACCAATCAAAAAATAATAACAAAGTCTTCTTTCTTAAATTTGGATAACGTAACAGATCTAATACACTTGGTTGCCTAACTTTGGTTTCTGCTGCATCGGTTTGCTTTTCTTCAACGTTTTCGCTCAAAAGCTGATTCAGCACCTCCAGAGAAATTGTCATTTTATTGAAACGAGCTGCTTTTTGTATATTTGCGATTGCAGATTTTTTACGGTTCTTAGACAAAAGCCAACGCGTTGACTCTGGTATTATCCAATAATAGCTTATAAATAATAAACCGGGCAGTGTTAAAGCTATCTGCAACTGACGCCAATCGTGAATAAAATAAGCAAATAAAGCGGTCAACATAAAACCCACTGAAAAGAACATCATGACAAAAATTCCAGCGAAGAGCCGTTTACTGGGACCCACCATTTCCATGGCAATAACATATGCTACCAAAAATACACCAGATGTTGTGGCACCAACTACAAATCGAGACGCAGTGTAGGTGAGATATTCTGGGGCTATGCCGGCCAATATTCCAAATATCACCTGAATTACCAGCGATGCGAAAAATATTGGTTTTCTGCCATATTTATCAGACATTTGCCCTAAAACAATGCTGCCCAAAAGAACTCCCAACATGAACATGGCATCACTAGTCGCTGCTAAGAAACTGCGGTTACACACCATATTCCATTCGGTAACAGCGCTGTTTAAGTATTTTGTTGTGTCGTAAACATATTGGGAACACTGTATGGTTTCAGTTGCAACAGTTGGTTCACTGCTGTTCAAATATTCAGTTGTGTACTCAACATTGTAGTACGAACATGGCTTATAGTTTATACCCAGTAAATCTTTTGGATACGCCAACTTCCACAATTGTTCAGGTAAATCGTATTTGACATCGATGTGTGTTGTTGAACTTTCAAATGGGAGAACGCACCGGAAATCCGGTTTAGCCAACAGGAACACGCCGGCTAGTTTATGAAATGCACATGTAATAGACGTTAGGCAAATAAGAAAATATATAATTTTTTGATATTTTCCAAAATCTCCCAAGTGTGTAAGAACTTCGTCGTATCCCATTACGACGGATAATTTATGGAATCAGTGAAAAAAGGAATATAGTCAAAATGTTTTTTTTTTGTTTCAATTAATAAACGCTGAACTGTTTTTTGTTATCTTTAAAAAAATTATATTTATTTATTGCCAATGGACTATGAAATTTTCAAAATAAACTTATTCCGTACTAGTAGCATGTTCATATTTAATAATGAGCTACACAGCTAGCGTTTCAATGAGAATTATAGACAACAGCATTTGCTGAGAGCGCTGATACAGACAAATTACCGAGAGCATTTTAAGAGTACAATTACACTGGCATTTTGTGAACGGTTAGTTATTAAGATACGATAATCATGTTCAAATAATTAAAAAATAATTAAAAGTTTCTTTCTGCAAATACTTTATTTTTTATTGTTCTTTTTTGGACACTCTTCGATTTTAGTTTTCACATTTATAACATTATTGTACACAACAATAAATAAGTTAAGACAACATCCGTCACGAAAGACAAACTTCTCGCCCAAACGAAACACAAAAAACAACTGTTCGCATTTAGAATTTGCAAAATACATATTTCTTGTTGAGTAATACTAGTTTTATTGATTATACGTTTGTACATTAGGGTGGTTCCCGGAAAAAGTGTTGAAATTCTTGGTATCACACCCTAAAAATACGACACAAAAAAAATTAAATGTGGCTAAAATATTCATCCATTCTTTTAAAAATTGCTATATAAGCTGCGCTCGAGTACTTTTACAGTAAATGAGTAATTACTGAATAAACTGAAAAAATTTACTCTCAAAAATAGCTGATGCCCAAAAAAGTACGCGAAAGGAAAAATTGTAAAAATTAGTAATATTAAGGAAACAGGTGATTGCAAATCAATGTAATGCTGAAATATATTTACACTTTGGACTACTCAACTCGTTTTCTTGTTGGTACTCGATGCAATATTTATTATAACATGAATATTTTAAGAAAATATAAACAAATTATTTTCTGTGATCTATTCCATATGTTCATTTTTATTTTATTTGATTTTCCTAATTTGTGTCTGATTAAATTCATTCAAGTATTTGATTATTTGTTTTTGCTATTGACTACCCTAAAAGCAAGTACATTTGTTATTTAAATTGTTTATTAAGTTTTTCCTCCTGAAGAAGTTACCCAAAGAGCAACGAAATAAATTTGGATGAGTTTTTATCAAAAATAGTGACCTGAATTAATTTAAAGAATAATACTAATACTAAAAAAAAGGTAGAAAAATTATATATTAATACAAATATCTTATCATTGATTTTAGAAATGTACTAACAATCTGTTAGGCTGTAATTTTGTATAATAATGAAAAAATAACCCTTATTGTGTGTTATTGGTTTTACGTTTAATTTCTATTCACTAAGGGTGAATTTCGGACCAGATTTTTGTCCGCACAAAATTTTGTTGACTGAGAATCAACACGATTTACTCTATTGAAAAACAATTCCAGAATATCAAGGCTAACATAGGAAATAAATAAATATAAAAAAAAATCTGTGGCAAATTGTGTAAAAAAGTGCTCCTCTTAATAGCCAATGAACTAAATAAAGCGAAATTACTTGCAAATACATTTATAGCAAAAAATCTTAAAAATAAAAGAATTGCTGTAAAGCCGCCTTTGAAGAACTCTAATGTGGCAACTCAGTTCAACTTTGTCCGGACAACAAATAAAATTAAGCCCATTTAAGAGTTGTCCGAACAAAATCGTTTCTCTCTCCCAAGAAGAGAGACGTCAAACTTAAGTGTACCAGTATCGCCGATACTTCAGTTTGAGTATCGCAATTGTATCGGGAAAAAAAACGTATCGATACTTCCCTACTTATTCATATTTTTTATTTCCTCTTGCAACGATGGAGCACCCAAATGTGCATATACGCACTGACAAATACCGCATACATATACATATGTACAAATAAGAATTTATATGCACGGATATGTGTTAATGTATGAGAGGTGATTCATTTGGAGATTCGTTAAAATAATAAAAACTTTAATTTCATCATTAAAATAAATTTCTGTTTCACCCTTTATTTAAAAAAAAAACTTGTATCCCTCAAATATTGACCATAATGGCCTAATAAATAGATTTTTTAGGTCTTTTCAAGTAGGTAACGGAATCCTTCTTTCAAATCGGTAACTAGAAATATATATATTTTTTTAAATCGCAGTGCTTTCAAATATGAGCTTCCCATCAGCGTTGCCAGTTCAGCTTTTTCGAGGCTAGATTTGCCTTTTTCGATTTTTATCTTCGCGGCCTTTTTCAAGTATTCTTTCATTTTGGATTTAGCCTCAAAAAGGCAAAATTTATTTTCATTTATTGAAACGAATTCCTTATCGCACGTTATATGTACATGCCAGTAGCTCAAAGAATGCATTATCAAATCGTGTTACGAAAATATTAAACGAAAATATATTTCCCCGTACATTTTCGTTTAACGGGTAAGCGGGAAATAAAAGATTTCCGGAATCCCGATAGTTAGAATAAATATTTACCAAAAATGTTAATTATTTTTTCGTATTTTATTGATTTTTGTTTCACGCTGCAAGCAAAATAAATAATTTTTTTATTTTAAGTTGACTTTTATTAAAGATAAAAAATCTTAATATTTCACAAAAACCAAAAGGTTTCAAAATCTCGGTTCACACTATGAAAGTTTTCTTTCAGAAAGAAAGTAAATTAAGTAAAAAAGAACAAATATCTTTAAAATAATTGAGTTTTTATAGATGTAAAATAAAACATATTTAGGTTCATTGAAAAAATGCAATATACACAAACTTCTTTAATAATATATATGTATGTATGTATATCGCCATATAAAATGGAAAAGGATCTAACATGATTTTTCATAATTTTACAACAGAGTTAAAGAACTATATGAAATGCAAACTACTTAGGGTTGCCATATTTGAAAGTAAAAAAAAGTACATTGAGGAAAAAACAGTACTTTTCAAAACACTTATCAAAAGCACAAATTAAAAGTCGTTTTTCGAACGATATTAATGTTGGTTTGAATAATCGAATTACCAATGCTGCACCATTTTTAATATTTTTTAATGAATATTAATTTAATTGCACGTCAAGAGAACATATGTAAGTAAAAACACAAAACCTTCATATTTACAAACATAACATTCTTAGCTTGGAACGTAAACAACGTAAAGCTTGTAAACAACGAAACGAAGTGGAATAAAAACAGAGCGTTTCAAACAATTTTTATACAAAAAATATCGTACACATAAAAAAAACTGCAAAAACTTTTTTATAAAAAATGTGTAATATATACAAAAAATAGTGCAAATCTAAAAAAGTACTTTTGCGTACTGTTTTAGGTGTTCTGAATAAAGCAGTATATTTTACAAAAAACAGTACGAATGGCAACCCTATAACTACTATTGGCTTAGGAACATATTAAAACAAAATCCGATGACATCTGTTGACAGGTTGGCCATAAAACCAATGGGCTTTCGAAGAAGGCAACGGCCTCAATAATTTTTCTAATATCGTTTAAGGCTGGTTTTTTATTCACCCGGCGTTGGGTGGGTGGATTTTAGCTACACGGACAATGTTTATGAACATTGAAAAAGTTAACAACGGAGGCTTCTTCTAGCTTAAATATAATAAAAAATTGCGGGTAATTTTGACCCTTCCCCCCAAAGCCGAGTTAAGATGCAATATAACTTAATTTACCACATCAGTCACCACCACTCTTAATGCAATAGACAACATACAGGGAGTTTTTTGATAATTATATAATTCCTGCATGGAAGAAATCTACACCCTATATTAAAGAAAGTTTTGGTGACTTCAACTGATGACCTAAATGGACCAAACAAACAAATAAGTTTTTTCCTGGATTGAGCACAAAATTCTTAAATATTCCATCACTGCTGTGGCTGTATGTAGATTTTTTTCCGATGAATTTTTAACATTTATGTTATTGTTGTTGTAACTATGTTTATGAATTACTTTTTTATTTTGTATATAAATATATTTATTAGAACCCTAAATTTTGTTATATTTTTTTTCTCCAATTCCCTCAAAACCCAAAATTGTGTGGTGTATGTAAAGTTTTTTCCTCGACTGTGAATCAAAAGAGCAAAACGATCTTAAGAAACGCAAACAAATAGAAGTGGGAGAAGATTCCGTGTGAGAAGACAATGCTTCCAGTCAAATCACTGCATAATACGCTCAGAGTACTTGTCAAACATCGGGACAGGCAAATTCGATAGCAAATCATCGTTTATTTTTTTACTTTTAGTTATAAGTATTATTTCATAAGGACGGTAGACTTTTGACGTTATAGTTTCTTAAGTGTTTTGTATGAACAATTGTGTATCAAATGATGTAGAGCTATAATGAATATAAATCATAATATTTACTTAAATAAAAAAATTTAGCTTACTAAGAGTTTTTGTTGTGAAAGCAACCACATTCGATCAATATTCTAAGAACATTCTTTAGAGTCTGCATTGCACAATATTGTCGTCAGAACTTCATAACCAGAAATGGATAAATATTGAAGAAAAAAATTTGGTTAAAAGATGTCTATAAAAAAATAATATTTGTACAGTAATAAGAGAGCATTGAAAATATTATTTACATTTGTAAGCAGGGATGTATGTAGGTATGTACTTGTACAAAAGAAATACATACATTTAAACATATATGTATGTTACATATGTATCTATGTGTGTATGTATGTATTCTTATGAAAAATATTATTTTGTATATAAAGATCATGCAGTCTTACACGACTGAGACTGAGCGCAAAATGCAGTCATGCCCACGAAAACACGTACACAAAACCTCACGAAAATAGTTAGTAAAATTAACAAATAAATATTTGTTTAGTTTGTACCATTTAATGTGTGTAATATTAAAAAAGTTTTGTTCAAGAATATCAAACAGGCAATGACACACAATTCCCATTTGTCTTTTCTGTAAATTCCTATTTTAGTATTTCCCAATCGTTTTTCAAGATTGTTCATTTAGTCCTCAATAATTGCAGAAGAGGCAATCTCTCCCTTCAGTAAAAGAAATATTAGTTCAAGAAAATTAATCTGGATTTTTAAGCAAAAAAATTTACGGATATGGATTCGATACAATGTGTGCCCTACATGACTTAATCATGCTGAATTCTAGTTTATTCTATATACATATAAATAGGCAAATAAAAATTTTTAGGTCCCTTTTTCTCCTTTGTTTGCCAACCGATTTTCTGCATTCTTTTACCAAATGGTAGGCATTGTTGAGCTTTAGTGACCCGACTATATATTTTTTAAATTTGCTCCTAAAGGTGACACCACTACAAATGCTAAAAACACACACGTACATTCACTTATGTACATAAGTATTGGTTCAAACTAAACATGCGTGTTTGTATGCAATTTTATTTTGTTAATTGTTTTTTCCATGGGGAAGGAAATTAGAAATTAGGTAGTTTTCTCTTTTTAAATGATTGTAACTAAAATAAGTATGTATGTATATGTTTAAACTGGCGGTCGAATTTCGACCACAATGCGAACTCTAGTTTTATTTAATCGCCGTTGTAAAATGCCGATATTATGAATATTCAATACGTTTTAATTATTGTGTCAATACTACTCAATATTTTAAAGGTTTTCTTAAATTCAAAACCAAAATCAAATCAAATGGTCCATAGCCATTTTTTCTTGCCATTTGTTTTAGTTTTTTACTTTCCAAACTTAAAAAAGTTTTATTCAGTCTTTAATTTACACTTTTAAACACAAACTCAAAACCCAAAACATAGGTACATATGTTAGGGTTAGGTTAACGAAAGAGTACCAGCCCACTTGGGTCCAAAGTAATTATGTGTTTTAGGTCCATAAGTAGTCACAGCTTATTTCAAACAGCTATTATAAACAAACATTTAAACGATTAATTAAGTAATTTATAAAATTTTAAAACTGGTTTCGGAAGTTATTTTTGCCCATTCCCTTTTTAGCGCTGCTATAAGGTCATTCCTTTTTCAAGATCTGGTGTTGGCGGACGATTTGGTCTAAAATTAAATAAATCAGATGATTTTGCCGACAGTTACACCAAATAGGGACACTTTGAAGTAAATTGGATTTTAGGATGTCAAGGTATACATTTTTGTTCATTGTACATATGTACTCTCAATAAACAGCAAGTTTTTTACCCCACCCGAGGATACACAAGCAAACACCATGACACGGTTTTAAGTTTTCATTTTTGAGCTCTGTATTTGGCTTACGACAGACGTAAATTTGACTATCCGAGCCGAAGTTATTAAATTTAGACTCATCCTCAAAAATAACATGTTTCAAAAAGCTACTCTATCATTAACGTCATGCTTTTGAAGTATTCGACGAATAGTTTTCGCTTTACATGTTTGGTAGAGCCAGATAAAGACAGATTAAATGTGCTAGATTGCGAAAAACAAAGTGCTAAAATGTTCTACGGTTTAAAAAATAGTGCTAGTTTTATTAACATTGCTTTTTCTTAATATAGTTTAAAAAAAATTTACATTTCAGACATCTGTACATTTTTAACAAATTTTTATCATTTGTATAAATGAAATTTATAATTAAATTTCTCTAATTTTATTTGATATTTTAGTTATGTAAATATACTTACATACAAAATTAATTTTAGTATTTTAAATTTTTATTCGCACTTTTTCCCAAAATTAATGTTTTACATATTTAGTATAACATTAAAAATTTTTTTAAAAACAAATTAAAATTGATTATTGAGGGGTATAGCTTGTTCTTATTAATCAAGGTATTTTAAAACAAAAATCTCCTAATAACAGTTGAAAATGAGGAATATTTTGTCTACTTATAACTATTATAAAAGATTTTTATTTATTTGGATATAATTAATATATATACATTTATTGGGTATTTCATAACACTTATAAAAAACCTTTATTTTTTCAGACTTCTCATCATCACCATTACAGAAGATTTTTATTTTTCTAGGTCTTCTCGCATACACACATGTTTTGTGAGTACAAGCTCTAAAAAGCCCTAATTAAATAATGGCTATGAAAAGACCGAAAAAATAAAAAACTGGTAAGAGAAGACCATAAATAAAAAATCTTTCATAACAATTATGAGAGGATTGAAAGATTTTTTGCTAGGCCAGCATTTAGCATTTTTTTTAAACTCAGTGCTAACTCAGAAAAAATAATGCTATAATGTATCATATTTCCATGAATGAACTGATATTATGCTTTCCACTGTCGAGTCGCTAAAACAAACCATTTCGGCAATTTTTCGACTAGAATGGCCGTTTTTAGAATGTCTAATGACCAATTCCCCCTGTTCTATGGTAGTGCGTCGTCCCATTGTCAATAAATAAATACAAAAAATTCTTGGAAATTTACCGCTACTCGAGGAGTGATGTCAATTTAGAGGATCTTAGAAGAGGCTGGTTGACTACTTATGTGCCTATGTTTTTGATTTTTAGTTTGCAAGTTTTTAAAAATGTAAATTTGAGACCAAAGAAAGATCTACAAGGTAGTAGAGATTCTATTCTGCCTTGTTTGAGACTAAATAAAACTTGTATTTTTTAAGTTTGGAAAGTATTTTGTAAACCGTCTTTTAAATTTTTACAATACATATGTTGTCTTGTTTCGAAATTATGTGGATTATATCTTCTCATAAGACGCTGATTGAAATAAGCCGTGAGCTACTGTATATGCATATATAGGTTTGTCATTAAGTTCGTAATATGCATTTCCCACCTATAAAGAATATTTATTCCGGAGCCAGCGAAGTTGAAAAATGTTAGTGCTCTTATGGCATTTTGGATTTTAGGTAGCAATATTTACGTGTTTGCACATGTAACAGAGTGCAGCACAGTTTATTTTTTACATTTGTCATTTAATTCAGAATTATAATTTAGTTAATTTTGATTGTTTTTATTGAACTTAATATTGAAATTGAATTTTATTGATTTTAATTTGTAACATTATCGCCAATACGAAATGTGGTTTCTTAGAGTACGATTGACTTCACATCATTTGTTTTCTCAATTATAATAAATTACACTAGTCGACAAAATTCTAACTTTATGCAGAACTTGAATTAGCTGTGCTGAATTTGAATCTTTTTGGGGTTTTGCGCTATTTACCCTACTTTTTATATTTTGCTTAAACTATCATGACTGGAGCAAAAATCATAAAATAGTCTTATAAATTCTATGAAAGTACACATAAAAAATATTTGGTTCAAGAATATTATAGGATAACACTTAATCTTCTGGGGTTCCAAGTGAATTTGGATGAATTTGCACACATGTGGAAATAAAGTTCAATATCTATAAATTAGTTATTTAGCTTGACTCTAGTTCTCGAGATTACCGTGTTCGATTTATTTAACTAAAATATAAAACAATTGGGAGTAAAATTACCTTCCAAGTTTATTATAAGACATTTTTTACTCACTTAAATTTATGGAGATATTCGGTAATTTTTCACAAAAACTTAAAATTTTTGTTATTAAAAAATTCATAAAAAATCAAAAATAAAAAAATACCTTCTGAAATTATAATTATAATATGGTTTATTTTATTGGAACATATTTCGGTAAAGTTCCAATAAAATAAGCCATATTTTATTAAAATATATATGGTTTTATTCACAATATTAATAAAAAAAAAAGAATTTGGAGATTCAAGATTTGGGCTCGAGCTAACAACAAAAAATAAAATAAGTTTCATCTGAAAGGCATTATTTTATACAGTCAACTGATGAATGTACCATTTTTAAATGTGACAGATTAATAACACTCTTTTTGTTGTGTTACTCCTTTATTTAATCACTGCTTGTAATCTTCGTGGCACACTCAGCAGGGCTCGACAATTAGATTGAGGAATTGAGTACGAAGCTTCCCATAATTCACTTCCGTTTGTCGGTTGTTTAGTACGGATTCCCGCATCTACCTCATTCTGGAGGTTCTCTATGGAGTTAAGATCCGGACCCTGTGTGGGCCATGGCAACATCTCTACCGACTGTTCTTAAAAAAACATTTTGCCATACGCGCTGCAGATTGTTCTCATGCATTAAAAATCACTGAACAGTCAAGCTGTCCTCGACAAGATATATCATATTTTGTTCCAAGATCCCCTTGTAGTGATGCTGACGACTTTCACGTGTTTAATGTTAGTAAGATGCACGTTTCCTTCTTTCGCTTTTTGTTGACGTTTGGAAATTATTTATCTAGAGAGGTACCGACATGAGATATCTTCTTGCAAATTTTATAGCTGAAATTTAATTTGATTCAAATCTCTCCTGAAAAGTTCTAGTTGATTCTGAGCTTGATTTAACATTTAAATATATTTCAACAACTTGTTATTTTTAACCAAATTGTCTTTTGAATATGATTTAGGAAAAGTTCTTTTTAAACCTGGGACTTTATTTAAGTTAAAGCTGCTGTAGATTGAATAGTGCCAGCGTTTCCATTATTTCTTAAAGGCGATGTTAAATTACCGGGAGTTTGAATAATTCTAACGTTACCATTATTTCTTTAAGATGTTGAATTATCGAGAGTTATTCTTTTTTTAGTATAACAAAAATATTGAGAAAATTTATTATCCGGAAAAAATATTATTAAGGACATCAATGTGATAATGAAACTGTTGACAATGGAAGCATGTTTTTCTGCTCGCACTACCGTTTACCGACAGCTTAATTATTAGAGAATTACAAAATTTATGGTTTTAATAACTATAGGATAGCTCATAAGACATATAATATATCAGGAAGATTATTCATTAAAATGCAGGATAAGGCGGAAATATTAGACAGATCTAATGTAGTTTACAGAATACCATGTAAGGGAAATAATAACGGAGGGTGTAATAAAGTATGTATGTATATATACGAAGGTACCACTAAAAATAAACTAAAAGCTAGATTAGCCGGACATAAATCTGATCAGAAATACAACAGTTTTGAACGCAGAAACTAACTAAAAACGTCGTTTCATGCTGGAAATGTTACAAATTATTAATACACCAACAGGACAAAGAATGAACTTTAAAATGGATACAGAAAATGTAGCTCAAATTTATTGACATTTAATTTATAAGAATAGAACAGGAAATTGAATAGCTTTTATTATATTGTAATAGATTTAAGTAAATTTATATTTATGTGTAATTCATTTTTCAATTTTGAAATTTTTTATTAAAAAAAAATTTAGAATAACTTTTGTTTGTTGAGGGTTTTTTAGCTAGTCTAAAAAATATCGAGGCAATCTCGATTAATATAAATTTAGTAATTTAGAATAACTTTTTTATTGTTTTGTTAAAACAACAATAGTTATTATTGATTTCATTTCATATATATATACATACCATGATCCATGATCATGATTAATACTAATAAAAAATTAAGAGTTGCATTGCAATGGTGCTTATGTACTGTTGATTTGGCACAAGCAACAAGCCTTTTTGAAGTAAGTTAGCCCCGGTTCACACACTTCAACTTTTGCTGCACAACTCTTAATTCAGCTGTAAGAAAGACAGAGAAGGAAATACAAATTCTTACAGCTGAATTACGAGTTGAGCACCAAAAATTTAAGTGTGTGAACCGGGGCTTATATTTCTAGATTCCGTCTGGGTGTTTAAGATTTCTCTAGTAAATCTCACAGATCAAAGAAGAAAATGGAAACTCCTAAAAATCAGGGCTTGATTTTAACTGTCGCCAGTAGTATCCAAGAGGTATTCCATTTTTACTTCACCAAACCAACTAAACCAAAAAATATGGAAAATAATAAATCTTTTAGTGGTTTCCATAGGCATTTTCTACTCAAGTCTACTAACTGGGTTGTACAAGCAGCACTTTATTATTAACATAAATATTGTTGGAGTATCTTTCAACAAATTTCCTATTTGAAAAGCGACCTAAGAACGTAAACTATATTTTTCTTAGCCACATTTGGATTGAGCACACGAAAAAATTTATTGCAGAAGCATATCTTTTATTTTGGTGTCGAAGGGTGTTTTGTTGGAAAAACAGCTCAACTAAATTAAGCGCCTAATTGTTGCTAATTAATGATTTTTAGGATATACATATGCATATGTAAATATTCATACAAAAGTATGAACATCAGCCATGACGTAAACATAGTTGTGAAAAAGTTGTACATATTTACATCATATGTAAGTATGTACATACATACATAGCACATATTATAAGCAACATTGGAATATGGCATATTTTATAAATATATATGTATGTATGTATATGAATCATTTAAAGAACAAACCGCGCGATTTATTACATTAATAAATATGTAAGTATGTATGTATTTATCTAAGTTCTATCAAATATAAAAACTGCAATATAGTTATTTAAAATATTTGCAACTCACCCTTTTTAAATTTTCCAGTAGGTTTTCCTTAAATATTAAACAGAGTCCCGAAATTCATTATTTTAAAATTAAGCGAAGTACCGATGAAAGCAATAAATTAATATGTACACATTATGCAATTATTATTGTTTACTATGCCATGTACATACATACATACATATGTAAATTAGTATACATATAATACATAGATACATACGCCAATGTTTTCATGCCTTCATAACGTTGCATTTTTTCATAATAAGATTGATTTCGCATTTTGTATATAAAATAAACACCATAAAATTTATTTTTCATTACATTCAATTTGAAATTTTCAAAATACGAAAACAAATAATTTAGCATTTGTCCCAATTTATTTTGCACTTTTTAAAATTTGCCACTCAGTGAAACTGATATCATATTCGGTGGTAGAAGACATTTAACCCAAATAGTAACGGCTCTGCCATGGTAGATTAATACAGGTAGTGTCGAAGCGTTAACGGACTTTTGTTTTGGGTTCCAGACTGCCAAAATTTGATTATAAATTACTAACACACGATTTACTTTGCAAAGTTAAATTCAGCACAACATTACTTACTACTACGCTACAAGTGTTGATTCACATGCATCAATCTTGACTCTTCAAGTCTTAATTCAGCTGAGAGAAAAACAAAAAACGCAAGTATTTCGATCTCAATCTTTCTCTAAGCTGAGTTAAAACCTGAAAAGTCAAACTTCATGTGTGTGAACCAGCACTTGGTTGCTATATAATAGATAACCATCCTTTGCTATCAACGGGGGCACTTATGCAAAAAAAATTTTTGAACTCTTTTTTTATATAATTAATCATGCGATTTTCCCACCAGCTTGTTTCTTTTACTTCTCCACACCATGCAAACAAAAGAATGTCATGCAACTTCTTTCGTAAATTATTATAGCGTGTAAATTCAGTCATACTTATTTGTTAAATATGGCAGCGTTTTGTTTGTTTTGTTTTGCTCATCTTATTTACAATTACATTGCCTATTTTAAAAGCTTTATATTATTATTGAATTGAGCTCATTGGATGACGTGCATATACATAATTTAAAATGTTAAATCTTAAAATTAAAAATATTTCAGGTACGTATGCGATAAGAATTTTTAAAAATATTGCATCGAAAGTTATGTATTAATTTTTGTTAAATTTTAAAAGGCATTTCCAAAGCGGTGAAAAATTATGTCAACTTTAGCACAAGTGGAAAGCTTAGTCCAAAAACCGCTGTGCTCATGCTCAACATGGGAGGACCCCAAAATACAGATCAGGTTCATGATTATTTGCTTCGTATAATGACCGATAGGGATATGATACAATTACCGGTACAGAGTAAGTTGGGCCCATGGATCGCTCAAAGACGAACTCCTGAGGTACAAAAGAAATATAAAGAAATTGGAGGAGGTTCTCCAATTTTGAAATGGACAGAACTTCAGGGTGATTTGATGTGCAAGGAATTGGATCTTTTGTCACCGGAAACAGCACCACATAAACATTATGTAGGTTTCCGTTATGTGGATCCTTTGACAGAAAATACTTTAATGGAAATTGAAAAGTAAGTTATTTTAATTTAATTTTCCGCAGTTGAAGTCTTAAAGGTATTAAAAAATGTTATAATATTGCAGAGATAACCCTGAAAGAATAGTTTTATTTTCACAATATCCCCAATATAGCTGCGCTACTTCTGGGTCAAGCTTTAATTCAATTTACCAACATTATAGACAACGGTAGTACCGATATTTATATGATTGGATAATGACAGCAATTAAGTTACAATATTGCTTTTTAATTTTTAGGTCTGTGCCTCCAAACATGAAATGGAGTGTCATTGATCGTTGGGGATCACATCCATTATTGATAAAAACATTTGCTGATCGCATTCGTGACGAATTGGAAAAATTTTGTGAAACCAAACGCAACAATGTAGTTATATTGTTTACCGCTCATTCCTTACCTTTAAAAGCAGTTAATCGTGGTGATCCCTATCCTTCAGAAATTGGCGCTAGTGTACATATGGTAATGCAAGAATTAGGCAATTCGAATCCATACAGTTTGGCATGGCAATCAAAAGTGGGTCCTTTGCCGTGGTTGGCTCCAGCTACCGATGACGCCATTAAAGTAAGTTTAATCATATAATAGTAAATCTATTGCTTTGACAATAACTCTTATCTGTTTTATAGGGCTATGTAAAGCAAGGCTTAAAAAATTTCATTTTAGTACCTATAGCATTTGTAAACGAGCATATTGAGACTTTGCATGAATTGGATATTGAATACTGCGACGAATTGGCAAAAGAGGTGAATTTCATAGATAATATTTTTAAAATCGTATAAAAATAGTTAATTGACTTTAAGGTGGGCGTTGAAGAAATCCGCCGAGCTGCGGCACCAAACGATCATCCTTTGTTTATTAAGGCCTTAAGCACCATTGTGGCTGATCATCTATCACAAGACCAAAACGTCAATCCAAAATTTTTAATGCGCTGCCCAATGTGTGTCAATCCAAGATGTCGAGATAGCAAAAAATGGTATAAGGATATTTGTTCACGCTAAAACGAAAACCATAAATAGTATAGAAATATACATACATAAAGTAAAAACTTATGAAGCGACAAAATTTTCTTAGACTTGTTCATGAACTTGACATGATATAATCAATGGTTTTGGTTCGGAATTGTTATCCTGTTGTTCTCGGAGCATAATTATTTTAATATGCGTACCAATTATATGAGTAAAAGATAAAAAGCACTTTAAATAAAAATGAAAAAAACGGTTCATAACTGCGCAAAAAGTTATAATAAAAATTCATAAATTTTTGTATGTACGCACATATGTTTGTATATTTAATAATTAATTCTGAAATATTTTCTACAATATTGAATGTGTGTTGATTGAAAAAAGCTTTATTCTTTTATGAAATATATAAATATAATTTGTCTAAGCTATTTATGTATAATTCCAAAATCTTAAAACTAACTGCCTGTTTCTAAAAATAAAGTAAATATTTATACAAGATGAACTCATATCATATCAGCTGACCCATTGTGTTTTATAATTTTTCTTTGCCAAAATGTGTTTCTTATACATTTTCGTAATTTTAAAGTCGACTTGAAAAATATATTTTGACATCCAAGACCAATATTTGCCTAGGCGAATTATTTTGCGCCTGGTATGCATTTGCCTTGGAAGTAGGCTGCTTCCACAAAAAAACGGGAATTTCGACTTGGTATTTCATCCAACTTGTCAATTTGAACTCCCATTCATATTTTTTTTTTCTTTTTTCAAATGTTGAAAACTTTCTCACAGCAGCACATACTTAAGGTACGGTCACACTTCCGAAATATTTGCCGAAAAAAACGTAACCAACGGACAATCTATACTGTCATTTTCTTTAATTCCAATATTTTTTAAATATGGGTTCGCATTTATTAAAAATAATATAAAATATAATTTTGCGGCATAATTGACATCATTTTGTGATATAAAAACCAAGTTAAATCACACTAACACTAAGCAAAAGTAGTGGTTATGTTTTTTGGGCAAATGTCTGCCAAGTGTGACCGTACCTTTAGTCTTCTTTCAATAGTAAACAAAATTTAACAGTTAGGAAGAGATCGGGTGTCGAAGTGAGTGTACCTTATAATAATTAATCATTATTCATGTGGTTCTTATTTATCAAGTCATAACCCTTTAAGGTTCTAGACATAAATATTTCCACATAAATTGCTTCGTTTGGATCTCTACACCGTCACAATTGGTCCCCCGTGAGTAGCAAAATAAGCTACATATGTATGTACATATACATTTTACAGATAGTTAAAAATTAGCAAAATGTCAGAATTTTTGATATATTTTAAAATACAGAAAGTGAGATTTTGCAGTAAACGACAGTGTATGTATATAAAACATGTTTTATTCCAAATTCCTGTATATAAAGCAAAGCGAATTCATAATTTGGCTTGTGTATAAAGCATGCTTTATATCCAAATTCCCTTTTTATCGCTAAAATCTCTTTCACAAACAAGATTCACACAAGTTTTTTATTTTTAGGATTGGGCAACTCTGTTTACTTTTGACTATTTCACTACGTGTAAATAAAAATATTTATGTAAGAATTGAAATAAGGAAAATAAACAAAACTAAAGTTATCATCGTTGTTCCAAAAAATTATTATATGTAATAAAGTTTTAATATAATTATAAAGCAACAGAATTACCCAATAGATCAAAAATTACCAAATGCTTATTTTTTTAATAAAGAAGTTCTTTAAACGGCGAATGTGCAGAAATACCACAAGAATTTAAGAACATGTGTTGAAAGTTATTCTAATTTTTAGTAATTTCAGCAAAATATGAGACTATGTATGTCAGCAAATATGTACATACATATGTACAGTAAGCAATAAAATAAATAAAAAGACTTAAAAAAAAGTAGCAGAAAACAACTATTTGATGCATTCTTACATTTCAGTTCTACAACTCTTGCTGCACACTGTTACTCGCAGGACGACCACAAACGAAACATTTTAATTGATTCTTAATTGCATGGCAGCATAATGCAGGTGTATGCATCTCTACAACAAAAAAGTTAAAATATTGAGAATGTCAAGAATACTCAATACATAAATAATGGATGTAAATTGATTTTATATGTTTGACATGCTCAAGATGACAACAAAAATAATCATCGGGAGGCTTGCGTCGATCTGTATTAATAGACTTTGCTTAATTGCTTAAAAATAGTGTAATATTCTCTGCAGAGTCACCCAAAAAGACGTGTCCGCTTAAGTTGTGGTTAGGAAAACTGCTACATAATAAAGATACCTAAATATTAATTGATAATCTTATCACAACAACAGCTAATAAATTAACGTTTTGATTATATTTACGTGATTTAAAAATTATTTTAACTCAATTGAAATAAAACTAATACAAAAGCTCTCTTCACTCATGAATCCTCCTATCGGGGGGAGTACAAATGTCTTTCACAAAAACAACGCTACTGCAAGTATTAGCGACTCTGAAGAAAGAATCCAAAAACAAAATGAGTTTTCCAACAGAACATCTAGTCAAAACTTGAATACTCATAACAACCAACCAGCAGTCTTTTCTATAGCTTCATCGTCTGCGATCAGTTGTTATTCATTATCAATATCATATCCAACTTTAAACGAAACAGCCAAACCAATCAGGTAATTTATTTGTATATTTTGAAATAGGTGCAATTTTTAAATAAAAAAATGTGTTTGTGTATAATTTAAGATATATATTTTTTAGATTATTACATACATCTGTACATAAATTTTTTTTTAATTTTTTATGTTTGTTACGGGAAACTTTTAATTTACCAAAATTAAAAAAAAAACATTTCTCGTACAAGTTTATTTTTACGTAACCAGTGTAATTTTTAAATATAACTTTAAAAAAATCATTAGGAAAAAATAAAAATATTCTCAACAAACACACATACAGTATTGTTTAACGAATATCTATACAAAACTTGTCATCACAGAAAATTAAAAATTTTTGTTTATTGAATCAAAACTTATTTATTTCTGGTCTAATTAATTGATTGATAACAGCATACACTATGTTGGTATCTACCTACTAGATGTTGTGTAAAGTTTTTTATTTTTGTTCATTGTCTTAATTTTTTCTACAATATGCTTTGTTACTGTTATAATGTATTGTAGTACTGTAATACACAGCAGTAAACAGCTTTACCCTCCAGATAACGTGACTAGTTCATAGACGCATGTAAAGTATACTCCATAAATTACTAAAGCTATTCCAAAAGTAACACAATCATATGGAGAAAACATGGTCGATTTAGAAATAATTTTAATGGCATGACGATTTTCGTAAAAAAATTAAAATTTCGAGTAAACACTATTTGAATATTTGCGATATGTATATACAATGTATATTGTACATACAAAGTATGTTTGCATGTATGTATGTATGTATATCGTTACCTAAAACGGAAAACGTCCTAACTACCAATAATCAAAATCGACTTTTATTAATTCCGTTGTGTTTCCACAAAAAAGTCAGACCTCCCCGAAGAAAAATGAGTACGATTTTTTTTTATTGTATTGGGGAAATTTGCTATGAAACCATTATATATTTAAATTTAATACGCTTTTTACATGTACTGTAATATTATTTAAATCATAGTTGGATCGTTTTGGGTAACGATATGTAATTTGTATACTTATACAATAGGAATATGACTGAGCATTTAATGTAGGCATTACTTTTTCCCAAAATTAATATTTGTAGATATTATCTCTTCTAGATACCGGTACGCATATCAAAAAATAAATAAATTGTAATCACACTCTTTTGGAAAGTCATTTTTTTCAATTAAAAAATTTAAAGAAATTGAAGCAACTTTTCAGACTAATTTACTTACAAAATATAAAAAAATTCGTATTTGTACTTTTATTTTTCACTTGAAGAATAATAATTATATTTTAGGATTGAGTTTATTATATTCTTTAGTTGACAAATGACGATTATTTTTATTTTTTGTTTCAAAATAACGATTTTTATGGATTCTTGGTTCACATCATAAAGCCGTAATTAAAAGCAAAAATTCTTTATTCTAAATAAGTTCAGAAGTTACGTTTTTGGTTTAAGAAACTAAAGACATATAATGAAAAATAAAAATCTACAAGAATAGTTATTTCCCAGAAAAATATTAAAAAAAATAAAAATCGCTATTTTAAAGCAAAATAAATAAAAATTAAAAATTATTCCACTGGCAAAAAATAGAAATCAAATTAAAATTTTTAATTAATTTTTTTAATATATAAATATTCATGTTCCTAAAATTTGGAATCATATTGAGTTTTTGTTCAAAATCACAGCTATAACATTTATTTTCGGTCCCTGCTTTAAACTATTCATCTTCGTCGACAATGGACTAAAAGCTCAATTCGATATCTACTGATGTTTCATGCTTCAGGTGAAAGTTACTAATGATTTAGAGTATTGCTACATAAAGTAAGATTTTACAGTAAACGAGCTATAGTTATACTTGAAACAAATAGTATAATGGCTACGTCATGACCGTTTCGTTAGAGACTTATTTAAGTTTTATTAACATAATCGTGTGCTTAAATTTTTATATGTACATATTGGCCTACCTACGCATTACTATCAAATATACTTAATCGGTTTGATGCTTTTTTATAGCAGCCGCAACAACCAAGAGAAAAGTGATCATATTTCATTTTTGTTTAAGTATGTTTATAAGTTTTTAATCTTATCTAGACAAAAATACCTTAATAATTATACGTTTTCGCAAGCTAGACAGTTCTCTTTTGAGTATCACTTTAAAATCATCGTTCATATACACATAACTATGTAGAAAGATATTAAATTTTCAACTTTCTTATTTAAAATGTAATTATGTTGGAATTTTGCAGATCTCCCCTGTCATACGAGCCATCGGAGGCTAGCACACTTCTGGGTAGCGAAAAACATAACAATATGAAAATTAAATTCAATGGAATTTTCAGACAACGGAGTGTGATTGTTGATTTATTAGCAATATTTTTTGGAGTTGGCACGTGGATTGGCATAAATGGCACCTTTATACAACTTCCCTTGTTGGTAGATGTCGCTCCCGAAGGCTGGAGCTTACCTTCATATCTTAGTGTTATGGTACAAATAGGGAATTTGGGACCTCTAGTTTACACAGTAGTACAAAAGTTTTCCAAACAAAACGACGCATACATAATATATGGCTTATTAATAACGGGTACAATAGCAGCTATTCTAACAGCATTTTTTTACAGCCGTACTGCAAATTTATTTGGGTCAGAACATAGTGTGGCCTTATTTGCATTAACAATATTTACTGCTCTGACAGCTTGTACGAGCTCAGTTCTATTTATGCCTTATATGGGAAGATTTAAGGAAATCTATTTGGTTACATATTTTATTGGAGAAGGTTTGAGTGGCTTATTGCCCAGCGTAGTTGCTTTAATTCAAGGTATTGGTGGTACGGCGGAGTGCCGAGTTGTAAATGTTACTGAATCTGGAGCACAAGTCTATGAGAAATATGTTCCTCCACCGCTCTTTGGCACACGTGAATTTTTCTTTTTCGTCTTTGCAATGATGGTATTAAGTTTTATTGGCTTTTTATTGTTAGACCGCTTGAAATTGTCGAGAAAACAGTATGCAGCTGTACAAGTTGGTCATGGAAATGATTATGTATACGAAAGGGAACTAAAATCTGTCGCAAATACGAATGGCATGGATAATGGCCAAGTTAATGGAAATTCAGTAACTGAAACAGATAATGTAAACAGCGACTTAGCACCAGAAATCTCATTCAGTACGTATACATTCCTGTTACTATTGATTGGCATAATAAGTTTCTTTGCCAATGGCATTTTCAATAGTATACAATCGTACTCTTGTCTACCCTATGGCGGACAAGCCTATCATTTATCGGCGACGTTAAGTGTGATCGCCAATCCACTCGCATGTTTTTTAGCTATTTTCTTACCTCACACTTCTCTGCGCAGTATATTGTCATTAACTGGATTAGCAGCCATACTGACGGTGTACGTTTTTATTACAGCAGCCATGAGTCCATTCCCACCTTTATATAATACCTCAGTAGGAGCTGTATTAGTGGTGAGCTTGCACTGTTTATTTTACTATCCAATTTCTCTAAATATTTTCATTACAGATTATGGCATGGACTATATTGATTGGTTTGGTGAGCTACATTAAATTAAGCATTACCACCGTGATGCGATCACAGGGAGGTAAATCGCTAGTTTGGACTGGCGGCTTAACTCAGTTGGGTTCAACATTTGGTTCAATATTTATTTTTGTTTTAATTAACTTTACAAAAAGCTTCACGCCGGCTTATGAAGAATGCTGAAGCAGCTTTGTTAACTAAAGTAAGATCTTTTACTCTTTCGTTATTAGTGAAAGAAATTAAAGGCTTGAAAGTAATTTTCATATTGTTTTATTACACAACCAGAATAGAATTGGGCTCACAGGCTTTCAAAATGTTAGCAGATATACGGTTGGCAAGCTGCTTATGTATACGATTGCTCGGATAATAATTTTGGATATACGGAAATCAATTAGACTGTGCCCAATGGGGAAAATAGATATAATTCGACTTATCAGCGTGTTCTTAGAATCCAATACGGTTTGGTTTTAGTAGCACTTTCCATAACTGGAATCCATGAATAATTCCGTTTTCAATCCAATACTCTTAACACATTCTATGATCAGGCTGCATTTGGTTTTTCTCGAAATGTATCAAATCCTAATAGGAAACAATACGAAAAATAATAAGAAAAAAATACTTGTACAAATTCAAGGCAGAGCAAATTATTAAAATGTTATTCGCCCTTATTCTAGTTGGCGACATCGACGTCACGTGAACACAATACCAAAAAATTGGAGTTTGTCTACTCGCTCTCGAAATCAATTAGTTAAATTAGCTGATTTCTCATGAAAAAAAATCTTAACCCCACATAATCATGCATTGATACTTGCACTTTTCACGACCCTAGCCGTGCAGTTTTTTTAAGAAATTAATATCGCACCAGCATGCTATTATGTGGTACTAGTGTTTCCTAATGATCGGATAATTAATAAAATATTAAACATTTAGACATGTATGTACATATATATGGATGTATAGATGAAAAAATCAATAAGAAAATGGATGTACATATGTAAATAAAAAAATAAATAAAGAAAACGCTCTGCAACATTTCTTTGCTAAAGCGAATTGGTTTATTTTTCAACTTGAAGCTAATACATACATACATATACTTATGTACATGTGTGACGTGTACATGTATTTGATGCAACTTAAATACTCATAGCTCCCGAAATACTGAACCGATCTTAACGAAATATAGATTGTGCCAAGGCAAATTCATAACAGGTAGACTCGCCTCAATTCGCTTTGAAAAGTACCTGCTTTCTTTGTCGAAATCAACGTCAAACTATATATAAATCAAACAAACAAATTTTGACAAACAAAACAGATCATAATTCAAGGAGATCCACGCAGCAAAAAATAATCAGCTGAGATGTCAAGACCACCTGTTATGAATTCACCATGGAATGAACATGCAACCAAATACAAGTAAGTGTAAACGACGAACGAAGAAGAAAGTAACTATGCGAGAACCGTTTGCACTCACTCCCTTTCTTCTTTGCTTCATCACAACCAATGGCAATACCTTGACTGTGTTTAGACGCGTCATGGCTTATTGACAAGATTCTTAGTTCTTCGTCTTTGAACTTTCATTGTTTACACAAATCATGTCATGTTGACGAGATTTACTTGCAAATACCTTGAGGCTTAAAATTACGAATGTGAAAACAAAAAGTGATGACATTACATGCATCTGAGTACTCGTTTCTTTTCCACTCGTCAAACTCCCCTATAAAGTAACAAACATGTCAATAAAACATGACATGTGTAAACGCAGACATCGAAGTAAATCTCGCTCGTGGAAAAATTATCTATTTATGTACTAGTTTGCACGGTTTACACCAAGGCAAATTATTACAGGTGGTCTCGACAGTTCAGGTGATTATTTTTCTACAACAATACAAAATTTATTGTAGAAAATACCATGGTACCTGTCAGAATAAATAATAAGCCGGGTGCTACTTTCGGGAGAGATGAATCTTGTAGAAATTAGCCATGTTATGATTATTTCATCAACATCAAAGAAATTGCTCGTACTTGACAACTGCTCAGGCTAGTCAGCTGCTCTATGGGTATAACATTGGTTTGCTCCATGCCTTTTTTTGTAGACTTTAGCCATGATTTACGTCAAAGTAAATTGATACCAGCTAATCGCATTAGCTAAAACTGGAATCAGCTGATTAATATTCTGTTATTAAAAGTGGTTCATTCGTATGGAAAAAACTTGACAACAGAAAATTATTTTATAAACTTACGACTATACATATGTCTAATAAAGTACATAAGTGTGTATGGACTTGTAAGGCGTGTTATACATACACTATACCAGCATGCTCAAATAATCATTCAACTGATGCCACCCAGGTATATTTATTTATAAGGTGAAGTTAATCCACAACTGACTACATTTTTTATAAGATCTTTTTATATTTTCTAAGAACGTTATAAAGTCAATAAAAATAAAGTATTCTTGGAAATCCTTTTAATTTCTTTTTTTGTAATATAGAGATTTATTTATATTTTGACAAGACAACAATTATTAATTTTTTTACAAGATACACTTGTATTTACTCCCCTTAAAATTTCTTTCAAAAATGGCCTTTTTTGATTGAAGGATCCGAAAATTTTCCGTAAACATGTAGTTTGACACGGCGAACCATGATCAGAAACTCTATTAGAATATTTGTGTAGTTACATCCGGTTGCATTTGAGGTGATGATATAAAACAAGTGGATTTAATATGTCAAAAACTGCCAATATTAAAAATTTTTCCACCTAAATACGTTTGTTGCAGCGCGTACTATTCACAACGACCCATTAAACTTTCTAGGTAGCTCAAATTTTACCTAAAAAAACAGCCCAAAGTATTACCGAAATATATATGGCTCTAAAATCATATCAAATAGTCATTGTAAATATTGCGAGTCCCGTGAATTTGGAAAAACAATCGTTTACATATCTTAACTTTATAGAAGGGAGATTGGCTTAAGTCAATATCATATTCTTTAACATATGCAGTAATTCCGTAATTTTACTTCAAGATATGCAAATACCTATTCAATGTGATTTCGTAGCGCTTGGCAACTCTTTGCACTACTTGTACTCTACAAATTGTATATTTTTTATAATATTGACTGTTTAAGTTATTACCTTCGGTAAAATTTGTGGATATAATTAAAATTTATTTGTGCTGAAAAATTCTAAAATAATTGCCAATCCATTTACAAATATTTGTTATTTTTATAAATATAGTTTAAATCTAAAAACAACTTTGTAAAGTGGATTAAATTCATGGGCTATTCGTGAATTTTTACACTTACAAAATTACCTGCTGCTTATGACGACATTTTTATTTTATATTTTTACATTTGATTCAATAAGATATTGTGATTTTTTTGTTTTATTATTGATTAGTTAAATTTATGTTTTTAAAGTTAATTAGAACCATATTTCCTTTTCAAGTGCTTAAAGGTTTGTTACCATACCCAAATATACACGCAGTAAGCATCTGTAGTTTAGTTCACATTATTTGTTTAGTTTAATAAATTAAACAAAACATATGTATGTATGTACATATTTACATGCACACATAGTATGTATGAATTTGTTGTATAAAAAAAATAAAACTTTTTCTATAATAACTCCTTTCCTTATACCTGCATATATGTACATATTTATAATTAAAACATACATACAGACATTCAAGTCCCATTAATCTGCCATGCATACGTCCATGCATAAATACTTTGTATGTTTGTAAGTAGATATATATCTATATGTATATGTTCATATATACATATACAGTGAGCGTCAAATAAAGTAAACAGCAAACAACATTTTATTATACATAGTGTCTTTTGTAGTTAAATAAATTATTAAAAAGAAATATTATTTCGCGGTTTCATTTTGGCTTTCGCTCTAACATAAAATTGATTAACAACATTCAGATTAAAAAATTTTACTTTTTGTCAAAACATTTGCTAATTAATTAGTAAATCAATTTTTAAGGAATTTTTAGCGTTGCTCTGACTTTTTTTGAGTTATGGCTCTATTGCAGCAAAGGCTCGATATTTAAAAATAATGAAAAAATCTGAATATTTGAATTTGTCGCTTACGATAATTTGCCGCTAATGGGTCGACAGGTACATACATACTTAGGTATACATTAATATTTTTTGAACCTTTATTTTAGGAATAACTTAATTGCTCTTCATTTGTTTTACATACATACATACGTGAAAACAATAAATATGAAAATTTTAAAACAATTCTTCAAAAAATATTTTCGAGTAACAATGCTCTGACTGAAATCGTCCAGGAAGAAATCTGGAAGTTTAAAACATACCCATAATAGTACTTATTTGGAAAATTAAATAAACTTAAGGATAACAAAATGTTCGGAACGGGGATGAAAACAACCAACATAGGTCATCAATTATTGCAACGCGAAACAAACACTAGTGGAAATCCCAAAGATTTTGCGGCAAAACTATTCCGGGAACGCTTTCGTATTGCAAAAAATCTATACAAAACTGATTTGAGGGGTCATTTTGGATGTGTCAATGCAATTGAATTTTCCCACGGCGGCAAATTTTTAGCTTCAGGTGTGATATCATACATATGTACATATAAAAGAGTAAGATGTTTAAATTTCGATATTGGTTTGAACTTAAAGGAGGAGATGACAAGCGAGTGTTGGTTTGGAATGTAGAAAAGTCTTTATCTGGAATATCTACTCCCCGAGCTTTGGCCACTGAGCAGGCCAGTAATATATTTTGTTTGGGCTTTGACAGTAAAAATCGTAAATTAATTTCTGGTGGTAATGATACATTAGCCATATCTCACGATTTTGAGACGTAAATTAAATGATTTTACTATTTAGATTTTTACAAAGTTTTCATTTGTGTTTTATTCTTGAATATTTTTTTTAGAGGGAAACTAGATAACGTGTTTAAGCATGATGGCCCAGTTTATGGACTTTCGATTGATCCTCAAAATGACAATATTTTCTCCACAGCCTCAGAAAATGGTGAAATATTATTATTTGATCAGCGATCGACCGTGCCTACTGTAGTGGCTTCAGTGCCATCGTCTTTCCATGCCGTCGAGTTTCATCCAAGAATGGGAAATCTATTAGTTACAGCCAATTCAAAACGAGGCGCAACTCTTTACGACATACGTTATCCCAAACAGTAAGTTTAAAGAGCTTGTGTTCTATAAATGTTTTCTATCCAATTACAATTTTATTCAGGCCCGTTATACTCTATGGTAATTTGGGAAACCCTCGCAGCTGTATGAGTGTACGATTCAATCGTACAGGGAAATTAATATTGGGTTTGCGCAGACGTTTGCCGCCCATCTTATACGATGTCGATTCTCCTGATCCAATTTGCACTTTCTATCATAGTAATTATTATAATTCATGTACCATGAAAAGTTGTACTTTCGCAGGGGAAGATGATGAAATGGTTTTATCAGGCTCAGATGACTTTAATTTATACGTTTGGCGATTATCAGATATTGACTGTAATGCATAATGTTTTGATTTCGATAAACAATGTGATCTTTAATAATAAATGTAAACTTATAGTGGAGGGTACCGAACAATGGGTGGAATCAACGCAAATGGTTTTATATGGACATCGTTCAATTGTGAATCAAGTGAGATATAATCGAGAAAAATGTCTGTTGGCTTCATCTGGCGTGGAAAAAATAATAAAGGTAAAATTTTATATAATAATATTTTGCAATCGTATTGTATTATATCCATTTTAAGATATGGAGTCCATTTTCACAACACAATTGGACTGGATCCATAACCGAGGAGGCCTCAACTTCTGATAATCCTCGTGAATTGTATTCACCATATAATTTATTCACTATGGCACTGCCAGAAAATTGGCATCATCTTTCACATGACTACAGCAGTGAAAACACAAATGAAGATCCTCGTATGATGGCTTTTTTTGATTCTTTAATTCAACAAGAAATTGAAGAGTGGGAAACAAACAGCTCTAATGACCTATCAGAGCAGGATAATCGTAGTATTAGCTCGTTCTTCAGCTGTGGTAGTACCAGTAGTAGTAATAGCAGTAGAAGCAACAGCTATACCAGCAGTAATTCAAGTAGCAGCAGCTCTTCTGACAGCGATAGCAGTAATGATAATAATAATACTGCGGTTAAACCTAGAAGGCGTTCCAAACGGCAGGCAATGATGCGAAAGAAAACCCAACGGAAACAGAATAAAAAGACGAAAGTGGCTAAAACCAAACTTAATCAATTGCAAAAACCAACTAATCGAATTGCTTTCTTAATTGCTAAGAAACGTAACACTTTAAGACGCCTCGCCATAAAAGGAGCCTCGCTTAATAATAGACGTTCAAACAAGGTAGCTTTGGTCGGCAATGGACATAGACTAAGAACCAATTCGAAACAAACGCATCATCAACGTTCTGTAAGGCATCGGCAAGTTCGACAAAAACGTATCAATAACGGTGTAAACAACGAAAAACCTACGACATCAGCAGCAGCAGCTGCACTTTTGGCTGAAACTTCGCAAACTAATATGGAAGATGAAACTCTAAAGAAAACTCCTAAAGCAAAATCAGGTATTGATTTTTTTTTATAAATTTATAAATTTCATTGTATACATGGTATACAATTATTTTAGATTCAAATTGCTCTTCCGAGGAAGATCCTGGAAACTCTGCGATTAACAGTTCTAGTCCTTCTAATGCAACAAACACTTCCCGCTTATTGAATAATAATAACGTCAATGCACCAAGCACAAGTACAGGCATAACATCTAATTTCAGAGGTAAGTGAAAACCGTTTATATATATCTTTTGAGGGCTACTATTTAAGTGCAAGATTGCGGCAAAATTAATTAAAACCGATTGATCCGTTCAAGTGTTATCGTGAGCAGAATTTTTAATTATCGTATAATTAAAAAATAATAACAAGATAATGGGATAATGAAGAGAGTAAATAAAAAAATTTTAAACAGAGGGTAAAATTTACCACCACGTCTGTAGTTAAAGATTAATGAAATAGTACCTGAGCAATACGTGTGGCTAATTGAATTCGGTCATTCTCCCATTCTAAATTAGTGACCGTGTGATTTATCCAAGAAGCGATCGCAATTGGCCACCGATTTAACAACTTTATACTTTTTTCTCTAGAGCTACGGAAAAGATAATATCTATGCCCATGGCCCAAAATTGATTTAAGACCTTAAAGATGGAATTCGTGAAGTTATAGAGGAGATACAGTCATATATGTGGAAATTGGTGATGAAAAATTTCATGAAACATTCGGTGATTTCTCTTAAAAATACCCGTTTTTATTTTACATATCAAATTAAAACTTCTCATTCGAAGGCCCTACAGTAAACGAACAGCTTTTCAGATTCAAATGTTTTTGTCTACAATCTTCTAAAGAGAACATTTTACCAATTTGAAGTTAAATTATTTAAAGAAATAAAATATTAAATAAAATATTATTTATTTTTGTTTTTGCATCCAGTTTTTTTAGAAAGAGTGATTGTGCGTAACTTTTTTCCTACTCACGTGAGTACGCATGAACGGGAGCCAAAAATATAAGGTCGTGCATGAGTAAAATTTTTTATCGTGATCGTGAGTGCGAAATTACTCACGATCCCATCTCTAACTTACATTTACAAAATATCCAAGCTTTTGTTTGTTCAATTTGTGTTTATTATTTTTTTAAATTTTCAATAATTTCTTATAGGTACCAGTAGGTGTGTTACCTTCTTTGTGAAAGGGATAGTGAGAGAGGACAGATGGTGAAAGTGAGAAAGCTTAAGTTTAACAACTCTGATATTGCGCGTTGTGTTAGATTTTAGATCAGTGTTGCAGCGCCTCTGATGTCAAGTAGGCGCATGTGTTTTATTAATTATTTTATTTCGCCGGCGATTTTGCTATAATACCGAAGAAGGAGGGCGCTGTGATGTCCGCTAGCATACACCAGTTTTAATGTCGTTACTCTTCATTGACCAGTGCTATGCCATCGTCACTTATACAGTCCAACAAAAACAAATACAATGGCATAATATGCACATCTGCAAAATGCTGGATTTGATGACTTGCCTGAAGCAGGGCTAGAACCCACGTTCATAGACACTATTTGCTTTGTAGTCAACGCGCTAACTACGTCAGCCAACAGCACCCTCTAAAGTTATTTTTATCTATCCAGTAAAACTTTTATATTTTTTTAAATTGCAAAACACGAACACGAAAACGTTTACCAACGAATTAAATTAAGTTTTCTTATTAAGTTTTTATATATAATAATTTCGACAAAGAACAATAAAGCAGAACAAATATTTCCAAATATTATGACATGGATGGCCAATTGAATGTCATCTATTTGAAAAGATTTCCATTGGTAACTACTTTCACCTATAAGGTTATAAAAGTTGTGTATATGAGACTGTGCTTCACGTCTCCTGACGTCAATCCACTGATCTATAAGACCCGCGGCTAAAAACTTTAGCAAAGCCACATTAAAAGTCTCTTCATAAGGCGAATTTTTAGAGTATAAATATGCAATGTGATACGTTTTTGGGCACTCCGGTATTATGTGTATTTTCTTAGTAAATATGTAATAAATGTCAACTATGAGAAGTGAATACTCTCGACTAACTACAGCAAACCCGCCTCGCTTTGACATAATATTTATTAAACGTTCTTCTCGCTCTCCCACTAACATGACTTGTTCGTCTAAACTGTTGTATAATCTTGAGTTTTGGCCTTTAAATAAATCATCGCGCATGGCTGCATGTTTAATGAAAATTTTTAATTTCGCCTCTTCTAATTCTTCTAAAGTATTGATGTCCTTGTAGTAGCGGGGATGAATGTATGATGTGGCCAAACTCGACTCAAAGAGTGCTCCTATAATGACACTCACTAAACATAAAGAAATGGCAAATATTCGTTCGGAATTATACGGGGAAGGCGTACAACTACCATGCTCACACACAACATCCAAGTGTCTGCGAAAACACTTAAATATTGAAAATATAATGCCGAAGAAATATCAGACTTTTTTAAAGCTTCTTGTTTTTCGGCATATCGGCTGATGTAAAGATTTGCGCGCCTTAGTAATATCCACACAAAAGATGATAAAAATCCTACAGATATATAAACAATCCAAACACTTGCATCCAAAGCATAAAGGAACAAAATTGATTCTGGTATACACTTCGATTTCATCACATAACAGCATAATTTATCCATGTAGACTGCAACGGAAAAATGGACATCGCGCGTTAAGTAATCCTTTACGAAAAATCCAGTCATCGTTATATCTGGTTCATAACGAATTACACGTCCCAAAGCGCCATTGAAAGACCCGTTATTTAGTCGAGCTCTAAAAAATTAAGCGTTTGAGTAAAATACATACATATATAGTTTGATGTAATTGAAAAAAAATGTATAAAATATTTGTCTTACCCATAGAAATTTTCACTTGACAATTGTAGTTGCATGGTAAAATTAAAAATTTTTTCTAATAAGTACGCTACCTTAAAATCTACTCCCTCTGCTTTTGTTATATTAAACATGCCTTGTTCTGCCTTCACTTCCGAGAATACCGAATCAAATATATAAACTCGCATTGGATAACCGTGTAGATTTTTGAAAATGTCTTTTATATTATAATTGCTGGTATCTACCATAGCTCCATATGTATCATTCCTTGTGATAAATGGATGATAAAACTTTGAATGTTCGGCTGTAATATAGAAAACCTTATATATTCTGTGTTTCTTCCAATAGTATGTGGAATGTTTGTGTATCTTGTGCCAATCCATTTTTTTGCTAAATATAATGAACATAATGCCCTTGCGGCTTGCATAGTTATCAAATATTGATCCCAGATTTTCAGTTGAATGTAGTTGCACTATTAAGTTTGGGCATAAAGATGTTTGCGCTCGCCTTTCTGAAGTACTTAATCCTTTTGAAATTACAATTGGAATGCTCATATTTAACAGAAACCCGAAAATGGATTCATCCAAGTTAGAAAGGTTTGCTCGAATGCAGCCCAAATTCAATGATTGTTCTTTTATAACATATAGATATTTTGTATCGTGTTTGAAATGTTCACTTTTCAAAATATTTAAATATGTAAACATTAGCACTACTATTGTTTCAATCTTTGTTTGCACATTCATTTCGTTAGTTTGTAAAGAAGTTGATACTCTCTTGGTTAATATTGAACTCTAAATACTTTCGTTGATCACATTATTATATATTCGCTGTGAAAGTCAGTTTGAAGTTGAACAAAGTGTCCTTATGATATTAATACTGGCGGTTATCTGTAAAACTATCAGCAAATTGGTCAAGTAAAGCCATTGTTTACCCTTGTCAAGTTGTCGACAGTATTTTTTTTACGAAAAATAACATTGATAACATAGTATATGTATGTACATACTATGTATTATAATATACAAATGTAAATATGTATGTATGTATATATATATAGAAAAATCAAAATTAATTAATAATTAGTTATTCGCATTGTAGGTTGTTAATAAATGCCGACACCCAGGTTGAATTCAAAGTATGTATATTTATGTACGAGTATGTATATATAAATATACTTTGGTTGATGAAATATTGTTTGATATTTATTTTATATCAATCCTAATCACGAAAAAATCACAAAAAGTTTTTTAGACAAGAGTTGAGTTTATAGAAAAGATAGGAAAGAAGTATGGAAAAGACTTACCTGTATTCGCAATTCATTTTATTTTACCATCAACAAATTCTGTTGAAACACACGGAAAAGCAAGCTCAAAAAAGAATTAAAAAAGCTTGTATAGGAAAACTTTCTTCCCCTTGTGAATTTATAGCCTTTTTCTGATTTAAGAATGATTTCGATTTCTCTACATTATTTCTAAACGAACAGTGACTCGATAGACAACTGGAATGAAAACTTAAATGTTTTTATATAAATTCCGATTTCTGTGCTACGAATGTGTCGTTGACATTGAGAATGAAATGTTAAAATCAGTCACTTGTGGTTTTGCTTTCGCAACAAAATTTTTGAGTTTAATAGAAATAAAGATAATTTAAAAATTAGCTGGAAAAAGCTGTCCAACAATTTAAATTCGCTTGGGCCTCCCACTCGTAATATTTGTGAATAGAAAAGGGTTAGTACGTCTGTAGAGTAAGTTCGGCTATTTTGGTATAGGCGGGTAATGTGCTATAGTAGGTTTTCTCGAAAACTAGAAGCTGATAAAGCTAAGCTTGATGGTTTCTAGATCTCAGAATATTAATAAATCATAATTTGATTTGCTTTTTGGAAGTTATGCGAAGAGCTGGTAATAAAAAAATGTGCTAGTCTTGAATTTTTTTTTTAATCCACTGAAAAATGTATGCCACCTTGAAAGCAACTGATTTAAACCCCAATAAACAATTTTAAATTTAGACGTTTATTACTGAACCACATTGACAAAAATTTAGTTTTTTAAGGACCAGATTTTTATTTATAATATTTGAATTAAACTCGAGTTGAGAAAATGTGGTATAGGCCATTGAAAATCCTTATGAAGTACTCTAAGCAATTAAGCTTAATTGCAATCCCAGTTTAATTACAGAAACAAATTTGAGACATTTTTTTAACTACCCGAAGATCACTTGTTACGGCCATATTTCCATTAAAAATCACCATCGTCCACCACATTAACAGAACAAAGTATTACTCGCCGATTTTTTCAATGGCTGGTTTATGGCTTTTTTCACTTTCTCGCAAATATCTCTAAAACTTGGGCTCCACAGACTCTTTCACTTTACTGAATGTAAACCGAAGATCTGTAGTAGAATAGCAGCTGAGATAGCTCTAATCGAATTAAGCTTCAAAACATTATAGTCAAATAAAAAATAGGTATTCCACATTACCCGAACTTACTCTACCCCTGGGCAGATTTAAAGTCACAGACTAAAAAAATAGGGAAAACCAAAAGATCCTTAGAGATACGAACTTATACAAGACGCTATTTCTATCGCAACACATGACTTTTTTAGAATATTTGTACCGCATCATAGAAGTGTTACCTGTAAGCTACAATTTCTCGGAAGTATAAAAAAGTAACAAAGTAACATTGAAAAATTAAGAGATTTATAAAAGTCTAATTTATTTCGTAATATATACGAAAGTTTCTTTTACATATTCTAAAAAATACCGACTAGTTTTTTTAATGCATTTAATGCATTTTTAATTTTTTTACTGAAAGTCTATAGAACTTGTTGCACTCTTTAAAATATATTTTTTTCTTCGAATGACAAATGAACTAACTAAATGTTAATTTATTTTTTAATTAAGAAGATCATGATGTATGTACATCAATATGTACATATCGTCATATGATTTCAATAAAGCCCTAAGTTACAAAAAATTCAAAAAGGACTTCTTGGTAGATTTCGATCCACCGTATCAAAATGCATGTCCCTGGAAAATTTTATTTATTAAAATTGTACTAATTCGTCAATAAGAAATAAGTTTAAACTAAAAAAAATTTTGAAAAATGTTGCTTAAACTTTCATATTAGAAAGTTTTTTGCTTGTCCTCTAAAATTTTTTCAATGTAATTTAGGGCTTTTATGAATTCATATGACGATATAATGAACAGGCTTGCCATTTTAGCACTTTTAGTGCTAGATCTAGCATTATTATTTCTGAGTTAGCACTAAGAGTTTAAGAAAAAATGCTAAATGCTAGTTTAGCATATTTTTATAATTATTTAGCATTTTTAGTACTTTTTTAGATCGCAGAATTATTTTAAAAAATCACATACTCGTACATAATATCAAGTTAAGTATAAATTCTCTCACTGTACAAAAACGTACAAATATATTTGCTACCTGTTCTACAACTTTGTCGTAGGTTTTTTTACATCTTTGCAATACACGAAAAATAAAACAACGAATTTTTATTTCCGGTTATACGAATAATAGAGGGTGTGAAATTAGACAACGTATGCTGCTATACTTTAGACCAGAGACCCAAAATAACTGCTGTAATTTTTTAAATATTCAGTTGGTCAAAGAAGAAATAGCTGCAAAAATTTTGGTCCCGAAATAACTATTAGAAAAAGCTAAAAATCTTTTAGTCCTCTCATAATTGTTATGAAAGGTTTTTATTTATGTTGTTCTTCTCTTACCAATTTATTATTTTTTTCGGTCTTTGCAATGCCATTATTTAATTAGGTCTTTTTTAGAGCTTGCACACAGTAAGTATGTGTTGATATATGTAGATGACCAATAAAAATAAAGGTCGATAGAAGACCCAGAAAAATAAAAATATAAGTGTTATGAAAGATCCAACTAAATTAAAATCTTTTATAATAGTTATAAGAAAACCAAAAAATGCTCCTCATTTTTAAATGTTATTACGAGATTTTTATTTTAAAAAGCCTTGAATAATAAATTCTTTGAAAATTTTTATAAATAAATATTGGGCATAAAAGTTATGTCTCTGCCTTAGATATATCAGGAGGATATTGTAAAAAAATCGGATCATCTGAAATATACAAAAATAAGTTAGTCTGCGAGGAAGATGCAAATAATATCGTTGATATTTTGAATACTCTTACTTGAATTAAAATATGTATATTAAAGCTTTTTGACTACAAAAATTTGATCTCATATGTTTGTATACTCGTACCTTTAAAAGATTTTATTAATTTTGTATGTAAATATATTTACATAACTAAATTATCAAATAAAATTAAAGAAATTTAATATCAGTTACCTTATACAAATGATAAAAGTTTTTTAAAAATGTACAGATGTCTGAAAAGTAAAATTGTTTAACTATACGTTTATTAAGAAAAAGCAATGTTAATAAAACTGGCACGTTTTTTTTAACCGCACTTTGTTTTTGGAAATTTAGCACATTTAATCTGCCTTTCTCTGGTAACCCTGATAATGAAATAAATAAAGATAATTATTTCCATGGACATTTATAGAAAAAAGCTGAAATAAGAACTGGGAGGTTACTCTATTGCGATGCGAAAGAAAATTGGTTCGAAATCGAAATTGCTTTCGCATTGCAATACAGAGTAACTCCTAGCTGTAAAAACGCTTTTGAAACACTATAATATGTCAACTCAGATCAACTTTGTTCGGACAAAAATTAAAATTAAGCTTGATTCACCTATAAAATTTTGGCCCAAAAATTTTTATCTCTTCTTGAATGAGATTTTGTTCAGACAACTCTCAAGTTGAATTTTAATTTTTCTCCGGACAAAGTAGATCTGCGTTGCCAAATTATAGTTTTTCAAAAGCGGTTTTACAGCAATTAATTTTTTTCAAATAAATTTCCTTGGAAATAATTTCGCTTTATTCAGTTCATTAGCTATTAATAGAAGCACTTGGCTTTTATCCTTTTTTCTATACAATTTGCCACAGATTTTTCTGGTAGAATAGATATTCGGGAACATTTTTTTTTCAAATAAGTGAATCGTGTTCCAGCAAACTCAATAAAATTATATCCGAAACAAATGGGTGAATCCACCTTTAAACCAATTCAAGTTGAGAGTTGTCGGATAAAAATCATTTCACTCTCTCAAAAAGGAGAGACCTTAAACTGCATATGAAAAAAATTTGTATGAGTGAATCCAGCTTTATTACTTACACCTTTGCTTTACGTCAAAGTTAAAAACGCCCTTTAGTGTATCAAAACTACACCTCACCATGCTTGCAGGGTATTTTCGTGCCTTTGATTTTATCTGCATGCACATATGTAAGTATGTGTGTGTATGTATTTATGTATGTATGTATTTCAGAAAATAGATTTGCTAAAATTAAATAAATCAGAAGTGTATTATTTACTCAAATACGCCTTCGTTATAAAGAGACATTAACATGTATGTATATTAAGGGGTACTTATAAAAAAGTGTTCGAATTGTCGGCCTAAACTAATGTACGCAAAACATTAAATCGATTGAAAACAGAACAAGCGAAAATTCAAAGTAACCGTATTGTTTCCATTAAGATGTCTGTCCGTTTGTCACAGGCTTCTATCTCATGAACCGTAATAGGCTGCACTTTATTTATTACTTGCTATGCCCGCTGTAACAACAAATAATAAAAGTTACAAATAAAGGGCGTATACTTAAGATATGTTATTTGTGATATATGTAGTGCTGTATGTGGGGTGTATTTTACTATTCTATTGCTGCTTTAACAACAAATACTAAAAATTATATTCAGTTAAAATATAAGAAATGTATTTTTTTTTAATTATACATACTTCTTTTAATAAACATAAACCGCTTAATACTTTTTGGATTGTCTGCCGAAACATCTAGGGTCATGGCAGGAATCGTACCTGCGACCCCTATACTAATAATCTAGCTCATTACCCTTTAATCTATAGGGATACCCATTTTGTGAGACACCGGAAACTCTCAAAAGCTATTACTGTTGCCGCTTTAACAACAAATACTTAAAATATTGCCGATTTCACAGCGAACAGGGTGATTCCCGATCGCTGTGAGCCCTTGAAATTTATTTCAATCGAGGTTATATTTTGGTATTTTATAGTTTTTAGACCATTTACATATTTCTAAGGGGTGAGACCTAGAATTTCAATACTTTATTGTTGCCACCTTATGTGTAATTACACATTTCATGTGTAATTTTTATTTTCATGTGTAGCCTACGTGTAATTGGCTGCATGTGTAACTCATGTGTAATTTAAAATTTTATCGTTTTTAGCACTACTTTTGTTATTGTGATGACGACAAAAAGAGGATTGGCTGTGATATTTTAATTTGTTTGTGAACGTTTTGCATATTATTGCTTTAAATTTATTAAGTTTTTGTTTAACACAAAACAAATCTGTGATATTATTAAAGAGAATGATGTAGAACTGGTACCTTCAAAAATAAAAAAATTCCCTGAAGAAGATGGAAAATACCAACGAAATGTCGGAAAAATATGTAAAAAAAAAATCTTTTATTAAATGATCTTGAAACACCTAAAAGGTTAAATACTTAATCTAAACAAATCAAAGCACGTTATTTTTGAAAAAAGAAAGCATGTGTAGTTCCTAATTTCATGTGTAATTTTGGAATGATGCATGTGAAATTTACCATTTCGTTAGTGGCAACACTCGTTTCTTCATACAATAGAGGGCCACCCTAATATACATGTTAACATTTGTATGTGTATGTTTACTAGTTTTTTTAGTTACTTAAGGCTTTTTGTATGCATTTGTGTTTGAGTTTTCTTTCCGCTAGGAGTGTTAAAAAAGCCATAAAAGATCCGGTTAAAACTACGTAAAATGCAAGTTGTAAATCTTCTACAGTAAGTATTTTAAACTCTTCATGAGCTTCGTACAGATGATCTCTCATAATTTGTATATCGACTTGGACTTGCATATCCGCAATGTATTTGTTAATAAGACCGGCATTTAATATGCGTAGTAGCAATTGATTGATGGTTTTATCCCACGGAGCATCTTTATGCCAAACGTATGATATGGAGTAGTATTTAGGGCATTCCGGTACAATCCATACTTTTTTAGAAAGTATTAAATGTGAGGACTGTAACATTAAGTTTGTATATCTTGAGACGCCTGCTTTACCGCCATTGGTGGCTACATCCGCAATGACGTCCGCATCAATGTTTTTTTCAAAACGGAGCTTTTTGTTTAAATTTGCAAACAGAGGAGAAGTTTCACTAAAAAATAAGTCGTCTCCCATCGAAGTGTATTTATATATTATATGGAGGCGACTTTCATCTAATTCCTGAAGAGTCTGAATATCCTTGTAGTATAATGGATGTATGAAAACGGTTGATAAGCTTGATTCGAAGATAGATCCAAATATTACACTTATCAAGCCTAAAGAAGCTACAAATACTTTCTCCGAATGAAAAGGAGGATATCGAGTAATATTAGCTCTGACCCAAACTACCCATGTATCAATAAGTATTTGTACACACTGCCACTTAAAATGTTGCTCTAATCTTCTTTCGTGCCGTTGAAAACGATTGAACCGCAAATTAAGAGCTCTTAAAAGCGCCCATAAAAAGCAACACACAAATCCCATTAAAATAAAACTCAGCCATAAGTCATAGCGAACGGCAAATATTGGCAAAATGGAGTCTGGAATTTGTTTAGCTTTTGGTGTAAAAATGCACAGTTTATCGTCGTAGACAGCAACGGAAAACTCTATTTCAGGCACCATATATTCTTTGATAAAAAATCCAGTCAAGCATAAGTCCAATTCATTTTTTATTATAGATCCAATGACACCGCTATATGTTCCATTTGGACTTCGTTCTCTAAAAAATTAAAGGAAAATATATCGTATACAAATAACGTAATTAATTTATTAATCAAATTATTGTAGCCTTTCATTTACACAAACATAAACAGCGAAGAGTTTTTGGGTTGTCCCAGAATAATAGTCCTCTAGCAAAATATCCACTTCTCTGCGGGGGCTCTCGACTGCAATATTACATGATGTACAATTATTACCAGTTAGGTGCAGTACAAAAAAAAGGTGGATATTGTTTGCTGGGAATTTCTGTACTGCACATACCTGGTGATGAATAGGTACATATTTAAATTTCAAATCTAAAGATTAATAAAAGCACAGCCCGAGCTAGGCTGTTTTTGACATTCATCTCTCTTGCGTTGTGAGAGCGATTTCTAAGAAAGTTTCTTGGCAGTTTTCGTGGCTGCTTAGGAGACCTGCATCACCGGCAAATGTTAATGTATCTTAATTATTTGGAGAAATTAAAAAGGGTGCGTCATCCTTCTGTTTGGAAAAATTTAAGTGGTTTTGTAACTAATGCGAAATATAAAGGAAAAATTTGTTTCAACAAGATTCTTCAATTCTTCTTAGATTTGGAGAAAAAGGTTATACCAGTTTATTTTCGCTAAGATGATATATTTAATTTGTTTTTGCTTCGCGGATGCGCATTTAATTAGTCAGACCATTGTTTATATATTCACCAATAAATGAACGGTACTTAATTATCTTCGAAATAGATAAATATGTTTACTCGACGACTATCAAATTCACAATCACCCCTATCGTGAATAGCAAGTGGAATTTTTGTTCCCATGAAATTGTTATTCCCCTCGAAGGGAAAAATGCTATCGAGAATCTCCCGTGAACTTTTCTTAACGCTATCAGTTCTCAGTGAATGTATAAAAGGGAAGAAGCTTAAAAATTTATTCAAATTAAACAAATTCAAGTTTAACAATGAAGAACACATATTTTTGGTAATAAATTAAATGTTTTTTAATGTAAAGTTGTGTGTTTTAAATATTTTAGATGCAGTGAATGATTCCTATAACAATGGTTGTATGCCAAAAATATGCATACTCTGTCCAAAATGGTTCTGTGGGGAGTTACTAACAACCAATTTGTTCGAAAAATATTCACTTTAAATAAAAAAGAATAATGAACAGTATTTACTGATCTTGCACTAAAAAAAATATTTATAAACTTTAATATGTAAATAATTAGGAGGAATATGTTTGAATATGTACACGATGTTTTTATTCAGTTCACCTCCAAAAATTTAGGGAACAAATCCAAGGAAAAATAGAAACATTTACCTGAAAAATGTTATTCCTGATAAGAGGAATTTATTTTTTTGTGCGAACATTTTCGCGGGAATTCTTCACTATTGGAACATCAGGGAAAAAGATAAATACTTCAAGGGAAAAAATATTCACGATAGGGATGAATATCTTCCCTTCCGCGTATCATCAGCATTTTATACTATAAGAATTAATTCCTAGATGGTTCGAGAAGGAATCTATTTCCTATCAAGTTTTATTTATGTACAGCCATTACGAACGCGAGATCTCAAATACTATATTTAAATAAATAATAAAAATTGTTTCGATACAAGAATTATATTTCAATCGATTCATTAAATATAAACTTTCTTCTGAGACACCTTGTATATGATGCTCCAACAGGGTCCATCATCCAAATGTGTGTAAAATTGTAGTCACAAAAATTCCAAATACCGGATAGTCCAAACACATGTATCGCTTTAAATCATATGTCAATTTGGCACTGATGGATTGATTCAGCTGACTAAAATTGCTCTCTTTACGCTTGAACAATGTTGGGAAACATTGCAAACTTACTACCTACGGGGAAGCCCCGTAGACTAGTTGATAGCGTACTAGACTACTAGTCGAGGGGTCGCAGGTTCGATTCCTGCCTAAACCCTGGGTGTTTCTGCAGACAAGCCAAATGGCTTCGCGGTTTGTGTTTGTTATTAAAAAAAAAAAAAAAAAAAAAAAAAAAAAAAAAAAAAAAAAAAAAACATGGCCCAAAAATCTTTCGGACCTGAGACTGACCCCCTTAAAATTTTCCTTGTAGGGTGCTGTTAAATACCGATGCTGTGCGAATACTCCAGAAACAATCCACACTTTTAAGTCTAATATCGTACGTGCTATACCTAATATAGAACCAGAACCCGTCAACAAAGTCTTGGAAAATTGGACTGATAACAGAAAATACAATACGAGAAAAAAAATACTTTTTAACAAAAGTAAAAATCTGATCGATTTTCCCTGCGCTCCAATTTTAGTTGCAAAATAGCATACATGTAAGGAAGTTTCCCTATTTCTAGCAAAACTTGTCCACGCTGAAGGTTTGGGTAAAGAAAGAAGAATGACTTCGGAATCTCGAAGCCTCGAATCTCGTTATTATCTTTATATATATAATTTCGTACGTGTACTCGTATATATCACCGAACTCCTCCTTAACGTCTGTACCGATTTTAATGGATTTCTTTTGTATGCGTTTGGGTGGCCACTGGATGGTTTAGATTCACAAAACAGCCCGGTAGATGGCGCTGCAATCGGTATACAAAATTCTATTTCTCAACGGATTTAGCAGCAATTTAAAACATATTATGTACGAGCCTAATAAAAGCAGTAAAATATTTTTCAATGAACCACGGTCATTTCTACGTCCACTTTTATCCACTTTATCTAAAATTCCTATTTCCCATAATTTAAAATTTGGTAATACTATGTTCAGACATGCATTCTTAATTGAGTCAATATTCGTTTTATACTGTGTTCAGACATGCATTCTTAATTGAGTCAATATTCGGTTTATTGACAAAATTATTTTAGTGTTCTGATATACTAAATTTTACTTTTATTCTCAATAATCATTTGAAAGTTAGAAAATAAAATTGTTTTTATTTTGGTCGTTGAAATTTGTTTTGAAAATTACAAAAATGGAAATAAAAAAATATTTAAAAAATAAATTAATATTATGTACTAGAAACGCCGAGCTGTTGCGTTGACGTACTCGGTTCAGGAGACGGAGAACTCGGTGATAATAGCGATGATGGTGCTCCAGAATAAAATGCCGTTGATGAATTGGAAGCATCTGCATAAATAAAAATATTTAATAATTATTAATAATAATAAAAACAAAAAATTTTAATCAAAAATGAAAACAGGCTTTTCTTCTCAACTCACCAAGCAAGTTCGCCTTGAACCCACCAATAATATGGTGGAAAATTCCATATTGTGGCCATTGGGAAGGTGATCCACCAGATACTCTCATTACCGCCTTTTCTTTTTTGCAAAAATGTTAATTTTAAAACCATCTCTGCGTAGATGTGGCCATTTTTCCTGTGTCCACGAAGCCCATCCATTTTGCTTGGCCAAATATCTAGAAGGGCTGCCTCACTGACCTCATTCCAGTCCATTCTCTTCTTCTTAATTTTTACACTTATTTATTTAAAAAAGAAATTGGTTTATTTGTTTTTTATTATAAAACTTAGATTTAATAAACTTACCCTCAACTTTACTCGCCATATTTTTAACGTATTTTTTTTCAATATTTTCTTCACATTTGCCACTCACTGTAGATAGTTTTGCTCACTAAACACCCTTGCGAACAGTTTTGTATTTCAAGTTTTACTTAATTTTATCACAATTTCGTACGTATTGAACAATTAATAAAATTTTGTATGGAATATTGAGGTCAATAATGGAATTCATTGCGATAATCTCATTAAAGGTTTATGTCTGAACACCGTATAGGAATGTTCTCTTAACCTGGAAAATTAACCAAAATGTTCACTAAAAATAAGCAAAAATATGGCAAAAAAAGTTTGCAGAGTCACCTCCATACATACATACATATGTATATTGTAGATATGTACAAATATCTACCGGAAGTTTGTCCGCTAATTACAAGTTTAATATTTTAAAGACGTTACAAGTTATATAATATAACTAACAGCTTAAAAATCTTACCCGAAATAACTTGGATCTGGGTATTGCAAATCCATTGTAAAATTCAACTGTTTCTGCAGCAAACTCGCAACACGTCCGTCAACCCCATAAACATATTTTACTTCTTGTGTGTTTGGATCTATCACAGGCCTTGAATAAACCGATTTAAAAAGTTGTACTCTCATTGGATAACCACGCATATTGTAAAATAAAGTACGCTCTATCGTATCGTTACCAGTATATTTAATTACTTTTCCATAGCTTCCAGATTCATGTAAAGCGAATGGATCATAAATTAGAACACCTTTATCGGTTAGAAAAAAATTTTTAAATATATGCAAACGTTTCCAACACAAAACGAAAAAATTACGCAATTCCGTAAAGTCAACAACACCATTTACTATAAAAAAATATGTTGCAGCTCTTTTTTCAAACTGGCGCGCTGTGGAACGCAAGTTCTTCATACTAGTTACTATTACGTTATTATTATTATTATTATTTCGACTGTAATTTTCTCTATTCGCATTCGCCTTCAATTCGTAAATACTTATTGTAATGGGCACAAGTATCTGTTTCAAAAACCAATTGGTGTATGAATTGGCAGCATCTTCTTGATAACTACTAGAACGTAGATTTATATGTAAATATTCGATATTTAACAAAGGTTTTGTTAACCAATTTTCTATAACATCCATTGGTATATCCGTTGTTGAGGTATTCTTATTCAAATTGATCGCTTTGCAATAGTGCATTGAAAATATAATGAACAGCAGTTTAGAAAGCATTTGTTTTTTTTTGGTATGGAATATCTTAAATTTTATTACTGACTAAACTTCTTAAGATTCTGCTTTTACCTTTTATAAGATTTGTACATTTTTCTTTAGCTGTATATTTTTTTCAAAAGTATTCCTCTAGATGTCCCTAAAGAGGGAATTTATAACTTAAAATGTTTACCCATGTTGACATGTACAAAACGATTGATTAGCATTTTTGCTAAATCACATAATCACATTTTGTGTTTATTATTTTTTTACTTTTCGGTTTGTTTTTGTTGCTGTTGGTATCGGTACACTCAGACTTGTTACGAGCCTAAACAAAAAAAATAATAAAAAATACAACAGGAACTTTTATGTAAATCGCGCATATACAAAGTCTAAAATATCCCCTAAAAATTATAAAATACATATGTATATGTGTTACAGCAAGTCTGAATTTTTTTAATGTGAAAAGAAGGTAGAGAACCGGTATACAGGTAGACCTCGCTTAACATGTAACATCGCCTCGGTACAACTCGCTTCATGTTTTGTGACACGTTCCTGGTTATCACGGAAAGAAACTCCGATTCACACGGTTTCTATAAACAGTTTTTCATTCATGTATGTATGTCCGCTTTTAACCTCGATCCGATGAACAACTTTTAAAAGATAGATTGAAAAATGTATTTCATACATACAAATCCTGCGAATGACCAAATAAAAATAACAGATTTTTTAAAGGGAAATATAGCAATATGTAGAGATGAAGAATAAATTTTATGATCAAAATTTTTTATGGTTTTATGTATATAAAATCGAATAAAATATGAAATATGTGGCAGAAATTGCACTGGTTAACACGGCATATTCGTGCAATGTGTTAAACGAGATCTATGTACCTCTATCAGTGTTTCCATAACAAAAAATTCTTGCAAAAAAATTTTTTTAAAAAAGTAACCAAATGTGAATGAAAAATAATCAAAAATTTAAAATGCATTTTGATTAAGTTAAAATAGATTTTAAGTTAAATATATTTTACATTTATTATAGAAAAATTTGTACTTCACAGTTGAATAATAATAAAACAAACAGATAAAAATATAGTTTTTACATACATATTAAATAACAACAAAAAGCTAAAATGTAATTTTATTATATATTCAGGCCTTTTCTGTTGGTTATTCGTAATTAAAATATTCTGAATGTAATACAGAACATGGCTGATAAAATATCATGCAAATAAATACTTCACATAACTTAATGCGAATCGTTTTTCCACAACTCTTTTGATTGTATTATATTGTTAATTGTTTTTAAATTCAAGCATATTTCTGTATTACGTTTTTATCAAACTTAGCTGTGAAAATATTGTTTCGGCTGCAGCTGAACTATGTGGGAATGACATTAAGTTTTGAACAAAATAAATTAATTCTTCGAAACACTTTTTTCATTCATGACCTTTTTATGTTTCGATACTTTGTACCAAAACTCTAATCGGTGTTTTAAGTCAAGATATTTTAAATCGTTTCCTGAGAAATCAAACCATCTTAGAATTTGTTCAATAAGTTCAGCATAAAAATAGTGTATATTTTTTTAATATTATATTTTTTAAGTCTGACAGGTTTCTTTCTTGCACACTAGCTTAGCTTTATGGCCAATAAAAATATTTTTCATATTTGAATTGTAAATGTTTCCAAAAAGAGTTTAAATTTGAATATGATGAAGCTTCTTACAAGCATAAGAAGATCGTAAATGTAGTGAATGGCAAGTAAATTTAATAATAGATAACATCGTTTTTATATTTCGCTTGTAAGCCATTAGCTTCGAGAGCCATCACGTTGGCTCCATCACATGACGTTAAAGTTAATGATAGTGAATTTATGTCTAATGTAGATGGCATGTAATGCACATAGAAGCGTGATTTCAAAATTCAGCATATCAGCCGAAAATTCTAAATTTTTGGTTGAAAAAAGTAACCAAAATATAAAAAAATACACATGTACACATTAAATAAAAAAAAAAACAATTTTGGTTAAAAGTAACCAAAACGGCAACGCTGACCTCTATAAGTATTTGCATTGGCTGTTTTATATTCTTAAATAGTATGAAACTGCTCGCGTAGACGTTTTCATAAAGAAACGGCATTTCTGTTATATTGGCTTAACTTAGTGCTTCTAAAGGCCGAGGCACATAGAATCCGTTGTACGTTATACGTTGATTTTTTCAACTGACGTTAAAGTATCAGAATTCCATTGAAAATGTGTACTTTAACCAAATGAAGCTGATTTAATGTCCGTCAACAAAGTACTCATTGTGTCAACCTCGTCCGCCGATACTTTAACGTCAGTTGAAAACAGCAACGTATAACGTACGACGGATTCTATGTGCCTCGGCCTTAAGAAACACAATCAATTATCCTTAATCTACGATTAACTGCCCCAATTGCAAATTCGTCTTTGTCGTACATACATGCGTACGTACATAATCAGGTATAATGTTTCATAAGCACACATTATTATTCTTTATACATAAATTTGTTGTGCATCTTTAAAGCACAATCAAATATTTCTGCAAGTGTATCTCAACAATATTGATTTAATTCTTTTTTTTAGTACTACATACCAGAGCTGTAAATGAATCATTCATTCATTTTTTAATTAACTCACGAATCATTCATGCACTGAATTAGAAGATTTTGAATTAATTCTTTTCACGCAAAAAAATGAATTGAATGTAATTTGAATCAATTCAAACGAATTAGGTAGAAATTATTTGCAATTCCTTCTCTAATTCAAATGAATTTGTCAAAGTGAATTGCAATTCACTTCCAATTCATTTAAATTCAATTGATTTTGAGTTAATTCAAATGAATTAGAAAACATATAGTAATTCATTACCAACTTATTTGAATTGAATTCATTGAAATTTTAATTGATTTTGTAAGTAAATATGCAGTAAGCATCACTGTCGTTTTGTTATTCATTCAATTATTTTTTTTATGTAAAAGACAGCAAGCATTACTCTCGTTTTGTATATCGCCAAGTATAATCCAAAGACAAAAAAATTCTGAGATTCGAAATTTCCATGATATCGGCAGAATAGGCATGAATTATTAGGTATCGGCGAAAATCCAATCAAAATGAGAAAATTTTGTTTATTTGCTAAAAGAAACTTATATTTTTAATAACGTGAAAATATTATTAAATGTGTGTTTAGTAATCATTTTTTGTTTATATGATATCATATTTGTCTATTATGGAAAATTAATTTTTTTTTATTTTTCAATGGAATTTTAAAGATTCTAGCAACTTTGAATCTCAAATTTGTTTACTTTTTGTATTGAAAACTTCTACCTGTTGAAAGCTTGTTTTTATATGCATATATTCTAAGCATTCCTAAACGTGGATCTCTTTCAGATGATAATTTTAAAAAGTTATTGTTGCTGAAGGTGAATGATGAATTCTAATTAAATCTAATTAGCCTTATTTTGTAACTAAATTAATAGCGTGTTTCAAAATAAAAGTCAGTTCATGAAGAAACAAACTCCAAACACCATGTTTTCTTTGATCAGGCGCGGTTATAGGACAAATCTTTTCAATTTTTGTACCGAATATTTTCATTTTGGTAGGAGATATTTCCATTTTTCATTTCTCCTAGATCTGCTCTTGAATTTGATTGATTGCAACTCATTTTTGATTTCATTCATTTGAATTGCAATTCATTGTTCTAATTCATTCGAATTAATTCAAAATCAATTCAATTCAAATGAATTGGAAATGAATTGTAATTCACTTTGACAAATTCATTTGAATTAGAAATGAAATGCAATTTATTTTGACAAATTCATTGAATTGGAAACGAATTGCGATTCATTTAACAAATTCATTTGAATTAGAAAAGGAATTGCAATTCATTTCTGCCTAATTCGTTTGATTTGTTTCAAATTTCAGTCAATTCCATTTTTCGCCTAAAAAGAATTAATTCAAAACTTAACTAATTCGTAATGAATTAAAATCAAAAAAGGATGATTCATTTACAGCTCTGCTACATACATATGTAATTATAGTTTATATTACACAATGTCGTGTCACTTAAACAATGTTAATAGTTCAATTTGACAATATTCAGTGTCAAAATATTGTGTCAAAATCACAATAATTTGTTGTTTTAATAAACAACAAATGAAACATTTGTGATATCGTTAACTTAATTATCTAACAAGTGCATACTTAGTTTGTATTTCTTAAACACATACATATTTAAGTAGTAAAGGGGCTTTTTTTAGAGATAGAACTTCGAAATTAAACAGCACTGATTTTTTTTTTTTGTTTTGGAAAAGAAAAGTAACAACTCAGGAAAGTAAAACCAACCAACCGTTTTGATGTGTTGTGTTACTTTCTTTCGGAAAGGAATATTGTAAAAAAGGGCAGATGGTAAAAATTATAAATCTTTTTGTTAAATTTTTAAAGCAGTCTTTTTGGTGGGTGCGTCTTTGGTGTCAAGTAGGCGCATTAATTTTTGTTAACTTGTTTGGCCATTTTATTAATTTTACAATTGCTGTCGGTACTGTTCAGTGACCTGCAGCACATGTGCTATGCCTTCATCACTTAAACAGTCCAACAACAACAAACACAATGGCACACTAATACAGATGTGAAAAAATTGCTGGATATTAGGACATGCCTGAAACTGGGTTCGAACCCACGTTCTCAGTCAACACAGTTCTCTATTGTTTTGTGGTTATTTTAGTAATTCAGCATTCTTGCAAATTGAGCAGATTAATTGAAAAATTTTTTGCAGAATCGGAAGATCTTTAGCTTTTTTCCAAAAACTTCAAATTTTTAGATCTTGTTCGTCTGTGTGAACGCGAATGAAAAAACGAAAAAGAATTGCAGATGTTTTTCTACCAAATTTTCGCCAGTCGAGACTCGGACTTATACTGCTATTTTCGACTCGTTCATTCACATCAGTACATTAATACATACCGGCATAACGCTTTAAGATCGAGGCACATAGAATCCGTCGTACGTTATACGTTGTTTTTCTTAACTGACATTAAAGTATCGGCGGACATTAAATCAGCTTCATTTGATTAAAATACACATTTTCAATGAAATTCGAGGATGTTCTGTTTTTTTTTAATTTTAATTTTTATTTAATTTAATTTTGTCACCACATTACAAAAAGCTTAAGAAAAGCAAAGCAAAAAAATGATATTTGTCAAAATACTCAACGTACGTTAAAAGTTGCCCAACTTTAGTACTCTGCGTTGACGGAGACGTACTGAATATGATAAAGGTCATAAGAAAACCTGTATTTTAACATCGTTGTCTGTTGAAAAAAGCAACATAAAACGTACAACGGATTCTATGTGCCTCGGCCTTTATGTCTTCATGACAAAATTTAAAACCACGTACCTATTAAAAATATGAAAAAAATTCCAAGATCGAAAAAATCACAAAACAATCACGGCAACAATCTACTCATGCACGCTCACGTGATTGAAAGAAAAAACTGCTCACGATCATGCATGATCACAAGAGATCACGCATGATTCACGCTAATCACGTGAGCGATGCCCATCTCTAATTTCGATTCGAAAGAAAATACTTTCGAAACACAATGTTTAAGCTATTCAAATTCGAATGATTTCTGTTTCAAAGCAAAATACATAATAACCCCACTGAATTCAAAACTTCTTCACGACCAACAAACAACAAAAAATACGTATATTAAGTATGTCGGAAATAGTGGACGTGGTCAATTAAACTTATACATGCATATTTTCCGAACTTAAGACGTTATTCGTTTTAAGTTTGAGCGGAATCTATAAATAAATGAAAAAAATGTAAAATCCCATAGAAAAACTCAATTTTAATTTTTTGCGAATTTTTAAATTTTGCAATTCCAGACTATTACATACATTTACAAAAAAAAATAAGCGAAATCGGTAAAGCCGTTCTTAAGTTATGCACTTAGCATAATAATAATAGATAAGTTTTCTAGAGTTAGAAATAGTATGTACAGTAAATTCATAAACAGTAGCGGCCTAACATGCATAACAACAAAACTTGACATGAAGTTGCCATAAAGTGATTCATAATTAATCAGACCGGATAGCGCGCTCTTTTAAAAATCTATTCCGCCTACATGTTTAAACAGGTTTCTCGAGTTTTGAAACATACATACATACATACGAGTACATATATTTTTACGTTTTTAATTTTGTCGTTTATTTCTAGATGCCTTTCTTCGTCTAAGCCGTCAAATATTTGTATCAGATTCTGATGATGATGAACAACTTCAAGATGATATTAACCAGATAAATAATAATGTGAGCTCAAGAATTGAAGTTATACCGGAGAAAAAAACCAATGGAGTCAACAAGCCTTCAAGTTCTAAGACTAATAGCACAACTTCAAAAGAATCTCGCATAACATCCTCAAGATCCTTAAGATCTAGCCAATGTCCTAGAAATTCTGCTGCTATAAACGTAATTAATAATGAAACAATTCTACCTCAAAGAAGTCATCCTACTAAAAATGAAAACTCTTTTAACACCGCACACAATAATGATGATAACAATAAAAATAAAGGGCGAATTGGATGTAGCAAAACAAATGGCTGTAAGACAATGTCTCCTTTATTGGACGTGGATGATGCTACTGCTTTTGGAAGCAGTAGTCCTGGCAAATGTCATAAAAAAAGGCGCTGTACAGAAGTAGAGAGATTAGATGATTTTCCAACAACAAGCTCTACAAATTCAAGAAACATCTTTCGCAATGGTTTATTTGAGGAAAACGGAGATGTTTCGGTAAAGTCTTCAAAAAATCATCAAGCACTTCAGTCACCCTTAAAAAAACGAAAAATTTCCATTAGTGATTATATCAAAGTTCGTAGTGATTTTAGCAGCACAAACATTGTGGCACAGCTAGAGCAGGAAGAGTTTGAATTTAACAGCAATGAAACAAACATCAATGATATATTTGCCATCCGGGAGGAAAATATTTACAATAATGGACAATTAACGCCCCAAAGGCCAAATGCAATTAATAGAGAAAATATCATGGAAAACCATGAATATGCTATATCTTCGGCTCAATACACAAACAACAATTCCAATTTGTTTACCCCTGACAGTGGCATCAGCTTAAATAATTCTACAACACCCAGCACTGCAGACCATAACGATATTGAGGCTTCCACCTCTACTACTGCAACGAGAATCGGTACATACCTTTCGCCCTGTTACGAACACAGCAATAATTATGATGTTAAAAACATAGAAGAACATGAAGGTGACGAAGATGAGGGCGTTGTCGTGATCAATACTCGTAAAAGGAATTCAAATCAATTTCAGAAAAAAGTTGCCCGAGTGCGACGTAACTATAGAAAGCAATTTTTTGATGATACCGAAAGTGATTAGATTCAGTGAACTTAACTCATATCTTGCTGCGAGATCATAATAACTGCTGTCATAATATCAAATTTATCTTAGCATTATTTTAAGTTCATACATACTCAAAATTACACAATAAAACTACGCATACTATAAATAGGATTTACGAAAATTATACAAGACTTACTTAACACTCTCTCTCATTAATGCCACAAAAAAAATAAAAAATAAAAAACAAAATCATTTTCAAACAGTATTTTGTTCTCCATTTATACCAACTCTCATACGACTGATACGCAATATACTTAGGTATACATGGTGTGTTTAACAGTCAGTAACTTTAGAAAAGATATCGGCTTTTGAAAACCAACATTTATTTTCTGTGAATATTTTAAAAATAAAAATATATAGTATACATACGTACATACACATCAAATATTATAATTATTAATTAATGTATTATTTGTCTTAATGATTCTGCAATGTCAACATTTAAATAATTTAATTAATAAAAATTGTATTTCAAAAATTAAATTGGTTTGAACACTGAAACTCTTTCCCGGTTCAGCTGGCCATACACTTGCGATATGTTCGTGTTCGTCGTAAGTTTTTATGTGGTTGTTAACATACATACAAATCAAATGCAATTGCAAATTTAAAATTATTTTATATGTTCGATTTTTCATGTTAATGGATTCTATAGAAATTTAAAAAAGGTAAAATATACAAGAAATGAAGTGAAAACATTAATCCGATCAATCACACATGTACAAACATACATAAGGGTGATCCATTTAGACCTTTTTTCACAGATCAGGTGGGAATGGTGTCATACTTTTACTTCATTTTCATTTAGTATTGTTTGACAACTCATCTTGAAAGGACTTACACCACAACGACGTCTCCAAATCATTCAGCTGTGTTACGAAAATCATCTTTTATTTATTTTTTATGCAACATATGAATGCATCATCGACTTTACGAGCCCACTATTGCCAATACCATCCGCAAATTCGAGTCTAGTGTACGTTATGTCATGACATCAAGCCTGTAATGAGGACTTGGAAGCCAGCATTACTCGCTTAATTCGTGAGATACCGGAAGATATGCTGGATTACATATACATATGCATATTGACAAGATATTTTAGGAAATAAAAAAACATGGACCCACTGATGTTTCAAAATTATAAAGTATATTAATTTCAAATGCGATATTTTAACCTACAGAATCGACCCAAAGAGCACTGATCATTAAAAATTCACTTTCTTCACCTTCATACATTATTTACAAGCTATTGAATGAGTTGTATGTTGTAAACATGTTGTTAGTAATTGCCGCAAAAGTTAAAAATTTCCCGAAAATTTTTTAACTATTCCCAATTTTATGTAGTTGATTGTTTTCTTGAATTTTTAACGGTTTGCTACCTATGGACCTGGGTACCAGGGCATGCGAATGTGCCTGGCAATATAATTGCGGACAAGCTAGCCAGGGAGGGATCTCGTTTACAAGAATGGGACACCGACCGGCTAGTGGGAGCCCCACTAAAAAGCTGCAAAATTCTTACTCAACAGAAACTTATAGGGTTAGCACAAGCTAGATGGTTCAATGAACCCACATGTGCTGTCTCCAGATTAACCTGGCCCCAATATGATCGAGCAAAATCAGCCATCATTCTGGGGATCCCTCGACATCAGCTACGTATACTTGTGGCTGTCCTAACAGGGCACTGCTTTATAGGTGCCCACGCAAATAGACTAAATCTCCCTTTCAACGACTTCTGTAGAAGTTGTCATATTGAGGAGGAGGAAGAAACCGTAAAGCACCTCCTCTGTCAATGTCCAGCTCTGTCTCATTACAGAGCCATCTATCTAGGTAACTCAACTTTACCCGAACTCGCAGACCTTACGGAATGCAATCTGAAGGGAATAAACAAGTTTATTCGGAAAACCGGTTGGTTCAATACTGACCAAAATATAGGATAGCCAATATTTTTTATTTTTTTCTCGCTATCCATAACGGGCATCACAAAGGGACCTATTCTTCTGGACCCAAGTGGGCCGGTTGCTTGAAATCGGCAGCCTGTGCAACCTAACCTAACCTACCTATGGACCTGAACATTGAAAAAAAGGTAAAAAAAATAGAATTTTTTTTAAATTTTTTGCGATTTTCATCTTGAAGATGAAGATTTTTTGAATTTATATGTTCACAATTTTTGTTCTTTATGGCAAGATCTACAACTTTGCCTCAGAGAGTAAATCAAAATTCCGAACGATTTGCAAGATATGAGCCTGAGAAAATGATCAGTATTTTGCAAAAATGACACCGAGGCCTAAAATCTTTTGGGGCCCATAAAAAAGTGCATTACTTTGGGAAAAACTGGGAGACACGGGTCTTCTTTTTTATATTTTATCACGTAGTGGTGTCCGTATATGGCTATTTTTCCATGACTTAAAAAATTACACACAGTGTAATAATAGAAAGTGTTCGTTTGATTAGTGTTTTCTTTTAAATTGAATTATTTTTTAAATTAAAATACAATAAAAAATATTATTAAAATATATAAAATATTTAAGAGTTACGATCCTTTTCCGCGCATTGTAGAAGATTCATTACGGCGATTTATTCAAGGCTCGTTTGAAGATAGAAGAGAAAAGAGTCTTACACGATTCTATTAGACGCATTGTAGACGACGCTTCCATATGAGTCATCTACGCCTAATAGAATCCTGCAAGTATTTTTTTTATATTTTTTTATAATAAAAAATAATAAATATTTTAATGTTTTTTTTGTGTTTTATATTTTTTTTATAATTAAAAAAATAATAAATATTTTAATTTAAATAAAAAATAACTTTAATTAAAAACGCTTCAATTTAAAAGAAAACACTTTAATCAAACGAACACTTTATTATTACTTTACACGCCTAACTATCTCCAGAATGCGTAAACGGCGATTTTGAAATAACATAAACAACAAAAAGACACAAAAACATCACTTACAAAAGTAATACATATACGATTATGGTGAAATAAGAATCGTACAATGGTTGTCAGAATACTTAAACGATTCTGGAATAACATAAAAAATCAGTCGTCCAACAATCATCAAAATAAGTCGTAAGATCATCATTTGAAAAGTCGAATACGGTCGTTTGGGAGGGTAAAAAGTAATTTTACTCCAGCAATCGTGTGAACGATTGAAAAGAGGCTATTATCAAATAATCTTAAAATTAAACACCGTTTCTACTTTTGATAGTTTGCCAACATGCAAGTAAAAAAATCAGAACAACGTGCTTTTATTTCATTGAATAAACTAAAAACATTTTCTATTTAATTAGTGAAAAAATTTTAATGTATTGAGTCTCTTCTTGTGTAAACGGTAAGTAGAATACAGTAATTTATTGATAGTTGCAGCAAATTAGTGTCAAGTAAAAAGTTTTGTACAAAATTTACTGGATTGTAAAAGAAATCAACCGTGAAAACAACTAATTCTATGTATATTTAAAAAGAATTTCAAACAGTTTTGTTTGTTGAGGGTTTTTCTTTTTGAAATATATCGAGACCTGTTTCAAATAATAAATTTAATAAATATTTAAAAATAATTGTATTTTTTTCTGCAAATATATTTTTTTTCAATGCAACTGATGTAATTTTAAAACTTCAATATCATTAAAAAACGTAATAATAATTACTACCTACTATTTATTTCCTTTTACTTACTATATGTGACCATTTTAAGTTGTTGTCTACTCAAATTGCAAAGAAACTTCCTCTTGACTGCGCAAACAAAACACAAATTTTAACCATTGAAGATGATAAACTCACATCTAAGGACAATTCATAACAGGTGAACTCGACAGCTCAGATGACTCATTGTTTTATAATTTTTTCTTTTTGGTAGAATTTTCTGGTTTTTGATGCGTCTTGATCAGTTTATTGTGACATTCAAGAATATTTGCCAAGGCGAATGCATTTGTCTTGCTTACATCTAACAACCATAAGTAGTTTTCGTGGTATCACAATGGACCAAAACGGTCTAAGTTAGTCCGGGATTCTGGCTGCCACACTTACCCAACCTACATCTAACAACAATTGCTGCCACCTGTAAAAAGAATTTGCCTTGTGCAAACATCTACTGCAACTTTATACAAAGTATAAAACTTTGTGCTGAACCCAAACGTCCACCCGAACACTAATATTCAGTTAATGAACCACTCAACATGTTAGTTTTAACTTAATGCAAATTTTATTTCAATTATTTAGCTTATTGTACATAGACCAAATATAATAAATGTTGTGAGTTGTTTTTGCTCTGCATTTTTATAAATTTCTAATTGGTGAGAATCTTATTTAAAGACCTTCTTCTGCAAAACTCATCGCCAGAATTTGTGCCAAAAATTAATTTTAAAAATTGGTTAGTGATTCATACAGATTCTTGCCTTTATAAAAAACAAAAAAACCGCCGTATACTATAAATTCTAGCGTAAAGATTTTCGACATTTTATTTTGTTTTCATACAAATTCTGGCGGCAAGTTGTAGAAAATAGACTTGAGAATTTCATAAATCTAATAATGAAATAGTTTTCTAAGCTCTTATGTATATGTAAAACAAAAATAGAAAATAATTTATTTGATTTTATATAATAATGGCCTTATTCACAAGCGCTTAATAAAGTTATAGTAGGTTTAATTTTAGATTTTTATACGGTAAAAGCGGTTTTAATGCATACATTAACTTTATTAATCGTTTGTGAATAAGGCCATAAGGTTTTAACTTAAATCTTACCAGTAATATAGTTACAATTAACGGCAGAAAGGATGTTTGATTTTTATTTTCATGATAACAATAATTTAAATAAAAAAACTATCGAAAAATCATCTAACAGGTAAATTTGAAATTTAACGGAGAAAAAATAGCACATAATTAGTATTTCTGAATATAAAAAAGTATATTTTTTAACCTTTTCTTTAAAATTAGCGGTTTTTACTCTTTGTAATAAGTTCATCTCTGTTATATTTAATACGAAATTTGTATGATTGACACCGACAATAATTGATGGAAAATCCAAAAATTTAGATTTTTCGCATGCTTGACGAGTAATTTGGATGAATGCATTGGAACGTAAAATAAAGTAAAGTTTTTAACTTTCTTCTGTCTCGTTAGTCCCGCTGTTAACACTTCAAAATAAAATGCAAAATTAATGCTTGAAAAGCCTTCAAGCATATGTGTGTCCTAAAATGAAACACACGTATAAGAGCTTGATGTATAGTGTAATTAACACGTGTTTACTAAAGCTTTTTGTGTTGTTTTTTAATCACAGAGTATCATGATGCAATAAACAAGTTGAACCCGTTAAAGCAGCTGGTTGCTTATCACTAATTTCCTGAATGTTAAACTCAACAAAAAATAAAAAAAGCAATATATTTTATGTATGAATTTTGTTTGAATCAGAAAATATAAATTTTTATGTTGTACTAACAGGTAAAGCTTGTTTATTATATCATACAGCGTAGTAAATTATAGTACATTTTATATTTTGTTGCTGAAATGTTGTAATTATTAGTACTTTGACTACATGAACAAGATCTACGAGGATATTTTCCTACAAAGAGTGAAAACCGCTACTGTTATTTTTAGGAAAGCAAGTTAGAATTTTTTAAATTGGATAAACAAATATAAAATATAATACAATCGCATAGATTTTCTTTTTTCTTTTCTATACTAATGTCAATAAATATTTCATTCTTCTAAACTCATGTCACTAGGCTTAAACGGCAAATTAAGTTCCTTACACCACTTGATGACATGTTTTTCTAATACAGAACCAGCTCTATGTAAAAAAAAAGAGATATGTATAAATGTTGTTAATGAAAGTTTCATAATTTAATGGATGTGACAAAACTTACTGATAAATTTCGTTTCCCTTTACATTGTAATCGTCACAATTACTAAAGACAAGTTCGACATCACGCATTACTTCCTCATTGATTTGATAGGAGCCCATGTTGAGTTTTGATTTTACTTTTGCAAAATCCATGGGATTTTTAATGATATCGTAGTAGTCGGGTACTTCCGACTGCGAAACCGGCCTAAGGAATGGCCAAGCATGTTCATTTTTCATTATTTTTTCCAACAGCTCATAGAGAACTGGACTATTCAGTGGTAAATTATCTCCCGTACGACGTACTGAACGTCTACTGTTGTGTTTAACAGAATCTTGGGCCGACGAAACATTACCATTTACCAAAGAATGCCGCTGTGATGTGGATCGACCGGATCGGTTTCGTTTCACAAGGGGTTCATCGTCTTCATCGTCATCGTTCTCATCGTCAGATGTATCTATATGGATTTTTTAAATTAATTTGAAAATCACTAATTCAACTTCGGTATTAATATCTTTTAAGAAATCATTAAATACAAGTTTATTTAGTAAAAAGTGAAAATTCTATTTATTTATGTATATTACTTTCTGCCTCTATGTATACATACTCGTATGTATACTCAAGGGATATTAAAGAGGTAAGCCCTATTGAAAAATCATATTCTGTTTGCTTTTTTCGATAAAAAATGAGGTCCAGAAATTAAAAAAAAAATAGAAATAAGAGTTTAATATCGAGAATTTCAAATGTAGGATTTTTATGAAATTATATGGCGTAAAAGTTATATGACGATATAAATAGGGAAACATTTAACAAAATAATCTTTCAATGTCCTTCGGTTCTGAAGTATAGTGACTTCGAATCTTCACTTTTTGAGACCGATGCCGAAGCAAAAACTGATGTTCGACCAAAATTTAAAAAAAACCCAAGCAGAACTTTTTATTAAATTCATAAAAACACATACTCTGTAATACATATTTATATTTTGGCCTAAAAGGCTTTGTATTACATTACTGAATAAATAAATAAATAAATATCAGCAATAAAGAAGTGAAAGGGCATAAGCAACAAATACATCTCAGAGTACGTCATCCAATCAAGGTGTACTTAACTAAGTGACAGCATTAGGAAAACAATTACAACAATACAAGAACAACAGGCATTTTTGTTTGTGTAGTTTCATTGCGTATGTCAAAAACCTAACCCATAAAACAAAGAAAACAGATACAGAAAAAAAGAAAGTATTTTGTATGTATTTTGACATCACAATGAATAGTCAGCTACTGTAATGCTATCACCTGGTTAAATAGGCCTTGCATCCAATGAATTAGAGTCAATTAAATTTTTTATTTCGGGAATTAATGCAATAAAATATTTTTAGCATTTAGATCGTTGTACTTTTTCCTCATTTTAATTTCTCTTTATTCACACTCTGTTGTACTCGTAAAGTTGTTTTCTCTTCGTTGGAAATTTACACACATGTACTGGTATTTGGTTACCGGTGTGTGTGTTTGGTTTGCATGCTCATTCAACGAAAGATCACGAAATTGTCATAGTAAATTGAAAATAATTTGTCAAAGTAAACTCTGCCTGTGAAAAGGGCCCATAGTTAACTAAAAATATGTACATATATGCATTTTCTTGCTTTCGTATTTTAAAATCAAAATTTACCAAAGCTACTAGATGTAAAAGGTCTACAATACCAAAACGTGAATTTCATTATTGTGAAGTAATATTATTACTTACAATCGTCAAAACGATATAAGGTGCTTGATAATTGACCAAATGCATATAAAGAACAATATGATGATTAATTCCGCATTAACTTAAAATCGCCTTTTTATAATTATGACGTTGTTCGAGTAAGAGATATATACTTGTAATTCGTACTAGCCCAATTAGAACCGCAAAAACAACTACAATTGGAATAGATATACAAATTCCTTTAAGTTTTTGGCTGGGGAGCTGATACTGGTAAATTTAATAATAATGAATTAAATGTTTGTTGAGATTTATTTACGTATGAAATAATTTAAGTACTCAGGTTTTTATTACTCTGTAATACATATTTATATTTTGGCCTAAAAGGCTTTGTATTACATTACTGAATAAATAAAATAAAAACTAAATAAAAAAATAAAATAAATAGCAATAAATAGCGTGAAAATACAATAACTTACCATTTGTTCGACTCTTTCTTTTTTTGTTACCCTCTTTATTTTTGCATTTGGAACACACAAAATTGTAGCGTGGCATACGTTTAAAGTTGATACATTCTAAATGAAATGAGTCCTTGCATCGTGTACAAGATAACTCGCTCCCATCGTATGAACAAACATAACATATGCTTTCATCTCTGAAAAAAAGATAAGACAAATTAAGAATGAATAAGTGATGCCAGCAGAAATTTAACAAAATCCCTACATGTCTCTAAAAATTCATTGATTTTATGTAAGAACATTTATTTAGGGTTTTGAAATTTTGTGCATTCATATCGCCAGACAAAAAATAGCATATATTTGTAATTTTAACAACCTCCAATATCTGCCGCTGTGCCATCATAGTCTTCATACGACTGTACTAATTACATTTCTTAAGAAATTTGTTAATTTTTAATGTTAGTCTTTTAAGGGAGATCTTAGAAGGTAACCAAAATCTTAATTCTTAATAAAATTTTAGGGAAGTTAAAAAAAATGTGACCCGGAATGGAAAGAATGAAAGTCATTTCCTTTGTTCTAAGAGCTCATATGAATATTTAAAATAGCTTAATATATATATTTTTTAAAAGTCTTAATTTATATGTATGTATATTAAACAAAAAAATTAAAAATTTTAAAAATTTGTTTTTATTTTTCATACAAATTATATACCTAAGAAAATCGTTGTCTCTATATATTATTTACCAAAAGATGTTTTCTGTCTGTAAGAAATATCTAGCGTAGTACTGTATAAAATTTTAAGTTTATATGTATTATCACTTTTGTGGTTTGTTTTACTCAATTACACCGCAATATAAAAGGAAAAAAAACAAAGTTTTAAAAATTCCCTGCATTTTCCTTAAAATGATAAATCTGTCCCTTTTTCCCTTCCCTTGAAAAATGAATTCCCTCCTACAAAAAGTGAAAATTCCCTACTCTTGGCATCACTGGAATGAATAGATACATTTCGTTAGCTTATTGTATTTCCGTTAACTAAGGCCATTTATTGTACGATAATAAGCTGACGATATTTATGCACACAAACTTTAAATTTTAAAACTTACTCATCAGCATCGGATTGATTATTTGATTCTGTTGTTTGTTCTTTTTCATTGTCGTCATCATCATCGTCTTCATTATTTGGTTGTAGGTATTCTTCTTCCATATCTCCAATAATTGTTTCCACTATAACTTCGTCACCATCAACATCATCTAGGTCGTCATCATTATCGTCATCATCATCTTCTTGCAAAGTCTCTTCAATTTCATTTGATTGGAATTGTTTTTTGCTACTACCACCACCTCCGACTTTATATTGACCTTTAGATGGCTTTGTTTCGGACGACACAGATGACGCATCACTGTTTTCCTCGTCGACAATAAACTTACGTTTACGTTTTTGTGTCTTTTTATTTTTGGTATCATTTTCAAGACCCAGGGTAGTCACACAACGCTTGCAGTACCAATTGCCTTCAGGAACAGTCTTCATTTTTGGTTTCATGCAGAACATGTGCGTCCCAGCGTTGCATTCGTCGCAAAGCAACATTTTATCTGGATCACTCCCCCGACGACAAACCATACAATTAGATTTGTTTGTTGAACGAGACCATATAATACAATCATGCAGTACGTTCAAATGAAGAAATACCTAAAAGGTAAACTTACTGTTGGAATTGTGAACAATTTATGAAACTTAAATCTTAGAATACCTGCGAGTAGCTAGTGCTCTCCATTAATGAAATCTCCCATTGCCGCAATCTATTGATGGCATCCTGCTGTTTGCGCTCCATTAACTCTTTGTCCTTTATAACAGGTACTCCAAATGGTTGCTTTAAAAAACGTCTTTCCACCGCTTGTTCAACTTGAAGGAGGGCTGAAGCCAATCGTCTTACATATGATCGTAACGTATCGGAATCGTGTAGAGAAATACCCTCGTCGGCGCTGTCTTCGGAATTTATTTCAAGCGTATCGCCCAAAGATTCAGCAGGATCTCTATAGGGCTTTCCAGCATAATTCCGATATTCGCGGTCATTATTTTCATCTTCATTATCTGAACCATCATATTTATACTCTTCTTTATTTTCCTCTTCTGCAGTAGATACGTTTTGCTTAGGCGGACCCCACTGTAATTTTGCCTGTGGGTCATAACAGCTGTTGTGCAGGTCTCTTCTCCATTTTTCCATATCCTTTACTTTAAGGCGTCCAAGATCTCCAGTATAAATTTCACTTTCAAATTGCAAAATACGTTTAACTAGCGATCCATACATAACTTCATTTAGATCGGCACCGTCAATGGGGAAACCGAAGTTTGAATTGTTATATTTGCGATAAGTGTCACTCATCATTTGATTCTTATACTTTTGAATTTGCTTAAATTCGATATTTAACATCTCAACAGGACAATTTTTGATGTGTTCCTGAATAAGATCTTTTAATGTTGTCAGTTGTTCGCGTAAGTCTGACTCTCGAATACCTAGAGGATTAAGAGATTCTATAACAGACTCCAAATCTTCTTTTTTGTAAAAATACGTCCATTGCTGACGATCTACATTTCGTTCGTCATGAACAATACAGTTACGGGAATCTCCAGTACACATGAACAGCTCATACTGAGACTGTTGTGTATTGTCACCACCTTCCATCTTTCCTCCATTAAAATTTCCATTCATTAGGCCATTAACGGCACCACTATTTTCTTGATTTTTATTTTCCTTATCTTCCTGTGCTGCCTCAGTTTCTCCATTTTTTTTATGTGTGGCTGCACTCATGTTTGATTTCTTTTCCTCCTCTGCGTACATTTTTAATAAATATGAGCGAAGTTCTTTACGAGTTTTAGGTAAATTTGCAGCGTTCGCAGTAAATCCACTTCTTACTTTGTTTTTAGGTGGATCTTCTATGCACACATCCATACAGTCGGCTGTATGTTCCACAAAAATCCCTGGCATTGATTCCAATACGTAATATTTCCGATAGGCACGGTCCATTCCCAAATAAACCAGAAAATTGAACATAGCTCCATTTAATTTGCTTACTTGTTGTTGAAATTTCTTATGTTCGCGGTCAGATTGTGCAATTACCTCCGCAATTTTTTTGTTAAGCTTGTCTTCTAAATTCTTACGTTTCTCTGCATCTTTTTTAACTTCCTCCTCCATACACTGCTGATTAAACTCAATATTCAAAGCACGTTTCTGTGCTTGCATCCTAGACAGTCTTTGATTTTCCATTGTAACAAGAATTTTCAGTTCTTGCCGTGCATTGCAAGTCTGCTCCATTCTCTCTTCAATGAGATTTATGGTGGCAGAATACGTCAACAACTGAGCCATTAGGCATTTCAGAATTCGCATGATATCGACAAACGGCATTTGATACACAGTATACAGTTTGAGAGCTTTAATAATGTGAGGGTATTGTATTCGCAACGCTAAGCCAGGATCCTCAGAAGAAACGTACCCGTTCCTATACATAATACGCCACTTCTCGGCATACTTGCTTTTCACAATAGCCCCAGAAGATAGCAAGTGTAAACGCAAAACTTCGCTTACAGTTAGTGCATCTAATGGCAGTTCATTAAGTTTAAATGAAAAATGACGCTTTACATATTTGTGGGACCAGAAAGGAATGGGCTCATCGGCTCTTATATAATCAACAGCACATTCGTCCTCCTCCTCACGTTGGAGGTCCATAATAGTACCCAAGAAAACCAGAATGATATCGGAAAGTGGTCCCGCCACTTCTCTTACGGTAAATGAACGAGTCATTTCTAAGAAACTCAAATTACCACGGAATACTTCAATTCCTGATAAGAGTCCAACGAATGTATGCATAAATTCCCGTATCATAAACGCATCCCCAATCAATTTTGAGGGCAAAATTGTTTTAACGGGACTATACTTTGGCAACATAAGTTGATCGGTTCTTTCCAAATCATCAGTTTTTGTAAGCAACTCCGTACATTCTTCTTCAATTCTCTCTAACAGTTTTGCACGTTTTTCTGCTTTTTGACGCATTTGCTCCATTAACTGTATCTCTTTTTCCCGTCTTACTCGTTCCATTTCTTCTTTCAATGATTTAGCCTTAGCCTCCGCCATTTCCGCCTTTATTTTTTCTTTGGCTTTGTCTTGGGTACTGCCAGCCCTACCAGAAGTCTTGTCGTTTTCAGACTTTTTGCCGAAGTAATTGTTAAGAGTTGACTGCTTTTCTGGTTTCTTGATTTTTGCGGGAGTAAAATATGGCATTTTTCCTATAAATAATTTATTGAATGTAAGGTTTCGATCAGTTATAAATTTCTTGTATGATTCTGGTTTCGGTCTTAGAATGCCATCAACGCGTACAACGTTATTTTTTATAAACATTTGCAAATTCTCTGACGTAAATTCAGATCTTTGTCTCTTCACTTTTTCAAATGGAACTAAAGCTTCCGTTTGTGTCTTACCCAAGTTCTTTAATTTGTACATTAAATTCTCTGTTTCTTCATACACACCATTTGCTGGAGGTTTAATATCTGGTGATTCTATATCGATTATAGTATACGTAATGTATTTATTTTTTTCAAGAACCTGGACCTCCTCGTTAAGGAAAAAACGCTTGCGCAAGAAACGAAATGTTAAAGCGTTCAAAACATTTAAAGAACTTTGTTTGGCATGTTCTATAACCAGCATTACTGGTGGACGCAGACTATCCTTAAACGTTTCCATTTTTTTACGTGCCCGTTTCTCGCTTTTCAAAGCCTCGGCGTATGTAAGATTATCCTTGCCGGTGGCTTCACACTGCCAGACGGTAGAATTAATAGCCATCACATGCCGAAAATAGTCCCTTTATTTTTAATTATTACATTATTTTATTTAGAAATTCAAGTATCACTTTCGAATGGCAGACTTTAATATACTTACTCATACTGTTTGAATATCTCTTTGGTCACCTCGCAAAAGAACACTTCTTCGTTATCTTGAAACGTTTCATCTTTATTTTTTGATGGGGCATTATCGAAGCCATCACGTTTACAAATTGGCATTTTCTTAATTTAATCGTATCAATTTCTTTTTAACAAAACTAAAGGTTTTAAAACAGATTTGTTCCTGTTCCTAAATTTTTCTTTTAAAATTTCTTGTTTATACAAGAGCGTGTGTTAGTGTGTGAAAAGTTGTCTAGCACAAAAAAAAATTTCATGAATGCGATATGAAAATTCATTAAGTATATTTATTTAGGTATATTTTACACTTAATTTCAATATTCAATAGCCAGTAACACGTTTTTCACAAGCTTTTTTTAGTTTTATTGGATTATTTTACATAAAACAAGAGATTTTTAGGAAAATTGACGCGCGAAATGTTTAATATGTGTTTGGCGTGCTTTTTTTCTATTATCTATAGATAATATATGAAGTTACCAAACTACAAATGCGTAAATGCTGAGCGGTGATGCCAGTGGATTTAAGATGAGTTTATTCTAGCAGAGCCTAACAAGGTGGCCTTATTTAGCGTCTACAACTGAGATAAATATAATATATCCCCGTCTGAATAAGCAATCAAGCAAATTTCTTTTATGGGAAAAACTTAAATATTTCCATAAGCACGAAACTGGATATAAGCTTAAACGTTTCGTGATATGGCCACTTCATTGTCTTACAGAAATTTATATGCTGCTATATTTCACCATAAAAAATTACACATTCCATAAATTTATATTTTTTACAGCACTTTTTTTGATTAATTTTATTTATTAAATTCGGCAGTTTATTTTCAATATAATTGCTTGAAGATAAGTTTAAACAAATATTTCGCAATACATGTGCAAATAAATGTTTCTGCGGTTGATACGTGAACATATTGTGCTGGCAATATATTTCGACAGTCGAATACATAATTTCCAAGTTTATAATCGTGAGGATGGCTTTGAATGTCGTGACAACAATGAAGACTCCATCTATTGTAAAAACTAATCTTTTTATCTGACGTTTCCTCAGCTGTCTGGCAACCAAATCTTTCTCTCACAACCAACTTCACAGGAAACATTGACATTTGCTAATTCTTTTGACTTAAAGGCACTGGAGGTAAATTTTTTAATGAAAAGTTCAGATTACATAATTTTAAAAGAAGTTTTCAATACTTTTAATTGAAATATATTGTGCATTTTTCATTTAAGTGTTAAAAACCTGAGCAATGGCAGATAAAGTTGTTGAGAAGCCCGTTGGCAATCCTATGAAATTCCCCTATACTTTTTCTGCTAAAATAGCCCAATTTCCATTGAAATATTATATCAAAAATCAGTGGATATGGCGTTACTACTTTGTTGCTGTTGGCTTGTGTATTCCAGTTTTCTACAAGATCAGCAAGATCTGTAAGATGGATGTTCTAATATTTTTAGCAAATTTGCTACGTAAAAAAGATCTAACCGTGCTTGTCTTTCTCTATTTTTAGCCAACTCTCCAGAAAACAAAAAAGCATGGGCTGAAAGTCAAGCTAAGGAACGTGCGGAACATCATTGAACTTGTTTCCTTAGATCACGGCTTATATCTCTTGTGTATTTTAGTATATTTTCAATATAACATGAATTAAAATAAATGTAAACTCGATTCGGGAATAAAGAATTCGTAAAGAATTTTCGCATCCGTTGTTTACTTTGCTGAAGATGCGCCAAGTCAAACTAACATGTATTTTAAACCTCGAAATTTGTTTTCATTAGCCTAGCACAAAATGTGGAAGATGAAATTTGACGCACAAAAAAGCACCGATACTTTCAGCATTGCTGCAATGTATTGATATCTGGGCCTGAGTATTGCTCATTAATGTAAATCGATTTCAAATTTTTGACCAGCTGTGTCAAATGTGTGATTTTTTAATCTAGCACTTGTCGAATATTCGACAATGGTATTAAGGCCCATTTATTGAATTATCTCGCAACATTTGTTGGCCCTGGTGGAGACTAGATAACTAAGAGGGGATATTAGAAATTAATCCTGTGAAGGTGTTCGTAAAGATATCACCTATTTGTGGGCATGACGTGGCTACGTATTTTTTTTAATTTAATAAAACCACTTATTTTTAATAACAAAATAGTAAGCTTAATTAAAACTAAAAAACATCAACACCCAAAAGGTATATTAAAAGAAGCAAGTAGTATCACGAATGAATAATGCTCTGCGCAGTTATTGAATTTACGCCTTGCCTTGTATTAACAAAAATACAAATATATAACATACGCATATATATTAAATATGAAAAAGTAGAAGAATGCATCTTAACATTAAAATACTTGTAAATTCATAATCTATTCGGTACTGAGAAAATGATCTGCATCTATGCTTGAATAAATGTGACCTTCACCAATCATGAAATCTAGAATTGGACTGAAAGAAAAAGATGAAATACATTAACATTATTACGCTTCAAAGGTAAGCGGAAATAATTTCCCATATCTATCAACAAATTTCCAAATAATTATCTACTTACTTTAATTCATTATCTGTCATATGAGTAAACTTCCGCTTCAATTCCGCACGGCTAATGCCATCTGCAGAATTATGGGTTTTTATAGCTTGAAAAACAGCCAAATGTTTGCCCTCTAAACCTAAATCGCTTCCACCAAATGACGATTTGACAGCGGCACTGCCACCAAAATCGCCATAACTTGATCCTTTACTTGCGAACTCTTCTGCTTTATACCGAGCATTCAAAACTTCCAAAATATGAGTGACGACTTCATTTGGATCATTGACCGGCAGCATTTTAAAGACCATTAGGGTCTTTTGACCGCCCTGTGATCGAACACTACCAAAAACTGTGGCATATTTATTTACCATAACATCTGGAGCTTTCAAGGTGTCGCCTTCTTCCAACCAGTAATGAGCATCAATGCGTCCGGTGCTGTCCTCCAACAAGTACGTTATCTTTGTTGATGATGTTTCAATATTTCGTACAATAGCCTTTACATACACCATGCTAAATGTCATATCGAACATCTGAAAGTTTCCTTCTGGGGAATTCAAGATTTGTTTTATTAACACAGCTACAATACCTTCAGCTTTCTTTTCAGCAGAAGCACCTTCAGTTGTTTGCGTTGCATTGAAATCTCCTTGGTCTTAAAGTTAAACGATTTATATAAAAAATATAGCAAAATGAAAAAGCGATATACTCACAAGTGTCGTTCATTTTTACAAATGTGCTGTGAAATTTCTATATTTTAAGAAATTGTATTTATGGCTAATTTGTTAATGTACAAGTTCTCGATGATGTTGTATTGTTATTGCAGTATGTTGCCGCCTTTTAAAACAGCATTGCCAACACAAAGCATAGTCTGTGATAGCCAATGTCGCGCTTTTTGGGCTTACTTAATCCCAAATACATTTTATATAAAAGGGTAATTCAAGGCAGTAGCAGTGTCTAACCGGGTTGCATGCCAATTGCCTAAAATTTCATTGAGGTTGATGAAATACTCATAACATCATGTCTTATTTCAAACCATAAAATACATACGAATTTTGTTTATATGGCGACTGACAGTTTCTTAAAGATTGATCAGGTATTTTCAACAACAAATTTTGTATCTCTTTCATATGTATCTGGAAGATTAATTTTGTAAATTAAAAAGTAAATGTTCAGACCTGATGTATTCCATAGACTATGAATCGTACCCGACATTTCCACGTTTTTATAAGAGATAGAAACTAAATACTAGCTTTGGGAAAATCTTTATTTTCCAAAAATAATTTTTTGAATATAAAACACAATTTTGTGGGCTTTAAATTGACAAGAGCGGAAAACTACCTATGTACATACATACATATACCTTTGCAGAGGAAGTAGTATTTCCTGAAGTTGTCTTCTAAAGCATTATTGTCTCCACAAATGGCATCCTTAACACAAGAGTTTTAATAGTCTCTACCAGGGTGGCAAATCACTTAAGGACGTACAAAACAAGTACATATTATATATGGTCTCTACCAAAGAGTATTAAACGGGTGGCAGCATTACAGCAGCTGACTATTCATTGCGAATGTCAAAAACATCCAAAATACTTTACTTTTTTCTGTATCTGTTTTCTGTGTTAGGTTTTTGACATACGAAATGAAACTACACAAACAAAAATGCCTGTTGTTCTTCTATTTTTGCAATTGTTTTCCTAATGCTGTCACCTAGTTAAATAACTTTGGTCTCTACCAACTTACTTAAATGGCATTCTTTCATTAGCATGTAAAAATGATCCAGAAAATTTCTTAAAAATGTAAAAACCACACGTTTTTTATAGTGAGGTCATCGAACTTTTTTACGAAAACTGCGTTTGATCTTTAAAATCTTTCAGGTGGAGATTCTCAAATCACGTTCACATTCCCTACAAAAACTCAACGTGTGTGTATATGGCAAGTACCAATGTACATATACTATATACAAATATATATCTTTATAAAAGCACATACATACATACATTTGTGTATTAAATTTTTATTAAAATTAACAAAATTGGATACACTGGCATATGCATAGTTAACATTTTAAAAAATACTTTTTAATATTGTATCATGGATATACTTATGCATAAGTACATAAGTATGTATGTAGTACTATGTATTATCCAATTTGCAAATTAATCTTACAACAAAAAAGTATTTCTTACTATTAAGCAAAATTAATAAAAGTAAATAAATAGATATGTACATACATATATAGTATGTATAAGGAAATAACACTTTATGATTGGAAGACTTTGTAAACGTAAATTTAAAGCTAATGCCAAGAAAATTATGAAGGAGTAAAAAACGAATACACTTAATTATTTTTTAAATTGCCCATGCAAATGTATTTGATTTCAGTGTATTCATCTATGCCGTGATGGGAGCCTTCTCTTCCGATTCCAGACTCTTTAACGCCACCAAATGGGGCCTCAGCAGTAGATATGAGACCCTCATTAACACCAACCATCCCTACTTCAAGGCGTCTTGCAACGCGGAATATTTGTTGAATGTTATCACTATAAAAGTAGCCTGCCAAGCCTCGCCTGGACTCGTTGGCTTTCGACAAAGCTTCTTCTTCTGTTTTAAATTTAATAAGCGACACTACCGGACCAAATACCTCATCTGTGTATATTTTAGCAGTTGGCGGTATATTTGTCACAATTGTAGGAGAATAGAATAGATCACCTAAATCTTTCAAAGGTTTGCCGCCACAAAGAACTTGTGCATTCTTATTTCGGGCATCATCAACGAATGCAGAAACTTTTTTAAACTGCATTTCATTAACTAAAGGCCCAACTTGAGTGGAAATTTCATCGCCAGGACCAATTTTTAAAGCTTCAACTCGTATTTTAAGAGCTTCTACAAATTTATCATAAATACCCTCCTGTATAAAGAATCGATTGGACGATACGCATGTTTGTCCGCAATTACGAAACTTAGAAGTCAAAGCACCATCTACTGCCTTTTCCAAATTAGCAGAATCGAAAACAATAAATGGAGCATTGCCACCTAATTCTAAGGAAACTCGTTTGATACCATCAGCTGACTGTCGGAATAATATTCTGCCTACTTCGGTTGATCCTGTAAAGGATATGCCTTGTATATATGGACTTTTACAAAATAACTCTCCTATAGGGGCAGCCTTGTTTGAAGTTATAACATTAATAACCCCCTTTGGTATACCAGCCTCCTCAGCGAGTTTAGCAACTGCCAAAGCAGTTAACGGGGTATCTTCAGCGGGCTTTATAACAACAGTGCATCCTTATAATAAAAAATAAGAAAACGGTTTACTTTAATAGTTATTGGCTTAGTTAGTCCTTACCCGCCGCCAAAGCAGCTGCAGCTTTACGTGTTATCATAGCCAACGGAAAATTCCAAGGTGTTATTAAAGCAGCTACTCCAAGTGGTTGTCTAATAATAATCAATTCCCGATTGGGAACGGGGGTTGGAATAATCTCACCGTATATACGTCGCGCTTCCTCCGCAAACCATTCCACAAATGCGTTTCCATATAGAACTTCTCCTTTGGACTCTATAATAGGTTTACCTGATTCAGCTGTCATGATTTCTGCAATTTCCTGAGTATGTCTTTCAATCAGGTTATACCAGTTCTATAGGGACAAACAATGTAAAACATGCATTTGTAATTCTTTTGTAGCAATAGCTATGGCATACTATTTATTACCTTTAACAACTGAGATCTTTGTTTCGCAGTCAACAAAGTCCATTCCTCTGAACAGAATGCTTTTCGGGCAGAATCAATTGCCATCTGGGCGTCTTTTTCATTCATATTGGGCACGCTGCCAATTACTTTGCCATTTGCTGGATTTTTAACTTTAAAAGTATCCCCGCTACTGGCGGACACCCAATTACCATCAATCAAAGCTTTCGAACACAAAAGGGTAGATACGCAACGATTTCCCTGCCACAATTGTGCCTGCCAAGCAGCACACAAAACGCTTCTTCGTAACATTATCGATTATTCAATAGATTTCTATACTCCAGTTTTCAAGTGTATTAAATTTAAAAATTCTTTATCACGACTTTAACTTAAGTCGTCTCGTTATTCTTTTTTAGTTGTCCCCTTGTTTGTTAATTGAATTTTTTAATATGTGTAGTTGTTATTTCTTTATTACATTTAATCAATTCAATTGCTCTGGAACCAACTTTTAAATGTTCCAAAGGGGAGGAGATTGAATCGCGGTTGCCAGATTTGACAAAATATATATGGTGATTTGGACGATTTTAAACTCTGACAACGATATATTTCATTACGACGTTTGCCCTCATTCTTGACCTTTCTCATTTTTTATTAATTAATTTAGTGTGGTGCAGACTTTCGAAGTTGAGTTACAAATTACGTAAAATCAGAATATGTACATAGTACTACATACATTCATATGTGTATGAACTTTCACAAAATCATTTCGGGGTAATAATTGGCAATGTCGAATATTTTTGGTTTTCCTTTTTTAAAAGGTACTTACCTATAATACGTGATTACTTCTAATACTTGGACAAAAAAAATGCGTTTGAAACTTCAGATCATGCTGCGCTATATTGTGGTTGGGATAAGTACAACCAACTTCATTTTCAAATTCATACATACGAAAAACATACATACATACATATGTACTATATTTTATTCCGTATTTGTGGTGGATAGCGTGATTTAGTGCACTGAATATAAAACAGAACTCCTAATCTTAACAAGCGCGTTTGTGGTCATGTGCATTACAACAACCACTGCTCAAAGTATCAATAACCACAATAAAACGAAAGAGACAGCTATTGGAAACATTAAGGTTTTCCATCTCTTTTATAAGTTGTCGTGTATAATTCCCAGTCTATGATTTAAAGCCAGAAATTAGCCCCACAGAATATGGAAGCAGCATCAACAATGACTTTTGGAAAAGCATATAATTTTGCGTTACTTATTTTATATAGCCTAAAAGATTTGATTACTTATAAATTTACTATACTGACGAAATGTATGTATCTATACATAGTGTTTTTAAAATAAGTATAACTACTACTCAGCAAAAACTTTAAACCAAAAATATTTTTCAAGTTCGTACATTGAAATTTTAAAGCCACACATACAAACAAATACGCCCTTGCGTATTCCCAGCAAACACAGGGTTGAAGTAAAATATTGACCGTTATTTCTATGGATTATCTCAATTTTCCAAGAAAAAGCACTAATTCATTTTTTTCTTTTGGTTTGGAAATATTTATCACTAAAACATTTGCGGTTAATTTCTCAAAAAAAATTGCTTTTATCATCTTCTGCTACGTGATAGTGTGTTGATATTGAAGAACTACATCCGTAGGGGATATCACCCGCTTGACTATAGCATTCAACAATAATATCTTCTTCGACCGTTTGCCAAACATTTTTAGGAAAAAACATTTGCAAATGATAATGAAAACTGCTCCTAGAGCTCACATTGTTTGGCTCGAGATCATATCAAACTAGCAATTTTGCCTCAAGTCAAGAATACCAACAATAAAGAAAAAATAATATCTCTTTTTAACATAAAAATGTTGTGTAAGTTTTAGGATTTCTCTCTTGAGTCCGGAGTTACGGTACTCAAAACTTATATTTTTAATTGATTATAACTCCTAGAATACAGCAAATATACATATGTATGTATTTATAAAAAAATGGGTATCATTAACCCATTGCAAGTCAAAGCTTTCATCTGGTGTATATGTATATGAATGCTGCTATTAGTGAAGTACAGAAGTTATGCGACCTAAAAAAATAGTTTTTGTTACCTCATAATTTTGTTTATTCTTCAATGGTGTTGGTATTCTGGACTCTTCCCGCACACCACAAAAATCGGATGGTTTGAAATTTTGTGATATTTTTTAGTATCCTTAAAAAAATCCTTCCTTGTAAATGTTTTTTATTACTCGTTCAAAAAATTATTATTTTTTAGTTTTTTATTCATAACGTTCTTAATACGAGTCAACTTCGTTTTTAGATGTTTTACAGATTAAGGTTTTCGGATTCAAATTTAGTGTAAATTTTGGAAAACTTGTAATTCTTAACTTCTATTCACCCAACAACTTTTAAACACGCTCCAATAGTGGTATGGAAGACCCTACTACAATTTTTCGATTTTTCAATATTTAAAACACAAATTTTGTCTTCAAACCAGGTACCGATTTTTGTCACTGTACACTCTTTTTTACATATTTTAAATTAATTTTGATATTTTTTCATTAGTTGTTAAAATAAAACAATTCAATTTGGACAATTATTAAAAAAGTTATGAACAAAAAACTTTAAACAAATTTTTAATATCTTCAAAAACTTTTGTTTGTTGAGGGTTTTTTAGCTAGTCATTGGTGCTAATGCCAAATCATCAGTACACCTTAAACCATATTTTGATTTTTGATGATTTGGCATTAGCACCAATGAAATGCATGAAATGCACTAGCTAAAAACCCTCAACAAACAAAAGTTTTTGAAAATCTTTGAAAAAAGATATCGAGGCAATCTCGATTAATAAATAAAAAAAATACTTAAAATTTTTAATATATTTTAAATTTTTAATCTTAAAAAATAGAACAGACTCGTTTAGGTGATTTTTGACAAAATGATCTCCCAATGCTGGGTGGGATTTGTGTACATCATTATTATATGTACATACTAGTGATGTAAAGAATATCTATTTTTAGGTGTTCGCGATTACGAATATCTGCACCAATATTAGCGAATACAAGTGCCACTTTTTAATCGACTTTGAAGTAAACAAAACAAAATATTTTAATTAAAGAGATCTTACGTGCAATAAATCACTTTCTCGTTTCTCATAATCGACACCTAGTTCGTTTGTTTATCATGGACTGTATATGAATCCATAAACGTTTCAATTGGATTCTGAAAACATTTTTAATTTTTCGAGCCTTATGTGTACATACACACTTATTTTCAGACATCGTTTGCTCACTTTCTGCTTGCCTTTTCAATTTACAATTAAAAATATGTACATATATAGAGTATTTGCACAAGTATTTATAAACAGTCCAATTAAGCTTAAATTAGTTTTTGTTTCGCGTGTTTTTAAGTTGGTGGGTGAATGATAAACCATTTCACCGTAAGTTGGTATTCTTTTACTTTAGCATTATTAAACGATATTAAAGGAATAAAGTAACCTTAAATAAATACTGTAGAATAATCTGTATCAGGGGTTCTCACATCTTTAATAAGGATTGAATTTATTAATTTTTCTTAAATTAAACAATATGTTTTTGATTCTGAAATAAAATAACTATCTTCTCTCTTTTATTTTGTTCTAAAATCTTAGTTAATAATTGTTTTATAATAAAAAATGCAATAAAGAGCTCATTTAATGTAAAATAAAAGAATATTTTTATTCATTTGTTTTAAGTTCTCATGTTAATCTGACCACCCGTCCCCAGCTATAAAGTGACAAATTTTTATTTCTCTTTTTCTCTCTTGTTTACCAAAAGATTTTCTTTATTCTTTTACCAAATGGTAAATATTGTTGAGCTTTAGTGACCTGACTATGTATTATATAAATCGGTTCAGTATTAAAGGAATTGACACCCCTACAAATGACAAAAATACACACGTATGTACATTCACAAATGTAAGTATTGGTTCAAGTAAAAACATACATAAGCAAAGTAAAGAGTAACTTCAGGTATATATCAGTAATAAAATCTTTTATCATCAAATGAGTGAAGTTGAAAATGTAAAAGAGATAAGAACTGAAAGAGATGAGAATTTAATATGGATGTGCATGTTCATTACGTATGGATGTGTTATATTCAAGCAAAAACTTAACAAAATAAATGTGCGTGCTTGTGTTTTATTTTATTTATTGTTTTTTTCTATTAGGAAGGGAATGAGTAATTAGGTAGTTTTTTCTCTTTAAATAAATGCAACTAAAAAAAGTATATGTTTAAACTGGCGGTCGAAATTCGACCACTATGCGAACTCTAGTTGATTTAAATAACTGCTAAATACAATTTCATACACATTATACTAAAAAGTTATTGAAGAAAAGATGTATAGGTTGTCTAGATTTTAGAATTATACATACTAACTCATTATTAATTATTCGCGTACTCCCTTTATATATAAATAATTATAATCATAAATATGATACTTTTGTTTTTTTATTTAATCGTTTAATGGGAAAAGTTGAAAAAAACATTTATCAACTCGATATGATAATATAAAATACGAATATTTTAGCAGTTAAAAAAACTTAGTTCAATTTTAAATCAAATAGATTAGAATGTTTTATGTTAGATGTTATTTGATTATTAATTTAACATGATATGAAGAAAAAGTTTTAAATTTTTTTGTAATTTTATAAAAAACATTTAATAAAAAATATTAAGTATGTATTTAATTAAAAAACTGCTCCAAACTTAAGATCAACAATGTAAAGTTTCTTCAGGGAAAAAAATAAAACTAATAATCATATTGAAAAATATAAAGCTATTGTTGACCTGAAGCTTGGAGAAGTTTTTTAATAAGATATCAATGAAACAGTCTAAAAATTAAAATAATATTGAATATTATTAAGTTAAAAATAAAAGTTATTGAATAAAAATAATTACAAATTAATATTTCATAGCTTAGTATGCGTTGTAAATTTATACAAGCAAACAAAACTGCTAATAATCATAGTCACAAAATCGAGCTGTTATTTCAATAAACAATGTTATTTCATTATTATTTAGCACATATGTACGTATATCGCTCCTTTATTGCATCTTAGTCACATCTAAAAAAAACTCGTTCGTCAGAAAACGAGTTTAAAGTTTTTAATTTACACGCACATAAATGGAAAAGTAAAAAACTATTCTCACCTCAGGAGGTGAGCAAACAAGATACTTGTATAAATTATTTTCACTAAATGAAGATCGATACGGCGAATATTTCTGCATTGTTAACTCCAAAATCACGTTTTTGAGATATGACTAAGTTGCACTGAAGGTATGTATAACTATTACCGGAAGTCCTCCGAATATTTTTTTGTTGTATTTCCCTAATTATTATTTACAGTAATGTATTTTTGAACGTTAATATTCGCGAAATGTTCGCCTGAATTTGTCGAACACGAATGTCAAAAATATTCGAATATTCGCGAAACATCACTAGCACACATATGTATTTACGAACATATATAAAAATATATGTACATATATATATATATATATATATATATATATATATATATATATATATATATATATATATATATATATTGTATTTATAGGAATTTAAGTGTGGCATGTATTAATAGCCACTCATGTTATGATTTCTTTTGTATATTTCTTCAAACCTGCTTTTTGACTCTGCAAGTTGCAATTTGAATTTAAAATTGAGCTCAAATCAACCATTTTATATATTCATGTTTAGTTAAGTGCATTGATCTGATCGTGTAAGTGCTTTTAAAGAAAATCTCTCACAAAAATCAATATAAAGTGGTAGAGATATTTATAAAAAATTTCATCAATAATTCCATTTGATACACAGGTACATATGTATGTACATAAGTTCACGCATGTTCGAAATTTAATTTGACAAAAAATTTTTAATATGTATACACCTATACATATAACTTTTACTAACTTTCCAAACGAAAAACGATTCCAAAATGAAGATAGACGAACGGATTTTAGAGATACAAATGTGAAAATTAGGACCAATTAGGAAATCCATAAGTATGTACATACATACATAAGTACATACATATATGTACATGTGTATATAAATAAAAAATCCAAATTAGTTGAATTCTGAGGTAACATACAAAAAAATTTACAAACTTATAATCTTCACCTTTTATAACACGAATTATGTCTGTGTTTTTTAGTGGAATGTTAAAAACTTGTATTTAAAATTTATATTTTAAATTTAATATATAACTGAAAATTGTTCTAGTTTCAGTGCTACCGCATCACAATCAATTATAAATCTGGTAACTTAGAACATCATCCCCAAGTTATAGAAAATAAAATCAAAAGAAAAATGAAACATCTACTAAAAAGAAACAGTCGAAAAGTGAATGTGAGTGACTGTGGAACCTTAGATTGTTCCGAATCGCAGAAAGAGAAAGAAGTGGAGATATATAAGTCTATATCAGAAGATACTGGAAAACTTAAAGACCAGAACAATAAAATAACGAGTATCAAAAAAGGTAAAAAATGTGTTACGTACAAAAAGTAAAAATTAATCATCTATGTATGTATGTACATGGATATATGTATACTTTGATATGCAAATACCAATATTTAGCAATTGTATTCAAATCATAATCGAGAGGGTGCCAACTGTTCGAACAATTGAAGAAAGATACATGTGGATGGGTGTAAAATCTACACTAGACACATGCACTTTTTTTTAGATTTGTGAATTCCATTTTGAAAGAACCTCTTGAGAAAAAAATTATACATACATATAGACATATTGTATGTGGGTATACACTAAGGAGTACCATGTGTAATGAAATTTTAAGTAGATATTGCGTCAGCAACATTTTATCCATTTAATACGATTACTTTTCATTAAAAAAGTACGCCCATACATATGCGAGTATGTATATACTTATGTACATATTTATACATACATACATATGCATATATCTATCTAATTCAATTTGCGTTTATGAAAGTATGCAATAATTGTTCAACATACATATGTAGATATGTATGCAAATTTGTATATGTATTTACACTTATTAAATTCCATAAGGTATAGATTTATATTAAAGACCGACCGAAGCCAGTTTAGAGATCGAACCGAACAAACAATTCTAGTTTCCCAATGCACCACCAAATAAAAAAACAGGGTGCTATAAAATTGAAAAATAAAAAAATATTAAATGGATAAAGGTTCGGAAACTCATAGTTTAAGAGATATGGAAATCTGAAGTTTTCATCTATAAATGCAATTTTCCACTACATTTCTGAAGCTCCGTGGCCAATATTAGCCTCATTTGAAAGATTTTGAATAGTCATACATACATACATATGTACATATCTTTCTGGATATGCAAAATTTATTTAAATATTTTTATCTTCTAGTTCCCTAGCTTACCCTCTGGGGTAAGCAATTAAAAATTTAGTCTTATAGCCGTAATATCACTTCTTAATGGTTTCCAGCCTAATGTAAAACGATATAAATATTTTATATAATTATAAAAAAACTAAAAAACGACAAAGTGAATAATCGCCAATAATAGTTTTTTTTTAAACAAATAATGTTGAAAATTGGGAGTCATTAAGGAATTGCACTTACAAAATCTAATAAAAATATGTATTATAAGACTGCAGGTATAGAAAAAAGACTCAATTGTGTGACCAAAAGCGTATATAAATTGTTAAGTTGAACAAACATGAATATCTGCACTGCACAAAACCTTCTATAAGTCATACCTACTATACTATTTACTGTACAGAACTTCATAGTGTACTAACGATGTTGACGTAAAAAAAATATTCTTGCAGAAAGCAACATTTTAACAACAAGCACATAGAAAATTATTTTGTAAAAGCTATACAAAATGGTCATACATTATAAATATATAAATTTGATTCATTTTTTAATTTTTAAAAAATGAAATGCATGTATGTATATAGACTAGACCAGCTAAAAAACCCTCAACAAACAAAAGTTTTTTAAAATCTTTGAAAAAAGATATCGAGGCAATCTCTATTAATAAATTTTAAAAAATATTTTTTCGATATCGAATGCCATAATTGCCCTCTGATATGTATGATTTTAAAATCTGTGAGGAATTTAAAAGTCATATATGACCTAATCTCAAATTAAAAACTTAGTGCAAAATGAGCTCAATAATTTAAATGATTGGTTCAGGCCTAACTGTTTTCAATTAAATATTAAATTTTTGCATGTTTCCTTTCATAGGTCTTGAAATCCCATGGTCATTGCTTTTGATATTTTGACTTAGCGGTGGTGTTTGATAGCCCATGTGTGGCCCATGTTCTTCCTAAAACTTATAAAATGTTTAGCTTTTTGAGGAGTAGTTGTTCGGAATTTGATAACCCTTATACACTGAAGTATATTCATACCTTCTTTGTAAGAACATGTTTATTAAATTTGCTACACGCTCGCTTATATCTTTATCTTCCGCGTTTTTATACACAATAAATAAAATTCTCTGCTGTAGCGGAAAATTGTATAGTGTGATGTACAATTACAATCGCAAATTATAATAAACAATGCACTTTTTCAGTCTAGCTACATTTAAGAGCCGTAAAAACTCTACTGCTACTATCTACTTTGTTTTGTGATACCATGATTCTAATTTGCTTCATGTAAAAAATTATACTAGCCCCGGTCCTAGGGAAATTTTATTCACATCAGCAGTGTCAAAAATTTACTTACCAGAGTACTTTGCAAACGATTGGCACACTGGTTTTAAATTGCCTCAGAATCGTAAATAAAAAAATTATAAAATCATATTCATTAACTGTAAAAATAGTCCATATATCGTTTTTATGGCAAAATTGATGAAAATTTGCACAAAACCCAAGTGTATTAACATTTTTGAAAGCTTTAACCGCATTTGCGAAGTTTTTTTCTCCGAAATTCTAAAGTTTCTAAATTTTTAAAGATCTATAATTAAAACAGATGAACACAAACATATTTTGAAATACGCTATAAAAATTATTGCAACACAATATAAAAAGCGTCATTAGACTTGCATCGGCATCATAAGAGAAGCTTGTTCATTGCAGTGTATTGATTTATTTCCGAACAGCACTAAGAGAGTTATGTGTCAATACATGTTTATTGAATAATATATGTATGTAAGTCGAATCAATTATTGCAAAAATATATATTTTTAATGAAATATATAGCACATAATATAAAAAATAGAGATAAGCCAAATTTACTACACACACGAACTCTTTATCAGCCAACCAACAACCAGCAACTCATTCATAAAAATTTTTCATACAGAAGCAGAGCATTTAACGTCGCCCATTGATAACTTAGTGACTTCGAAAGAGGAAACCTCTGCAGCTGATACAAAAATGGTACAGGAAGATAACAATGTGAATGATGGTGCCGATGAGCAAATGTTGGGTGCCGAAGATAATGAAAAATTGGCCGGCAAACGTGAAGAAGTCAAGTTTGTGAAGGGTGACCATCAAAATGGTGATGCTAAGATTGATATTGGTGTCGTCAATGGAAAGGTAAGAACATTTATGTGAAAGTAATGTAGGATAAAAATATTAATATTTTAATTAAATTTTTGTGTGCACACAGGATAAGCAAGAGGTTTGTAACAATCGTAAAAAAATTAATTAATCGAATTCTTTTTTCCGATTAAAAATTTTAATTGTTGCTTTGCTTAAATGTAATTTATAATTTAAATTCAAGCAATTTTATAAAAAGTTTTTTTGATAGTGGTACCAATTTAATGCAATTTATTTTATTACAAATAAAAAATAGTGTTGTTTATTTTAATATTTCCCCTATAAGAGTTACTATTCTTATATACTTTTTCGACCTTCTGTTTTTTTAAATTAATCTAATTTATTTTAAGCACTAGGTCAGTTTTTTTAAAAAACGTTAACAAAATTTTAATTAAAACGATATTTCGCCACTTCTTTGTGTGGATTCTTCAGGTATATATAAAATTGTGTAAATAAAATTTTTTTTACAATAATCCAGAAACAAAAAATATATAAAAAATGTTCAAAATTAAAATACAAAATAAAATCAACAATTTAATAAATACATACATAAAATATTATAATACCCAAATATTCAATTTCCGTTTCCGTTCTTATATAATAAATTTCATGAGCATGAGCAACACTAGCTGTATCTGCTTTAAAATTAATTCTGTTTCCTATTGGAACATTAATAATTTGTAGCATCTCTAACATATATCGACGTTTGTAGTTATTCTCCGTATTCAAAACTGCTCCCAGTGGTATAAGGGACTAGCACCGTACGTGTAGATTCACTATCTACTTTGGCACCACCTCTAGCCCTGCTACAATCTACCACACATGTATTTGAGTGGTGAATTTAGCAGGAGCTGCTACAAATTATTAATGTTCCAATAGGAAAGAGAATTCATTTTAAAGCAGATACAGCTAGTGTTGCTCATGCATATTGATATGTATTATATAAGAACGGAAACGGAAATTGAATATTTGGGTATTATAATATTTTATGTTTGTGTACATACGTATTTATTAATTTGTTAATTTTTTGATATTTTAATTTTGACAATTTTTTATATATTTTTTGTTTCTTGATTATTGTAAAAAAAAATTTTATTTACACAATATTATATATATCTGAAGAAGCCACACAAAGAAGTGGCGAAATATAGGTTTTTTATTAAAAATTTTATTAATGTTTTAAAAAAAACTGACCTAGTGCTCAAAATAAATTAGATTAATTTATAAGAGTTATTTATTATCTTTACTTTTATGTGTTTATTGCTATATCGATTTTTATTTTGTATGAGATGTTTTATTTATCTTAATAAATCAATACTAATTTATTCATGAACGATTAATAAAGTTATAGTAGCTTTATTATTACTAGTGTATCCAGCGGCCGACGGCGAATCACCTGCATTCTAGTAATTAAATATTAAGCATTTACATAAATATATACGATAAAGTACAAAAACAAAAAACATTCTAATAAACCAAGGCGTATTTAAGTTATATACACCTTGCTAATCAACAACTTAAAACTCTCTTATGTATATCTCTCTTATTACAAAATACATATAGAAAAAACTCTGCCTCAGTTCTACACAAAGCAAATTGGACAAATGCACACACACACTTTGTATATGTAATAAATGTATTGTTAGCAACTTCAAACGCTTTTAGCTCCCAAAATACTAAACCGATTAAAATAAAATTAAGATCGTGCACATCTATCTAAAATCCCCATTAAAAACATATAAATCTTTCCGAAATCGGTTCAGTATTACGGCTGTAAAAGGCATCTCAAAAAACGTGTTTGCCTATTAATAATATAGATAGATAATATTATATTGGAGAACCGGTTTAAATGCATACATTATTAATCGTTTATGAATATTTCCGTATGTACATATAAACATATTTATCTCAAAGTATAAGATATAGTAATATGCAATATAAAGTAAACTAACTTTATATTACGTATATCCTAATCATAAAATAGTATAATTTCTTGCGTCGTTAAACATTTTTGAAGTTAGCTAGCAGGCTTATTAGGTACATACATATGTATCAAAGCAATTCACAACGTCTTCAAATTGGTGAATGAATTCTTTTCTCTATAATTATACAAAAAAAAACACCAAAAATAATTTTTTGAAACTTTAGTACAGGATTTTTTTAGCTAGTTTATATACATGCATTTCATTGGTGCTAATCCCAAATCATCAGTAGACCTTAAACCAATGAAATGCATGTATATAGACTAGCTGAAAACCCCTCAACAAACAAAAGTTTTTGAAAATCTTTGAAAGAAGATATCGAGGCAATCTCGCTTAATAAATTAAAAAAAATATTTAGTACAGGATGTCATGACTTATAAAACACTTTTTTAAAGAAAAGGAGTTTAAATTTTTGAATTTACACACAACTTAATGGAAAAATGAGATCTCATCTCAGGAATCCAGTATATTTGGTTGAATTTTTTTAACTTAAAATAAGTTATGATATCGCGATTACTTCTGCATTATTAGCTAATAAATTGGATTTCCGAGTTATGAGTTGCGCAGCACATGAGCTGTATAACACAACAGTGTGGCCTTGTGAAATGTTTTGATACTTTCACTTGATTTTAGTGCGAAAAGTTTTATTTTATGTTCAAAAAGCACTGCATAATTGAAAAAAAGATTTATACATATATTTCCTTCCATTTATGTTTTATATCAAATCTTTGCAGGCTTTCACGGGCATGACTAAGGAGGAGCTAATGAAATATGCCAACGATCCTTTCTGGGTGCGTTTGCGTTGGATATTCTTCATTGCTTTCTGGTTGGTTTGGTTGGGAATGCTTGTTGGCGCAATTTTGATTATAGTCGGTGCTCCAAAATGTGCCGCTCCTGAACCATTACCATGGTATAAAAGGGGTATTTTAGCCAAATTCCCCAGTTTGGATGTGAAAAAAGAAAATGTTGCAGCTGCCTCACAAATGAAAGCCAGCGGTGTCATTTATGAGTTACCAGCTGAACTTACTTACAATATACGTGAACCAGAAGTTGAAGAAAAAATAAAGAATATCGTTAGTAACTACCAAAACACCAACATCCATGTTATTTTGGATATAACTGCCAATTATGTACCCAAAACATCAAGATTGATGAAGCAAGCGCTAGACGACAAAACTAAACGTTCAGCTTTTGTTTGGACTGAAAAAGTAGAAGTACCTAATAATTGGTTATCTTTGGTGAATGGTTCTGCTTGGGGTGAGGTTATGCCCGGCAATTACGTCCTTTCGCAATTCGGTGATGGCCTTTACGATTTACATATGAATGACAGCGTAGTGAAGCATGAATTGAGTGAAGTGCTTCAACATGCTATAACATTGGGTGTACGCGGTATACGTTTAAAAAATACCAAGTTCTTTATAATTTCTAAGAGCTTCAAAGATGAGATTCCAGCCGAAACTACTAATTATGATCTAACACAATATGGATTTTGGACTCATAGTCAAACTACGTTCCAAGAAGGCTTGGGTGATCTGCTCTATGAATACCATGCTGTGGTTAAAAATCAATCCGCAGAAGCGTTCCTTTCGGTGGCTGATGATATAATACGTCCTCAAATATACAAGAGTAGTACCGGAGAGTGGGGTGTCGACATTCCCATGTACGGACATTTTGTTAAGAATTTAGCAGCACCAAAAGACAAAAAATTACGTAGTGAATTAATTAGTGTCTTACAAGCTGTTAATAACAATTGGATGCAATGGAATGTAGCCGATTTGAACAATGATACAGCTGTGAGTCCATTTGCTATTTATTTGTTCTTATCGTTATTACCGGGCACACCTGTGCTTCCAGTGGGTGACAAAGTATATGGCAACATTACTAATAAAGTTTACGAACAATTAGAACAATTGCGTTTATCGCCTTCATACATGCACGGTGACTTTGACATGCTTCCTGTTGATCCCTTAGCTGCTTTCACCAGGTAAATATGATTTTCTTTTAGTTTACCTTCTCACAATATGTATACATACATAAAATTAGTTAACAAACTTTAATTTTTCTATTGCTAACATAACTTTTAAACAAAAAAAAAATTAACAATGGTTAATGGTTGAACAATTAGGCAAAGGTAAGATAACATTACTAAACATTTTATCTCATACTGTTAACCAAAGAGAAAGTAGTATCTTTGGTGTGTTGTTTTTAAATAAGTTATTGTTATTAACTTTGATTTTTTTCTAATCTGATTAGGATAAAATCGGGCAATCCAGGTTACTTAGTGGTTTTTAATCCCACAGAATTAAATCAATCTCTTAACTTGGGAAATGGAAGCTTCCCAGAAATGATGAATATCAAATTTGTCAGCAATAACTTCAATGGGACTAAAACGTAAGTAATTTTGATTTTGTATAATATATATGTATTGTGATATAGATTTAAAAAATAATTAACGCTTTCTTACTTCTTTATTTTAAGCGGTCAGATTGCAATTTCTGATGTAGAAGTTTCACCATTGTCAACAATCGTGTTTTCCTACGTCCCCCTTAAGTCGGACTAAAAGAGGATTTAAATATTTTTTTGCAATGTATACAATTTTATAAAAAAAAATGAGTAGCACAAAATTATTGATTTTTAGAATATAACTTAAAAAATATATAGAGTGACTGCCACTCTTGCATGCATTATCTGCTTAATAAATAAAAGTTCTTAAAAAAACCCATTATTTATGAACATGTCGGTTATTTAGTAAAGACATGCGTGCATTGTTCCATCCAAATGGTACAATTTTTTAAAATAATTGCTTATTTTGGTTACTTGTACCTAAATTAGCGCTTGTTGTATTAGTTGATATTTGTGTCTTAAATAGATTGAGTGCCAAGTAGTAAAGAGAAAGAGAGAATAACATATTTGTGTTATACATTTTCAGCAAAGAAAATCCAACAGATATGAACACCATACAATAAAAGTTGTTATAGTTAGGACATTCAATAACTTTGTTATTTCGATCAATAACAAACATTCCAAAAATAAAATATTTCATACATATGTATTTTATTGTTTGTATATATACGATTTATAGCATTTTTATAAGTCTGCGTTTACACACTTCATGTCTTATTGGCATGATTAGTACTTTATAGACGAGAGAAACGAGTGCTCTGTTGCATGTACTGTCATTACGTTTTGTTTTCTCATTCGTAATTTTAAGCCTGAAGGCATTTCCAAGCAAATGTGGTCAACGTGACATGATTTGTGTGAACAATAATGAAGTTCAAAGAAAAAGCAAGAGTCAAGTCAATAAGACATGACGCGTCTAAACACAGTCTATCAGTAGCACCCATTTTCTCATTTAAACTTTTAGTATGTGGTATGTAACATGCTTTCGCAATACTTAATTGTTTGATAACCGATTTGGCCTTATAGTTATACTTTTTATAATGATAAATCTCAAAAATGAAAAATTTTACGTAATTTTTTTAGTTGGTCAAAAAAATACACATACATATGTAAAACCAATTTCAATACAGACTCGGCAACAATTATGCAAATGAAGTAGCAAAATTAATGAACTAAAAAACCCGAGAATTAGAGATATGAAGAACTACACTCATCTTTACTACTCCCAAATTAATCCAGATCTTAAAATTGCCATATTTCCAACTAATATCACCAAACAAGAAATCTGAGCCTTTTCCTGCTAGCGAATGAGGACGCACACTATTAGCACACATAATGAACAACAACTGCACATATTGTGGATCTGTAAATACAGTCAAGTTGAGCGAAGATCCAATTGACGCGGAATTGTATACATACCCACAAAATTGTATGCAAAAAAAACATTCTCTAGCAGTTAAAAATTTAGTGTAATAATGTCACTGTTCTTTACAATATTTTTATTAAGTTAAAAAGCAGTTATAGAAATAAAAAAGCAAATAAATACTTAGCGTGTGATGAAAAACGAAACGGCTGATTCGGTCGTATATACATACATATATGAAAGTCGTTTCTAATGCGTTCGCATATACTACATACATACATATATTAAGTCTTCTAAGTTTTTGTATTTTATCTTCTGATCTTGGTTTTGAAATATAATTGGCTTTTGTTTTTAGAGCGTTTCTCAAAATCGCCTTCAAGCCATTAAAAAATGCTGTTTCGAATTCCATCGATTCCCATCACATACCCAATAAAAATTAACTGCCAGTCCCATGATGTCATACGTATTCGCTTTTTCGTACAATTACAAATTAAACAAAATTTTAGAATTTGAATTTTCTCGTGCTATAGGTCAACTTTTTTATAAAAAACGTTTGTAAAATTTTATTAATTAACCGATATTTCGCCACATCCTTGTGTAATTTTACAAACTTTTTTTATAAAAAAAATTGACCTATAGCTCGAGAAAAACTAAATTCATTTAAAAAAATGGTCGAAAAATTATATAAGAATAATTTTAGAATTTGTTTTAAATGTAATTTCATAAAAGAAAGAATTTGTTCGAGATCGGGGGTCAAGCATTAATATATACATATTTCGTTCTCTTATATGAATGTACAGAGGCGGTTGAACTAAGAAATTCATGATTCCAGTGCCACGTCAATCAGTTGCTGCTGCTGGTCTATTTCATTCTTCAGTAGCTTTGATTCGGTATCAATTTCTAACTTTAGAGATTCCAGTTTAATTTTAGACCCTTCAATTTCACTATGTACCATCTCCAAGCACTTCAAATCCTCTATGAACTGTTCGAATACTGTCCACCATTCCTCCGTTGAGTTAGCAGATAACTCCACCGGTTTCTTATGGCAACTACGTGGGATTTCGACTTGAAATGTTTCAATGTCAGACAGAACTTCTTCTAAAGAAGGTGCGGTTGGTGGAGTAATGTTTTGATTATTTTTAGGTTTTTTGAACATTTTTAATTCTAGTTTGTAAAAAGTTATAGGAAATGTAAACAAAAGCCAGCTGTGACAAAGCGGATTAAACTGCTGCCACCTGGTTAATACAATACGAGCTGTACTCCACATAAGGTGAACTTGTTAGTGCAGTTAATAACTTTTTTATTTTTAAGGAATGTCAAACTCAATACAAAAGACCAAATTTTTTTTATGAATGAAATTTATTTGAAATCCATATTTTTAGTAGGAAAGACCAGTACATATTTGCCGACATCTTCGGCCTTGCCACCTTCTTCTGAGTGCGAAACAAGCAACGCTGTGTAAACGATTATTTACCGCCTTTCATTTGGTAAATTGTGTTGTGTGGTTTTGTTAAAACTATTTTGTAATATAAACATTATACATACATATTTAATAAACTATTTTAGTTTAAAATGACCAACACAAGTGTTAATAATGTAGCCAATCAACATCGTAATATAGAAACTGCTGCTCGATCAAAGAACCCATTTGAATTCCTTACAGACGTTCTATGCTTTCAATCGAGTACGGCGGAGTTTTCACTCTACAGTCGAACTAAAAATGATATGGATGGAAAAACATTAAAGTGGGCATTTAAACTGGCGGAGCGTAATGTTTCACCATTTTATAAACAACTAAGCATGGGTTGGCAGCCGAAAGTTAAGCAAAGTGATTTAAATAAAGCTTGGGCAAGGTATTTGGTTGCAGTAGATATAAAAAAGACACCTGTGGCATACTCAATGTTTCGATTTGATATGGACTATGGGCGCAGCGTGCTATACTGGTAAATTAATACATTATTTAGATAAGAAAGATAATCACACCCTTACTTTATTCTCTTGCAGTTATGAAATGCAAATTGAGCCCATTGCACAAAGACAGGGCTTGGGTAAACATATGATGGTGGCTTTAGAACGGTGCGCTAAACACTGGAAAATGGAGAAAGTTGTATTAACAGTACTTAAAAATAATGAAAACGCGAAAGCATTTTTCAAGGCTATTGGTTACACATTAGATGACTCCTCCCCAGATATATTAGAAAAAGCCGATTATGAAATTCTTAGCAAACCCATTAATATAACATAACTTAAGCGCAACATTTTATCATGCCAACGAATTCAAAGAACTTCAATTTTAATTTCTTTCAAAACCAAAATTACATAATTTTTTACAAACTACAGCTCAAAGAAAACGTATAGATTGTCCTTCCATGTACTTAGCCATTCTTATGTCTTTAGCGCTCAAACCGCCGACATCGTGCGTAGACATAGTTACTTGGACTTTATTGTAGACATTAAACCATTCGGGATGATGATTCATTTTTTCGGCCAATAATGCTGCACCGGTCATAAAACTAAATGCTTGATTGAAATCATTGAACAAAAACTCCTTATAAATGGCATCTCTTCCGCTAACCATGGACCAGCCAACATTCAAAAGAGGTTTTAACACTTCGTCACGTTCTTCTTCGGTAAGTTTAGTCTAAAAAGAACAAAAATATTTTTATTAGATACTTGTATATCGATTGCAAAAATTTCTTGTTCTCAACAAATTGAATTCTTGAAATATTAAACGGGTTTAATGCATTCGCTTTTATTATTCATAAATACTCACACGTATTGAGTTGAAAAAATTCATACTTTCACTTTTTTAAAACTTATCGCCATTACGGATGATCTTAAGGTTAAGTTTATTTTTTTTTTTCAAATAAATAATTTTAAAGGAATACAAAATTTGACTCCACAAGTGTTAAGAATATTTACTATCTAACTTTCTACTTAAAAATGTGTACACAATACTGACCATTTTTTTCTTTGCACTGATATGCGACTTTATTCCTGTTGTAGTGAATTGTCTACTTTTATCTGTTCGTTCAACAAATCTTGTATTTTCAATCAGCTTCAATCTTTTACTGTAACTTTAAATACAAAAATGCTTTTTAAATCTTGTATTAAAAGCTTTCGCGTTCTTGTATATCTCTCTTACTCGACCCGACCGCTTATAGAGTGTTGACTAAGAGATGAGATTATTTTATGAGATGAATTAAAAAAAAATTTCCGATTTATAATATTTAACATGCTGCACAGTGATAAAATTGAAGCTCCTCTTTGCATCTTTGATATATTTTCGATTAGTTCTTAAATAAATAATGTATAAATTATCTGGTCTGTATTGGCTGCGAATTTTAAGTGCTGCCAAGGTCTATTAATACCGAGTAATCGCATACCTAAAAAACACGATTTTTTCCAAAATAACTTCTTGTGCTCGCTTGTAATATATGTACATACATATATATCTTGAATGTCAAACTCAATAAGAAAAAAGAAATGGTATAACAAATATAAAAGTTTTGTTTTTACCTTGTTTATTATATCATGGTTTTTCGCATATCAATGAATCACTTTTGAAAACAAATTTAAGCAGCTGAAACCATTTTAGCTAATGCGATGAACTTCGTATCAATATGCCTTGGGCATACTCAAGGCAAATTCATAACAGGGTAGACTCGCCTTAATTCGCTTTGAAAAATACCTGCTTTCTTTGTCAAAATCAACGTCAAACACTATATATAAATCAAACAAAACAGATCAAAATGCAAGGAGATGCAAGGAACGAAAAATAATCAGCTGAGCTGAATTCGCTTTGGCGCATACTTAACATCCAACCAAAGCGAATTCATAACAGGTGGTATTGACAGCTCAGCTGATTATTTTTTGCTCCTTGTATCTCCCTGCATTTTGAAGTGTTTTGTTTGTCAAGTGTTTGACATTGATTTTGACAAAGAAAGCAGGTATTTTTCAAAGCGAATTAAGGCGAGAGTACCTGTTATGAATTTGCCTTGTATCCACCTGATCATGAAGCATGTTGTCTAAGGTCTAGTATTAAGGCGAATTCATACAACATATTGGTGTTGAATTTACATCAAACAGCGTCTATTCAAATTGTCAAAAAGTGAATTTATTTAAAATGTGTTAAGCAACTTTGACCAAACATATTTACATATATAATATTCTTTAGCGAAACATTGTCTGTAGCCAGGTTAATCAGCTGTGCTATCGCTAATACCTCATTGATCAATGAGCATTCACATATGAGAAGAATCGTGGTGGCATAACATGGTAGCTTGTGGGTGAGCGAAGCGAAGAGAATGGCGTTTGTTGGTGTAAACTTTCAACCAGCTAAAATCCCACATTAGCAGAACAAAACCAATAAACACACAATTTAAAAAAACCCCAAATGTCAAATACTATTTCACACAAAGCTGTGTATACGTATACGTGTGAAAATACAGGGTGGCAAAGGTAACTTTCATATACACTGAAAATAATGAGTTACTGTTTTAATTATCCAAAATTTAAATTTTTTTTATACGTTCACCGATATTTTCGTCAAATGTGTCCCCTTTTTTGCTTGTAGTCCCAAGCTAGGAACTGATTACGATAACGTATTGGCAAGCTCAAAATACCTACTTAGAGTTCTATTCCTTTTATGAATGTTAACACCGATATATTCGTAATTTCAAATGGTAACTCGCTAGCCGAATTTTAAATAATGAGCAAAACAAATACTTTTTCCCAAAATAATATCTTTTTGTAATATTATTTGTAGAGCAACATATTCTTGGTTTTGTTTTTTAGTTTACCATCAAATTATTTTTATTTTAAGTTCAACAAGACAGAAATAAAAATTAATGTTTTTAATATGATACAGTTATTACCAGGTAGGTGCAGTTAAAAAAACGTACATATGTATAATGTTTGCTGGTAGTTTACCTGGAGTACGTCAAAACAACATGTAAATGTGATTTTTTTACAGTCTTACAGGTAAACTTCCAAAAAATAGTGTAGTACATGTTTTTTTTGAACTGCATTTACCTGGTTTTTTAACAAAAATTAAATATTACAAATTAATATTTTTTACTACAAATTAGTATTTTGTTAATTGAGCAAATAATAAATTAAGTTCATATTAGTTTTGTTGAATTAGTTTTTGTGCTCTCCTTCCTCGACTTCATTATTGTAGTAATCGTAGTCTGTTGAATGTGTGGATGTTTTTATTAAAGTTTTGATAGTGGTTAATTGTATGGAATTGTCTGTAAGACTTTCCAACCCTTCAATTGGCTTCATAGAATTTCTCTCTATCCCTTGCTTAAGACCGGACGCAGTTGATGCATCCCAAACTTTGGGCGCTTCTGTGGTCGTACGCCAACGTATGCTGTAACGGCTTCGTATAAAAGGCTTAAAAGTACCAGCTTGGGCTGCTAAACAAATAACATTTTAAATTATTAAGAGTGTATTATATTTTTAATTGCCCACTGTACGTACCAATGGCGATTCCAAGCAATGTGACAATTATGGTAATATAGTATATAAATTTTAGTTTCATTTCACTTTAAAGAACAACTTTGAACTGTAGATGATTTTTGAAACAAATCTCTTTTTATATAATCTTTTTGAATACATACAAACAAATGTACATGTACATGTGTATGCAGTAAAATGTTGTATGCTTGATTAATAGTCATGTGTTGAATCCCATGAGGGAGTCCCAGAAGTGACTGTGCTTAGACTTCTTGTTGTTCTTGAATTGATTCATACGATGAGCTGAAAGCGAAAGTTGTCATGTGCATTAAATTCCTATCTCAATTATTGCAATTTTGCATTTTGTTCTTGTTTCAAACAAAAATCACACATGTATCCTCCCGAGATTAGGAGAAAACATTAAAGGTTCTTTGACATTTAATTTACATACTTATGCACATATGTACGTACGTATTTACTTGTATGTACTATATACATATGTAATAAAGTACAAAGCATATACTTATGTATGTACATAAACAATTGGAGAGAAAAAGTTAAATGAACTTGTATGTTGCATTTTTGATGTACGATCGGTGAATAAGTATTTATTATTTTACCAACGACCTTTGAGTTGTTCTAAGTAAAGTTGTTCAGTTCTAATTTATTAAAAAACAATAATTGGTGCACACCCTGCAGTTCCTTATTATACTTTTAGGTAAATTAAAAAAAAAGCCGTTGCACCTGCAGTGTCAATACAAATACATCTACCTTCTTTGTGTTAGTGTGTTTATTGTTAAACTTCCTAGTTGGCCACGTGTTTAAGATATATTTCACGGTGGGTACAAGGCCCCAGTAAATCGTAGAAGACATACTGAGGATAGCTCACTACAAACGTTGTCGAAATTTTCACACAATTGGCCGAGAGGTCAGGGCTTAGCGCTGAAGTGAACCAAGTCACTAAAAGGCAATTCGAAGATATTTTGAGTTTCATTAAATGAACTGCGGTAAAAAAAATATAAAATGAGAGCCATTGACTTGGGGTTTTTACCGTTACCTTAGGATCAAAACACTTTTTTGCTTAGTCAGTTTTCTATGTAGAAATATAAAAAGACAAATTTTTAGATTCCTTTTTCTCCTTTGTTTGCCAACCGATTTTGTTCATTCTTTTGCCAACAGGTAAACATTGTTGAGCTTTGACGACCCGATTATATACTATTTAAATCGGTTCAGTATTAAAGGAATAAAAGGCTCATAAAGTTGACACCACTACAAATGCTAAAAATACACACGTACACGCATTCACTTATGTAAGCATTGGTTCAAGTAAAGCGATGAGAGTGTTTAAGAGTCCTACATACATACTTACATATGGATATATTAAGTAATATGATTTTTTCATAAATGTGCGTGTTTGTATGTAATTTTATTTGGTTTGTTTTTTTTTCATGGGGAAGAGAATAAGTTAGGTAGTTTTTTCTCTTTAAATGAATGCAACAAAAATAGATATACGTTTAAACTGGCGGTCGAATTTCGACCGGTAGGCGTAGGTACTCTAGTAGAATTTAATAGTGTTAAACTTTGCGAAGAATTTCGCACTAGTTAGTTTTGAAATTTTTCATATTTTATGACTTAGTTCACTTCATCTTTGAGCCCACATACATATGTATATGTAAGATCAAAAGACCGAAAATGTGGCTAGATAGGGCATATTGTCGTCTATCTTGTCAACGAAAAAATTAAAATCAAGTAATCATTCTAGAACACATTTTTAAAAAGCAATATTTTAAATTAAAAATTTTTTTTATTGATGCTGAGACTGGCATACGAATCTGGACCATACAATGTTTCATATGTTTATTAAGCAATGCGCTTACCTAATTTGGCTTCAGCACAAAATCAACATATGTATTCGTTTGTGGCAAAAAGAGATCCATGGAAATGCCCATAAGAAAAAAATATAAATCAGCAACTATTTCATGTTTTATGGTGCATTTTTTATTGTCAATAAAATTAATTACAGTGATGTCTTAAATATGTATGCTTAAATATTTTATGTTAACGGAGTCCTACGGACACAATTATCAAGATTTGATTATACAATAGAAACTTGTAAATTGTAATAAATAATAGCTTAGAAAATTCGCCTAATACAGAAGTATATGTATGCATGTACGTACACTTAGGGTCTCATTAGGTAAAAAAGAAACGTTTTTAAACGCTTCAAATTTGTATGAAGAGTACCGGAAAATTTTTCGAAATTTAAATCTTTTCTATACAAACATATTTCCAACGTTTAGAAACGTTTCGTTATACAAAATGTGACCATTAATTAAAATTAATATTTATTAATTAAAAGGAGCGACAAATTAAGATTGTTTGGACTTAGCTCCGGATGGTATTGGTGGTGGTGGTACATCGGGCACGTTGCTGTCTTGGCTTTTAGAGCCATTTTTGATGTTTTCTAAATCCGGTTCAGGTATGAGTTGCTCTGAAGATGGCACGCTACTTTCAGTGGTTTCTTCAGCTACAGTAACTGGAGGTGTAGGCGGCGGAGTAGGTGGTGCAGCTGTGTATATTGGCAGAGGTTGGCTTACAGGCTGAGGATACGTATTGTCAGTGGGTATTGTGTTGCTTAAAGGAAACTGGGGACCTGTTGGCAGGTAACCATAAGGTGGCAAAAATTGTTGTCTATATCCTGTCAAAGAATTATAATATAAAGGAGGAATTGGATTAAATCTGTATGGCTGCAACGGATAAGGTGGTAGACCGTTCGGTGAGGGATAGGTTTGGGGTTGATGTAGTTGTGGTTGTCTAAGGGGTATTAGAGCAGGTGGTAAGCCATACTGATTTAGTGGTATTGGTAATTGTTCCATTGGAATTTTTGTGGGTTGATTCGGATCTTTAGGTAATTCTTGCGGAACTGGTTGCATGCTGGGAATCGGTGGTTGAACTGTAGGCTGTAGTTGTTCTTCTAATCCTGTGGGTGGTAAGGAGTTTGCTTGTGGTTTTTCTGCTGCTGGAGCTGTTGGTGGATTTTGCGGCAATGGATAACCGACTAAAGGCTGTGGCATTAAAGATTGTCTTATTAACTGAGGCGGAACTTGGGGAGATGATAATGGATATCGCAACTAATATAAATGTATAAAAAAATTATGATTGTGGTCAGTTAATGAAATAATTATGTATGTCGATTAAGATTAAGGCAAACCTGTTCTTTTGGCGGGAGAGCTGGTGCTATGGGCTGAGCAAGTCTTAACACATGCGGATTATAAACCCCATATGGATTATATGGACCATAAGGATAATGAGCGATACCAGATTCATGTATTGTTGGCTGTATTACTGGAAACGCTCGACTTTGTACCAAATCTTCGTCTGTCGTTATTAAAGCATTGTATACTTTGGGCTTGCGGCGCAAAGTTGCTTTTCCATCACAATACACTTGGGTCAGCATTAAAATTTGCATAACTATTGCAAGCTGTAATGAGATACAATCAAAATAAATCCTTTGTAACTGTTGACACATTTTTAATAATTGGGTGTGTTTTCATTTAGAATATTATAAACAATACAGTCAGTCGCATTTTCATAAAAAAACTTGATTATTTTAAAGAGGGTGTGTTCTTGGAGTTAATACATATGTACATACATATATTTAGTTAATACTTAAGTACATGTGTAACTATAAATATTACTTAAGCTAAATAACATTTTCATTTCGTACTGTAGTTTTTTTTAATTAAAAACCATTTGTTATTCGTTCGAATAGCCCACTAATTTGAAATCTAAATCGATCAAGGGTGTATAGCTCGAACAATTGAATACCCTTGTTGTAGTTCTTTTTCAGATAGTTATTAATTGTAACACAAAAATAAAGTGTGAATAATTTGTACGTTGTACAAAACAAGACGGAAATATCAATTTTAATAAAATCTTATTAACCGCCGGCATATCATACTGAAATTGTTTTAAAGCCTGTCAATAATTTCATACAACAAAAATTGATTGACACATAAAGTTTAACATATTTCTTTGAGATCTTAAAGGCGACAACTAATAATTTGTATGTCTTTTTAATTTACCAATTTATGTACATAGATATTGATTATCTTATGAGTATGGTTAATTGTTTATATCTTTCTGTAAAAACTAGAGACGGGATCGTGATTAAGCTTTGATACATTATCATGCACGCTCATGAGCACACAAAGTTGTTCAGGCTCACTCATGTGCTACTTATGTTGTGCCTGGTCATGAAGGCCATGTTGAAAACGAGAAGAGTGACAGACTGTTCAGCAAACTAAGGAATTCGTCGTGTTTTCATAGAACCACAGAAGAAGGCCTTCTTTGGCATCATCAATTGTTATGGTAAAGAGAAAGAAGACAGGGTTCTGGGTTGAGTCGCTGTTCGTTCGGCAGTGAAGAGTTAAGTGAAGTCTGTCTCAAAAAACGAAACAAAACGTAAGTTTTGCGATCTTAATAATTTTTTCGTGAATGAAAAATTGCTCACGTTCACGTCTCTAATATAAATTCATACATATGTATATACATATATACATATGTATCCATATATCTATGTAAATATGAAAGTATTCAGTATGGTCACATGTTTTCGATCTAAATACTTTCCCGTTTAATCTATAACCAGTTATTCTTGTTGTACTTAGTGTACAATTCGTATTAGTGCGGTCATTCCAAACTGGTTGAGTACCGTCCTACACCCGGGGCTGGGCAGTATTTGAAGTACTTGTATTTGAAATACGTATTTAAAAAAAAGTAATTTGTAACACATGTATTTTGCCCAACTATGCCTACACCTTGTCTCACATGAAAATAAAACTTTTTATTATGACGTCCAATGTATGAGAGTCTACAGTGTAGATTTATTATATTTTCCTTTTATTATTTTGGAATACACATATAAATGTAGATGCATATATATATATATATGTATGTAAGTTTTTCATTTACAAAAAGAAATTACTTACATCCAAACAACATCGGGTGAGAAATTTTGCACTACCTTGTACATACAGTTTGTCGAACAACTGCTTGTAAAAAGCACTGTTCAATAAAAAGGATTCTAAATTTTAGAGACGTCATGTGATGTAAGTATGTATGTAAATAAGTAATTTTTTCTTGCGAAATTATACAAAGTTCGTTAATGTATTTAATTTATCTACATACTTAGCTTTTAAAGATTATTTACTTACTAATATTTCATTTGTACAAATCGATCATTAATTACACTGTACAACAAAATCAAACTTTTTTCCAAATCAACCAGGATTTGGCAACTGCTTCTGGCAGATGCGATCAAATAATAAATAGATGTGTATCGAAGTTTTTAAAGTTTGCGGGTCAAAGTTTACCCCTTTCGCAAATATTTATTGTGAAACGGTATTTAATGTATAAGATTTGTTGAGCAAACTTATGTACATTTTTGTCAATCCTCAAAATCTTCAATTAATGGCGCTTTTTTATTGTTTTCAAAAAGACACAAAATTGTCCATAAGTTCCTGAGTTACAATGTTGCACAAAAAAATTGCCCATAATAGTTTCCTATAGATCTACCGATACACTGAGGCTTAAAATTTAACTTCAACGCCAGAAATAAGTTAACTGCCAGTCCCATGATGTCACACATATTCGTTCTTTCGTACAATTACATTTTAAACAAAAACAAAATTTTATAATTTGTTTTTGTTTTGAATGTGATTTCAAATTTGTATTTATACAAATAATGTATAGAAAAAAAGCATACGAGAATTATTTGTATTATTAGTTGTTTTTACAGTAAACACTGCTTTACCACTATCAATATTCAAATTTTACCATCACTAATTAACGTTTTGTGACATGACATGGTTGTCAATAACGGTAGCGCATCGATTCTTAGGAATTCTTTCCCACGACTCTTGATGGTATGCCAGAGTTACTTATCGTTAGGCGGTTTTTACACAAACGCCCAAAGATTCTTGATAATCTTTAGCTCTAGGGATTAGCTAGGCCCATCCATAATGTTAATTAGATTGTATATGAATCATTTCAGAGTCTTGTTCTTTTACTCATATGCCTTTGAGGCAGTTAGTTGCGAACTAAAAATTTAATTATTTAATAACAATTTTTAGCTCAGCGGAAACATAAAGGGGAGTCCTTGTGCTTTCGCGAATCAGTCACTCGGTTGAGCAATAAATTATTTATTGTGGATTTTCTTCCATTTGTTTCAACTTGTACTATTATACGACACATTTAATTTTGTTTTTGCACTGAAAATAAAATGCCGGAGGAAAATTATGATTAGCATTTTTTTAACGGTAAATTTAACGTTTCACTCAAAAAAGTTCTTCAAATGAAAACGTCGAATGATATTATTCGAGTTAACATAACATTTTTAAAAAAGATGAATGTTACACTACATTATTGTGTAAAGAAAAGCAATAAAAGACGGATAGTAAAAACTTTGTAGTAAAGTAAATCATTCATGTTGACTATAGTGCTATTATTTTTACCAGCACTGTATGTATATTTATCATGTACATTTACCCTAAAAGATTAAATTCGCACTGTATTTGTACCTAATAGAGTCCAACCGAGTATTCGTTTTCGAATTATGCCGAAATTGTGGTTTTGACTGGTACTCGAATTAGACCAAGTTTTGACCGAATACCGAAACATTTTATTATACTAATAAATAAATAAGTTAATTATAATATTATTTAGTGCTGCTGGTGGACTTAACACTAACTGAAGGGATAATCTTAAAGAAATCAATGCACAAAACTTATTTTTTGTCACTATAATATACAATTTATTAATTTTGATTATTGATTTGAATTTAATATATTATATGGAAATCGATAGATTTTAGTTTGCTCGATTTCGCAAAACGAATACTAGCCAAATCGGTGTTTTATAAATCGCACGATGTAGTTGAATCAATTTTAAGTAGAAATGGGCACAGCTGACAAGATTATCGTGAATCATGCGTGATTACGCATGATCATGTTTACTTTTTTGTTTCAATCACGTGAGCGTGCATGAACGCGCGTATAAAAAAATTGAGCGTGAGCAAGCGTTCCTGAGTAGATTTTTGCAATTTTGTATGCTTTATTTGTAATCTTTTTCATTTAATAGTTTTTTTCGTAAGTATTTCGTGAGCGTGAGTTTCCGTGAATGTGACTTAACTTTTTTCCACTCACGTGAGTGTATGAACGTGAGTCAAAAGTGTAAGGGTGTGCATAAGTAAAATTTTTTTATCGTGAGTGTGCATGAGCGTGGCTGCAAAGTCACTCACGATACCATCTCTAATTTTAAGCTTCGTAAGAAGTAAAAAGTAAAGATTTAGTAGAATTTGTTCGGTTTCGGTTCGGTCTTAAAAAAGACGGGGTTTGCTCGGTCTCTAGAATTTAACAATAAAATTCTATTAAACTCATTTCAAACAAAAAAAACTCAGCAATAAATAAATAAATATGTGCATAAAAACGCAAGAAAACCCAGCAAATAACCATTTGTATATCAGTTCATTAAAACTCGATACAATCTTTTTAATTATTTTCATTTATAATAAATGTATGTATTTTGTTTTACTCGCATGTAAAACTCAAAATGTTTGCAATTTGAAATAGTTTAATGCGGAACTTATCAAGTCGCCTGGCATGAATAGTGTTAGAATGAAATAAAACCGCCAAGTATCAAACTCCGGTTGGAAACATTTTCGTTTAAAATGAAAATCTTAAAAACAACATTTCATTTTTTGTTGTATTGTGAAGTAAATGCAGCAAGTTGTTTGTTACCAGCACGTTTTCTATTTGTTTAATAAATTTGTTTTGTTTGCTGTAGCAAAACGTTGAAAAAAAATTTTGACAATTTTGAAACGAACTTGAAATTGAAATACATATCTAGGTCACAGCGTTTAAGCGTCTTCAATACTTTTATTCATTACACTTTAAGTGTAACGTCGTGGCTATGAAAGGAAAATGAAAGTGTTTCACATTCGTAAAATTCATGCACATACGTTTGAATTTATAGAGCCTGTAGCAGCGGTGTCTGCTAGTTGTCAGTTAGTTTTGGAGTTTTAACACGCTTAAGACCGACAGTTACACACATCTTAATATTTGCACATATTTATGTATGTATATGTATATTGTATTTTTATAACTTTTATATACTTATGTATTTACATATAGTACATATATACTATAAAGCCTTAATTGCCTCAGCGCCAATTTAGGCTTTATAGAGGCCAGTAGGTAACATAAAATATTTACATACATATTCACATATTCTACAAATTTAAATTTATTTTACTTTATACAATTTTCTATGTACAAAAATAAGTTTTAAAGCATTCAAGGTGCTTAATTTAACGAACATAATGTTCTGCGGAAAGACATGACCAATTTAAGGGCAACGAATGCTCTTTCTGAGTTTTAATTTCTAACAGAAAAATAATACTTTTTTTAAGAGTTTCATCCGATCTTTAGTTTCTATCTGGAAAATAACTATTTTAGATAGAATTTTTCCAAGTCACGAAATAACTGCTATAAAAACGGACTTTTTTGGTATAGCTTATAACCGTTACGGTCTCGGATATACATAGATATATTATTTACCTACACAAAAATCTCTTTCATTTGAGTATAATCATGTCGTTGTGTGTTTCAGGATGTTTTACTGTTATTGCAAGGATCAAAAAAATTTAGTTTCTTGTGTTAGTTCTTTAAACTTTCAGCTTTTCACTTCTGAAAACTTCTGAAATCCAACAAACTAGTCCTTATGATTGCAAAAACAATAATAACTTATTTTAAACAGCTTTAGTTTTAAAGATATAGTAAATAAAAATTCAAGGTTAAAATTAAAAAAATTGTGAAAGTCGGGCTTGGGAGACGTGAATTCCCGTTAAAAATTCACTAGTAGTGTTCCCGTAACGCCATTTTCTGCATTTTTAGATCGCCTTATCCCCTTCGTAATACATTTAACGAATTTGTAAGTCTAAATAATAAATTTCGTAAGAAATATTCAACACCCTCGCCCCCTTAGTGCGTTATATAATTTGTGAACAGTGATTAAGTGATTAAGCTTAATTCATCAAATATTTCTCTAGTTTGAAATTACTTTTTTCTATTTCACTTATCTGCAATGAGTTAAAAAGAATGTTTGCTCTAAAAAATTCAAGAGTTACCAAGTCATTCATTCGTATGTGATAAAAATCTTAGAGTTCAATATGGAAATTTATTACTTTACTTCACTATTCCATTCACTCTTTATTCTTGGAAGTTGATACAGTTAGTTATGTGCAGACATACATATGCACATGCATACATATTTACGTAAGTATGTGCAATGTACTTTTTATATCTAAATAAATGCATTTGAATCTTAATACACACACATGGAAATGCATTGCACATTCATACATTCATATGCACATGCACGAGTAGGTATATGTAGGTATAAAAACTATGAACTTAAACTAACTACAAGTGAATGTAATGAACAGCGATATGCTTAATATTCTATTGAAGTCCTATAGCAGTCTGATTGATGGACGAATGGATATTCGAAATGATTATCTTACAAGTACGAAAAAACAACAATATACATATGTAGCTTCTTGCCTCTTTACAAAATGCAATGCTACAGTTGAGTTGACCATCAGGCAAGTTCACTTATTGCAGTCATGCATTTTTTATTCCATCATTCATGCACTTGATCATTTATGTATGTCTGTCACTACACATGTTTTGATTTTTACTTATTCGTAGTTTTATATGTACATATTATAACTACATATGTACATACTCGTACATACTTATGTACTATTAGCTATTGTTGTTGTTGTTCTCTATACACTATAATTTATTATTCACCTTCATATTCATGATTTTGTTGTTGTCTGTCCGTCTGACTTTGTATCTTTTAAAGGCCTGTGTCCAGAACTATTCACATTCGATCACGTTTGACGCCCGTAGGAACGTTTTGAATCGATCAAAGCCAACTTTGTTGGGCTTTTGATGTTGATTTGTTTTTTATATTTAATTCACAGGATGTCACTTGTGTCTCACCCCAGGTGTTGTTTTCTTCTTGTTAAACAAACTCAATTATTCAAATAGTTTTTTGTTTTTAATTTTACTTGAGCACTTGTTTTACAATTTACTTCATATTCTTTTCGTTTTTTTGCACTTTAATTTAAATGTTCTGTGTTCCATATGCACATTTTATTTAGACAAATACAAAAAATATTTGTTTCTATTTAAAATAAGTCACTTTTTATATAAAAAAACGTTTTTACACAATTAGAGCCAGTGTATGATTGAGCCGTTAGACGGGAGTACGAAACCTTTTATACCTTATTGCCAACAATCGTTTGTAGCCGCCAACCAGTCAGTAACAGCAGCAACAAGAGACAGTAAAAACGAACAGCGGCAGCAACAGAAAGAGCAATAAACAGCAGGCAGCAACATCTAAAGAAACTGAAATCTTATTGAAATTGATATTGAAATTCGCGATTGTTGGTTTGCTTTTGTAGTTATTTTATTGGTATGGATGTGGTACTTGTAGTGGTTCCAAAGTACCAACACAAGTTTTTTTTAATATTATTTTGTTGGCTTTTTAGGCAGACCGTACTTTTCTCCAGCTTAAAGTAAGTTTTGCTATTTGTTATTACCATTGTCATTGACGACGTTATTCTTTGTAAAAAACAATGTTTTTCAAATGCTGTTTTAACGTGGTAACTGTATACATACGTAGATACAAATAGTGTTGTAAAAAGCGGCTACTTGTGACTACTCAATACTGTTTCAATTGAGTACTCGATACTACTCAATAATTTTAACGTTTTTTTTAATTCAAAGTAAATATATTTAATAGGTTAAAATACGATTTTATTATTAAATCAAGGATTAACAAATTTAATAATCCATTTAAAATATCTAACTCAGCGGCCAGGCTTATTAATTGGTGCAAACGATTAAATCATTTGCGCTTAAATTTCTTCAAAACCGGATTGCATTAATGTAAAACATTTTCAAGCAAAATTTTCGTATATGTATATGGAAACGCATCTCTGCAAGTATTGAGTAGTTAGTTTTGAGTATTGAGTACCGGGAAATATATACGGTATTGAGTACTCGGTACACAAATACTCAATACTTTTACAACACTAGATACAAATGTATCTAAGTTGAGTGTATTTAAGCAGGAGCCAAAACGGGGAAAATGTTAACGCATGTTTTTATGTGTTTTATTAATCTTGTTGGTTGTTAACGTGGATTAGAGGAGAATTGTTGTTTGCTTTACTTTCGTCTTTATTCTCTCAAAAATTGATGGACTCTCATATCTGTGTGTTTAAGCCAGAGACGGGTTTTATTGTTGCAATTTTGTCAGTTTGTTTCTCCAATTTTTTGTCCTAAAACGGCTAAAAATTTTTTTTTACTTCTTAAATTAAAAAGGAAATGGGTCAACTCTGATTTGAACTCAAGCCAAACAAAATTCCTTTCAATATAAACCTAAAACAATTCAACTAATTACGCACAAACATTAATAAATAAATTTAAAAATCAAATTGAGAAATTATTTTAATTCTTAATTGAAGCAAAAACTTATTTGTGAGATACAGCAGTTTCGAAAGTTTTTTATATTAAAAAAATGGTACCGAAACAGGTAACATTTAGGGGAAATCCTTTTACAAGACAAGATAACTTAGTAGCAAGATAGTTCAAAAAAATGCACTGCGGGGCTTATCAATCATCTAGAAATTATATCACGAACATTTAGCCGCTGGTCTTTGTAGCAACCGCCTGAAACCCCAACCGTATTTCTCATATGAAATTTGCCAAAGAATACATAAACTGCCCAAAACAGAAATGGAATACTGGGTGGTTACTCTCTATTGCGTTGCGATCATTTTAAATGGATGTTATGTATCCATACAGAGGAAAAGATATACCTAGTTAGGAAATTTCAGCACGATAACTACCACAAACACACTTCCAAGGTTGTAGGCAAGTGGTTACAATCCAAAGAAAGTATTGGATACAAGACGATATTCCAAAGGAACAAAGAAAAAATTAACATAAATTAAATTCAACCAGTGATGCCAAGAGTAGGGAATTTTCCCTTTTTGTAGGGAATTAATTGAAAAATTTCAAGGGAAGTTAAAAATGGACAGATTTATCATTTTACGGAAAATGTACAGAATTTTTAAAACTTTGCTTTTCTCTCTTTTATGTTGCGGTGTAATTGAGTAAAACACCCCACAAAAGTGATAATACATATAAAAATTTTAATTTAAAATTTTGTTACAGTATTACGCGTGATATTTCATGTAGACAGAAAATATCTTTTGGTAAATAATAAAATAATATATAGAGACAACAAAAGGCAAAGAAATTTCCGATTTTCTTGAGAATAGAATTCGTATGAGAAATGAAAACAAATTTGAAAATTTTGGATTTTTTTTGGTTTAATATATAAATTAAGACTTTTTAAAAATATATATTGAGCTATTTTAAATATTCTTAGAAACATGAAAAAATAACTTTCATTATTTCCATTCCGGGACAGATTTTTTTGGATAAAATTAATATTTATACGTAATTGTTGAACTGTTTAAGGTATCGAATGAAATGAAAATTAATAGCTTGAGTTCAAATCTGAGTATATATTTATTAAATTAATTAATTATGTGGTCATTCTCAATTAATATTCATACATACCCACATATACTCGTATGAATATAAAAGTATGTACTTATTACTGAAATATATTTCAGTATATACCAAACATTTTGCTAATTGCTTAAGAATTATTTGGGATATTCGACCACTAAAAACGAATAAATTAAAATTTAAAAATGTTTCCATTGTATTGTCGCTTAATGTATATTTGGTCATTTGCTGTTTTAGAAACACCTACTTAATGCTTCTGTATATAACGAAGTACTTTTAATGCAAGAAAAGTACGCAAAAATGTACTTTTGTATGGACCTGTTTAAAACCGTTAAAACGTTTGACTAGTTAAGCAGCTTGCGATTAAAATCTCTTTTAAGATATTTGTAAGGCTTTGACTAAAAACTAATTTGTTAATCTTATAAATTTGCATCCATTTGAAATTGTTGTCTTGTTTCTTTTGGTTCGTTGTGTTTTGCAAAGATTTTCATTACATCTGAAAGAAAATTGTTGCCGATCTGCTGAGCTAAAGCTCTTGTTGTTTTTTTGCTGTTGTTTGGTTTTTGCTTGAGTCATAATTTGATGAATTTGTCTTTTGGTCTGTGGGTCAGCTGCACTTTGCCGCAAGTATTTGTCAGTCTAATGGTCGTTTGCCATTATTATTTCCATTTAAAAAAATTTTCCTATACGTTTAAGCATTTAAATATAAAAAAACAAATGATGTCTCACCATTTACACATGGAAAAGCTATTGGAAAATTAAAATTCTAACAATAACCACTTAGTTATTCAGATTAGAAAAGTAAAAATTTATTAATGCAAATATGAATTAACTGAAATGTGTAAAAGGTGTGGGCAGGAATTTAAACAAAAGTAAGATTTCAGTTAATTTTATTATGAGTTTTGATTGGTATTTTTTCAACAATGAAGAGTGCAGTGCGTGCGTTGCAGTCAAACTTTAAGAGCTGGGCTGTCTAATTGCTTTTTGTTATTAACTATAAATACAATTACCCATTACATGTAAATATGTAATCCTAATCTTTAATACAGCAATTAGAATTACAATTAAATGTAAAAAAGTTGCAATGATAATTTTTTACTCTTGTTGTCTCTGTTTGGAGGCTCTGCACAATGAAGTTATCAATTTAAATGCAATTTGCTAATATAATCACCCCTATTCTGCATTTCGATTGCGTTCCCGCATTCAGTTACGTTAGAATCGAAAAATGGGATTCCAAAAAAAAAAAAATAACTTAATCGAAAGAAAAAGAATAAGGGAAGACTATGTTTAAACCAGCTGATTTGCTATGAAACGTATGAAATAGAAACAGAAGAAATATGCAATTTTGTAAACATTGTAATTGCTAAATTGTAAAAAGTTAAATTTGGCGAAAAAAATAGTGATAAATATCTAAAAAATAAATATTGTGGTAACTTTAATTAAATAAACACATCAATTAAATACGGGAAGTAAGAAAAATCTAGAATGTGAGTAAACTCTGTTTGTGGCCAAACTTCATCCCAGAATGCCTGCACTTCTTCTTCTGATATATTCACGCAATATCATCCTTTAATATTTCCAGCTTTTCATATTGCTCAGGTGTTGTGTTTTTTGAAATGCATAAATTAAATAGTTTTTAAATTTAAAAAAAAAATTAAGAATTTATTACAAAATAATTTTATAGCGTTTTATAATTACATTTTATTTAATTATACACTGTTTTTAACTACAAAAACAAAAATCTAAAAACTTTCCGTTAGTAAACAAACCACTTGCAAAAAGGTAGCTACGATCGTAATGCAGAAAACATACAATCGAAAAAGAAATCGGAATGATACGGAAAAGGGAACACAGAATACCAAATTTGCAGAATAGGGGTGAATATACTATATATTTTTCTAGGTCATTAAAATATCTATTGTACTATTATTTTCAACAATACAAAAAATTGTACAGAGTAAATTTTAATTTATTGGCATCGATCTTAATTCCTTGAATTCTATAGTTTATAAAATATTTATATCTTGTTTCTTTTACTTTCTTTTCTTGTTTCTCGATTGAATCATTAAGATTTTACTTTGTTCATTGCATTTCGTCTTAAGACAATACAATTTTTTTTACTCTTCTTTGTGAAAGCACAATCTTGAAACTATTACTAATAGGATTAAGACAGCTCAGCGTCTGTTTACTTTTTTCGATAGCATTTATTTTTCATTACAATTTTAAAGTTTCCTTTCAAGTATTTTTCCACAATTTACTATTATGCTTGAAAACCATTATATTTTAATTGGATCTGCAAGAAGGGGATGGCGCCTAACTAATCGCACACAGCATTGGAACTGAGAATTAAAAATATTATGTTAAAGATTATCTGTAGAGGGAGTAGTGTTTGTCCTTAAACTCTTGATAGATGTGTGGATAATAGTAATACAGCGTTATCACCTTAAGAGATTTTTCCTGTTTGTGGTCGAATATTTCGTGTTGAGGATCTGGGGTTTTTCTGGGAATAACATAATTCTACTAAACCCTATTTTTATTTTAAAATTTCTTTAAACAAACGCTAATTACGACACGATGCATTATGTTCTGATCCCATATGACGATGGGCCGAGAGTGCTAGAAGTTGTCAGTGATTTTTGAATTAAGGTACATGAAGAAAAAATACTTTAGTTACGAAAATTCGGACACTCTGAACTCTCATATACATATCGTTGCTCCTTTATTGCAACGTAGTCCCCATAATATTTATCAAGACTTTCTTTTGTTTCGCTGATGGTTTTTCTACTCAAAAAATAATGTTTAATTTGCTCACGAAATTTTTTTTTAAATTTTCGTTAAAACTAATGATGTTGTGTACTTTCAATCGCTGTCAAAAGAAAACTAATAAATGCAGCTTCCTCTAAATTCGACAGTAGTATAGTAATAGATAACCGGTAGATAACAGGACCAGTGTTGGGTTTAAGGTTGGTGCTTTGGAAATATAAAAAAGTCTCGGAGTTATCAAGCTGCCCTCGTATCAACAAGTTGCAATCAAAGACTATCACTGTCGCAGAAAAACAATCAAAATAGCTAAATTGCTAAAACAAACGAATTGCAAAACAACTCATTCATAACCAACTGTCAAATTGCTTTCCACAGGCAACAGTGTTGTAGGTTTACAAATCTTCGCGTCAAAAAATATATAACCGCCAGATCACTTTTTTTGAAAATGCTATAAAAAAAACTACTGAATATTTTCTCAAGTTTCTTTTTTTATTTGAAAGTACAATCCTTCCGGTTAATAATGAAAAATAATTCCATTCAAATGGCTGCCTCGGCTGGCCATGCAGTAGCCTACACGATCGGTCCAATTTTTAAGCACATTATCGGTTGTGTGCAGCTGTATTTCACCAATGGCTTCACGAATATTGTCCTTTAAAGCGTCAATTGTCTCTGGCTTGTCGGCGTAACACTTAACTTTGACGGCACCCCACAAATAATAGTCCAACGGTGTCAAATCGCAGCTCCGAGGTGGCCAAACGACATCAGCTCTGCGGCTGATAATGCGATCTTCAAAAACAGGGCGCAAAATATCGAGTGTAGCTTCGGCTGTGTGGCACGTAGCGCCGTCCTGTTGCCAATATCCTCCTCTTCAGTTTTTGTGAACAAAAATTCGTTCAACATGGCCCCATAACGATCGCCATTGACTGTAACGGCCACTCCTTGCTCATTTTCGAAGAAAAATGGCCAAATTATGCCTCTGGACCAAAATCCGCACCAAACAGTGACTCGTTTTGGGTGCGTCGGCTTTTCAATCAATGCGTGCGTGCAGGTTTTCTGTGCCCCAAATGCGACAATTTTGCTTGTTTACATACCCGCCAAGATCAAAATGAGCTTCATCTGAAAAGATGATTTTTTTGGCAAAATCGGCATCTTCTGTAAGTCGATCGCAGGCCCACTTAGCGAAGCGTTGTTCAAGCGTATACACAACCATATCCGTTCAGCGGAAGGATAAAACTAATTATCTGTCAAATCAGACATGACAGTTACCATTCACGAAATAAGGACTATTTGAAAAAAAAAAACATTAGATGGCGGACCCTTTATATAAAAATTCAAATAAAATTAAATTGTTTCTTCCTTGATTACACCTGAATTTCTCTGTAAAAATAGTTTAACATAATGCTACATGCTGCCACCAGCCTTCAGTTCAAGGGTACGGGATCACTTATTGGAAATTCAGTCGGGCCAGCCACCAAACTCAATTGGATTACAATAATGCAAGTGCTCGACTATCCCATATAATCAAGAAAGATTTCAAACTATCCCAAGTCATTGCTCAAGAAATTAAATAGAGTTTTCATTTATGATCTTCAAAATCATAAGGTTAATTTTTTTGTTACGAGTAGTTTATGACTATTTTTATGCGTTGATTTTTTTTTTCAATATAAATGACCTAATTTTCAATATTTGCAGCTCTCAAATTTGTTTCTTGAAAAGACCAGAGTACTTTCATAGAACCAGTTTTTCTTTTTTTTATTTGATATTTGTCTGTCATTTGAAAACTTCTAAACTTTTTTGGGCAATTTTTTATTTAAGAAAAATTACAAACATTTCATTATTTCTTTCGGAGGGCTGTTGCAGCACACGTGGGCTCAAGACGGATTTGAGCATGTTGCCTTATTGATGATTTATTTTAATTTTTTTGTGCTTCTCACTATTAAATGTTTTATGGGACCGACAAACGTACTTACAGATGCATGATATACTTATGTAGAGCGTGGTCCAAATACAAGTGTCTTTTTAATAGTAATAACTAATTTTTCGACATGTTCTTAATATATGTACGTGTATTTATATAATTTTCTAACTAGTGCATTATTCAGCATGTGCATGTTATGAGATTTTAATTAAGCGTACTACAACAATTAAATCTAACAATTGAATAAGGAAACTATATAATACTGTCTTTAGGAAACTTTGTCACAAAAACCTCTTATAATCTTTGAAAATGTTGTAATGAAATTTGGTAAAACAATCGGTAGTAAGATTATTTTTACCAAAAAAATCTCAGCGACTGTTTAGTAAATTTCTTATTGTTTCAAAATTAGACAGTCTGCATTTTTCATTAAATGACAGCGTCAGATCATTGGCAAACGCGTTTAACTTTTTATGTTTAAATCTAGTCGGAAGATTATGAATTATTTTTAAATTTTTGTTCTGGATAATCTGAAGCTTCTTTTGTATGGGTCTTAGCAGTTTTGTGAAACCATGCTGGACTGCCGTAAGTCAGTATCGGCCTAATACACATATTGTACAATAATATCTTATTTTTGAGGTTGAGCTTAGACCTCCTATTAAGTATGGGGTATAGAGCACGTCCACATTTTATAGCTTTATCAGAGATGTAATGTTGTTTAAATTTAAGTTTTTTATCTAAAGTGATACGTAGATATTTAATATCATCTTTGATGGGGATCGCGTTTCCCCGACAGTACAAAATTTTAGTAGGAATACGTTTTGGTGATTTATTATATGGAAATATAATGGCCTGCATTTTATTATCATTAACTTATATTTTCCACTTATTAAAATATTTTTGGCTTGTGGTAAGGCTCTCTTGCATTCTCTTGATTATTGCATTTGATAGTTTTCCACTGCATATAAAAGCACTGTCATCAGAATAAAATGCTGCTTCCTGATTTCTGTGCACCTCAACATCAGACACTTGTATTTGGACCACCCATTATACATAAATATATGTATGTGTGTCTGTAAGTATCTGTGGTCCCACAGCAAAACAAATGGCATCTAGATTACTACGAGTAGTTGGACTATTGTGAGTGCTTTTTAAATGTTCATTTAAATCGTTTCAGTTTGATCTTCAGTATAATTTTATTTCTATGCCATCGTATTTATGCCATCATGGATTCGTAAACATAATCTCTGTTATAATTAAAAGTCTGGCTCTCCCTCCTTTCATTCATCCATTCACGTGCATGTTACAGCAGATTGTCCGCCTTGGCGTCGTCACCTTGTCTATTGGTCTCTATCAATTTTCTTTTCTTTATTTTTTCTCTGCCTCGACTGATAGAAAACGTATGCATGAGTATTAATTCAGTATTGTTTTCCAAAACATTCTTTTTCTTTTCTCAACGCATTTGCAGTGTTTTATTTTATGGCAGTATTTAGGTTAAATTTTTTTCGTGTGGTGCCCTGCACTACACTTCATTGAATTTTGTTGTTGTTTCTAAAGAGAGCTTGCCTATAAACGAAGATTTTCATAATCGTGATTACGATTAAAAAATGAGCGATTAATCCCATTAAGATCTTCTGTCATTATTTTGATTTTCATTCTTGTTAAAATTATTTTTCACTGCAAAAGTAGAAGGAAGCAAAATAATACTCAATTTACTTTGTAGAATATGTACTAATAAATAAATAAATAAATAAATAAATTATTAAATAAATGAATAAATAAATGAATAAATAAATAAATAAATAAATAAGTAAATAAATAAATAAATAAATAAATTATTAAATAAATAAATAAATAAATGAATAAATGAATAAATAAATAAATAAATAAATAAATTATTAAATAAATAAATGAATAAATGAATAAATAAATAAATAAATAAATAAATAAATAAGTAAATAAATGAATAAATAAATAAATGAATAAATAAATAAATGAATAAATAAATGAATGAATGAATGAATGAATAAATAAATAAATAATACTTCATACAAACAAATCTATTGAGATCGTATAAAATATATGTAAGTTGTCATTCCGCACGCCGCTCACAAACTAAAACTCCTTCTCGCTTAGAAAGCAAAAGTCCTTTTCGCATTGTAAACGTGAACGCATCTTGGCTTTTGTACTCTGTAGTTTGCAACGTACAACTACACTAGTTCAACTTCTTTGTCAGGTGCGTAGGATGCGAAAAAGTGTAGAACTCATGGTGTGGATTTTCAGCTTTAGAAAATTTTTGAGGCTTTAGGCGGTACGCCTAAGTGGGACATCCGGAACATAAATCAAGTGTTATAACAACAAATAACTTTTGCTTAGAAAAGTGCTTCAGACGAAGCAGTATCTTTGGCTGGGCAGATGCTGCAGTCTATCTACTTTCAAGAAATAAATAGAAGGCAGTTATCAACATATCGTCATCTTAAATGCAAACGGACGTAATGCACTTTTATTTTTTTAAAGAACAAACACAAACCGCAAAGCCATTTTGGCTTGTCTGCAGAAACACCAAAGGTCTAGGCAGGAATCGAACCTGCGACCCCGAGACTAATAGTATAGTACACTAACTACTAGTCTACGGGGGCTAAGCCGCCTCAAATGTTATAAAGTATTCTTTGCAATCAAGATATATTAAAAACATGTATACTCGATAGTACAACAACAACAACAACAATACTACAAAAACCACACGTATTTTGTTTTTGGAAAAACCATCTAGGAATGTCAAAGAATTGCTTAATTTTTAGTATTTTTCTTTTTAGGAAACAGAATTTAGTGAAGTAAACACAAAACGAATATTATTTTAACAATTTTGTATTAAAACTAAACAAATTTTGACAGCTCTGGGAGATAAACTATAATAATCACCTGATCACTTAAGACTACCTGGTTTTAATATACATACGTATCTTGTTTGCAATCCTTTAATTTTTTTTATGGAGACTTATTTATTTTTGAACAAGTCTACACTTATTTTTTTACAAGAGTGCACATGTAATTATTCCCGATTAAATTTCTTTAATAAAGGGGCCACTTTTGATCGTAGAAGTCTAAAACTTTCTGTGCACATGTAGTTTGACAAGACGAACCATAATCAATACAAAAACTCTATTACGAATATTTGTGTAGTTACGTCCGTTAGCAATTCAGGTGGCCATATGTATAACGATTTTTGCCGTACTTGCCAAGATATAAATAAAAAGAGGGAAAACAGAACATTTCTTTCTCTTGTCATTGTTCCGGTTAAGTGTCATGACGAAATATTACCAAGGAATTATCTGAACTCAGGTATCTGACAGCGATCCTCGATATTGAACATCTTAGTAAGGATCTGGGGTTAGGCAACCTAAGCATATCTTAACATATTTCATTGCAGTAGGGTATTGCATCTAGTCGACCTTGATTAATTAAACAATTTTGTTGTTTATGGCTTAAACGTATGTAGTATGTATGTAAATATGTTTTTATGTATCTATCGTATGTTTGTTGCTGCAGCTTCATACGTTGATAACAAAGTAATTTTTATAAAAATAGTTTCCCTTTTCACAACATTTGTTGAGTCGATCTTAAAGGAATTGTTAGTTGCCCACAATAAAAGTAAATACTCGTATGTATGAATGCACTGAAAAAAATTAAATCCATGCAATCAAAAATGCCAAAAACCTTCCGCACATTCTGCTTAATATTTCGTAGTTTCGAAAATTCTACATCATGTGCAAGAAACCTTCCGCACATATTCGCTTCACGAAATTCTTTGAATAATTAAATGTGACACATTTTTGGTGAACATTTATAAAAAAATAAAAATGAAAAATATGTGTACCTCAGCTGAGGCTCGAACTGACGTACCCCAGATATGAAGTCATGTACAGTACTCACTTTACCATTGTCGACTTATTTATTTAAGACCAAAAATTGCTTTTATCCACCTAAAATATAAAAGTAAAAAAAACAAATTTATTTCCAACACAAACAAATGCGAAATGTTTTCGTTACTTTTGTAAAATTATAATTTTCTAACCTAAAACGTTATTTCTTTATTTATATTTGTACAACAGTTTCCTATATTCAACACAAAAATCAACTATAAGTTTTTTTTAGTAAAATGTTGCATGGATTATTTTCAGTGTACACAAGTACACGAGTTTTTTTTTCCTTTCATTTCTTTTGAGATTGAAAGTTCTTTTAAGAAAAACTGCAGTTAAACCTTTTACCATTGTTAAATTCATAATTTGTAATGGGAATTATTTCTTGAATGAATTTCTTTCACTTTTTAATGCATGACAAACAACATTTAGTCTTTAAAGTGATAGTTTAATGTTTTATCTTTTCCTCTCAAACTCAGGTTTGACACAGTTCACATATTGTTTGTTAACTTTATTATTAATTGCCTTTTAGTGTATTTTATGTGTTCTTGATTAAAATCTCGCCTAATATGACAGGGTCATATAAAAAGGCCTTATTATTGACTAACCCTGATTTACTTTCACAATATCGGCTGGAAATGTCAGTAGGAGAGAGAAAAGTACGATGAACAAAAGTTTAAATGGCCGAGTTATAACTGCTTAACAATACTATAGAAAAGAAAAATATTTATGAGTCAATTTGTTGCCCAGTCTTATTATCAGGGCAAGTTTTTTTATGCATTTTTGATATAACTTGCATAAATTTGCATATTACGCAAATTAGAAAATCTTTTTAACAAAAATTACTTGTTATAACTGACGCAGCTCCACATATGGTTTCCACAATGCGATCATTAAAAATTCTCTACCAAAAAATATTGTATGTCTGGGTCATGAGTTGCATAGAATTGCAGATATTGTTCGCCTACATTTTGCAAAGTCAACTCATTTGTTGAAAGTTGCGAAGCCGTTTTTCTAAAGGTAGAACTACATGTATGTAGTTTTTTTTTCAAATAAACTTATGGCGTTTTCTTTTCTAAAAAATTCGCAATATAATGATTTTTATGAAATAGTGAGCTTATTAGAAATTATTGTATCATCATTTACGAGGCAAAATTGTTGTCTTAAGTAAACTTTGAATAGACTTTTTTTGATAAAAAGTAAAAAAATGTTAATTTTTTTAGAAAAGAAAACGCCATTATTGTCTTAATTAATTTCCAGACGCAGATTAATAGAAATAATCAGCGTTTTAAATGAGCATTGTGATGATGAGGCGTAGTCGATAGGTTTTATTTAAGAATTCATCGTTACATTAAAGATGATTTTGAATGTATTTACCACAGTTAATAAAATTGGAAACCAAAGGACTTCCTCTAAATTAACGTTTATCAGTCCTAGAAGACGTAAAAGAAGAAGAACTTAAAAATATTAGGAATAAAATATTTATTCAAAATTTAACAACGTTTTTAATCGTTGGCCTTAAAACGTTCTAAAAACTAAACTAAAAAAAACGTAGTATATAGCTTGATGTTGAACGTATATTTGCAATATATTCGATCGTTTTGTGCGATAACTGAAATTTTTTCAATTTCAAAACTTGAAAAAACATATGATTATACATTGTAATAAACATTTGTTTAAAGAAAACTGATTAAAAGTTATTATCTGTGTGTTTTCCGGTTGCACATTTTTGTGCATATTTTAAAGTTTTCTGTTTAGAAATATTTGCATGCATATTTTAATAATTTTTGTGCATATTTAAACTTGTCCTGCTTATTATTTTATAAAGAAAGCTAATTTTAAGAAGCGTGTAAAAATTTTTAGGAAATTTCGGAGACCACCGCAACTCTACATCATAGTTGATTTAATTTCTTAATTTTAATTTCTAATTTTCTTTTAATGTTTGTTCCATTAAACTCTGCAATTTGTAAACAGATTTTTTCTTTTATTGCAAAGTGTAATGATAGATGAATCCCTTAAACCTGCAAAGCATAGCAACAGCTTGTCAAAACACAAATCGCCAAAAACTGGCAAACAAAAAGTGCAAAAATCGTATGCAAATTCGAATTATATAAAAACTCTAAAATGGGTAAACCATATTTTTTTAAATATTTTTTATATTATTTGCTCACAATAATGGATATAAGTTTCAACTTAACTTAAGCTTTAGCTGAAACTAACTGCAGATAAATCAAAATCTAACAGACTATGAATAACTTAAGTTTGAACTAAATGTGTCTATGAATACGCGTCAATGACTTTAAATCAAAATCTTTTCATGTTTCAGTATTGAAAATTTCGGTAGATTTTATTTTCAAAATTTATATTCTAATAACAAAAGAAATTAAATTTTCTGACTTATAAAAAGGTTACAACTGTTTTAATTTAAAACTTCTCCTTTTTTATATGCAGCCAATAGCGAAAAAAATAATAACTCATATTTACACCTTTACAAACATTTCATCATATGTTTAATAAATACAAACCACTATCTTGCGTTGTAATTTTTCAAATCGAAATATGTAAATGAATTCGATGTAATCGATTTAAACTGAAAGAAAAGATTTCGCTTTCTTTTGATAAATGATCACAGATTCCAAAAGGAAATAATAGAAAAAGTATTTACTTTTGTTTTCATTTGAACGTATAAACTTTTGAATTTTGTAACACTCAGTTGTATGTACAAGTACATAAATACATACTTGCATATATGTACTTATTTACTTATATTAGACACACATCTTCAATAGTCATACGGAATGATATTACCCTGTCTGGTTGTACATGGCCAATCTAACTTGTCTCCGGCTATGATGGATTCGATCATATTTTTATTGTTTATCGGAATTACCAAAAATAAACAAAGTACTAGCAGATGAATTGTATCTTATCCACGTACAATGAGTACATGAGAGGGAAAGATAAAATTGAAAATTACTTCAATTATTTTTACATTGAACTTTCTAATGCGAATTGATGTTAAAAGTTTTTTGTTATGATTGTTTAGGCGGTGGCCATCATGCTGAGTTGCTAACATAATGAAAATATATTATTTGAATTGATTTAAATAATGTATTTTTGATCTGCTGCTTCAATGTTTATTTTAAAGAAAATGTTTGTAATTTCAATAATTTAGGGTTTATTCAACTTTTAATGAGAAATCTCAATTTAATGACGTCTGTTTTAAAAGACACATATAATGTAAATGAATAACTTTTTCTACAAATTATTGCATCTGGGTTCTTCGGTTGTTTTCTTTCTGGTGGCGGAATATTTAAACTGGCAACACTTATTCTCTATTGCGATGCGAAAGAAAAATGATACAAAATCGAACTATTGTTATACTGAAATTTCTTCGCATCGCAATAGAGAGTACCCCTCCATATTGGGATTTATAATAAAAGTTTTCAATAAATTATTCTTATGTATATATTTTTTCGACCTTCTCTTTTTTAAATTAATCTAATTTATTTTGAGCAAAAGGTAATTTTTTTTAAAAAAACCTTAACAAAATTTTTATTAAAAAGACCAATATTTCGACACTTATTTGTGTGGCTTCTTCAGGGAAATTAAATATCGGTGTTTTTAATAAAAATTTTGTCAACGTTTTTTAAAAAAATTTACATATTACTCAAAATAAATTACATTAGTTTTCAATAAATAAAATGTGATTACAGTAGTTTTCCGATTTAACGAACTTAATGGTTGTCATGCCTGTTCGTTAAAGCGAATTGTTCGTTATATCCAGTACTGAATTAAAAATTAATTGCGTCGCCTATCTTATTCATAACTACATATAAATATGTAGTGTTTTTTTATATTTTATTAAAATTATAGTAATTTAAAATAAATATTTCTTTAAAAATATCTATAAAGAAAGGAAAAAATCTTAACAACACCGTAATGCAAAAACAATTTATTTAAAAAATTGGATAAACACAGTCTGCTTATTGGAATGGATTTCTTTTTTAAAGGCGTATTCTTTTGAAGGTCTCTTAAAAATATTAAATTTGTGCTACTAATGTTTTTTTTGCATTTAATACAAGTGCTTAATGACATCTTCGTGTTTTATTTTTGATCTCTAGAACTTTAGTTTCATCAAGCTCTTCCTCATTTTCGTATTGTTCATCGTTTTGTTTTACATTTGTTCGTTAAACCGAGTACAAAATAAAATTTTTATTCGTAACAAGAGGTACTTATTTAGTAGAAATAAAAATTTAAGTGTTCGTTAAATGCGATGTTCATTAAACCGAATGCTCGGTAAATCGGAAAACTACTGCATTTCTCTTTTTCGAAATATGATTCCTTTTAATTGACGGTTTTGTTCCCTAAGTTTCTGGCAACGCTGCCACCTTGAGGGTATGATTTTCTTGTTTTGGAATTTTTCAAATTTACTAACTACAAATAAATAATAATTAAAGTGCACAACATGAATTACATTCAAAGGAAATTTCGTTTTTGTTTTATCGTGGCCATCCCTAAATTGTTTTTAACAATTAGCACTCAAACTAAATGATTTATTTATTTATTGTTTTTAATATTTGTTGTATGAATGTTTAAATGTTGCAATAATTGGAGGCAAGTATTATCACGAATAGGGATTTTCTTTGTTTTAATAATCTGGTCAATATGAAAAAATTGTATCGTGTTGGGGTGCTAGTTTGACTTAACAGTCGTTGTTATCTTTGACGTAAGTGTTATTCGAATTATTACGTTTCAATATATAATTATTATTTAACTGCAACAATTCAAATTAAAAAAAATGTATATCTCGTCGTTGAGTTTGTGTTGGCCACGAGTTTTAAACGTTCCTTTTCTTAATATTTAACATAATTAAATAAATACGAAATATTTCTTTCTTTTTTACAAAGTAGAATATAAAAAAAATACTTTTTCAACAAAAATTCTTTGAATAACACTAAATAATTGATTGATTTCCATACAAATTTTAAAAAATAAGTTTATTTGAGCATTTTTTAATATAAAGATAACATGTTTTTTTCTATTTAAAAAAGAACTTTTTATTTAACAAATTATTGATTTTTAAAACTTAATTTTAAATGTTCATCAGTATGGTGCTGTGCCGTTACTGCTGTTTGTTGTTTCGATACTGCATTATCTTGCTTAATAGAATAAAAGATATAGCATACCATGCAGACGCAGTGCAATATTGATAAAACAGATTCATGACAGTAAAAGGTTGATGTCTTGGATAAATAGATGCTGTGGATTGTAAATGACGACTATTTTGTCATTTCATTTTACCAGCGTTGTCGTTTAGTTTGTTAATGTTGTTTTTTTCGCTAATGTGAGTAATTTTTTTAATGTCATTTTTATCTTTTCGATTAGTAAAAAAATTAGCAAACAGTTCACAACTTCACATTTTGAAGAAAAACTTAAAAATTTGCTGTTGCAAATGTGTAACTACAACGGCAGCTAATAATTTATAAATTAAAAAAAAAATATGAAAAAACCCTTAAAATTTATTGGAAACTTCTATATAGTATGTACATACAAGCTATGTACATTTGGGTGTTAGTAGCATTAATTAGTCACGGTTCACACTATGAAATTTTTCTTTCTGAAAGTTTTAGTTTGTGGGTGTACGGGGAGAGAAGATAGGGAAGGGGTACACTCGTTCATGTACTTTGAAATTCTCTTGTGTTTTGTTATTCGTAACTGTCAACCTGAAAATGGCTGCAGCTTTTTTTTTGATTTTCTTTTACTTTTCTTTCATGGTGGTGAGAGCAAAAATTTATGTACAAAAAAGTGGAAGTGAAGATAAACATGCAAAAATCTTGAATTTCGTTACAAAAAATTTCGATGTCTATTAAACATTTTGAATCATACATGTAAATTAAATACTTTTTAAAATAATTATTTTTTAATTCTTGACAAAGTGGATTTTTTTAAATAAAATATTTCAAAATTATGTACTTTGTTCAAAAATTTTAAAAATACTTCACATATATCATATAAAAAAGGTTAATGCACGAAAACAGCAATTATTCTTCTTAGCAGACTGCGTTTAACAAATTTTTTAAATACATTATATTTTATTACGGTGTTCTTATGAATTTTTCCTTTTCTTATACATATTTTTAAAAGAAATATTTATTTTAAATTACTATAATTTTAATAAAATATAAAAAAACACTACATATTTATATGTAGTTATGAATAAAATAGAGTACAATATTAATTTTTAATTTAGTAGTGGATATATCGAACAATTCGCTTTAACAAACCGGCCTGACAACAATTAGGTTCGTTAAATCGGAAAACTACTCTATATAGGTCGATCAAAATTAGCAACCAAACTTTATTTGCTTTGCCAGCCGCCAACTGCAAATTTGTGGTGGCCAGAAAAGCACTAAAGCAAGAAATTGCAACTTCTTAGTTGCCAGTTGACATGCCTTCTATTGTTTTCACCAACAGGCAACTCAACTAAGGTTCGACAAAATCTGTAAAACTCAAAAAATCATGTGTATCACAAAAATGTGCAAAATTCTTAATTCTTTAATAAAAATCGCTGATTCTGAAAAATAAAACGAGAAAAAAAAAACGATTGCAAATATGTTTCTAACAGGAAAAGATTGCAAAATCGTCAAATTATACAAAATCTTTAATATTGTGTGAATATTTCTAAAACTGAACATAAGATAAATGGTTATTATCGCATAATTGCAATTTGTTAATCTTTGAAATGCCTTAAAACTTTCAAAGAAGTTGTAATTATAATTGTCTCTTTGGCGAGGCAAAGGAGATTTTATGGACCACTTGTAGACAATCAGCAGAGTGCTATGTCCCGGTTCACTCACCAAGTTTAGCTGATCAGGTTTCGTTCAAGTTGCCTTCGGGTTCACACGGAGATATCTGTTTTAAATATTTTCGTTTTCATTTTCTTTTTTTTTTGCTTCAAAATCAATTTTTTATACTAATACGGATGACATATGAAAAGGGAAAAGTAAAAATTTACTGGTACGGTCCAGTTCGTACCCCTCTCTATTCTCTTTTCCTCCCTCTTCTAAAAACTCCAAACTTGACGAGTAAAATTTTTACACGTGTGAACCGGGACTATGATATTTTGTGCTGTTAGTACCTCGTCATCACTTGTGTCATATATTGTGGGATTTGTGGAAATGTAAAAAGGATGTCCGTCTTGCACTGGTGCAATTTTATAGGACCCCATTACAGGTAATTAGTGGCCTCTTTAAGAATGATAAAAGTCGTAAGTTTGCTGCTGTGGATGCAGCGTCCTCAGACTTAAGCCGTTTTCTTTTAAAAAAAAATGTAACATTTCTTTTACTTTTTATCAATAAATTGCAATTAAAAGTTTTTTTTAATACAAAAATTTTGCCTCGTAAGTGGTGATATAGTAATTTTTAATAAACTCACTATTTGTAAAAATCAATATATTGGAAATTTTCAATAAAAAAGCCAAAAAATGTTGCACTTTTTTCTAGAAAAGAAAACCCCATTAAAGGGTAGTCAACAGGAAAAAAATCGTAAATGTCTCTGTATGACGAAACCCAAGCGAAGCTTCTCAACTATAAATAGAGAAATAGGAAAATTTATGCTGTTTGTGGGCCGCAATAAAGATCTTCAGCACTGTTTGAAAGATCGATCTATTGCAGGTTTCGTTAAAACTTAAGAAAAAAGCCAACGAAATGACTCAAATATCAGAACAATTGATAACATTGAAATAAAACTTAAAAATTTTGAAAAATCGGGGATAAACAAACATTAAAATCAGAGAAATGCTGCAGAAAATAGCAATTAGCCGAGATAATTAATTACCAGTAGCGGCGGAGGCTGGACAGGTCGGCGATGACGTGCCAGAAAAATATTCGATGGCTTCTTTGTTATTTCTCTGCTTCAGAAATTTGCTAAAGGAAGTCGCTAAAGGTAAAGCAAAACATGGTGAATTATAAGCGAAATGCAGAATGAATTGCTAAAATCAGAATAAAGTTTCCAAATTGGTTGTAAAATGCTCCAAAAACGATTAAAAATCGGCAAAGGTCATAAAAACCCAAATAAAATCGTTTAAAATTTGTTAAATTTAAAAAAAACCAAGCTATCAGCAAATATTTAGTTAAAAAACAAACATCAAGGCAGATTAGCAAGGAACATTATTTTTCAGAACAGTTTCTTAATAATGTATTTCATTTTAATTTGCAGAATTATTTAAATTCAAAGCGGACGTTTTTATCATACTTGTTTGTTTATTTTAATAGAGTTTAGATAGATTTATGATCTTCATTGCTCTTGAATTCATTTTTAAGAATTCCAACTTTATGTTCCATCTACTCATATAAAACAAAGAAGTTCAACTTTATCAAATAGTTTATATAAAAAAAGTCGAAGACAATAAATATTAAAAAAAAGAAATTCCATTGTTTTTGATCAGAAAATTTTCCATGAGCACAACTGCAAATGTAGATACAACTTTTTGGATGCCGTGTAGTCGTCAATCACTGATTAGGACAAATTCTTGTAGGCTGTAACACGGATATAGGGTGCTTTTTTGAGTGATGGTATTCCAAGCACCAGTGATGACTGAAAACGTGGGTCCGAGCTCACTTTTATTATCAAGGAAGTCATAATTTCACTTCACCGAAGATTTTGCTACATCAGTATACATCCCAGTGCCCTCCTTCGTTGGTATTGTAGCAAAATCGTCGGTGAAGTGAAACTAATAATAAAATGGCTAAACAGCTTAACAAAAACGTAATAAAAACTGCTATAAAAATTTAACAAAACGCGCAGAAATAGCAGAATTGTAAAAGCTAAAGCTTTCTCGCTTTCACCATCTGTCCTTTTTACAATATCCCTTTCCAAAAAGAAAGTATCACATCAATATTATTTTCGTAATAAAAATATTTTTAAGTTATAAGAAAATTTCTTAAATTAAAAAGAAATTGGTAAAGTCAGATTTAAACTTGAGCCAAGCAATACATTTCAACACAAGCAAATTAAATCTTTACTAACTTTTTTGTAATTTATTAAACAAACTATTTACCTTGGAAAATGATAACAAAATTGTGAGTGAGAATTTATATTGAAAACAAAAACAAATTTTTGTATTTTGTTGTTGTTTTCAATATTAATTTTCACTTACAATTTTGTTTTCATTTTCTAAAAACAGGCAGTTACAGCCTGTTCATCGAACACAATTAACTAAAACAACGAGTAAAAATATCAACGTTTTTCCTGTTTGGATTCATGCATCGCGAATGTCAAGTTTATAAACAAAACACGTAACAACTGGCACATTTTTTTGGTTTGTGTATCGCGTTTTTAGATGTCCAATAGCTGAAAGCAAAACGATAGAATAAATTATTCGTTGTGGAAAAATATAATTAGACAAACTAAATAAAAATTAAAAAAATATATATAAAAAACTGTTTAAAATATGTCATACAACGAACAATTGAAAACGTATTACACAAACCCTATTTATTACGTAGTCGTTAACGTGTCGCCCAGTTTCGTTTTATTTTTGTCGCGTTCCATGAACAGGCTGTTAATTTCGAAAATAATTTGTTTGAAAATAAGCAAAAAATTAACTGAAGCAGACTAAAATATTTTTTTTGTTTGTTTATCGAACAAACTTTGTTTTAGTCTATAAAAAAATTAGTTTGAAAATTCTTATAAAAAATTTATTAAATTAAAATTCTTGGAATGTTTTCAACTGAGAATTACACACTTTATGCGAATTTTGTACTCGGTGTCAAGTTTTTACATGAACTTTTGTATTTAAATAAAAATAAAATTTAATAAAATTCCTTAAAATTGGTATTTTCCTAAATTTGTAAGAATTTACAAAATGCAAATTTAAAGCTTTAAAACACTTTTAAGAATGTGACAAGAGTTACTGTGTCCGAAATAAAAGTCAAGAAAAGATAACTAACTGGAATAGTAAAGAACATTTCCTGAATGTCATTTCAAACAAACATTTGTTTGAACATTTTTTGGCAAAAGTTAACTTTGTGTTCCAAAAGTTAACTTTGTGTTGATAAAATTTGTGGCTGTGTTATTATGAACATTGAGTGGCATTCGTCTTGAGGACATCTGATATCAGTAGGATAAAGTCACATGCCACACAGCGCAGCGCGCGCGCCTTGCAATTAAGTTCGTGAATCATGCGTTTGAGGAAAGATTAATTTAATGTCCACTTGCTTCGTGTGCTGTGATGACATTGTACGTGTACTTATGGAAGTCTCATGTCTACACCAATAAACCTGATGTTCTGCCATGTAATGTGTCAAAATTTTACCTACAAAATTTGTTATCCATCTCTAAAAAAGAAACCTGCTAGAATTATTTCTATATTTTTCTTAAATATCGACGATGCATATCGGCCTATTGTTTTATTTATTATTTGCTATTTATTTAAATAAAATGAGAACAGAATCAACACAAACACACATGGACACACACTAAAAGTCGAAACAGAGTAAATAAAACAGAAGAATCTATTATCACAATTGATATTGAAGTTCTCGTAAGAATGCTTCTCGAAACGATAATAAACAAATAAAATAAAATCAAAATACAAAAGAAGATCTAAAAACACACACAAACACTTCGCACATAAGAATTATTATTATATTTTTTTATTTATTTATTTTTAATACAGAAATAAATAGATAATCGTTTAAATGCAAATAATGTTCGGGAGGCAGTTTCAGAGATAACCTCTCTCCCCCGACAAGATAATTTTAAAACGTTGCAGGCAGGAATGTATAAAAACCTTGACAATTGCTGCAATTGCAATCAGTTGCATTTGTAAACCAAAGACAACAATGAAAGTATTTCTTGTGATTTTAGCTTTAAGCGCCGTGGTAAGTAAATTTTATAAATGCAATATTCCAAAAGGAAAACGTAACATTTTTGTTTCATCTCGCGCAGGCATTGGCCGATCATCATGAGGGTCACCATGTTCATCATGAAGGGCACGATTATGTAGTAAAACATCATGACGATTTGGTCAAATACCGTGAAGACTGTGGCACCAAGTTAAAGATCGCTCCTGAACTGATGGAAAAGTATAAATCCTGGGAATATCCCGATGATGAGGTTACCCACTGTTACATGAAGTGTGTTTTTGAACATTTTGGTTTCTTTGACGAACACAAGGGTTTCGATGTTCACAAAATCCATCACCAATTGGTAGGCGAACATGGTACGGTCGATCACACTGATGAAACTCACGCTAAAATCGAAAAATGTGCCGACAAAAACACCCAAGGCAGTGATGCCTGCACCTGGGCCTATCGCGGTGGCATGTGTTTCATACGCTCCAATTTGCAATTGGTCAAGGGTAGCGTACACAAGCACTAATTGTACTCAATAATAATGGAATTTAATAAAAACTTGAACTTTTTATGATTGAAAATCTTTGAATGTGTTATTTATTTCAACGTTATTTTCTTTTTGTAAACATTTTTAATATATTCCTTGATCCACGGACCCATGCTGCCCCTGGCAAAACAATAAAACGCCTCATTAGCCCATTTATCGAGATCAGTGTGTCGATGGCGATCATTGCAGTAATTGACCACTTCTAGAATTTCTGTAGGTTGTTTGTGTTTCCTTAGTAACTCCACAAAAAGTTCTGGCTTGAAGCCTTCATCATCTCGCCATAATCCCAGTTCCCTTGTAAAACATCTTACAGCACTGTTTTCAGCAGCAGAATATATTTTGTTATTGCGCGGTACATCAAGAAACAACAGTTGTGTGATTTGACATGTTTCCAATGATGTTTGTATATCCACAGCACTGGGACTTTTCCAAATCTTCTCTGACTTAAGACAAGTCATCTAACAATTAAATATGTATGTACATTAATTGAAATTAAATTTATATTTTAAATTAAAATTTCGCACCATCAATAAAATCAATCCAATATTTAACAGAAACATTTTTTTTTCAAAAACTTTTGCTTTATTTAAGCTTCAAACACTGCAACTGCTGCTGCTGCTGCTTATAAACGAACGTTTTATTTTGTTCGACAGTTGTTTAACAAATAAAAACTATTAATATTTTATTTTCTATCAATTTTATGTTTTAAAACAAAAATAGTTATTTTTGATTTAATTGTTGTGCTTTATAGCGGCAGTAGAACTTGTGTACGCAATTAATTCAAGCAATTAAATTAGAAATTATAAAGTAATACTCATGTACATACATGCACACATTCGCAAAGACGATACTTTTTGTTGTATGTATTTGTGTACATTTCGATTTTGTATCTAGATAAAGTGTTTTGTATTTTTCTATGATTAGTTAAGTTAAGTTACTTGACAACCTTCGTTCTAACTATTTTGTTCATTTATAACTCTTACAGTTGTGGACACAAATATAGAAATGCATAATTACAATGGTAGTAGCACGTTCAATTCGTTAAAATCGAGTCAAAACAAATTGGTCATCTTAATGTGATCTTTACTCCGAACTAAGTACAAGCAGTGTGTGGCCAAACTGCGTTATTTAATTTTTGAACAACCAGACCTTCTACAAGATAAATATAAATATTTCGGTGGGCAATATAAGTTTATTATGGAATCATAGTATGCATAATAGTAACTTTGAGCATTCCAAAAATTTGTTTATAAAGATTAGTGTACAATTTAGCATTGGCAAAACAATGGATACTTTTATACTTTTGAAGTAATGATGAAGTTTTGCAAACCGGCGCAGAAAAAGCTATTGCAATTGCCGATGCAATTGGGTATCTCGCACACTTTTACTATCAATAACCCATCGCCTTTGGATGCATGTGTAGTATATTTTGTGAACTGTCTCGATAAGGATTCTCCTATTGGTAGTAATAATATTGAACCTACAGATGCCACTGAGTTTTAGGCATTTACTATGCTATTGAAAAATAATAAGCCCCGGGCTTAGATGGCATAAATAGTACTATTCTGAAAAATATGCCAGATTCGTTTTATGAAATTCTAAGTAAAATATTTATTTATTTTTTTTATGTTTTATTTTTAGCATATTAATAATTATAATTAAATTATAATAACTAATGAAAAGGAAAGGAGTACTAGTATCTGAGGCTTTCGACTCTATTTTAGGTATATATGTACATTTTATATAAAGTTTTGCAAACAATTTGTAGCTAGAAACTTGTAGATTAATTTAATATTTTTATCACATGTGTGTCTAAGGAGATCAGTTGGTGTATTTGTTCCGAAGATAAGTGTTCTGGAAGAATTGTAGTTAGTGCATTCGTCAAGAATATGAGCTATATTTAGATTTAGGTGGGTGTTACAGGTGGAACAAACTGGTATTTGTGTTCTATCGAAAAGATGTTGATGGGATAGTTTGCAGTGGCCGATTCTAAGGCGCGCGAATGTAGTGGTTTCACTTCGGCAGCAGTTGTTGGGATATAATGGTTCAACTCCCGTTGGGTTGATGCGTTTGTAATAGGGCTGGTAATCCGACCATTTTTGGGCTTTTATAGAGTTGAGAAAAATTTTGGTGATATTAATAATATCACGACCTTCATTAGTCGAATATTTTATCAATGGTCGACGTTTAGGTTCCTCAGCAGCGTATTCATTACCTGTAATGCCAACATGGGAAGGTACCCCTATAACTTTGATATTGCTTAGGTTTTGGTTACAGATATTTCTTATTTGATTAATTATCGGAGGTTCGTGGTGTGAATTTTTGACCGCAATAATAGATGAGAGGCTGTCGGTACAGATTGCAAACTTGGAACCGAAGAGGATGGCCAATGCTTCGGCTGTCAAATTGGAGCAGTAATCGGTAATGAGGCCGGTGTTGATGAGGTTGCCATCTTGGGTAGCAAAGGCAAAAGTAGTGTAGTCGGTGGATTTGGATCCTTCGGTGTAAAGAAATTTCCAACTATTTGCAGTAAAGTTCTCAAAGATAGCGTTAAGCATAGTTTTGTACATGTGGGAGGAGGTAGCCGTGACCCATGGTGATTCAGAATGCTGGGTCATAAGTGTAGGACGGAGCTGTAAATTAAATTAATATGCACCTTCTGATGGAAGATTGTAGTCTTGGTATTCTAATTCCATTCATAGTTTTTTTAACCTCTTCGAATAATAATTTATTGCGGCAGATGAAAAGCTTGGGAATGAGTTTATACGTTAGCTAGATAGTTCGATCAATAATAGACGGCATACCAGCTTCTGCGAGAAGATTTTTTTTGGGGCTGGTTGGTAAGGCTCCGATGGTTCGGCGTACTGCGGCATGGTATGATGCTTGTATTAAAATATTTAATTGTTGCTTAATTAATGGCTCCTTTCCCCGTACCATCAAAAAGTCAAAAAGAGTCCAAACTACCCACCAGGGTTAGGCCAATATGCATCTTAAGTTTACTGCACAAGATTTTTGAAAAATAAATAATAAAAGATTAGTTTTTAGATTTTGCAGACCGTAAACTACTAAAAATGTTAAGAATAATAAACTAAAAAGAAATTGGCAAAACTGGCTAAAATCGGAAAAGTAGAAAAGGCCAACAAAGTTTGAAATAAATGTATTCTTAAACAAAATAAAAGATTTTTATATCTCTGCCCGAAACATGATTTAAACAAAAAGAAGTCTTAGCAAAAACAATGAAAATATATGATGCTTTTCGTTGTTTTTGAAACATTTTTAACATAATAAAATCATAAATGACTTTATTGAAGCAAAAAATTATTTCTTATTCATTTTGTAAAAAAGCATTTTCGAAAATTACAAAAAAAATTTGTGAGACCTCGTAAAACTCCCCAAGACATGATCATTTAATAGCAAGAGAGTTTATAAAAGTTCCCACAGGCAAAGTTTACTTTGCAAAGTCTTGAGTTTGTAATGAGAAGGAAAAGAAGAATGCGGGTGTGTACAGACTTTGATGTACATACTCGCAAAGTTGCTTTCTGCTTCGTTCATTGTTTACACAAACTTTTAGTTGGCTGCATGTGTGTCTTTGGTTTGCATGTTCATTTTGAAAAAATGTTGTCAAAGTAAACTTTACATGTAGAAAAGCAGAAATTCATTCTCGAACGAAATCTCTAATATCTGAAAAAACTGTATTGCTCAATTGGAATACTGTCCTCCTTTCGGATGAGTCTAAATATAATTTAGGCGAGGCTGATGGGAAAATATTTGTCAGATGGCCGAAAAGAAAGAGACAACAAAGTCAAACTGAATAGAAAACATCGAGCCGCCCCAATTCTGTTTCATCATTTTATCGATGGCAACATTATGGTGTGGGACTCTTGCAGAAATTTTATTAAAAATATAAAGAAGGCATATTAAACCAGAGCATAATTTTTGATTCGAATGCAACACAAAAATATTGCTAAGAAATAAATAAATATATTTCGCTTCTTTAATACAACATATTCATAACTATTGTAAATGTTAATTTTATTCCGGATTATATCTGAATGTAAACCCAAATTATGCTCTGTGACCAGCTAATAGCAGCTAAATATATACCTAAAATTTGAAAAACTTTGATTTTTTTGTTAAAGATATGTGTTCACATTAATTCAATGAGTATTTCTTTGAACACGACTGTAATTATTATTATCATCACTACGTGCTCAACATTTTGAAGGTCTTATGTATGTTGCCGGAATAATAATACCCGTTCAAACACATTTGGCCTAAAAAAAATATATAAAATAAAACACTTATTTAAAGTAAGAACAACTTTTATTAAATAAATAGTTTTTAAAATATTGTTTTAACAGTTAAGAAACAATAAATGATCAATTGTTTGACAATATCAACTGGGAGCATTAACAATAAATTTTTACTCAATAAAGTGTACATTTCCAAAACTGTTAATTAACAGTAAAAAATTAACAGACACATAGTTAGAGTTAACAGAGTATTACCAGACAGCGGTAAATAAAACGAAGTACATCAGGGATGGTATCAGGAATTTTTAAAATTGTGCCAAATAGCTTGAAAATTGTGCTTTTTTGAACTTAATTGTTCTAAAGCCCATTTTTTAATTAATATTATTTTTATTTAGATTTATTAAGAATATAGCGAGAAAGGTATATTAAATTTGATTTGTACTATAAAATAACAAAAAGCAGTTCAGTCTTGAAAATGTATGAACTATTTACGTATAAAGAAAATCAAGGTACTTTTAAATCGATTTCGAGATCACAATTACAATTTTGATAATAACTTACTTGATATATTATAGCAATTGCAATATTGTGAATTCAGTAAATCCTTTGTTTGGATTAAGCCGCAAGGAGTTGCAGTTTGTAGTCTGTTTTTCTCTTTGGTTTTAATTATATTTTGGTAGGAAAATATTTTTTTCACATTTGTAAATGAATGTGAAACTGATAATAGTCCTCTTACAATTTTTGAAATTTCTAGAAAAATGAATTAATTTGTCTAATTTTTTTATTTTAGAAACTGTTGCCCACAAATCGCTAATATTTGAATCTTTTTCAGATTTTAATATTTCAACATCAGCGAGAGCTCTAAATTGCGAATTTACTAATACTATGAATGTTCCACTGATTTTCTAGGCTAAATGTACCGAACCATTTTAATGTTTAATTTTCAAAGTCGAATTTTGTTCTTAAAACTTTGCAAAATTTAAAATAAAAATTTTGGGTAAATGTTTTAAAATTAATTATCACATCATATTCAATTTCATTGATTTCTATATACAGTTCTACATCAGTGCCGTTGTAAACATCATTTAATGATGAAGTTATTATTATTATTATTTATAAATTTTTGGACACATTACAATCGGTGCTTTCATCTAATATTATTGAATAATAATTATTTTTACAAAAGTTTTTAATGTCGGCAACATTTTCTGGCCCGGTAACTTCTATTACAATTTTTTTAATAATCATTTTCTAAACAATTTGCTATGCTCCGCAACAAACATAATCAACTTAATTTCTAACGTTTTTGCTGGCTGTTCTGTGGGGCACTGTGTTTTTTATTAAAACGGCAATTTTCGGTGTTGTTTTCATGTCTCAAATTTTTTTATTGTGGCTGTCACTACACATTATATTGTCATTACATACATGCTTTATATTTTTCATAACTGGCATCTTTCAATAGCCAAGGAAACATTCTCGTCCACTCTTCTCTAAACGGAGAAGGGTATGGGCTAGAAGTGTATAAAGCTTTATTAATTCACATTCAAATGACTGCAATGAGGAGTTGCCATATAAAACTACTAAAACTTCGGAGATTTCTTAATTGTACTAAATAAGCAATTGGTGTACCTTTGTACTTTTCGAGTTTGAATAGTACCAAATAGTACAATTGTACCCATTTTGCCATCCCTGAAGTACATACTTACACCCGGTGTTGCCGTTGAAAATTTCGAAGAAGAGTCATAAAAAGGTTATTTAAAACAAAATTACCAAAAAAGAGTAATTTAAAATAAAATAGGGTCAAGTTTCTTGTGAACAAAAAAAAGTAATATTTATTTCAATTAAAAAAAAACTAATCTTAGCAATTAAGTTTTAATTAAGTTTCTATTTTACGTTTGATTGCAAGTTTATTTTTAAATTATTCATTTTTGTTTTATTATTAATTATTATCATTACGATATTTCGCAAAAACAAATTTTCCTGACAATTTCTAATAGGCTGAAGATCTGTATGGTGTTTTAAATCTTCATGGTGCTTAAAAATATTATTTGATAATTTTTAGTACGTTTTAAAACGTTATAAAAACTTTTTTCCTTAATATTTTTTCATAAACAAAATTTATGATATGAGATCATTTCAAATTCCTTATACCTCAGACTTTATTCTGTGTAGTTGAAAAATCGATAAGCAATTAAGATATTTTAATAACAATTAACAGTTTTATTAACACAATATTAATAAAACAACCCTCGTAGTATAATTATTTTATTTGTTTAGTTATTTGACTGAATGTATATAAATATTTGTAGATTTCACAATGAAATTACTGACAGCTACTAATTCGGAAGTTGATTTCCATGGAAACAATTGTTTATTAAATAACATTCATAAAACCATTTAGTGTTTAAAAATATATTTTCTTACAAGGCTTTATAGATACATATATGTATGTATGTAGTTGTACAAATGTTTATTTTTATAAAAATATTTTAACAAATTTCGAAATATGAATATTACTGCCAGATGTTTAGAATTAATCGACTTCAGCTATCTCAAAATGTTGATCAACAAGTGTTAGATTTTTGTTTAAATATTAATTATTTATTGCGCTTTTATACATGCACACACATATGTAATTACTCATGGTTCAGTGTATGTAATAAGGCATTCTGTCTAATAATGTTTAATCGATTAGTCGATAAATTAAAGTCAATCAAATAAAATTTTTTTTGGTAAATTTCCTTTTTTTCGAAGCAGTTTTTACAAGTACTTTATTGAAATTGCGTTACAATTCATTTGAGCAATTTACGTTGATTATTTAATTAAATCGATTAATTTTTTTGGTGAATTTCCTTTCTTCCAAGTATATTTTAAAATCGGCTAATAATTTATTCGTATAATTTTCGTCGATTAATCGAATAACTCGAGTAAATTTTTTGATAAATTTTATAGTAATTTAACAAAATCAAATAATTCTTTTTCTAACAATTTGAAGATATCAAATCGAATAAGCTCTTGTATTGATTTGAATATTAATATTTATCAATAAGAAAAAATTAAAATACTAAGAAAATCCTTGCAAAAGAGACCGATCCCAAGGCAAAGAGAAAGACGGACAGTATTCTCTTTTATAAAAAATATAAATTTGTCAAATCGTTTTGTAAAAGATCTGAGGGAGCGAACATTAAAAAATACAAAGTATCTCATTTTTTTAAAGTAGAAAAAAAATAAATACCGATAATTAAAATAGATATTTTAATTGTAAATAATATCCGAAAAATTTTAGTGGGTCACCACTCATCCATAACAGAATTAGATTTGATTTGAAATGCACAGTAATGGCTGAACAATCAACTTTGCACGATTCTTTGTGCCGATAAGTCAAAAATGTTGTCATCTTAAATGTCCTTAGCTATCTTAACGTTCAGGTATACAATTGTGGTTTCCTAATGGTTTCATAATGTCCAAAAGCATAAAAAAAATGTTTTTGATATATTATTAAATTTTTACTTCAAATCGTTTATTTTTTGTATATAATAATGCGACTTTTTTTAATCATAAATGACTTAAGTTGGATGTTTATGTGCAAAAGTGGCCGCCATATTTTTGTAAAGTGTGCAGCTAACTTTGTTTTTTATATGAAAATATTTTAAAGCTTCCAAAAAATATGGTAAATATGCACTTAAACAAGGCTTAGGAAAAATAATTACAGAAAATATATATTTTTGGACAGTTAAGTGAAAATGCAGCTAACGTTGATTTTCGTATGAAAGTAATTTTAAAATGCCAAAAATGAGGGAAATTTATCTTAAATGTGCAGGTAAAAAAAGTCACTTAAAAAAGGAATTTGTATGCGATTTTAAAGAATAGTGACAGAAATGATTAATTTTATGCAGTTAAGTCAAAAGTGCTCTTAAACAAAAGGTAGCTAAATCAAAACTACTGTACCAATTATCTCTCGCAAATATATTATTCATTAAACAAAGTAATTACAGAACATGTGATATAACTAAACAACTAAGCAACCAGGGATAATTTAATTTATTGTTAAAAAAAAGAAAACATAAATTATGAATAAATAATACAAACCGATGTAAAAGAGATGATGCTAATGAATATCGTCATGAGCATGGTAATTATGATGTTGCTCTATGTTGCTTTATCCTTAACAAAGTTACCAACTGAGTTCTGGCTTCCATGTTTTCGCAAGCCACCCACCGATGCCACTTCCACATCCTTTAAGCATGTATTAAATGTTGCACAAACACTTACTTACGCCCATACCGCTTACGAACGTGTGCGAATGTTTTGAATTGTTATATGACTCAACCCATTTTACAAAAACTCATTCGAATATCCACACACACATCCGTTCAGAACACCCTCATCAGGTGTGGTGGACGGAACAGGCAACAGTCTATTAACTGTTTGTAAATGTGAACTTTTAAATGCTTGATTTCACCAAATCACAAGCAATACTCGTAACAAGACTGTTTGTTGTTGCATTACTTACGATGTGTTTGTATGTTTGTAGCACTTGGTGAAGAAGAGTTAAGAATTTGACCCACGACAGATCCATTCATAGAAAAGAAGACAATACTTTACACTCAAAACTAACAATGGAAAATATGTATGTATGAATGTGATGTGATGTGTAATACGCTTGTACAAAGTGGAGTAGATTATAAATAAATAAATTCATTTATGTTATATTCAAATGTAACATCAGATACACACAGCGCCATAATTAGGGGAACAAAGAGATAAGTAAACATTTTAATTTTATTTACATTCCACATTCATTTGCAGTGAGTAACAATTCGATTGGACCAAAACTGTTGTTTTCTGAACAATCGTTGCTCTGTCAGTGAAACAAGTCTATGGGCCCAGAGCCATCTAACAGTTGCTGCCTACCAGTGCGGCTTCTTTCGTTTCAGTTTAATAATTTTAATTTGTAAATTATTACGTTTTGACTAAACTTTGCTAAAAATAATTATTTATATTCACAGTTAACGAAATTTTTCAGGTCAGCCGCCGTTGCCGAATTTTTACCACGGCTTGTTTCTCTGTTTTTGCCTTTTCAAAGTACATACATACTATTATTGAAATTTCGTAAATTTTCGCCCATTTTTGATTTGCCCCAGAGGCATTTGCCAAATTTCTTTCGGAGATTGTGACAGAGGAATTTTCAAAATAATTTTCATTTTAAAATATTCCATTGGTTCTTAATAGTGTTCTGGTGCGTCGATCGTGCGGGGAAACCTAAGTGTTCTTATTATTAAGCCATTTTATGTTCCAAAATATCTGTGTAGTCCTTCGCTTTTGTTATGCCATCCACTTTTTTTGGAGAATTAAAATTTAATCCCTTTAGATATTAAACGATGATTGATGGTTACTTATAGCGCCCTAGCACGATAAAATGCGACTTCACGCAGTCCACAGAAAAACCATAGATCGCTTAAAATCCGATTTTTTAATCTTTTTAAACACAAACTTCCAAGCAATTTTGGATTGCCTGTACAAGCACCCAGGGTCTAGGCAGGAATCTAAAATGCGGCTCGTACACATTTATCGCAGTCTAGTTCATCCACTAGTCCAAGCGGCTTCCCTATTATTTTTTGCCTTTTTGCTTAACCAATGTATTCTGAGCTTAAATATATATAATTAAAATTTTTTTATGAATAATTGTGGTGCTCACTGTAGATTCTGGGACGCAACTCCGCTTATATCAGCTTAGGTTAACCATCTCCCTCAAAGTCAAAGTAAAACAACAAAATTTCTATATAAATGTATTAAATAAAATATATTAAAAAATTTTTTTAAATTGGAAAATTGTAAAAATCATGCGTATTTCACTAAAAACGATAAAATGCACATCACAGAAAAAAAACGATATATAAATTTCAGCAAACAAATTAATGAATTAGTAAATATTTTTGTCTAAATACGGAACTACAACGAAATTTAAATACAGAAAAATGTATTATTTTAATGACTTTTAATTGAAAAATATCATATTCAATTAAATATTTCATTTGTTTGATTAAATTAAGATAAAATGCAACAACCACAATTGCAAGGAAACGTATTTGTGTGTGCAAGCTAAATAAGTTATTTAAAATTTTTTTATTCGCACTTTTTCTCAAAATTAATATTTTACATATATTTAGTAAAACATTAATAATTTTGTTAAAAACAAATTGAAATTGATTATTGAGGAGTATAGCTTGTTCCTATGCGTATTTCACTGTTGTATATGCAGATCATCAGGGAACTTTACCCAAATATTTCTTAGAACAATTGGAGATATTATATTAAACTTTCATTAAAACAAATGAAAATAAGTTATCTTTAAAGATTGTTTGTGCTTTGTGCATTGTAATTCTTTTGTCGTCGCCCACAGTTTGCATTTTCATAAGAAATTTGTATCTTCCAGGAAAATTGTTTTAAGTCTTTTATTTAATTTATAATAACTTAATATAAATAAGAATGCAATATCTTCTAATAGAACTTCAATATATAAGCAACGTTCAGTATCAGTCACTAATCATCCAGACTAGAGTCATAAAGTTATAAACCTTTGACTTTATATTTGTTCATATACAAAAACATTTGCAGTGACTTAATGTATCGAAGTGCTATCATTTTCATATTCATTTATCTGCTCGCATCATCTCTATGAAGATTGCAAAATCATAACAAAAGGATAGAGATTACCTCCCCCACCCCCCAATTTAAAACGAAAAAAAACAATTGGCGAATTTTAAATTTTGTCTGTGTATTTCACTATTCGTAATTTTTATATCCGACTTGGCTTTTTTATTGTTTTTGTATTAGTTGGCAAGGTTTCAAATTGAATGCTGCAACAACTCTTTCTATATTTGAACCCACCTTATGATTCTTTCACTAGTGCTACTCTTGCTCTCCATAAGTCATAATTTCAATACAATTGTTTTCCATAGAACGATGCAGTTGACAGCAGCAAATGAATCCAATGAATACAATTGCGAAATTAAATTGTCATAGCGATGCAAAATACTCAAACTCTGCAGAAATAACAAAAGACTTGTTTTTAACTTCTTCCTAAATTATACGGGTGTTTTAAATTTTCATTCAGAAGGGGGGTAGGAGGATACTTAAAAATTTGTTAAGAGATGATACTATTGTTATACATATTCAATTATTATTGTTGTTGTTGTTGTTGTTGTTGTGTCTATTAATTGAGATAAGAATAGAATAAATTTGATATTGTTGGTGTGCATGAATGTGTTGTGTTCTAATCGTATTTAGTCTGATATTGTATTAAGTCAATAATTCATTCGTACGTAAATGTATGTTCTTAAAAAAAATAAAACAATGCGATTATCATTATGATTTCAAAATAATTATTTTCTATTTAACCTTCAAAATGGAAAGCAATAAAACAAACACAATTATGTTTGTTCAATTTCCTGCAGGAGCGAAGGGAGCGATGCAAATTATATCCTTTTGATTTTAGTAATATACTTCTTTGTAACTAATCAATATTATTTAATTTCTAACAATCACGAAACAATTAATCAATTTAATAAACAATTCTATTGTTTATAAAAAGAAAAATTAGTTTATTTTCTAGATTTATTTATATATACACTCACAATATTATTACAGTAACGGACTGTACGTTATTCAAGAAGTAATCCGTTCAGTCATTTTGAAAAGACTAAACATTTAAAATTGTAAGCAATTTTATTTTTAACTGATTCTAACATTCATTCAAAAAACTAAGGACATATTAATACGGATTTTCGGTTACATTTAATATTGTAGGTTGTTTTCAAGTGCTGTTTTTTTCTTTGCTTGCTTTCTTTGATTTATTTGTTTGAGATTTCCTCTCCAACACAAACAAAGGAAAAGTCTTATATTTACGGGCTTCAGTCAATTAATTTTTTAACATTAAAAATTAAATGAACTTTTGGTTCAATTTAAATGAAAAATGAGTAGACCGGTTTTTAAGTGAACTTTCATTTATTTTAAATTACAATTTCAGTTAATTTTACGTACAGCATATTTTGAGTGTAGATTTTATTGAAAATTTCATAACTATGCTTTTGTACGTTTTACATTTTATGAATGAAATAATCGTGTGCGCAAGGAAAAAAAAACTGTCCACCAAGATCATGCGATTTAACGCCTTCCGATTTCTTTGTGAAATCTCGGTTTAATGCGAATAAACCAGCTCATCGGTGAGATACAGCCACATCTCTGTGAAAACGTCATTGAATATTTCATGAAAAGAATAATGGCCTGTCATCAGAGCCGTGAGTGTCATTTGACGGATATTTTATTCCAAACCTAATCGAAACATGTCTTCTTTACAGTCCAATTCAAAAAAATCACAACTAACCCAAAAAATACGTGTTTTTATTTTAAAATTTATATAATTATTCTCTTTATAATTGAATTTTATGGTTTTAGTCAGATCATACTATTATTGAAGAAAAACTGTTCTGGAAATTATTGATATTTTTGTCTTACTTATTTATATCATGATACAATTGAGGAGCTGGCAAACAAAACCAGACATGTCCTCAGTAAATGAATTCATGTTGAAAAAAACGAAAAAAAGTCCTAAAAAATTTAATTAAAAAAGAATCCTTGCCAGTCTCTATCTAGATAGTTCAGTTATTTGCCTGTCCTGTAAAAAAGGAGTTAAAGGATTTTGTGCACCAGCTCTTCAAAAAACATATGGGGTATTCACACGACCGTCATAAAGTCATATGTCTTAAAATAATAACACGAAAAAATATGACTGCTGTGAACAACCCCTCATAATTTAGTGTGCTATTTTGAATTTGAGTCAGCTGATAAAAAAAAACAATAATAAAATGGACAATCGTTACAATTATAAAAATTATATATTAGAATGCCGAAAACAAGTGAAAAAAACGAAAATAATAGCTAGTTTATGCAAAAACTTCACTACTGTTTAGTTATGACAAAACAAAAACACGGCATAAATAGTCTTATTATTTTAGGACTTTTTTGTTTGAAGCACAACAAAAATTTTTTAAGACGTCATAAAATAATAAGACATTATGACAATATGATATGATAGGACACCGTGTGAAGACCCCAATAAACACATGTATTAATTGTCCATTTAACAGCCTATTGTATGAGTTGCATGTACAGCCGCGGAAATTACCAACAACATACAACTCAGACTTTAGGTTGGGAATTGAACAAATTTAACAATATTTAATGTATCGTCATCCCCTCGAACGATCGGTTAAGGTTTTTACTGACGGCTCTAAGAAGGGGGACAGGGTCGGCGGGAGTTTATATGTGGAAACTTCAACGTAAAAGTTCCATTTAGACCTCAGGATGGCTGTAGTGTCCTGCAAGCTGAAATCTCTCACGCGGGCGGCAAGATGGCTTAGGTGTTATAGGATCTCTGAGGATATCTATATATTTACTGATAGTACAGCGGCCATCGCCGCCATAAATGGTGTCTACTCTACAGCGAGACATTCAAGAGTTACACTAATCTGGACTACAGGACACGCTGACTGTCCTGGTAACTGTATCGCGGATGGTATTGCTAGACAGGGTGTGGTATTGGACAACTCAATGACATGCCCCTTCACAGGCATTCCTCTATCACAATGTAAGTTGATAATTCAGCGCGAATCGTATCGATTTGCTCAACACAGGTGGGAACACAAAGTTACCTGACAAGTGGCCCCACTACGACCTGAGCAGGACATGTGATCTACTCAGGTTCAAGAAAGATCAGATGCGACTATTAGTAGCAGTGCTAACTGGGCACTGGAACATAGGGACACATGCTAGGAGAATGGGTCTTAGTTACAACGACTATTGCAGGAGTTATACCGATGAAGAGGAATAGGAGACTGTGTTTCATCTTCTATGTCAATGCCCTGCGCTAATAAGCGTAAGGAGTGATATACTCGGCTCTGATACTTTGTCAGATCTAGATAATCTTGCAGGTATTGGGCTACTCAAACTATCAGCCTTTGTTAAAGAAACCGGGTGGTTTGAAGAGGCGGCGGGGCAGATGTAATTTCTTGTCTCACTCGCTATAGGTTATCGCAACGGGAACAAACTGACGGACCCAAGTGAATGGTGGCTGCCCCATTGACCTAATCTAATATATTGCCATAATAGATTCCTAGAATGCAGCCTCCTAACTACGAAGAGTCTGTGAAACAAATTCTATTTGGCAGCCTTCAGCTCGAGATCATATTCAAACACTAAGGCCCGTTAACAATAAAAAAAATAAGTTGAGGTTAATGAACTAAAATATTTGCTGAACTTAAATTTTTAACTTTAAAAAATATGACATTTAAAAATTAATAGTAAACATAAAAATAAAACTAGCATAACTGAACGTTGTGTTAGTGGGGCTTATACTATATAAAATTATTTCTAAACTAAAGCCCATTTTTGTATACGATTTCAATAGAAATTTGTCCTTCTACGAAACGAATACCCGTTAAAGAAGCATTGCATGATTCGTTAACTTTTACTTAAAGTTAAGGTTACTTTTGCTGTCGCTTAAGTCTGCTTTTGTAAATAATAAAGAAAATTATCGAGTGCAATTGGAAAATAATTGAAAGTAATAAGAAAAAAGTGTTGGCAATTGCTGTAATTGTGTTATAAGAGGCATAATAGGGTTAACGATTATTTGCGTACCTTCTTTTTTTTTTTGCTAATTCAAAGATTTTTCTATAGCGGTTGGTGGGCTTTCGACGATTCAAGGCCACCATGTAACATTCCTGAAAATCAAATGCATGTTTTTAAAATGGAGGGAACTACTTTGTACTCCCAATTAAAAACGCAAACAGAAAACAAATTAAGAAAGATAAGTTGTCACATGGAAAGTGTTTCCCTGCGTGGGAAACTCTAACGCCCAATCAATAATCAAACAAATAAACAAGCCTTTCCATCAATTCAACCGATAAAATGTAATTATAGACGTTTGGTCCACTGCATTCTTAGACGCATTTGCTAAAAATCTGACTTTAATGATTTGGAAAAAAATTAAACTGAAGAATGTTGTGCTGCTGGAGGGAGGCGTAGAGGCAAAGAGAAAAAAAATGTAATCAGAGTGTTGTATGCATGTTGCAAGTGTACTTTAACAATCAATGTTCAGTGTCACGTTATTAATTGTGCTGCATAAGTGTGTTGTATGTTTTGTTTTTCTTTTGCCACATCTACACTACTTACCACACTCAACAGAACAATTGTTTTATTTATGGGAAGGAAAAACACACAAAACCAAATTGATTGCAGCTCACACGCGTTTAGAATAAATTGAAATGCATTGAAATCTTTTCTTAATGCACTTTTGTATTTTGCACTTTCGCATATAAAGTCTTAATGGAAGTGTGTATGTGTGTGTGTGTGTTTCGTTTACTTTTATTACTTTGACTTTTTCTAAGAAAAAATTTGTTTAATTGTTGTTAAAAATCTGTTTGTTGTTGTTTTTATTTTTTAAACACAAAAAATACAAATACTATTACCTTGATTTCGACTGGTTGCGGATTCGTGAATAATTGTCAAAGCTAATAATCAATTCTCCTGCTAAATACACCAACAAGGTGTGTGATTTTATTCGGTTTATGTTGTACAAATAATAGAATTATAAAATTCATGTAGATTTACTTATAAAAAAAATACAAAAACTCATTGCAAATTTTCCAAAAAAATTAAATAAACAATTTAATATCACAAACAATTAAAACACTTGCTTTACCATTTGCTATCGTTAACAATTCCTTACATTTCCTTTTCCTCCTGTTTTTTCGATATGATTTTTTTTCGTTCGTTGTAGTTGTTTTGTCACATAATATGAGTGAGGCTGAGGATGATGACGATGATGGTGATGTGGCATGTGTGCGATATATTGTTGTGTTGTGGTGTTATATATGGGCCACTTGACACAAACCATTTCAATTATTTTTTCAAATTTATTGCAAACAAAATTTCACTTCATTTCCTTCACACTACACCATTCCCTTCCCGCGCTGGCGGGTTCTGGGCTGGCTGGCTCCCTGCCATCCATCCTTCCATTCTCTCTGTTTTTGACTTGATGTTGTCATAAACATTAAACGTCAAACAACTTGAAGTTAAATCATACGTAATCGTCAACCAATCAAAAGATTGTTTAAATTGGTATTTTTTATTTTTAGTTTTTACTTTTTTTGTAAATTGTATTTTGCAAACTCTGATATTTTGTTGTTGTTCTTGTTGTTTGTTGTTGTGCTGGCCTGGCGAAAACATTTAACATTTACAACATTTATCAAGTGCTACGAACTAAAATTTTAAATCAATTTGTTTTTGTTTTTTTATTGTTTTGTTTTGAAGAGTTATAAATCTGTAACGAAAACTACTCGTTATCGTCCAACTTCTTTCTGACTGTCAATTGTTGGTTGTACTGTGTTTGTATTTTTAACTAGAAAATTTCAAATTAAAAAATAAAAACTTGATGCTGAAACAAAAAACAAGAGTGGAAGGAAACTGCGTAAATATTTTAGATTTATAAATGTTCGTCGTTATAGTTTGAAACTTAAGTTTATGCATTTGAAAAAAAAAGTTAAAAAAAAATAAAATCGAAATAAACTAGAAAACGAAATAGTTTTAGTGGCATATTGTTGAATTGAATTACTTAAAGTAAGAGCAAATTGATAAGTATCTAGAATTTTTAGTTTCCTTTCAATATCACATTATTGGTTATCAGTCCATATACTCACTCACTCGTCACTGCTGGGCTATGAAAAACATTTTTGTATTGTATCGTCTGAATGATGAAATTGTTCTAAATTAAAATCAATTGTACCAAAAGTTACATTCATGAGAATTCATAAAAACGTCTTTGAGAAAAATGTGAAATTCTACGATATTCACAATTATATTTGTTTGACAATTCGTTCTGAGGCAATTGTAAAGGGTGCCCAAAAAAAAAACAATTAGACAGCTGACAGTTTAGAGTTAAGGCCTCCTTAGTTTTTACTTTCCGTTGTCGTTCTGTGCCGTTCTTTTCTGTAGAAAATATTTCTTACTTGTTCTGTGTCTGAACTTTCGGATGTGAACAATGTAATTATAGGAATGAATTAAGTAAATGTTTAAAAATGTTTTTTACTTGACAAAAACGTAGAAATCTTTAATAATTTGAATTAAAATAATATATTCTGACTTTTAAAACAAAATTTGTAATATTTCACACCACAAAAGACTAATATATACAAAATCTTGGCTGTCACTTAACGTTGTATTCTATTTTCTACAGAATAATCCGCAACAGAAGAGAACGAAAAAGTAACAACAAACCACACATACAGGTTTTCTAATGAACAGATACAAAACAGCTGATTCGTAACAGAACATAACGTACAAACTAATCCTGCCTTTAGTAAAAATGAACTGTTAAGCACCCCATACACGTTTCAATTCAATTGTCAATTTAGTCTTTCAATTGAATTAATTCTTGACCACACACTTCATAAACTGAATTAAAAGGTTTTCATTAAATTGTCGAATTTATATGTTTTTTACAATTACAAATTTAAAAATTAAAAACTTCTATTGCAATGGCTGAAAAAGAAAAAATAACTGCAATAATGGAAAATTTCTCTCCAAGCATCCATGTTTGCCACAAATGTCATTTTTATATTTTTTATTTAAAATTTAATGAAATTAAAGAAATACTTAACTTTTTCTTTGCAAAAGAAAACAACAAACATAAGTTTTGACAGCTGATCCAGACTCAATTCGAACACACACAGCACTATCGAATTAAAAGATTTACGAGCCAAATTGAAAAAATCAAAATCTTTTGATTTTTTCTTCAACCAACTCGACAACTGCCAAACTAATCAATTGACAGAGCCACACACGCCTTGATTTGGACAACAACCGACGCAGTTGCCAATTGGATTGAAATGTGTATGGGGTTGCATTACGCGATAGAACAACGCGTCTTCTTTATTGAACATAAATTCAAAAATAACGAAAGCTTGGGGCCGCCTTCGTGGCTTTGTTGATCGCTAAAATTGCCGCTTTTGGAGTTCTGAGAACCCACATGTGATTGTCGGAAAACAAATGTATCCACAACGTGTCACTATTTGGTGTGGATTCTTTCTGCCGAAATTGTGATTTCAACAAGACGGTGCCATGGCATGTAAAAACAATTCAATTACTGCGTGAGACATTTCCACGTCTTCTACTCGTTTTCGTGATCAGAATTGGCCCCCTAGATCGTGTGATTTAACACTCTTTATTTTTATTTTTATAGTAAAACTATCATTCAAAACTGATGAATTTTTGACAGTCACTCATGTTCGATAGTGTGTACCCCACTTTAATGTGTATTTTTTATTTGGCATCATTGTTTTGTGGGGCAACCGATTCGAGAGTTTTCGATTTTTTTGAGTTTATTATTGAAAGAGGCCAAGTACACCAGGATTCTTTGTACATCCTCTGGATCTACTACAACAGTTCAGATCACAAATAAAGTCAATTACATTGTGAGAGACCATGTTTCCTTTGGAGCTACAAAAGCTGCTCGTGAATGGGACATTCCCAAAGGATAAGCTCTGAAGTTTCATCATGCTTGTTGGTCGCATCTGCATTGTTGTTCTCCAAATTCGTAGTATTAAAATGTTGGTGTGTGAGACCACAATGTCCTGTAAAACACCCCATGACTATACTGAGCTCCTTTGTATCGAACATTAAAAGATTTTTATTAGGACAGTGCAATGAACCGCTTCGCTTGTTTGACAAAATTGCGACTCAACCCACTTTCCAGCCTTCTCACTGGCATAAATATTGTTAATGTCAAGAAATGTGTTCTGATCCCATGAGGAATTGAGGAGCTCCTCTGTTTCTTAAATAGTCAACCATATCGTTTCTTTTATGAGTTCTAAGGGTTCTTAAATTGTTTTTGCAGGGAAGCCAAATATTTAGCTGGCAACCGATTCAATGTTATAAATATCTATGCTCATTGGCATAGACAATAATAAACACTAAACAATTGGACTGGCTGAACTGGGGTACGAACTCAACCTCTTAAAATCATTCACGTGGCGAATAGTCATTTCACGTTCTATTTTGTTTCATTTCTAATCACTATTTTTCTTTGCAGTCAATTAGTGTTTTGAGTTACTTAAACGTATTTTCAATAACTTAACAATTCAACCAATTTCAAATAATGTTAACTTGACTTAATGTCGGTTGATTCGTTGTAATTTCAAGTTCTTTCGAAGGGAGTCCAAGATACTTGAGTTTTCCCTGTTGGTTGTGGTTACTATTTGTTGTTGTTCTTGTCGTTGTTTTATATATATTTATAGCAAATTAAATCATTTAATTGTTTTCCCCCTCGATTTTTCGGTTATTTTCGACTCCCCAAACTGAAACATATTCTTTTGTTGTACGCGAATCTCCAACTGGATTAAATGCAATTCCCCCCCTTTACACTATTTATGTTGTGCATGAGTTTATTTGTTGTTAAATTAAATGTTTTATTTTGACCTCATGTTAACAATTTGTTGTTGTTAAATTTTTTTGCGATGCTACAATCATGCACGGTTTAACTTAATGGTCAGTGTTTTATTCATTTCAAGTACTTTTTAATTCAAAATAATAATTTCAACATTTTGTTTTTATATTTAAGTTGGTATATGTGTAAGTTTTTTATTTAAATTAAACTCGTTAAAATGTGGGTTGTTACTTGAGTGTTGAGGAGTTTTTATTACATGAACTTTAGAAAACTTCTTTGATGGCTTTTTTGGTTTTATTTTTTATTTAAATAAATTTGGTTTATTGCTGCAATCAATACAAAGTTTTTCATGAAATTTTAATTCCCTTTGTGAAATTCTATTTTTTCGTTTCTCTGTCAATATATGAGATGGCTTTGTGAACCTAATTTCGAATTCAAATTAAAATCTATTCGTAGAGGATAAATAAGTTATTCATGTGTTGCAAAATATGTCTTAGAAATTTGAAAAAAATTCTGTGCTGAAGCAAGAAAAACTTGCAAGTTGCCGTCGCTATTCTATATAGAATTTAATTATCTGGCAGCCCTCGCACTCTTTCGCCATTCATGCAAATACATGCATCAACATGTCCGTTGGTAGGTAACCTTGTAAGTATAAATGTACAATATTTAATACTGTATTTTAGTTGAGTTTTGTTTCGATTTGTTCATGTTTGAAAATGCTTCATTGTACTCATGTACTCGTGTACAGTGATTGTATGTGCTCTCCAATTAATTTTTATTTAAAATACTGTGTTTTATTTTTTAAAGTGCCACTTGTTGGTGAATGGCACATGCCAAACACACTTGTACATTTTATGTATTTCATTCTTGCGTTCTGACGTTTTATATCTAAAATACACACATATGTACATACATGCATACGTACATAACTTTTTGTAATACTCCCATGCTGATACTCCGATAAGTGGCGAGTTGTGGAAGAAAAACTAAATGGTCAGAACTTTTTGGGAGAAAAAAAGAAATAGAGCTTCAAGTGGCTGGCGGATTGTTAAGGCCATTTAGAAATTGTTTCCCAATTTAAATTCAACTTAACTAGACAGACTGCTATTTTTATGTTTATAGTTTTGTAACATCTTCAAATGATTTATTTTTTTCAATTTCTCAAAAAAGGTAAAAAAAATATTTTTTCTTTTTGCATAGAAATTGTAATATATATGTATTTGTTTATTATTTTACATTTATCTTTCTTTATGGCTTGAAACCTTAAAACATAAATAATGAAGTATTTTTTTTGTTCGTGCCACAAGTCCTTAACACTCTTATTAAAAGACTTATTAGACAAATTAATGCTAATTGCCACGCACTTTGTGGTACTTGCATTCTTATTTAGCAACGTTATCCCACTGTACAAACATACAAGCAGACACCCAACCATAAAATACAACCACTACTTGTTTTAGTTAAAACAAAAATCATAAGGACGACTTATTCCACTACTTGAGGTTATTTAGCTCTTACTGACCAATTTCTTTCTTTTAGTCAAAGCAATACTCGTAAGTATTTGAAGAGATAAGGGAATGGGGCTTCATCAAAATGTTGATGCTGATGACTTTTTATGGCAAATTGAAAAAGCCAACAAAATACAAGTTTAGAGGAGGGCGTAAACCACTTGGTATTTTGTTTTAATTTAGCGTTGCTAATGCGCTTTCAAAGAATTACTGACCACGCGTTCGTTCCCACTAATTATTTGATTGGGTGGGTAAAAAAGTTATTGCGTTGAAGATTTCAACGAATGTTCGGATTAAGGTTCTTAGGCCGGTCAGTAGTGATGCTAATGAAAGAAAAAAATTTATTTTACATTACGAGTATTCACACACAAGGTACCTATAATGTCATGCCCATGGCCCGTAAAAAAACACTACAAAATTTGTTTTAGAGAGTTGAGAGTTTATACTAAAAAATTGTAGGCCATATCACAGAACTCCAATTCGATTGAAAGTGATTTTAGTTTCGGAAATTCAGAAAACGAAAAATAAATTGGGATTCAAACTATGCATGTCTTTTGAATATTCTAAAGATTTTTTATAGAGCTTTTTTCTATACGATTGCTTGCAATGGTAAAAAGCAACAAAATATTATACGAGAAGCAAACCAATATTTGTCCATAAGCTTTGTAAAAAAGTGAAACGCATTAGAAAAAGTTGCAAGTGGCGTCTTGGTTTGTTTATCGTACATAAGAAAATTGAAATCATAAGTAAAGAATTAAAACTACTTGGATCGGAATATGTGACATGTCTGCTAATTTTTAAGCTAAAATTTAGATAAATTAACCGGTAAATAAAAAGCTTAAAGCTTTGCATGCTAAACAAGTTCAAGGTATGGCACTTTTTGTGTTGCAAAATAAAAATATAGAATGCTGAAAATGTAAATCTGAAAAATGTAAATTGAAATTGCATATTCGGAATTGTATTTCAAAAATGCTTTACAGCAAAAATAACGTTGCGTATTGTGTGAACATGAGCCTCTTTAGTTAATTTTAAGTTATTTTTTCGGAATCAAACCAATTGTATTTTTTAAAGTATAATTTGAACATAATTTTAAGAGTGTCAATTAAACACTAGATCATAAGCTTTGCATGTTATTGAAACGCTTAGTTTGTGTTTAGACACGTCTAGTCTTATTGACATGATTGCTACTTTATAGGCGAGAGCGACGAGGGGAGAAGAAACGAGTACACACACAGAAGAAAAATTAAGAATCATGTCAATAAGACATGACGTGTCTAAACAAAGACTTAAAATCTACTTTACATTTAAAAAAAAGTTCGAAATGGCGCAACTTTCGTTAAAATGGGAATCGTAAGTTCGAAATAAAAACCATTCCGATCTGAATGAGTGTTATGCTCAATAAAGGGAAGCCTCTAAAATACTTCATTGTGAAGTTTTGAAATGTAATACTTTGTTCAATATTTCTACGATTTTGTTTTATACTTTCCCACTTAATATGATTTCTCAAGGTCATTGAAGAATTTATTTTTAGTTCAAGGTTTTCATCTCGTTGCAACCGAATCTCTCTCCACCAAATCATTTCTTGAGGCTTGGAAAGGAAAAATAATTATTAAGTCTAAATAAAATGAGACAGCAATTCGTAGTACAAATCACCCGATATAAGCACTCGATATGGATCCTTATCCCATCTTGACAAAAAAGCACGAGGCTGCAGGTCTCCGAACAAAAAGGGAACGCTGATGCTGCCACGGAATTTCCGAATTCGACAGATTTCTATTAACTGCCCAAGAATTCTCGAATATATTGATCCACTCGCATAATTAGAATTTTCGTGAAGTTTAAAATTCTAATGGAAATGGTGTAATATTGTTGGCATAAAGATATTAAAAAAAAGAGTTCTTTAAAATTGCACAAATGATTCCGTTAATTTGAATAATTTTTTGTGCTTATTTCGTTAGCGTGAGCTTTCGAGATCGTGGTAAATATTTCTTTACACTCACGTGAGCTTGCATGAGCAGGAACTATTGAAATAAAGATCGTGCTTGAGCAACACAATTTGCTCGTAGGCTTGCAAGATTGTAAGTGTATTTTAATTACGATCCTGTCTCTAGTTTGATATAATTCTATTTAAACTGTCAAACTGTCGTTCATGTAAAAAGGAGTTTGCAATTTGTCAAAGATTCGGTGTATTTTTCAATACAAAGCAGAAAATTATATTCAAGTAAAACAAATAACGACAGAACTTTATCACCAGTCTAATTAAATTGCTCACAGCCACCAAGGCCATCCATCCATTGTAAGGCAATTGTACAAACCGTTACACTCTGGTCCAGACTCGAACGCCTCTTGCTACCAGCAGCGAACAGCAGTTGCTATAATTACCATTTTATTTAATTTAATTTCCTTTATTTTTTGTATTCTGCAATTAAAAACATTTTTAAATAAAAAACAATCCTTACAATAATTTCATTTATGTATTGTGCACATTAAGTCCGTGGTGCATGAGGAAGGTTGCTGCCACCTTCCCAGTAAATGTATTGTAGCGAGCGGGCTGTTTAATCTGGTGGCATGTAGTTAATAAGCGCCTACTTGGCTAAAACGGCGAAATCATTAAATGCGCGACATGAGCCAAAAGTGGGCTTAACTTGATGATGCCAATAGTATTAAGCGCCCTAATTGCGTTTAATTAAAAACCCTGCGAAAGAGACAGAGAGAGAGAAGAAAAAAAGAAACGTATTACTGCGTCCATTTACAAACAAACATTAACAATTTTGAGCATAATTTTAGTTTAGTTTGCGAAGCATGAAATGAAATTGTGTAAAGTTTCCCTTATAGTTTTTCCTCATTTGAAATTCTGTGTGTTTTTTCCACGTTTTTCATTTTTTTTATTTTTAATTATTTTGCTTACAAAGTTTCCACACATTTTGTTCTTGAATGCAGCACACACACACTTTCTATATGAATCAATTCCTGTAGCTGGAGGCGGAGTGGTTGATTGTTGTATTGCCAAGAAATAAGAAGAAAACAAAAACAAAAAAATGGAGGGAATAATGGAACAAAAATTTTAAAAAATGTTTCATAACTTTCTTCTTCGTTTCATCGTATTCCATCTTTTTGTAGGTGGAAAGAAAACTTTTCAAACAGTTTTACTACGAATTTTAAGGGTTTCTCTATATAAATTCCCAAGCGGCGAAGTGGTATGGATTTCGGGTGGACCGACTTAAATGCATTAGTTAGTTTTCTCCATTTTGTAACACTCTACTACACACAGAAGTCACTTTTTGTTTTAGCTTTCTTATGCCACATAAAAAAATAAAAATAAATTGTGATGATTGAACGAATGTAGTTTGGAAGGCCATGTTTGTAATTTAAACCGAATCAGAAGATTTTTCAAATTTTGTGAATGAATTAAAAAATATAATATGACTATAAGGAATTGAGAAAGAAACTCAAAATTTATTTCATGGAGTTAAAAACGAAGATGGCAAACTTTGAGGAATTTCAATACGTAAAGCAAAAATTTTACCACTTTGTGGCCTTTGTATATTTTTTTCGTACTGCTTGTAAACTACAATCTGGTCACCTTATATTCATTTTAAACATCTTACACTCGTACACCATCCTTGAGAAAGAAAACGGCTGGAGGAATTGGAATAAGGAAAACTTTTCTACTGTCGCATATTTTATGTTGCAGTAAATTACGAAAGTTTTGCTTTTAAATGCAGGCATTTCATTGACTTTTGAATAGTTTCCTAATTACGCATTTTAACGAGAACGACTGCGAATACGTGGATTCTTTGATTTAATTTAGTTTTAAGTGTATTTTATAAATACTTGAAATTTCACTGAAAAAAAAAACCATTTAGAAATTTGCAAAAGTTCTGTAATTCTTAACAATTAACAAATTAAGTTTTATACTAAAAATTTTAAACTTTTGATAAGTCAGCATTAGTTTTTGAACAAGCAAACAAACACACAGCACTTGGAGTTAATTTTAGTTGGTTTTAAATGTGATACTTAAAATTGGCAGATTTCGATAGATTAGTAATACATCTGTATGCTAAAGTCAACTGTGAGCCTAGAAAAGCTTTAGTCAACTTCTGACAAATGGACTTTGCTCACTCGACTTGCACTCTCAAAGGCTCCAAAATATATACAGTTGAATTTCCATAACTCGAATCACCATTATCCCAAAAAAATCTTCGACTTAAGGAGACTTCGAGTTATGGAATTTATTTGTAAAAAAAAACAATTGCAATATGTCCGGATATTAAATGATCAATATTTTTTTGTTAAAACAGCCACTTATTGAAAAAAACATATAATAAATAAATGAAATTAGTGATTGAAAAGCTACACTTTTTATTTTCAATAAAAAGTTACTTTTATTGTTCTAAGCCTTATAGCGTTCATCAGTTGTAGTTTGCAATTATATATTCGATGTTCGATAAGAATTCTCTATATCATTTCTGGAAGGCTACAGAAAAGTTTCTTTCACCGAACCCTCTCTATACCGCTTAAGAAGGAATCCCCCGAATAAAAAAATTGAATTCAAAACAATGCACTTCAATAATTATTATGATTATATTTTATTTTTTTTATATTTATGCGAATCCATTCGAGTTATAGAATATGCATGTAATTTCGTTCGAGTTATTTAGAACTTCCAGTTATGGAAGTTCGAATTACGGAAGGAGAATCGTAAGTTATTTTCTCTCTGACGCTACTGCCAATCGAATTGGATCGAGCTAGAGAAAATTCGAGTTATAGAAGTTCGAGTTATGGAAGTTCGACTACAATAATTAATTTTCGAGGAATTTTTGAATTTCAATTAGTTTGAAAGTTTTTGATAAATTATACAGTTTTGTTGGGTTTTCGAATAAATTTTTGATTTTTTTATGGTGTTTCGAACTCAGTTAAAAACTGTTTTTCTCAAAATTAAAATTTTTAGTAAGTTTCCGATAAATTTAGTTTTTATTTGGAAATACATGATCTCGAGTTTTGTTTAGTTAACTAATTTGCTGCGCATATCAAATATTTTATTGGAATCAAAATTTAGCTTTTTGGTGATTTTCTGTTTTTTTTCGATGTTCTTTTTTGTAAATTTTTAATAATTTTTTCTGTCTCAAATTGCGGATTTTTAAAATTTCGCTTTTTAGATGAATTTTCGATGATTTATTTGATGAGTTTTTGTGAATTTTCGTTTTTTTTATTTTCTGGGTTTTAGAGCATTTTTGATCTCCTGTAGCAATTTTAAATTTTATGTTAACTTTCAGCAAACTCAGCAAAAAATTAAAGCGTGTGTCAGTGACGCCAAGAGTAGGGAATTTTCCCTTTTTGGAAAATTTCAAGGGAAGGGAAAGAAGGACAGATTGCTCATTTTAAGGAAAACCTATGGAATTTTTAAAACTTTGTTTTTTTCCTTTTATATTGCGGTGTAATTGCGTAAAACATGCCTTAGAGAGCCCCCGTAGAATAGTAGCTAGCGTACTAGACTATTAGTCTGGGGTTCGCAGGTTCGAAAAAAGCATTTTCTATTTATTTATGCTACACTTATCGATATGCGCACTTCTTTATAATGGAACCCGTTGGTAGTCATATCTTGCTGTGAACGTATTTGTTTGTACCCCTGCATTTTAATAATCCTACACTTTTGAATATCGATATGTGCTATGTATTGAAAATTGTATACCTTTGTCGTTCACTGGTCCGAATTCGAATATTTTTATTTACATTATATTTTGATTTGTTATTTTTCGGCGAATTTTTACACTCAAAAGAAAAATCAATCCATTCGTACTTAAATCAATCCCAAGCGATGTTGAAAGTACGGTAATCCCAGATCTACTAAAATGAAGTACAAAAGGATTGATTTAAATACGAACGGATTTAAATGCTCAATTTAATTTAAGAATTTTTTAATTGATTGAAGATTTTTCACGTGATTAAAGAATTTTGTACTCATTTTAAGAAACTCCAGGACGGGTTATCTAAAGTAATTCCGTTTTCGGCATGATTAAAGTACATTTAATTGTTTTTTGGACTCGTAATTTTGAGTACAATTCGTACTCAAAGTAAGTAGAAAATAATTGAATTTAGTACGGCGTTTTTCTTTCTGTGTATGAATTTTCGGATTTTAGTGATTTTTAAAGTTTTGATATTTTAGATTTTGATGTTTCACTACAAAACTTGGAATATAAACTGTCGAGAAGAAGAAAAAATGCTGTTTAAAAATATAAAATTTTTGTGAAAAATGCTCAGCATTTTTAATGATTTCCGCTTGAAGTTTTAAGACGAAACCGCTGTCAGAATGAATTGTGTAAAGCCTAATAAATCAGCCAATCACCAAACAGTTCTTTTGAATATTAGAAAATTTAGAACAAATTACTCTGTTTATTATCCTTTTAAAAAGAAAATCGTCCAACTAAAAAAAAATGTGCAATCAAAAACAGTTGCAAATCGAATAATTTATGATAATATTATTATTGAAATATATTTAACTTTTTGACCATTAAAAACAACATTTTTTATAGCTTCATTCGAAGCGAATAGTTTTGTACGCACACATACGCAAATGCATGCGTTCATGTGTTAAGCATTAACACACTCACACCATTAACACCCCTCAAAAGCAGACTTTACAAGCGGAAATAGACAGAATAAACCAAGAAAGAATACAATGACAATTTGCCAGGTCAAATTTGATAATAAATAATATCCTTTCTGTCGTTTATTCCTTTATTTATAAGTAGAAGTTGTTGTTGTCGCCGTTTGCTGTTTACACTGACAACGCAAAGAATTTAAAATTAAAAAAAAAACGAGAAGAAAAAATTTTAAATAGAAAATATGTTTTGGTGACAGTAATCTTTTGAAAACAGGATTAAACCGGTACGTTGTTTGCCAACAAAGAGTCAATGATATTACTCGTAAACAAAAAAAAGAAAAACGAAATTAAATAAAATAGATATAAATTTCTAGTGTGTGGCAGCAGTGTGTTGATGATGGTGGTGTAGGCCTGGTTACTAAAACCAAAAGGATTTGAGTTTTATAATTTCGCTGGTTGTGTTGTAGAAGCTATTGTTGTTGTTCTTGCTGTTGCTCTTGCTGTTATTGTTGAATTGTAATTGACACGTGCGCTGTGGTAGATTTTTTAATAAGAAACAAATTTTATTTCAAAATTAAATATTTTCTTTATAGTCCGTTTTATTGTTACAACTAGAAGGATGAATAAGGAAGATTTAGAAATCTGTATATTTTTAATACTCTGAAACATATGAATTGCATGTTATCCTTAAAATAAGTGTTCTTAATATGAAACAAATGAAGTTGAAATACATAAGTTTGAAAATAGAAATAAATGCACATGTTACAAATTTAGAATTCATTAATAATCTATCCGAATGTTGTCAGTTATTTTTTTGTTTTGTTTTGTTTAATATATTCCTGATGAGCTTTGAATTCTAAACATGATTCATTTACAAAAGAATGTATTAAATATTATTTTGCATAAATGTAATTAAAAAGTTGACTTTCTTCACCTTCAGTTACGAATTTTAATTTAAAAAGTACTTAATTTGAATAATTAATTTTACGCACATTTTAATGTTCTTGTGGTAAAACATTGGCGGAGCTTGCCATAAAAAGTGTGGGGAAATATTCAGGAAAAGTTTTAAGAAAATAAATGATTGTCTTTGTCTATATGATAAGCGAATCTATGTTTATATCCCTCTACAAAAATCAAGTTAAATCAAATCTGAATTTCACTTAACGAGGGGGCCTCAAACATTGCAAACTGGACTTCACAGCGTTCCCAGAATTAAGGGGAAATCCCTACATACATACATTTTTTTGCTGCTAAAATATTAGCATTAAGATTCGGACGGACAGAACCGATTTTTGATTTTTGCCAAAATGTGGGATTTTTTCTCACATTACATTTTTTAAATAAAATCGCTGTTTGCATACACAAAGTATTAAATTTTCTTCTAAACTTTGTTTCACTTTTATACACGCAAAGTTTACTTTGACATTTTGTGTTCTTTTGTTGCATAAACAAACAAACCAAACCTGCAATCAACTACAACTATTTATAAATGACGAACAGCATCTGTGCGAGTGCATCAAAGTCTGTACTCACACCAATTCTTCTTTCCTTTCTCTCCCACCAGCTCAAGACTTTCCAAAGTAAACTTTGCGTGTTCAAAAGCGGTCTAAATAAAAAATATTGTATTTTTAAAATATTTTTTTTGATCAAAAACGCGTAAACGCAAGGATCTTCTTACCATTCCCAATTTCCAAGTGGATCTTTGCAAATTCTAAATTTGTTATTCCTTATATCTTCTACGTCACTGTTTCTTAATTGAAAAAATACGTGAAAATTTGCGTAAGTTATCATTTTATACCTCAACTACGCAACAACCCAACCCGTTTAACATCCCATAATGTTCTTCACTGCAAAAATGAATAGAAAATGTCTTTAACGTAATTCAAATGTACGACAACAACAACAACACAACAATTTTTGGTTTGTTGTAAACGTAAGAAATCTACAACTGACATAAATCATAATAATAAGAAGTACAACGAAGAAATTACACTATGAATAATTATTTACAGGATTGTAGCTATTATACGAGGGTAGTTTTTTTATATCTTGCTAAAACTGTATCAAACTAAAATATTTATTTACGGAAAAGGCTTTTACAGTTTTTTTAATAGTAAGCATGTATTTATTGTATTTTGGGCTTCCTTCAATTTCCAAATCCCGGGAAATTATGTCGGGAGTAACGGGAATTGAAATGTATTAAAACATGCAACCACATTCGTTAGAACACAATCATAAATGTGAAAAATTAATAAAAGTAAGAATATTAAAGTAAATATTTGTCCTACAAATTTTGTCAAAAGCAAATTAAAGATGTAATTTTAATTAATATTAAAGATTTATCTGGCGATTGTTAAAAGTGATCAGCGTTTTTAAATTTCTAAAAATCCGTTATTAAATTTATAAACCACCTGTCAGACGAATCGATTAGTCTGGTAGAGATTTGGAAATATCACTTTATTGTATGTAGCACAAATTGAAATATTTGCTGTAAATTTATTGATAACGATTGACATATTTTTGAAAGAGAGCGATGAATAAAGGCTAAACATTGAAAAACTTTAGCCAACTCGCTGCGAAACTATTGCTGTGATAATATCGATAGTTTTTAAATATCGAAAAAATCGATAGAAAAAAATATCCATCAACCTCAATACGACGCCGTGCTCAGGAGCTTGGTCTTCAAAGAGCAACTTTGGCCACAATATTGCACAAGGATTTGCATTTGTTTCTATTTAAGATTCAGTTGACACAAGAGCTTTTCCCACAAGACCATTTACGCCGCCGTACATACGCCAATAGGATGTTACAGCTCTCCCATGACAATCCCGATTTTCATAAAAAAATCATAATGAGTAACGAGGCACATTTTCATTTGAATGGATATGTGAATAAACAGAATCGGTTCTGGGCAATGGAAGCCCTCAAATTATTCACCTTTATTCAGTCACCTTCGCATCCATTAAAAATGACAGTCTGGTGTGCAATTTGGTCAGGAGGAATCATTGGACTTTACTTCTTTGAAAATGAAAACGGCGTAACAGTAACTGTGAATGGGCAGCGACATCGTGATGTGATTGAAAACTTTTTGACGCCACAATTGCATGCTTTGGGGTTGATTAACATGTGGTATCAACAAGACGGTGCCACATCGCACACAGCCAGGATTACAATGGAACTACTGCGAGACCTCTTTCCACAGCAAGTTATTTCAAGAAACGGTGATGTTTATTGGTCCCCATGGTCGCCTAATTTTACTGCTCCAGGCTTCTTTTTGTGCGGATATTTGAAAATCAAGGTTTATGCAAACAAACCAGAAACGCTTGAGGAACTCAAATGAAATACCGCGTGAAATGTGTGAGAATGTAATGAAAAATGTGCTCAAAAGGGCTCGCAATTGTGAGACTAACAGAGGCGGACATTTATCTGATATTGTATTTCATAATAATTGCCGACATTAAATAAAACATTTATCAATATAAGATCCATTCTCTTTCATTTAATCAAAAATTCTAAACAAACGCCTTCCCGGCGGACACCCTGTATATTAATTTTATTGTTTAGCAAACAAAACTTCTACCATAAATTGCAACACACGTCTATTTGTACTCGTTCACTATCACGATTTTTATTTAAATATTTTGGTTTAATTAATAAAATAATAAAAAAAAGAAAAAAATACAAAATAATTGATACTTTGGAAGCAATGAAAAAGTAATTCCTTAAAAACTACTTGAATTTTTTATGAAGCATAAAAGGCAACCCTCGTAATAACATGCAAAAAATATCTGTTGAGCTAAAGTTGCTGGTGATATGAGTGTTAAATACTTGTACTTAATTTGAGTATGAAAGAAGCACTTCAGGTATTCGACTTTCTGTTGGCGTAAAAACTTAACGTTTCAAATATTTAAATCCCGTAATTAAATTTCTAAGAATTTCCTTTTATTACAAAGGAATTATATTTCAAGAAACGTGTAATTTTTTGAGAGTTCCCTATAATTTTTTTTTCAAAAAATAAAGAAAAACCACACACAGATTGCGTTAAAACTCTTAAATACATTAAAACGATAAAAAAACAAACAATAATAATTGGTTTTAACTTTGTTGGCAATTACATGATTTATAACAAATATTTGCAAAAAAGATCAAAATCAAAAAATAAACTAGACGAACAATTGCCACATTCATTTTTTTTTAGCTTTAAGTAAATAAATAAACCTTCTTTTCTCTAGTTTTTGCAAAATTTATTTGTCAGTCAAGTGTAAAGCACACAAATTTCTCACTCATCAATTCACCCTTAATTTAGGGCAAACATTCGCCTTGCAAGTGCACAAGTGTGGTCCAAAGGCAGCACTCAGCAATGAAGGACACACTCTATCTAAACCTAATGAAAGTTGGAAAAAATTTCCAGATTGCCAGCAAAAGAATTGGGGAGATTTTTTTCTTATTTCTAAAAAAATGTTTTTCTAACAGACTCCTCGTTATCCTTTTTAAAGGAAAATACTCTTACTCTCTATTATTTTCTTTCGTTCACATATTTTTCTTTAACAATTGAAATGATATTTTCCTTGTTCCTTTACTTGTTGTATTTTATTTAAAATTTTTTCATAAACGCACTCAAAAATTTATTGTTAAATTGTTCATCATTACTTTCCATGCATGAGTGCAGTTTTAATGTTGAATATTTTTGCTTAAGGGGGCAATTTTAATATGCAATGGATTTGGAAACTGATAGATAATCGCACTTGAATAAAAAATACTTTACAGTTCCCTTGAAGGTCTTGAAGGCATTTCTATTTTTTTTTTCTTTTTATTATTCTATTTCCAAATCATGGGAGACAATTTTAAATTTTATTATCCTTTGCAAGAAAAGGATTCTCTTGAGGATATGTGTAGTAAATAAAATAATAGTTAGAAATCATATGCTCATCATCTGTGGTTTGTTTTTTTCTTTTTTTTTTTATTCATTTCTATCCAATTATTTGAGGTTGTTTTTTTTTTGTTGTCTGTTGTATTTATTACAAAAATACATGATTGCAGATCGTATCGACAACAATAAAATTAAACAATGATAAATTTTTATCATTTTATTTCAACATTTCATTGCAATTCAATTGAATATTATTCTCATGTATTTTATTCGAATCAAAAATGATGCTGCTTCAATTAATCCTTAATTGTTTGGGTAAACATTTGTCAGGCTATTTAATACAAAAGAAAATAATAATAATAATAGTGAGATACGAATTAATTGGTTACTGAAAAACTATGTTTTTGGACAGACGAAACAAATGATTTAGATTTCAGTATACAAAATTTCATGTTAACACAAACTTAAACTCTTAAAATTATATATTAATTTCAAGTTATTAAATCAGCCTTTTAAGCCAACAGAAATGAAAAAGGTTTTAAGCTGATTATCACTGCTGCGAATTCATTTCATTTCTTTGTGTGGAATCGTCGTCGCGAAGTTATCTTCAGGTGTCTCTAAAAGTTTTTCTTTGGAAAATTTTGGCGTATCTTTGATGATATTAAAAAAAGTATGAAAAAAATCATGCAAAGTTCCGTGTTCAGCGAAAACTGTTCCGTATGGCGAACATAAAAAGAATTTAAACTTTTGCCGGTCTCTAGAAGTACATAAATCTCTAAAAATAATCATTATAACTTATTGATTTGAGGTCCTGCTATATTCTTTAATCCATAAAAAAAGGTACGAGTAATTTGTTTCCGTATCATTTACTTATTTGCACCCCCGTTTTAACAATTATTTCTTCTTGCAACGGCGACAACAACTCACAGATACGCACAACAAATATGTTCATAACCAAACAGATAAACTCTTTGACATTGATCCTTACAAATTGCATAGACATTTAAGTACTTAAACGAAGGGATACAAATTATATTTGAATGACAAATAGAAAAAAAGAAGTGTACAAAAATCCCCGACCTTATTGCTTGTCCCAACAAAGAACATCTGTTGTATCACTAGATGCTTAAAAAAGAGGGTAACTTTTTTAAAAGTATTTATAATGAAAATGGTTATTTTTTTAAATGATCTCTGTACAGTACTTGAAATTAATTAATTGTATCTTAAATGTAATTGGCTATTGTTGTTAATTTAATTACGAAAAATCAGCAACAAAAAGAAGTTATTGAATTAAAACCCACAATCGAGCAAAAGTTATATAAAGAATCTGGCAGTTCATCTATGGGATGTACACAAACTTTTTTTGAGAAGGGGCTCACAAATAAATTATTGAAAAATATAACATTAAATAAAAAAAATTTAAATAAGTAACTTATGATAATCAGAGAGAGCTGAAACTGTATTGCTGATACTTCGCTTAGACAAGTTCTATCACTATCAGTAGCATTAATGGAATTTGGTGCCTGCGTTCTTATCTATTTAATAGAACCCAACAAGTAAAGTTCAGAAATGCTACTTCAGCAGACATCGTCGTTCCTTCTGGTGTTCCATAGGGAATTCATCTTCGTCCCACACAGTTTACATTATTTATAAATGACCTCCACTTCTGTTATTTTGCATTCCAAAGTACTCATGCAGATGATGTCAAAATATTCAAGAGCTTTAATGACACTAATCAACAACTTTTACTACAGTCTGATATCGAAAAACTTTCTCAATGATGTACAATAAATGTGAACATATGACATTCAATAGAATAAACAAATTATATTCTCGGTATTATATTAATCCAACAACACTTAAAAAAGTGGATAATATTATTGATCTATGTTTGTTGTTAGATCACAGGCTTGATTTCCGTGATCACATTGCGTTAACTGTCAGCACAGCTAATAGTGTTCTTGGTTTTATAAAGAATTTCTGACCCCTACATGATTAGTTCGGCCTATTCTTAAATATGGATCTATTGTATCCTTACTATTCCATTCATATAAACATCATGGAATCGATGCAAAAGCAATTTTTAATTTTTTGTTCACTCGTACGAGGCCTTGGATCGAATTTATTCATATTTCTATTAATAGACTTGTCCTTATCACGTCTCGGTTCACTTTCTTAAGAACTTTTTCTTTCTGAAATTTTCTATAATTGTCTTTCAAACTTTTATTCGTTCCTACACATTGAAATTTTTTGTAATGAAATTCAAGATTTTTGCATGTTTACCTTCCACATTATTTTTTTTGTTTGACATTTCCGAAATAAAAATTCAAGCGTGTTAAACAAAAGTTTAATAAAAAAAATGCTGTCATCAACATGAAAGAATAGTAAAAGAATATCTAAAATGAATTAAAAAACAAAAGAATTTCAAAGAATATTTAAGAGTGTAACCCTTCCCAATCATCCATAAACTAAGACTTTCTGAAAGAAAACTTTCACTGTGTGAAGCGTGACTAAGCTAACAACTTTAAAAAGCCGTCGTGTAATGCTGATTATATATTTTCTATTTGGATTGATACGTGGTGAAGTTGATTATGCTTTCCTGCTTGGTGAAATTAACTTTTGTATTCCAACTCGTAACTTTCAGCATAACTCTCTTAATTACTACAAATCTGTTTATGCTAATTTATAATGACTCTTTTCGTCGCGTTTGTGAAAATTTCAATAAATTGTATCATATAATATGAAGATGTATTTGAGAGCAACGATATTATAAAAAGAAGAATTATTGAATACTGAAAGGATTTATAATCTGTAGACCGAAATAAATCCGTAAATAAATAGATAAATAAATAAAAATCTTATGCTTGATAAATGATTTCCTAGACTTTAGGAGCTGTCGATCGTGCTGATCCTTCTTTCTTTAAACGCAAAATATTTTCGGAAACATCAAGGAAATTCAGGCGATAATTCGAAACATTTAATATCTTTATATCTTCGTATAAAGACAATCGATCTAATTTGTAAATGTTTGTAAGCAAAAAATAAGCCATTAATTTAACATATTTTTTTTTTATGTAAATTTGTAAGGGGTACCCCTTATTATTTTGTACTTCAGTAACTGAGTAGTGGCTAAAAAGGTTTCCCTTAAATATTTCTCTCGTTTAGCCGTATCTTTAGAATCAATGTTAAATATAAAATTATGTTTCAATTAGGGTTTGCATATAATCGATGATTCTCATAATCGCGATGCTTGATTTTACTTGCTTACTAAAGCAAGAGTAAACTTCGTAAATCAAAGAGAAAACAATAATAAGGGAATCTCTATTAATTAGAAACTTTTTCTGCATCAAAATATACGAGACTTTCTTCTATCAAAGACTGAATTGAATTGAAACTCAGGTTAGAAAAAAAATCTATTTACGCCGACGTTTCACATAAATTTGTTGCTTAAAATAGTGTTAAATTTTTAATCGTGGTAGAAAGATTAATGCATTGATTACAATTACGATTGCGATTGTAATCGTTTTGCAAACCCTAATTTCTATCAACCATTTCTTTATTTTTTTTCAATTTTTTTCTCACGTTAATCTCATCAACAGTAATTTTAAATTAAAAATAAAATGCTTAATAATAAAAAATAATGAAAATAAAAACAAGTAATTGTGTCATCAAATGATATTTATCACACCCGTTAAATTAGAACGCCCTCACTGTTCTTCTCAATCACCTCCTCCTCCACAGCAAACCTGCTGCTGTCTTGTACCCACTCTTTGCTTCCACATATTCGCTTGAAAACATCAGTATCTTTTTTGCCATTAACCTTTAATTTTCCTTTTCCTCGCAACAAACGACCCTTGTGTATCTTTTTCATTTGTTGTTGGCAGATTCATTTTAAACCAGTCACTTGCTCGCTCACTTGTTTATTATCTTGTCCTTAAGCGTGGGAGAGATGACGATGAGGATGCTGATGGTGGTTTGGGAAGGCATTATTGAAAAACACCAAATAAAATTTGTTTGGTGTTTGGAATGTCACCCGCAGACATTTGCACGCTTCAAGTGACGTGCCTTTTGATTTCTTTTTGGGGAGTCAATGATACGCTAATGTTGCAGCTTGTTTTATTGGCATCAAATGGATGCGACGACTACGACGATAGAATGAAGTTTGAACTAAGAAAAAAAGGGGGTGATTGGATGCTGAGTCTTTGAATAGCAAATTATTTTTATATGTATTTCATTTAGTCACTTGTTGGAGTTTGAGCTCCTTTTTTCCTGTTAAAAATCTATTGTTTGAATACCAAGAGAGTTTATAAAGTATTTTCCAAGAAGGAGTGTGGATGGATGTTGAGTTTATTTGTGTTTATAATTTTGCTAAACGTGCTTGTAATTGTGGGGCGGGGGTTTAGGATTCGTTAATGGGATGTGCTGATGACAACATTGACGTCAACCGTACGATGTTATTTAACGACGAGTGCTGTCAATAAGTGGGTCGTTTGTTTGTGGTATGACTGACTGACTGGCTGACTGGCATGTTGCTTTCCCTGGTTTTGGCTGAGCATGTTTGACAAAATACTCTGCTTTGATGGAAACATTAATAAATGAATGAATAGATAGAACGATGGATGGAAGTTTGAATCAAATGTGTAATTTTTCACTTGAAATATTTTGACATAAATGTAAATAAATTCATTTATATACATACGTGTGCATGTATGTGTGTTTGCGTAGTGTGTCAAACTCGCACAGAAATTTCAAATTTGTAACAGCAATTGAGAAAGGGAAAAGGATAAATAAAAGGATGGTTTAATATAATTTATGTTCGATATTGTGGTGGTATTTTGTTATTAAAAAATTCTTAACTTGTTTTCTTTCTCTTTATTACTTCTTTAACAATTGCCAATGGATATGTTTTTTTTTTGGTAATGAGAAATATACTGAGAATACTATAATGAATGCCACCAGAATTATAAGAAAAGTTATTGTCTTGCTAGAGTTTTTATTTTTAAACCCTTCATTGATGACATCTGCAAGTTACAATCATTTTATTTAAATTTGTATATCAAAATATTTGAACCAAGTCGTTATGGTATTCTATAATTATATTTGCACAGTAGTTTGTTTGAGAAGCAAATCATACATAAAAATACAAATTAAAGCTGCACTGATTTAATAAATAATAAACAGGCATGCAATTTTTCGTGGTCCTTGTTGATGATAAGTAACCAAACCCAACTAACAGAAATGCATTTTCTATGCTTCGTCGTTTTTGTATTTCATTTAAATCGTTAACGTGTTCCGGAAAACAATAAGGCGTGAAATCATTTGATAGTCACAATAAAAATATTTCAAAGGCTGCCGGAAAGAAGTCGTTACGAAGATTTACAGCTTTTTCAAATAAAGTAAAATCTATACTGAGCGGATTCATACCATTAAAAAAGACGAAAGGACACCTGGTTAAAACTATTTTCTTTAGCAATTTGCTTGCATAATTCATGTATTAGGTAAGAGTGGTAGCCAGAATCCCGGACTCACTTAGACCGTTTTGGTCCATTGCGATACGACGGAGCTCAATATTAAGCTACTAATACGTTGCAGTTCAACACTGGCGACGTCAGAAAGTTCCCTGAACTCAGGAGCGCCCGTTGTGGCCTTTCTCCCTGTTGCCAGTCCGGGACAGTGATACAGAAAATGTTCTTCGCTCTCCTCCTCATCCATATCTTAGCAGCTGCGGGAGAAATCATTGTGTTCAACCTTTAACTTATGTGCATGCCTGCCTGTCCGGTTAGCACGGACACTAGAATCGAGATTTGTTTCCTATTTCTTAAAAGTAAAAAAGCTGTATTTTCCCTATTTAGATGAGTCCATAACTGTATGGTAATCATGCAATCATTTCTTGTGACCCATCTTCTTCGGGGAGCCCCCGTAGACTAGTAGAGAGCGTACTACACTATTAGTCTGGGGGTCGCAGGTTCGATTCCTGCCTTAACCCTGGATGTTTCTGCAGACAAGCCAAAATGGCTTCGCGGTTTGTGTTTGTTCTTTAAAAAAAATGTATTAAGTAACAATGAAATTCAATTTATCATCTAACTTCACTGCTGTAGAATATTTTAGCATATTTATTTTTGCGCAACATACTTAGCATTCTATTCTGGCAACACTGATAACGAATAAATAACATTTTAATAAATATATTTTAAGAATCCTTTAAATTTGTCTGCAAAAGAAAAAAAGGATAAATAAGAATAACAACAACATGCATTACTCTAAAAGTAAAAGTGTCGGTTTTTACCCCTCATTTACAAAGTGACGTTAAGACCATAGTTCTTAAAATGTTCAACCAGTCGTCCCGCTTTGTAATGAAGTTGCGTTTTCAAAATAATTTCAATAAAATCTGACTTCAATTACAAAATTCACTTATTCATTTACGAACCAGTCATTTCTCGTAACTCTGAATTAAACTCCTAAATCCTTTAAATTAATTCATGTGTGTAGATTTTATTAAATTTTAAAACTTCAAAATGTCGTCATCACGCACCACTGTGCAAGCTTGATTTTTTCCTCCTTCAAACATTAACACTTTCTTATTATTATTGTAAATAGATTTGAAATGTACAATTTATTTGAATAAATGTTTTTTATTTCATGGCAAAAATTTGCATATTTATTTCAAGTCGTTTATAAAAACTCTTTTTAAGACCAAAAAAAAGAGGTGAAGGAAAAACCATTATTTTCATATTTCACATGCCACATTTAAAATATACTCCTCGTACGTATCAATAGCAATTTTTCTTGTAGCAATTTCAGAAATTCAAATTTCTTTTAAGCATGAAAATACATTTAATATTTTTATGGTCACCACACCAACATCTGACATTTATATTGGAGTGCTTTTAACGACCTTGTTAAGAAACTAAAACGAGGAAGAAAATATTTTGCAAAAAAAAAAAAGAAAAAGAAGAAGGAACAAATAAAAAATGTCAACTTATGATCATTGTACATATTTTGTTTATTGTATAGTATTTTCTTTTTTTATAATCCATAAGGATACGAGTTAATACAAGTTATGATGTGTCATATATTTCATTTGGGTGTTTTGACATTAAGTCTTGCACAGTATGACACATGTAAGAGGGAACAAAATGGCGATTTGGTTTGATTCGATCCATTTGCCTTCGATATAATTATATAAAAGTCACAAACTATTAATATCAGATATGGATTATCGAAGCACGATCATGATCGCACACGTGCAAACAGAACTTACTCATGAACACACATGCACGATCTTTTTTGCTTTTAAACAACCATGATTCTTTGCTCGTGCTCACGAACGCTTACGAGAGCGCAAAGAAAATATAGCCACGAATACAAAAACTGGAGCTAACGAAAAAAATTACTAAAATTAAAGAAATTATTTCGTTATTTGTAGCAACAAATTTTATCAGCTTGCCTAAACAAAACTATTTTAATTGACCCTCGAAAAATGTATCCTTCCATATCCTGAAAATGCAATACTGTAAAATATTAAAGTGCAAAAATTATAACTGTATAATAAATTAAAATTCGGGCCTCTTCTGTAAATCACAAAAGTTCAAATTACAGGATTTCCAAAATTTATTAGTGTCTTATAGGCCGAATTAATTGTAGCATTCAAATATCGAATAAAATATATAGTGTAAACACCAAAGACACAAAAACCCTGCAATTAATACAATTTATTTTTTTTAAGTCATGTTATTTTAACTTTTGTGATTTACAGAACAGGCGCGATTGTTTCCACGCAATAAACAAAAATTTCGGGTTGAGATACCGTCAGAAAAATCTACCGAAATTCGGATTATGACTTGCAGTAAAGTCCTGTAAAAATGACAGAAGTTGAGAAAATTTAAAATTTTACGAGTACATCGAATTAGAATAAATTCTTTAGCTATTTAGCACTTTATAAATCTTATATGTGCGCTGCACTTTAAAGCCTGCTGCCGTATTCAACGTGCAACCCAATTGATGTCGCAATAGGTATTCGGCAAGCCTGTCCGCTTTCTCTTCTATTATTTAATAACCTTATTGACAATGTGATGGCAGGAGCAAGAACTGAACCGAGAGGTATTACATGGTTCATGAAGAGACGTTTTGAAGATTTAGAATATGCATATGATACTTGCTCGCTGTTACACAACTTTACCGATATAGAAGCTAAACTACTGACAGTGGGATTAGAAGCAACGATATGTGGACTCGGAATAAACATCTCAAAAACTAAAGTAATGAAAGTCAACAACTTAACTACTTGGGAAGCGTAATAACAATAACCGGAGATCCCCATGATGATGTATCCAGCCGCCGTACCACAAAGACCAGACAATCTTTTGGGCAGCTCAACAATGTATAGAGATCCAACCAGATAAAACGCGCACAAAAATAAGTCTTTAAAACTAGCGCATTAAATCGGTGCTTCTGTATGGGTGCGAAACATGGAAAGCTGTACCACAAGGCCGCTGTCTGTGCATAATCGTGCGCATCTTCAAACCAGCAACATAATGCTATGGGGGATAACTAAACAATCGCGAAGGAAATACAAAAATGGAAATGGAGATGAAATGGTCACGCTTTACGTAGACCACAAAGCGATATCACACTGCAATCACTCGACTAGACCCCCAGGGAAGCCGTAGAATATGGCGTCCACCTCATACATGGCGTCGATAGCTGGAAATTAAAGTCTTAAGAGCTGACCTATCATGGAAGGAGCTGAAGAACGTAGAATTAAATAAACTAAATTGGAATACTTTAATTGAGGCTCTATACTCCTTATAGGATCGACAGGAACCAATATTTATCGCTTTTCAACTTTAATTTTCTGTCAAACTGATAACGAATAAGTAAAATAAAAGTAATGTATGCCCAGAAATTTTTCACGAATAATTAGAATAAAAATAAGTAACAACAAGGCATTACTATAACATTGAAAGTATCGCGGTTTTGATTGTTACACCTTTTTGTTTCTATTAATCATACGCAGCAACTCAATTCTTCTAAATCAGTATGAAATGTTTTTATGAAATGTTGAACGCTGTCGTTCTTTTGTGGAAAAAAATTTTTAGAAACTATTTTTGTTTTAAATGTAATTTCACAAAAGAACGAATTCGTTCGACATCGTATTCCAGAAAGTAAAATATTTGCAACGAATACATAAATAATCACCATTTTTTTTTTATTCTTATAACGAATTTCTTTTCTCTGTGTAGTTGTTATTACCTGTCACCCTGTTGTGTATGCTCTATGAAGGATTGCTGATTCGTACTGTAATAGTATTGGTAACAAAGCTAGTTCTTAACAAATAAATACACACATGTTCTCTCGAATACTCTTCTTTTTTTTCAATAGAAATATACTTTTTGTTTGTTGTCGTCGTGTCGTTGTTGTTGATGTTGTTGGTTAACACGTTTTCATACATTCTTAACAAGCATTTATTACAATGGCCATAAAGGCTCGTGTTGGTATTTTAACAACATCCCATATTTTATTTTTTTTTTGTTTTTTTGCAAGTTTTTATTATGTGTGACATAAAATGAATTTGTTCTGTACTCTTTTGTGTGTCGAGTTATGTTGTATTGAACAAAGTTATTTTTTATTTTTGTCCAACATACGACAACTGTGTGCAAACATTTGCTATGTCACCTACTCGCTCACTCACTCAGTCACTCACACATAACAAGCAATGACCACTTCAAATATTTTCAAATGTCCATTTAAATGATGATAAATAAACTCTATAACGATGAGGTTGCTGACGTCTGTATGTAATAGATTTTTATGTGCTAAATTAGAACGTTTGCATTCGATCAGCAGAAAGATTATTGTTTTTAAATTTTTCATTGGCATTGTTAAGGATATAAATGATTTGTAATAGCAATTAATACATGAATTATATAAATATGACTATTTGTCGATGAGTGTATCACATGTCCAATTATGTAAACTGTTCAAGTCATGTGAGAGCTTGCATGTCTTGGAATAATAAAAATTCTCGTATTCTTTTCTCACATATGATTTAAATAAATAACAAACAACCAGCACCACATGAAAAGTGTCAAAAAATATGAAATACACCTAATTTTGTGGCCTAATCGTCGCTTTCGATATCGAGCTTATTCGATCGAATTTTCTTAGCTTGAGATTATGGCATTCACTATCGAACAATATAAAAACATTATTCGATATCGAATGTCATAATCTCAAACTAAGAAAACTCGATCGAATCAGCTGGATATCGAAAGCGACGATTAGACCCCTGATTTTACGCGATTGAATCTTCCTCAAAAACTCTCGTAGAAAAAATCGTGTAAAAAGATTTTCACGGACGTATTAATTACCAGGTAAAATAAGATAAATATATAATTAAAATTCATGTTTCATCATGTTTTATATATTTTATTAAAGAAAACTGTTAATTTAGAAAAAGGAATTGCAAAAAACATAAAATCATATAAAAATTTATTTTCAATCAGTATCAATTCCTGATAACCACATTTCTTTACAAGAAACATCATCTTAATCGCTGGAAATATTTTCCAAATCATTAGTCATAAATTCTGTTATCAATTGTTGACTTCCAGTTTTGATAAAACTGTTTCACATCACGTTGAAATTTTGCGGCTCTTTCCTTCTTAGGATCAGGCTTACGAAAATTATCGCCCAATTTAGCTGCCATTTGGAGTCTTTCTTTAACTATGAATGCAGTGAGGGTAGGAACGTCTTCGTCAGCATCACAAATTTCTTTGGTATCGGGTGTCTCAGGCGCAAAACCAATCATCAAAGCCTTCTCCTCCAATACCATGAGCTGTTGCCATGATGTTGGAATATTCAACCGTGTTAGAAGACACTGGGCTGCTTTTTTTAATGCAATCTGGTCAAACTTCTTTCCAACATGCGTTTAATTTTGATTCTGTTGATTCTGGTATCGCTAATGAAGCATATTTGATACAGTCGATAATACAAAATTTCTTCCACGCATTTTCTTCATTTTTAGACCAATCATATCGCGTAAAACTGGAATGAAATATTTGTTTGGAATAGCGTTAAATCAAATTCACGTAAAAGCAGAATTAGGTGTACACCTGAACAATGAAGGGTGCTGAGGCCTCCGAAAACAACATTGTTATGTTTATGTAACTGGGAATTGATTAACTTTTGTCCCCGGGTATACTGTCTCAAAAAAACGAGTTTTTCAGAAATGAAGCTTAAAGTTTTCGATATACATGAAATTTAGAAAACGCAAAGGGATCATAATTACAGACCCAAGTGGGCTAGTACTCTTTCTTATTTCTTCACTGGCAACCTGTTAACCTATAATTTAGAGAAAAATTAAAATAATATTCTTCTTTTAAGATGTGAGTAACAAGATTATTGTTTGAATTTTTTACACAAGATAAATTCTGGTATGACGACTATTTCTGTTTTATTAACTCAATTGTATTATTATTGAGTTATGACGACGTTGCAGCAAATGAGCGATATGCACTCATGAATGTAGAGACAAAGTAAATACAAATTAATCCTTTTTCCTTTTTGTAACCGTGACGAGATGGCATATTTAGAAGCAGCAGCCACGGCATAAGTAACTATCAATGACAACCGAAATCAGAAGGAGAAATAATAGAGTGAGAGAGAGAAAGACAGAACGACAGCAAGAACGATTTTTAATTCAATTTGTATTTCGCTATTTTCTTTGTCTCTGAGACAGTGTGCTTAAATTTTATTGTACATATACATAGTTGAAACGATAAGTTGCGATTGATATGGCAATGATAATTGTTGTTTTTGTTGCATATAAATTTAACAATTCTTTATATCATTGTTGTTTAAATTGAAATAAAACACACAAAAAAAAACAATGCCAAAAGAACAGAAGAATCATTCATTCTCTACTTAAAAAACAAAAAATGAGTAAAAAACAGAATAAAATATTAAAGGGGGAAACATTGTACAAAAGGACGAAGGAAATAAAGAATGAAACATCAATGACAATGGCAAATAAATAAATAAATAAAATTTTAATCAAAATGTAGTTGAAGTTGTTTTCGTTATTGTTTTGTTGTTGCATTTGTTGTAGTATATAAATAGTTGTTATTGTACTTCGTGAAGTGAAGGGGTTGTGTGCGCATTTTTTCAGCAGTTGTGCTTTAAAGCAATTGTTTCTGTCAATCAATTGAAACTCCATATAAAAGAACACATGCATTTACACTTAAATTTCGTATGTATGTACATATACGAGTGCTTCTTGTATTATTGTAAATGTATTAAAATCAAAAACTACAATTATATGCGAACTTATGTACAGATACATGCGGCAAAAACACATACACACACACGCGCACTCACACATAGATCTTTGGAAGGCAACACTTTAACATTTTTGATATTGATTTTAAGTGGTTCGAATGACTGGAGGACTAAACGACTGAATAAATGAGAAAAGCTCCTGTTGAAGTGAACGTTTGCTGTTGAAATTGGAAATCAACCAATGGAATAAAAGTTATTGTATGAACGTGTTATCAGCAGGAAATATTCATTTAAACACTCTCAAGTAAATTCATAAAATGGAGGGAGTGGAGTGAGTGGTGGTGGTGGTTTCTTAGGCCAAAAATAATATTGTATTGTTTTGCATTGTATTTTAAAGAAAAAGTATAATATATTGTTGTTGGCATCAATTACAAAAGCATTAATTATGACGAATGGAATAATAAAATCTATTAAACGTTTTCCTCTTCCACTCTGGGAAGCCCTTTTAATTAGATTTTGTAACCGTCTTTAATTATTCATGTGAAAAATTTCCGGCAAATATACAGAACTAAATCATTTTTAACTCCAATTGCTGACTTATGATCTTGTTTTGCAAGCAATGATCTTAATTAGAAGAAGTATCTTTTATACAAAGGATATTTATATTTAAAAGTATCTACTTTTATTTTTTGGTGCCGTTTTTATAAAAAATACTTATAACTTATGAGAGGTACGCAAAGATACTTTTCATTAAAATTTTTCTGTGTCAGAAGTATTTTGTAGTAGTAAAAACTCATACGAGATATAATTTTTACATAATTACTAAAAAAGTAATTCTTACAAAAAGTTCTTGCTTCAAATAGTACTTTTATAAAACAAACAATTGGTCAAAAGTAGCTTTTATAGAAGGTACCTGCTTTTGCAAGTAACTTTATAAAAAGTACCTCTTATAAATAATACCTCTTTTAAAAAGTAGCTTTTATGAAAATAGCTTTTATAAAAAGTAGATTTTATAAAAAGTACTTTTAATGAAACGTACATACATAAATCTTAAAGTAACACTTTTAAAAAGATGGACTTTTAAAAAAGTTCCATTTTTAAAAGCAACTTTTATGAGAAGGAAGTTTATGTTAAAAGTTCCTTTTATAAAAGGTACTTTTCTATAAGATATCCTTTTAATGAAAAGTACATTTAATTTAAATTACAAGTAGTGTTATTAATATTACCTCTTATGAAAAGTAGCTTTTACAAAAAGTACATTTTACAAATAGTATGTTTTATAAAAAGTACCTTTAAAAAGTATTTTTTTACTTAAAACAGCTGAGAAAAAAATTAGATGTTTATTACAATTGCCTTTTATAAAAATTTGATTTTATAAAAGCTAATAGTACTGCTTTTTAAAAATTCCCTTCTAAAAAAGTACCATATTTGGAATCACCTTTTCTAAGAGGTACTTTTTTAAAGTTCGTTTTATAAAAAAACTTTTCTATAAAATGTCTTTTTAATAAAAAGTATCTTGTATAAAAAGTACATATTTTAAAAAGTACAAAAAGTTTTATAAAAAGTACATTATAAAATGTGATTTTTATGAAAGGTAGCGTTCTATAAGAATTTTTATAAAAAGCAGCTTACACCAAAATAAGTTTTATAAAAATTACTTTTTATAAAGAGTAGCTTTTATGAAAGCATCTTTATATATAAAAGTACCGCTTTTAAAAAAGTACAATTTTTGACAACACTTTTTCTAAGAGGTTATTTTTTTAAGTTCCTTTTATGAAAGCTACTTTGTCCTAAAATATGTACTTATTATAAAAATTACAAATAGTTTTCTAAAAAGTTCTTCTTATAAAAAGTAGCTTTTCAAATAAATGTATTTTATATTTTAGAACTTTCTCTAAAAAGTACCTTTTATAAAAAGCGCCTTTATATCTAAAAGTAACCCTTTTTAATAGACGCTTTTTAAAGAAGTAAATTTATTTTTAAAGTTCCTGCCATAAAAGGTAATTTTATAAAGGTACTTTTGTAAAAAAAAGTCCTTTTTATAAAAAGTATCTTGTATAAAAGGAACCTTTTAAGTGCCTTTTATAAAAATTAAATTAAATTTGAAAAATTTCCTAAAAGAAACTTTGACAAAAATTGCCTTCTGTGAAAAAGATAAATTTTTTTCTTCTTTCATTTATTTCGAGCATCAAATTTGATTTCATTAGATATTCTGGAAAGCACTTACTGGTGTAGTAGCACTGTGCCTACGGTATATAAGTCCACTTATCACTCCATGGGGGTGCCGACGTATAAAAGCAATTAAAAAGGGATTTTAAATACTTCACAATCGATTTTACAATCGTTTAATAAAACAAAATAAAAAATATAAAATAATATAAACGAATGAGCTCAATACTCCACATGCAAATAAGTATTTCTTATTGTCCTGCTATCAACACACACTCTTACATCACAACGATGTCGTCCTTACGCATTTGCAACGAATTATTAAGAATTTACTTTTCCAATTTCTGTCCAATTGTAATTGTTTTTTTGTGATTTCTTTTATAACAATTGTGCTCTTACTTACATACATACGAGTACACCACACCTATAAGTATATAAGCAATCACATACATACACACATATGCAATGTGTGTTGGAAAAAAGCCATGATGTGTAGGATAACTCTTTTTGTGATTTTGTGAAGTTTATTTCTCTTTTTTTGCCAGGTTTGTTGTTTTTTTGTATCGTAGTTTTCAACAGTATTATTTACAGAACGCTTGTTTGTTAAATTTCGTGGAATTAAGTACACATCTGTGTATTATAAAAACAAAAACTGAAAAAGCAATCAGCCAACTAAACAGCAAACAGCAACAAAAACAATATCAAAATTTTAATAAAAGAAGACATTAAATTATTGTTAAATGACCAAGATACAGTCATGCAATGCAACATACCATACACACAATATCTTTTAATATCCTGTTAAGTGATATTTAAAGATTTTTATACCCCAAATAGTTGGTATTTCGTCATTAAGTACGTACATATTTAAAAGTTTATAAGTAAATTTAAATTCCGGCTGAATTTTTTTTTAATTATTTGGAAGTATTTATGTATTTTTTTTCTCTACCACTCAAAAAGATCAGGTAGAGAATTATATAAAGAAAGGACGAATGAATGAATGCTTTTGATATTCAAGAACTCTTAAGTTTCTTTCGTTTGAATTCTCTTTTAAAACAAATTGTACTTGATAAATAATACACAGCATTTTGTATAGTAATTCCGTTTTTTTTAATAAGATTGTGCGCTTGCGCGCTTTTTGATTTAGTTACACACTTTTGCTCTTTGTATTGTTTCCTTTTGTGTGATCATTTGTTCGAAAAGTGCAATTTATAACGCACCCAAGTACTTACTCGTTCCAAATTCTTTATATTATTTTATTTCAATAAATTTCCTTATAAAATATCGTTATTTGTTTTGTTTTTCTCTTTTTCAGATCGACATATTGCATTTCAAAAGAAATATAATTAAACTTATATTTATTTATTTTTTTTTGACAACAACTTCCTCTGAACGCAGTTGTAATTGATATTTATTTTCTAAGGTTTGATGTGCTCTCATTTACCGAAAACTATTATTTTATTGTTTTCTTTTTTTTTGTGGGCTGTTTTTTGGTGAAGAAAATTAAAACTTAATTTTTGCATCCGCCTTCAATTATTTTTGTGACGATTTATTAATTTCAATGAAATTTGAATTTTCTTCAACATAATTAAATTAATGCGTAGATACTCCCACACAGTTTCTTTTTTTTAGACTTGACGATATTGATTTATGTATTGTTCGTACAGTAATTCAGTCACAAAAGAAATTCGCAGATAAATCTGTGAAATTTGATCTTTAAAAATAATTGAATCGTTCAATTGACCCTTACAATACATATGCAGGAAATGAGAGAATTTTCCTTATTAAGATCTGTCCTCAAACTATTTTCTTCGGTGGTAAAATTTTTCATGATATTGTATTTCGCCTGGGAGGTCAAGAAGTCTTTGCAAAAGTATTATTTTGGGTATTTGTGGCGTGTTTGCTTTTATTATTAATTCAAATTAGAAATTTTTTTAATTACTTGATTGACTTACTGTCCCACAATATCGAAAGGAAATTTTTCTTTCGTAAAAAAATTGATTTTGAACAAACGATATTGTAAATAAAAAAAAGGATACAAGAAAAGCTAACAAATGCTATACCACTTAATATTTTCGACTGCCACTGCACCATCTCGTCAGCATTCATGTGTTTCTTTATACCATTTTCCAATTGGATTGATGCCAGCAATAAATAACTAGTAAAACATTTAAATCAATAAAAAAATAAATTATTATTTCTTTTTAATTTAATTGAACAAGAGATATTGTAAGTAGGAAAATATTACTCGTACTAGAAAAGATAACTAGTACTTTAACAGTCAGTGTTTTCGATTGCCACTGCACCATCTCGTTCATGTGTTTCTTTATACAATTGATATTTAAATCAATAAAATCTATTAAAAATTTTCGTAAGATCACAGTTAACTTTATAACTATCTTCATCACTATAAAAAGTTCTTAAAATTATAATAAATGTAGTTGCATGTTTTATTCATAAAAAAGTTCTCTCAAATTGTTATACAATTTCAATTAGTTTTTTATCTTTCTTTATGGAAATTGCTTAACAAAATAAAACAACAAACAAAAACCTAGTTTTCGTTGTCTTTTTGATGAAAACACTCACAAAGAACACAAATTATAAAGAAAAAAAAAACTACGAACAAGAGCAAGTGAAGGAGCTGGAGCTTAAGAGGCAAAGGCATCATAAAAGAAAGAAAATCCTAAAAATTTACACCAATATGGCAACAATAAGAACAATTGAAATATAATTCCTTTTTTGTTTGAATTGTTTCACAAAAACAGAAAAGGAAAATTATAATAAAATAAAACAAACTCACAAAGCTCACAAAAGGATAAAAAATTAAATTAAAAAAAAAACAAATGAAAACTACTTGTGCATTGCCATACATACACACACCCACCCACTGAACTTTGAAAATAAATAAATAAATATACAAACATACGTTCATGCAGATGTATGTATGTATAGATAATTTATTCTTTGATTTTTGCAATTTATATATATTTATTAATATATATAAGAAGAGACGCGAACTCTACTACTGTTTTAAACTAAATATGATTTTATTAATTTATCATTTTATATTATTATAATTGCTTTTTGTTAATTTTAAATTTAATGAGACTTCTAGCTCGTTTTAGTTCGAAATTGTGTTTTAAATTTCTAACGATTTAGGCCTGTGTATTTTTTATTTAATTTAATTTAATAATAATTAAATTTAATATTTTAATTTTTTAATGCTGATTTCTCTCGTGTAGGTTAGTGGATACTGTGAAGGGCTTGAAAATCGATTATAATCAAAAGCGCAATCTCGATTAATCGTAATCGACCCATTAATCGTTCAAGAACTTTTAAATATTTAAATTTTTTTTAAGCAGAGAAATTTGTGTAAAACATCTTTGTTATGATTTCTTCTAACATGTTTTTTCATTAATTTTTAAAGTAACCAGTCGAGTCTTTAGGGTCATATATGGGCAAATCCTTTGTGACGAATGCTACATTCGTACGCGTTTTCACATTAATATATATACTTTTTAGTCTTTCAGAAGAGGTACCTTTAACTTATACATGGTGCTTAGTGGGATATAAGTGTACTTTCGAATGGAACAAAAAATAATTTTTTTGGCAAGTATTTGTTGCGAAATAATTGATCACAAAGTTTTGTAACGCACGCTACAAAAATCGGGGGTAACATTGAAAATTAAAGTGTGTTTTCGTAATTTTTAGCGAATTTTGCTTAATAAAGGACACAGAGTGCAGTTCCTAAAAGAAAGATGAATATAAGAGAATTCTTAAAAAAATTCATTGTTTTTTATTAAAAGACGTGAACCCTCTGTGATGAACGCTACCTGACGCACGTTAAATTTTTTCTATTATATTTCTATTCTGAAATTTCATACCTAATTTCAATGTTTCCAAAATGGTAAACTCAAATTTTTTTTTGCTAAAATTGAAGTGAATTCAATGTATAAAAATATGGCTTTCAATCGGGCCATCTTCGTTACATCTTCTAAAGTACTGATACGAATACCTAAAAATGGTTAATTTCTGGTAGGAAATTAGAAGATTTCCTACCAGGATTTGGTAATAATTTGTCCGTTAATGATCATCGAAATACATTTATTTTATTTATAAAATCAGTCTTATATTCCTTTAAAAAAAGAGGTAAAAATAAGTTGTATAAATTTCCAAAAATTTTGGTTGGAGCACTGTTTCCCGCCTCTGGATTTCCCGGGAATTTCAATCTAAAGATTTTCCGCTCTCCCGGGATTTTTCATGCGGGATCCCGAGAAATAATAAAAAAAAATAATTGAAAACTCAAAGGTAGAAAGTAAGCGGGCGTTTTCGGTAGCAGAGCAACTTGTAAATAAAATTAAAATAGGCTTCCTGACGAGTGCATAAACGCTTTAAGCGTTTAAAAGAATTATTTCCTAACCCAAAAAAATTTTAATATTTTTGTTTTGGAATTCAAACCTCAAGTACCTTTGTATTATTTTTTCTATACCTATTATTTTATGTTTGTTTTTATTAACTGAATTGTTATGTTCTTGTTTATGTTCACCTATATTTGTAAGTTTACTTTGTCTCATATAACAAAAATACACGTTTTCCGCATTTTCAATAACCTTTAAGGAATTTAAAAACTAAAAGTTAAAAAAATAAAGTTCCTGTGGTAATACCCAATTAAAATTAACATATTAATGTATTATTAAAACATAAGGTATGTTTTAGTAGAGGCCGTGATAAACTATCCTACTTGGTCGTGCAATCTGCCAAAGAAGTCGTGTGCACTTGTGAGGCAGATTTTTTGACAAGTCTGTCCGACTTGCATATAATTATGAAAATTTCCTTAAAATGATAGATTTTATGCGATCAGAGATGCATCTTTTTAAGAAATTAAGTTGCAACGAAAGCAAAATTAAATTAAAACTATTTTATAAATCTGAAACTATTTAGGCGCAAAAAAGCAATAAAATCTAAAATTACTTGAGTGAAAAATATACATGTTTGCATTTTTTTTGTGTGATAGTGTGGCAAATTCAATGCGATTTTGAAAAGTGGGACAGAATTCTGTCAGATTTTCCAGTGAATGAATCGTAGGAATTTTTTGTCTAACTTATTACTCAGTTCCACACTGGAATATAAGACATAAAGACTTGTGTATGTAACAACAAAAATAAAAATTAAATAAAACAAATATGTTCGTACCTTTTAGCAGTCTCATAAAATTCATATTTTTTAATATTTTCTTTAAATTTTAATAAAGTGTAATTTTCTTATTCCTTTGCACAATAAAAATAATAAACAAAGCAAAAAAATAAGAACAGCAACAGCAATAACATAAACAAAAACAATCTTATAAATTTATTTGCTGTTCTTTTGTTTGGTCTTAAAACTCTTTGAAGAAACTTTTTATCTTGAACTCAACTTGAAATAATTATAAGAAAATATTTCTTATGGAACAAACACACACACTTGAGAATACGCACACTTTTGTGCTCAATCTCACAAATGCACGCACAATAACACAAGTCGTTCGCACGCTTGTCCCCCACAGCATTCTGATGTGGGGGTGGAAGCTTGTAGGTAACCCTATTTTCATAAATTTATGTATTCAAAACTATAATTCCCTGCCTGTTTTCATTCACGATGTTTCGATCACGCTAAGCACATTAGAACACTTAAAGTGTTATTCTGAAAGCTGCTGTAATGAAAAATGTTATTTGTTTTAATGATAACAATTACCTATTCGAAGTTTCAAATAAAAAACTCTTTTTGCATTAAACCAAGAACTACACAGTGTGTGACAAAAGTCTACTTTCAATATATGTAAATATTAATCTGAGAAACAACTGTTGTAAAACAACGTACTTCATTCCCTCAACTTCTTTCTTCTGTCTTTTTATGTTAAATTATATTTTTGGGAGATACGAAATTTAAAAATGGATTTTCTCTTAAATATTAATATACTCGTATTATATTTTAAAGCGGTGTCGTCACCAAATAAAATGTAATGATCTTCAAAATTAAAAAAATTGCTCCTTTGGTACGACTCACAGAGCATTTGAGCCAAGTGAAGAATTTTACATGCGTCGTTAATGTTTTTTTCCTTTTTTGAAATCGAAATTTTTTACTCTCTAGAAAACTATTTAAATAAGTTTTACGATAAATGTTTATTATAGGTTTTTCAAACGATTCTCAGATCAAAAAACTGTCCTAATCATATATTATGTACACAATACGACTACTTCAATAAAAACTTTTAAGGATGCGGAAGGATGAATTTTTTCAAGGAAATTTTTAAAAAGTTTTTACTTAGTCGAACTGAAGAACATTTTTTAACTGAAGATATATCATGTTCTGTCATATGCTACCAATATCGATATAAAATATGTAATATTCACAAAAAAAAAGGATTTTAAATTCGATATCCTTCAAAAAACATAAAGTTAGAAAAAAGATGAAGAAACGGAAAACTGAGCGTCCAGTTTTATTACATTTAGCCTGAAGATTAATGTTTACATCGGATGGTTTCGATTTATAAAATCAAGTGAACTTCGAAATGCTTCTACAGTTGACACGATTTCGGAAACCTTTCTAGAAGAATTGTTTTCATTTTAACTGTCTAATAACATTTATGTTTCCGAAATTGATGGAGATTTAAACTATATAAATAAAAAGATTTTGCATAGAAGTAATTTTTCTTCTAACAATCCCATTAAAGTGTGAATTCTCATTTATATTTAAGACAAAAACTCAACAGGATCTCAAAAGGATTTCGATAAAAAGCGAAATAGTTAATAAAAAAATATATAAATTAACAACTAAACTTAAATAATCAAAGTCACATGCGAACAGAAAATAAAAACAAACCAACAAGGACTTTTGTAAATAGCATCTACCTCCTGTTGAAGTATAAAGATGCATGATTTGAATATAAAAGGATTACAACAAATTGATTTTATAGAACGCGTGATATTTACAATAAGAACGTGTTTTTTTAAATTTCACAATCATTGCGACGATCTACGTGAATTAACGAGATGGGAAATTGTGTTTTTATATAAACAAATCTTTTGTAAATGAGATTTTTGATATTTGATTTTGTACAAAAATTTAGTCCTGCCATGTGAATGGTATATTTTCAAAACCGCTGCTATTTAACCCTCTTTTTTTTTGGCTGTGATTTGAAAAACTTACAATTCAATTGTATTTTAAAGCATTTAAAATGCATTTAAGTAAAAACAATTCATTTAAAAGTCTCTTTGTTATTGAAATCTTTTTAGGTTATTCGTCCTTAATGGTGGGTGAGTTGCATGTGTCGTTGTCAACCACAGAGATCCACGTGACATTTGTTATATTGTCAAAGCATACAAAATCAAATAAGCCAGTATAGCAGCCAGTCAGTCAGCCAGCCAGTGAATCAACCATCTAAACATCACGGCACAATAAAATGGAATCAGGAACCTTGGGAACTTTTTTAAAAATGTCTTATTTATGGCTGGATGTATACAAATGTTTTGGCGGTTGTTGGTTGGGCGATTTATGTAAAACGCCTATTTCGCTTTTTTTTTACTTTTCTTTTTTACTTTTTGGGGCAAACAAATGTTAAATATCATAATTTGTTCCTGCAACCAACACAAACAAACACACAAAACTATCGGACAAATATTTCATCATTCAGTTTGTCAATCATGCGTTTCTTCTGTTGTTTTAAAATTCGTTGTTGTCGTATTAAAACATCCCTTAATAATTAATAATTGTCGTTCGGTCATTTCGTCTATTTGTCGTGTCGTTCGTCGAAAGTGATAAAATAATTTTACAATTAACAGTGCGTGTGCGTGAGTGCGGGTTTCTAGTGAAATGGAAAAAAACTGCGGCTTATTTAACCTTGTCAGTTATAGATTTACACAAACGAAAAATAAAAAATAAATCTGTTTGCGTTGTTGATATTGTTGTTGTTGTTTTTAATCTATTTAATGCTAATTTGTCATAAGGACCTAACATGTCCTTAAACAACTCAAGTGCTTGTATTGTTTTTTTTTATCAAAACAACTCATAAGTATGTGTCTATTAACGAAGATTTCGTACAACATTAACCATTTGGAGAAGGAGTGGATGTACTCAATAATGACAGCGACACAGTGCTGATATTTAGTGCAACATTGGTAAGTTCGCCTTTTTATTATTATATTCATTAAAAAACATATTCAAGAAAAGATTCTTATCCTCCTCAAAAATATTTAATCCTAGCTTGCACGAGAAATTCAGTGGTAGAAGTTACCCCTCCCCCCTCGTGTTCCTATTTTTGAAAAAATGTAATACGTATGTGTCCTTCCAGACTCAGATCTATTGACGTGTGTCCTTAAAATTAGTTAGATACGAGTAGTTTCAGAGAGGCAGAAATTGTCCTTAGTCGTGGTACTCTTTTTAAAAAAATATATGACTCATGTGTCCCTCTAGACTCAGCTCTGTCCGTCAGCCGAATTGCATTCAAGTGCAATGAGCGGTTATCAGGTGATGGTGGATCAAACATCCAAACTTTCTCATTTATAATATTAAGTAGGATTCAGGATTTGTAAAGTTTATTTATTTGTATTAAGAAAGCAAGCAATGCAGTATATGCGCATTACTTGTGATATCTCTAAATCAGAACTTGGTAACATATCATTTTCGGAGAGCGCAACAGACTGTCATCGGTGTTTATGTATTTTCTATTTTATTACACTTTTAAGGTATCGAGAAAACTATCAGAGCTTTGTGGCCAATTCTCCGTACACGTTCAACACTTAACCTTAAGAACAAAAATTTAATATTGAAGAATGTGATTAGACCAACTTTTACTTTGGTACAATGCTGCAAAAACATATTTGAAGAAACTACAAATCCTTCTTAAAATCATATATAAAAAAATTTCAGATATTCAACTCAACTTCTGCATAACGAGACTGGATATGAAACTTCACAATAAATACCTTGAATCCATTCAAAATTCTCCTTATGAACTGATAAGAGAATGCATACAATTTGATAAATTAAAGCACCGAAACTGAAATTATTAAATGGAAAATAGCGAGTATACATGTACATATATATTATCCTGCGATAATTTCATTGTATACCTGTATATTTTCTAACTATTTAAAGTGCTCTCTTTCCATATCAAGATTTTTTTCCTATTTTCCTTTGAACAATGTTATAATTAAAAAATTAATATCAAGTTTCTTTGTTATCAGAATTATTCGTTGTAGTATCTATAGATAAAATCCCGAAAATTTTAAATTTATATACTAGTATAAGATGTAAATAAAGATGAATTTATAAATGAAATCTGGTATCGAGAATTCGAGGTAATAACACGATTTGTCAGAATCAACCTAACTAAGACTCTTCACGTAGCGCCTATACTCTCTTCTCCGATAGCGAAGCACCTTAAATCTCTCCTCTAGTGGGATTCTAGATCCAAACTCGTTTTGGAGTTATTTGACTCACTACAGGAGCTATCAATATGTAACAACGCTTTTAAGTACTGCATAACAGGTCGTAGTGTACATTATAAAAACGAGGTGGGGTTATGGGCTCAGAGCCTTTTTGTGGCACCAATTGGTCAACCTCTAATAATAAAGTTTAATGCACTTTTAACCGCAAAGGAGGTTTGACTTGCTGCTCCATGGATGAGAAGTCAGACTAAAGCGTTGTTGGACCAATTTGCATATATTGGAATAGGAAACTCTACAGAAATAACCTGCGACTTTTGGCCGATTTCCTTTTGGTTATTTCAGTCTGAAATATCACTTGTGGATAAGCAAATTGGTTCTTTCACTTTCGACTCATTTAAGCATGGAAGATAAAACAACGATACACATTCTTTGTGAATGTATTGTTTTGCGTAATCATTGAAGGCGCGTCTTTCACTCTGCCTTTCTATGCTCAGGTGACATTAGACGAACCTCTCCAACCTCTGTACTGACTTTCATTAGGAGAGTCATACAAAGCTTAACTTATTTATTGATCTATGACTAATATTATCCATTAGATTTCTGTCCCACTGCCGCTATTTAAACCAGAAATTATCCTATTCATTAATTATGTGTCGAGAAGGCGGACAAAAGTCTATAACTTAAGTGTAGAAAAGCAGACACAAAAAAATGTTTACTTCAACAAAACAAAAATACCTTGTTTTTTTAAAAGAGTCGACTAAAAAAAGGCAAGATCATGCCCATGAATAGTTATAGCGGCCCTACAAGCCCAAAATCTGAAAATCTGACAATGCCACCCGGTTTTGTATTTGTTTTGACAGTTAGTCAGATCTTATCTACAACAACTTTTGTATTGTTGTAGAACCGATACTGTCCGATGCATCAACCTTGGCAATATATTTTCCAACTGCATCACCTATTTCGTACGGAATCATAAATAACAGCTGATCAGATTTTACTTGACATTGTGGTTTTAATTTTCATTTTGTTGCGCACAAAAAATTGAAATAATAGAGCATAGTGTAAATATAGTATAAAATTAAAAAGCTAAAATTAAATTTAGAGACACAGAGAGAAGCGTCTTCTCACATCGAATGTAAATTGTAACCGCGGCGCCACAAAATTTAACACCTCAAATATAAACAAATGGTTTTTGTTTACATAAAAAAAAATGTTGCGTACTTCATTCAATAAAACCTATAATTGTTTTTTAAATCGTGGTTTTGTCACCACTGGCTAAATGTCAAAAATTTTCAAACGAAATACTCATCATTTTTCGCAAATTTGAACAGCGTTCCTTTTGTATATTACAACTTCATAATCACCCTTATTCCAGTTGGCGGCATCGACGTCACATCAACAGAACACCGAAAAATTGGGACTTGTCTACCCGTTGTCGAAAACAATTGACTACTATTGACAGGTTCATGTCAGTTTATAGACCTTATGGAACAGAAGTACACTTTCATTAGCAGAAAGTTGTTCTCGAGAGCGAGTAGACAAACTCAAATTTTTTGGTATTGTTTTGACGTGACGTCGATGTCGCCAACTGGACTAAGGGTGAATTTGACCTTGACTTAATATATAATACGCGTATCGGTGTTGTCGATATTTTTTAAAGCTATTGCATAGTTTTTACCGCGGGCTTTAAGCGCGGCGACCGAATCAAGAAATTCCGTAACGAAAGTAAAACCTAACACTAAGTTTGTTTCTTAAGTCTTTTGTTTTTTAAGTATTTGAATCGCCTAGCGTATGTTAACCCCTAAATTAACATACAGTATTGCCAGAACAGATTTTTACATGTAAGAAAACACAAAATGGCGTACTTACGAGCAATCGTGGTTGACAAAAAATGATATGCACAAACAAACAGACAATTCGTAGGTTTTTAAGATATTGCAAAGCTTTTATCGCGGGCTTTGAGCGCGGCGATCGAATCAAGAAATTCACCACGCTCAAAAAGTGTAACTTGAATTAATATCAAAGAAAAAACTTAAATTAATATAAAAAAATACTGCATAAATAAAAAATTAATAAATAATTACAATTGCATAAGTTGATAAAAAGTGCTTTGCCGCGGCAGTCCCCGAATGTCACACGTCTTCTTTTAGTATCGGTATCGTATTGGCAAAAAGTCGTATGTATGGCTGCTTCCCTAATTTAAACCTTAAAAACAATCCGAAGATGAATTTTAATGAAATACTAAAATATAATTTTTTTATTCTTCTTTTATTTATTTACATACATACACACATACTTACATACATACGTATGTATATTATCTTATTTGCTTGCGTTCTGTGTATTTGTGTCCGTGGGTACACTTTGTTGGACATTCCTTTTGATCAAAACCCCGTATAGTTTGTTTTCTTCTCTGCCTTGAGTCTTCAGATTGTCAATAAGTTTTGTTATTATTTGAAGTTTAATTTTGTTTCCACTTTTGCATTCTCCTCTTTTGAAAATTTTTTTGTTTGAAAACTTAAACCTGTATGTATATATGAGTGTGTGTGTACGCGAGTGTGTATTTGTGCTTATTAAAAAAACACTAAAACGGTAGCATTTTAATTTCTTAATGGTCATTCGGCCAACCATTTCGTACACGTATGAGCGAACATATTTTCAGTCATTCTGTTTAATGTTTGTTTACCTTTTTAAAACTGTTTCATTTGTTTAAGCACAATTTTGTTGAAATCAAATTTAAATATTTTTTTTTTCAAGAGTACAATGCTGGAACGTCATTCAGACAAAAAGTTGGGAAGGAAATTTGGGTAAAAATAATATTTTCATAATTATGCTTCACGGCCAATGCAAACATTTCAAAAAATTAAAATAATTTTTAAGTAATACGTGTTTAAAAATTTTGAATACAATTATTAATGGCGTAACCTTGCTTGCTTAGGGCGTGTTTAATCAAATGAATCTGGTAAATAATATTTTAGGTTAAAACAGGCCATTTGTGCATTTCTCAATCGCTTATGAAATTTAACGTGAAGTTTTGTCATAACGAAAAACTCATTGTTGTTTTATTTTTTAATCTGAATTAGTGAAGCCCGATTCTCAATTTCCTAAAGTCGCTGATTTTGCGACGACATCATACGTACACCGTATTCAGTGATGCCGACTTTACCAAACATCTATTTTAAAATGAGAAAAAAATGTCTTCTCGTTTAAATAATTTTCGACGACAAATTTTAATGTTTAAAATTTAATCATGAATAATGATTATAATTTTAATATATAATACCTTGCAATAGACTGCTGAAAAATATATTTTTAAAGTCGGTATAAGTGCAGCTAAATAAGTAATTCACAGTTTGTATACAATATCTCTGCCCACAAACTCCCTTCTTTACATTTTTAGCATTTTCTCCAACTCGTTAGAGAAACCAAAATATGTTATTTTCCAGGTAAGAATTAATAATCCTTTAAATAAATACGATTAATTGTTTCTTAAATCTCTCCCTGGGTGATGATAAATGAAAACAATTAACGTCATCATTAGACACTCGTTAGAAGGGTTAACACGAGAACGGCCACAATAGCAGCAGCAATTTGCAACGCAGTAAAAGAAATGAATACCAAAAGATTTCTTTCACAATTGCACAAATAAATTGCCCACATTTAAAAACAGTTTAATTATTAATTGAGGCAAAAAGAAAAGGGCAAAAGGAAGAAATCGCAAACATTTAAGAAGACGTTTAAACCAGAACAATTAACACCAAACGTGAGGTTGTTTATATTTGTGAGTGAACACACTGACTGATAAGATCCCCGGAGGCAGAGATACCTTTCCTAAGCAAACATTTTTTGCCTTAAACTGCATGGCACATACTTCCATGTGTGGTTAACAAAAACACCGTGTCTCTGCTACAAAAAAGGGGTACGAATTTTCAACATAATTTTATTTGTGATGCAAAAGGAAAGCTGATGTGTTTTGTTGAGAAAAATTTCCAAATACAAAAACAAAACTGTATGGGTGAAATTAAATGTTCAATTATTTTTAAGTAAACAACAGAATAAGTCTCAAGGGTGGTCTGTCCCACCATGAGTGTTGTGTGCCCACCAACAACCACAAATTTCGAAGAGCACTTCTAATTGTAGCGGCCTTTGGTGGCATCAATGTGGTTGTTTGGGTATTAATTTCTTTCATTGTTTTCCTAATTTCACAATGGTTTTCCGAACTCAAAATGCAACCACATTTTAAAAATTTTATTTTCTTTATTATTGTAAGAAGGATTTTAAAAACATTGAAAATAAATCAAAGAAAAAAAAACTAACGTCGATACATGTAAATAAATAAATAAATGAATTTGAAAAAAAATTAAATGCAAAGAGGAGACAATTATTGTTTCAGAAGTTGAATGAATGCACCAGATTCGTTTATTGAAAATTAGTATTTCTCTTAAAGGAATCATGATCATGATCATTATCTTCCGAACAATAATGATGCTGAACATTAACGACAATGACTTTTTATATGGTAAACATCACTTTGACAGCAGTGTGCACACACGTACACAAAATAAACACATCAGTGGCAATTGACTCAGGAAATCCAATTTTTATTTACTCGTATTGACTGTAAAAATAACATTAAAATATAAATGAACTGACTGACATAAGGAAAAAATCCCGCATATATCAAGTACTCCGCCGTTATGGCTAAAAGTCACTCACTAACTACTGTGGTGACGGGCGGGGAGTGCGTGAGATATAAAGAAGCCAAGATTTTAAAGATACTAAAACACTGGCATGTCATTAGTATTTAAGAGAGAGGTACGAGGATTGTTTTTTTTTACAAATGTAGTGGGTGGAAGGAAATATTGCATACGCCAACTGCAATTGGAACCAGCGGCAGGCAAATCACGTCACAAGCGAAGACAACGAACTAAAATTAAACAACTGGTGACAGGATATATTTGTGATGTTTTCCTTAAATCTATCCATCTCTTTCTCTCTCTCTGTCTCTCTCTGCTTGAGAAATCTGCCTTATCTTACAACAATTTACCAACTTTTGTTTCAAATTATGGCCACGCTACTTCATATTTATATTATTCTTTCTGTGGTCACAAGCATTAAAATCCTAAGTCGTAAAACATACTTTTGAGATAACTAAATTTTAATATTCGAAAAGGGTTTTGAAAAAATTACAATAATGGTTCAACAAAAAAAAAATATATTGTTAACTAAAATGCAAAAAGCCGTAACTAAAAAAACATATTTTGCAGGAGCAGCAAAAATCTTTCTAAAATGCAAACTACAAACATGTTTAACGAAGTTTTTTCTAATTCACATTAAACACACCGACAAATTTATTTTAAACTAAAAGAGTTTTTTTTAATTATTTGAAGAATTATGTTAGATAAGCCTTTTTGACTTGTGTTTTTTCTGAAACAAAAAAAGACGTACGTACAACAAATAAGTTTAATTATACAGTTGAAGTATTTTTATAAAACATAAAATGTATATTTTCTGCTTAAAGAAAGTATACGAATTAATTATTGAATATAAAAAAACAGTTTATTGAATTAAAATAAAGTTAAACATAAGGATTTCAAATCAAAGATTTTCCATTTTTATTTTGAGTTTGTTATGTAATAGATAATGTTATTACTATAGCTTTTCTATTGTGCCGTATCACGAATGCCGTAGTCGAATTTGCTGAGAAAATTTGTATGAAAACGTTATTTTCGACAACGACATCAACAATCATAATTATTTTAAATAGTTAATCAGCAATACAAAATTTTATTTATTTAATAAATCATCTTATAAATCAAAATTATGCTCATTATTTTCATTAAAGTCACTTAGGTCTCAAAAGGATATTACTCATACAAAGAAATTGAATTAGTCAGTTTGTCGCCTTTTCCGACAACATTGGATTCTGTGACAACCCTGAATATGTTATTTTTTAACTCGTTTCTTTCTTAAGTTGAGTTAGGCGGTTTATGTTTGTGACCACAGATTTGTGACCACTTATGATTGTGGCTGGAAGGAGAAAAAAAACTAGCTACCGACCTCAACGTCAACAATAAAGCCGAATGGTCACGTTCCGAATGCCATCCTGTGTATCTTGGTGGGGCCGTAAAAAACTGGCGATTTCGTTACGGGCTAAAATGAATTCAAGCAGAATACGAGAAATGATGATTTTCGTGAAAATCGAAAATTGGTTTCCGATTTCGATCGTCCCAGAGGTGGATTAGTTTTTTTTTTTCTTAAAAATTATAAAGTAGGAAAATATACTTGTATAATACTTTGCTTACTTCCGGTTCGCCGATATCGAAAGAAAATTTTCTTTCTTATAATTACATTTAAAACAAAACAGTATTTTAAAAGTTGTTTTTGTTTCAAATGTATTAATTCGAAAGAAATTTTTTTTCGCTATCGACGAACAGGCAGTTAAACTCTGCAATAAAATATATTCTACTACTTTCGATTTAGAAACGGCCCTCGCACAAAGTAACATGTTTCTAAATAAGTACTTGAATTTCTGAAGCTTGTATTGTTTTTTTTTTGTTACTCGTATTCTCGTATGCGCTAAAGACACACAGTAGTCAGTCAGTCACCTTAAAATACACACTCTCACACACACATAAAATTATTTACCAAGTTAATAAGCCTCATGAATGCATTTCGTAGATACAACAACGATGTATCCATTCCATTAATGATGATTGTTCTTCGAACTTTGTTTAAACGATCGATCTTCCTACACACTGACGAATTCATGAACAACAAACACACAATAAAAACTCACAATTCATCATTTTATCGGCTTTTGTGTCATTTCTTGTTTCATTTCTTCTTCAATATTGATTCAATCTTGTATCTACAAATCAAGGCATGGGCGAGAGGAGAGAGCAATTGTATTTAAGTAGCATTTGCATTTGTTTTCTTTTTTTTGCTTTTGTTTTTTGTAGAATAAATTAATATTTTTTAAAACATATTTTTTACATCGATAAAAAATTGTCTATTTATGAATACAATCTTTTTTTTGTTTACATAATTACGAACAATATTTGGAAAAAAATGTTTAACAAAAAGATGAAACATTTATGCTAAGAATACCGACAAATTACGAAAATTCAAAATTTGTAAACAATAAAAAATATTTTGTATTCTTAAATTGATTACACTTTTCAAAAAAATATAAATTTTTCGTTGCTGTTAGACTTTCTTGAAGGGGCCGGCGGCCCATTAAAATATTCTTTTAATATGCAGGAGCAGAAGAACTCGAAGTTTTGCAAGTCCGAGGAGCTCAAGTTGCAACAGGAGGCGTTTGGGTAGTGCCGCCCACGCTGAGGTAGAGGTAGATCTGGTGACAATGCCGCACAGTGGCAAATTTGCGAGCGACGGTGTTCAGAACTCTATGGCGCATATTCAGAAATCATAACCAAAATCAAAACCAATAAAACAGAAACTAAAAAACTGTTCACTGATAGTTATAGATCTTATTCACAGTTCATAAATAGTGGAGCAAATGCTTTTAGCTGCATATTGGCATGTAGATATAACAAAATGTCGACAATATTTTGAACGATACTTACTGTAATTAATTAAAAAGCTTATGAATCTATTAAAAAACAATTTTTAAACTTTAAAACATTCATAAAAATCCTGAAGTCAATTTCAATTAAAATAAGCGACTGTAAAAGTAAAGTTATTCAATAGAACTTTGTTGACCAAGAACACGTCCCTAGTGTATTTTTTTGTACGGATGTTTTTTGGACACAATAGAAATCAATCAGCTGTTTGAATGTATTAGTTAGTTATAATTTAGTCTCCCATAATTAAGTGTAAACTTTTCGTGCTAGAAGTAACCAACTGTGAATAACTTAAATAGGTACTTAAAAAAGTTAACAGTTAGTGGTAATTTCAGAATAGACTTAATAGTTTTAAGCAAGTCTTTTCATTTTTATTATCTTCCAGCTCTTAAAAAACCATTTCTCTTGCAAACAAAACAATTTTAAGTGAATTTACTAATAAATTTAATTAAACTCCTATCACAGCCGTCTTTTATTCACACAAATATTCTACAACACACGTTGGATTGATTCTGTTGACATTTCGAAATGATAAAAATTAAAACAATTGAATGGAATTGTGTGAAAGATATCGATGACACCCGTTTTATTTTTGTATTATTAAATAAAACAAAAGAAAAACTCTGTTAAATGAAGCCACACAAATATAAAATCCCCTACAAAATGCCCATACCGACGACCACACATATAAAATTTAATAAACAATAAACATTGTATTTTCAGTTTTATTTGTACAAAATGAGTTGCCAAATTGTAATCCCAATAAATTTATATAATTATTAAATATAAAACAATACAAAAAGATAAAATGAAAACACTTGCACACTTTCGCAGACACCCAGAGGCTCACTACACTGCTCGTGTCTAAAATACAACCAATGAAACAAATTGTTAATTTGTTGTTGTTGGACATTTGTAATTCTAATAATGATTCATACATATTCGAATGATTCCATTAATAATGGAATGGCAAGTGTGAAAACCTTTTTTCACTTCTTTAGTTTGTTAGTTGGAAAACCCCACACAAATACTCTCGTTCACACTGAAAGAACTGGTCCTAAGTAAAATCATAAATAGAAGCCATAATATTTATAAAATAAAACAATAAACAACCCACTACTGCTAATCCTCTAATCATCAATGAGGATTTAAAAGAAATTTCAATAAACATACGGCTGTCTTTTCAAAAAAGGTTGAAGGTTAAAGGACTCCGCAACAGTGTTTGTGTGTGCGAAAAATGACCAGCATTCAAACTCATCTTTAGTAGTCCTGTGGAGTTGCTAACGAATCAACAATAGATAAATAATCTAAAAATTAGAAAATAAATACAAAACAATAGGAAACATAATAATAGTATCATTTACACAGAAGCTCCAGTTTCCGATTTACTAGTTCTGCTACCACCACAATGGCATTCACTATTTATGTATGTGTATGAGTGGATGCTACAATGATGTTTTGGTATTTGTGTACGAGTATTCAATTATAAATGAATTTCGGCCCATGTATTGTTTGTTTCTATCAAATACTCTGAATCAGTCTAATGATTCTTTCTGTTTATCTGCTTTTGTGAATAAAGGAACAAATTACAAAACTATTTGCCAAAACATGCAACCGAGCAATTTATTAAGCAGCGGACAAAATGAACACACATCCAAACACAAACACACATACACGCGCACACTTACACACATTGGTCATTCCAAGAGCCATTCAAGAATGCAGGACAACACAAATAATGCGGTGCACTTTAGATTTTTTTTACAAATGAATCAGTTGCATCTGCAATAAATGACATCTCGGAAAACACCTGAAGTGAGCTTGAATCTTGTAGGTCGAATATGGATAGCAAGCGAAGTTCAGTTAGGATGCCAGTCGGCAACTAAAAATTTGTGGTTTCCAGAACATAATTAAATAGCAAGAGAAATTGTCAACTCTTAGTTACCAGTTCTCATAAGTAATACCGTTTTCAACAACTAACAACCCAACTGAGGCTCGGTTGCCAGCAATAATCGATCCCTTAATATATAATTTGTAATATGTAGTTTGTTTGTTTAGGAGGATATCAAAGCAGACCACAGCTGTTCTGGTTCCATTTTCGAATTACCTCGTTCCTCAGTTTTACCGGCCCATTCACCTGCAATTTGTCAAGCTTCGCAAAAAAACATCAATCGGACACAAAAACAAAATTTTAGAATTTGGACGAAAGATCGAATACGTGTGACATCGTGGACCTTGATAATCCCATCCGAATGACAGACCAATAGCATTCTTTAAAATAATTTTATTTGTATGAAAAAATTAAAATTTTTCAGGACCATCTTTTTTTAATATCGAGCCCCATTTACGATTATATCGTAAGGGACAATTTATCGAAATTCAGTTTTTTTTTTTGCAATTACGTCGTAAGGACCAGTTACAACTTCCTACAAATTCGTAGAGTTAGAATTAGTATCTTTATGAAGTAAAGGCGGATTTCATTTTAATCGTTTCCTTTGTTTACTGTTTAAGAAAAAAAAATAAATAAATAAAAAGGGTGTCCTGAAAAAGTTTGCTTATGTCGCTTACGATATAATCGTAAATAGGGGTCAATATTATTAATGGGTCTTAAACATAATATGCCGCTCAAGATACAATTTTATAGACCATCAAATTTCAATTTTAGTAATAAAACGACTTTGAAGAAAATGTCGCTTGCAATAATTTAGCGCTAAAGGGTCGATATAACTTGTTTTAATTTCTTTTTTATTTGCTATTTGTGAATTTTTTTTTGCTGGAAACAAATTTTATATTCATCATGGGTCGCATACGATTCGTAGCAGTATTTTTTCACTTTTATAACTATTTTCACAAACTTCTCAATTAATCTATGAGTTCTTATTACTTTTCTTTGTGGGCGTAGGTTAAGCTGACACACACACACACACACACACTTTTAAAACAGAAATAGAAATACATGCGAGTATTAGACAATAAGAATAAATATCCTTACAACTTATCCAATAATTCAATTGTCGGAGATAGAGGTCAGCTTGTGCTACTGTTTGTGTTTGTTGTAATTCTTGTTGCTATTGTTGTGTTCATAAAGTGCACACATAAACACAATCGACATGTAGCAGCCATTCATGCATTCACACTGTTTGACGATTGGCATGGCCACATTTTGATCCACTAAAATCCCAAAAACAATCAATTCATGCCACGAAACATTCTAAACAAAAACCACAATAATACACACGCGCACACGACGACTTTGACTGCCATTCTTTGTTTTTAGTTGTGTTGCTGGTCCTTCCATTGTTGCCTAAAAATTATATTACATTGAGGATTTTTAAATTTTACACAAAATTCAAACGGACAATAAGGACTTAAGCAAGCAAAAGATACAATATACACTGTTGGTATCGTTTTATAGAATGAGAATAAATAATAAATAAAAAATATTAAATTGTATACTGTAATTGTAATTTTATTAAAAATCCTTTGTTTTGTAATGAAAGTCAATAATAAGTATTTGTTTGTCTTGGAATAATCGTAATAAATAGAGGTTCGTTCGATATTTGCACTTATGCCAATAACCAAAACGGGATAAGGACATAAAATAGTTATTGGAATCACTAGTGAAAACACATTTATGTGATACTACGATTCAAATGCATCTGTGTTGCAGGCAGATAAATGCTACATTTTTCAAACACCGTTCGCAGAAGCAACAGCAAAGAAAATGAGCCAAGTGTTACGGACAAACCAAGGCAACTTTAACCTTAAATCCGTTGAATAAAATAAATTAAATATTTTATTTTAACAATTTGTCGTCTTTCCTATTTAATACCGTAAAGAGAGGCAGTTTTTCAGCCTAAAAAGTTTTATTTGAAGAAAGATTTGATAAATTTAAAGCGAAAATGATCCAGAAACAACTAAGAAACAGGATTCAATGTTTAAGTATAGGAAGGGTTTTAGCTCGAATCAGTACTCGAAAATTATTGAAAAGATAAATATGACCGGTTTTGTATTATGTATCAGCATCACATAGTTTTTGAAGCGAAAAGGCAGCCTCAGGTTTTAAGTCAGAGAAGTTTTTGGCCGCAGTTGCGTAAGAAGCTGGAAGAAAGTCGGAAATCCGCAACTGTACGTAGATGCGTAAAAGAAGAAATACTCCTGCCAAATGCAAAAATTAGTTGCACGCATGTTAGGACGGACTCAAGCAACAATTTCACATCGTTAAAAAGTTTAAAAGCAAGAACATGGGGTTAAATATGTACCAAAGTCGTGAAATGCTGAATATATATTTTGCATTTGAGAAATTCTGCTTCTTAAATATAAACGAATCGGCCTTTTTTGTACAATGATGATGGAAAGTGGAAACATTGCGATAAGCCGAAGAAGACGAAATGCTCATGATACAACACCAGCAGCCAAGTCGAATGAATACTCATGACAAAACTCATCATATAGCGTATTTGGTGGGACTGTCTGGTGGTATCAATTGTTTATTAAGTGATCAAGACAACGAAACCACTACTGAGACCAGCTACTAAGCAACAAAAATAAAACTGGGTCCACTAATCTAATCTACACACATCATATTGTAACGCAAATAAAAATGTAGTTGAAAGCATTCTATAGAAAACTTCTATACAGAGATTGCTCTTTCCGCTTATATTTGCGTCCAACCGATGTCAAATGATTTGTCTGAGCACCACTGCACATCACAGGAAAATAACGAAAATTGGAATGACTCGTAAATAGCCTCCATATACGAAGCTTGACTCATACTCTACATACATATACTGTGCCACAAAGATGAGAAGAAGTATTGACTAGTCATGGCAATACAGGGTGGCGCACCAATTGTGCTACAATAATAAATTCATAACTTTTTTAACATAACTTTCTTTTAATCAATGTATTTCATTTATTTTTTTATTGTATAATAAATTAAATTTAATTTTGTATAATTATAATTAAATAGTTAATTAAATTATGTTTTTCAATATGATTCATTCACGATAAGTTTCGGTTCGGAACTCTTGGATTTTTCTGAATTGAAGATGCTACAGCCGCAATTGTGTCTTGAACTCGAACATACGAGTCTCGATGGTATGGCCTTCGTGCAATGCTCTCAGATTCGCCAAACATTTTTACCATCTCCATAATAGTTCATCTAGTCGGGGGAGTGCCAACAAACTCCCGCCTAAATTCTCTTTAGACGGAAATGCAAAGCATGGTACTATTCAAATCCTCTTATCGGTATCCCAAGCATCCATTTTAATAATAAATCTAAATTAGAAACTGCCAGATAAAGAAAATAAGCCGACTAATCACACAATTTTCTTTTCGTAACACGATTCGTGCGTCATCCTGCCCCCTTCATGGAGCTGCCATTGGTACTGATCTTGGCGGCAGTAGCAAATAATCGAATGAGACTTTGGGGGACTCAAGTGGAGAAGGGTTTCGTGTGAACAGTGGTTGATCACGAGTTAGTCGGCCCTAAGTTTAAGGCGAAAGCCCAACATTTTTCAAGAAACATACGCACAACAAATTTAAATTTGTTTATAAAATAAATCTTGCAAAGTGCAAACCACTCCAAAATGCAGGGACTGACATTTCATTCTACAAAAAAAAAAAGATATAAAAAACGGGATCAATCTGGAAGTAAGTCCTTCCAAATAAAACAAAAACTTATTAAATCGGTTCATAAATTTCATTCGCCAAGAGTGTAGCGTACTCTTGGTATCATTACATCGAACTAACTTTTTCATTTACGGGTTATCGTATATCATGGCAACTCTAAGGACCAACACCGTCTATGCGTGGTCTTTATGACCGGCCGTCTTATCCTAACTTAACCTAAACCGTGTGCCTTCATTTCTAAACGTCACTGCAGTAGTTCCCAAATAAATTTATAACAGAGATCTCGATTTTTTTACAATTTTATTTAACACAGTATGTATTGACATTTATTTGTTTAATTTCTTTATTTAATTCTTACAAATAAATTGTTTAACTTAAATACTTAACAATAATAACTAATTATGAGAGCTTATACTCGCAATATACTCGCATTTCTATATTTTCAATATTAAATTTACTTAATTTTGTATATTTTTTATTTCTGTTTTTTTTTTAAATATAATTTCAATATTTTACACTATTTAAATCAAAATGATTTTCTTTAAAGGAAAATACAAACAACACTGGTCAATTTAATTTATTATACACATTTTACATACGTAGACGATTTTTTGAATCAAATAAAATTACAATACAAATTATGTGCGTAAGTTGTGTGTGTGTGTCTAATATTAAGTTTATTTCTTTAAGCAACAATAAGTATTTAACATTATAATTATGTAATTAACATGCACTAGTAATATTTATATCGGCCTAATGTTAGATGGATGTTTAAGGTTGTTTCCCTTCTAATCCTGCTGCTATTTATGTCAATCAATACTTACACAAGTTTTCTTAAGAATATCAAGTTCCCTAAATAATTTGTGTGTGTATGTGTGCGGGCTTAAATATGATTATGTACATTTTTGATACAGTATTCTGTATTCTGGTTTGGATAATTGGAGTATTTAGTCCGAATCCAAATTGCGCCAGCGCTACTCAAATGGTCTAAACATGCCGTTGTGCTCACCACCGGCTAAACCGAAATCTCAATCCTGTGAATCGCCCGCATTGCTGTTACGATCTACAGACGCCCCACCATTCGATTCAGATTGTTCAATATCTGCCGGATTGATGACGCCCGGTAAGTAGCCGGTACCGGTGTAGGGAGCTGTCAAGAAACGTTTAGCATGGGCCTGCATAAACGGCGGATATCTGTGAGTTGGTGAACCGAAGACAGCAGCGGGAGGTACTAAAGGTGAAAATGCTGATTTCAAAGGAAAAGGTGGTGATGGTGGCACGTTTGGTGGCGAATTCGTTGAAGATGTTAGCATGTCTTCTCCGGAAATCATGGCCTCCATTGTTTGCAAAACATCACCACGATAACGTTGTAATAACTGCTCCACATCACTTCTCCGACGATTGGGAAAGACACGCATCAAGACATCGACTGGAGAACGCTGTTGTGTGGCCGATGGATGTTGTGGCGGCAATTGTGGCTGCTGTGGATGATGATGAGGCGACTGCTGAGCATGTTGGGCATGTGAATGCGCACTTGCGGCAGCTGCTGCCAAAAAGTGTGTATGATGATAAGGCATAAAGCCTTGAGCAGTGCCATTATTAAACGATCTCAACATGTGCATGTTTTCATTGGAGGGCGTTTGAGGCGGCGAGGTCGATTCTTCTTTTTTCAAACTAAGATTTTCTGGTGTAGCTTCGTCGGGGGCTGAGTCAACATCCAAATCGGATTCGGGAGAACTTGGTGGACCAGTGCGTGCAGGCGACAGATTACCATTGTTGTTATAGCCGGAGCCTTTTTGATGAGGACTGCTGGGCGCAGACTCTGAGCCGGTGTCTTGATCGGTTTCATTCGACAGACGTGCACGTTTGGAGCCTAAAAATCAAATGCCAAGGAAACAAATATTATTCAAAGTCAATCACTATTGTTTGTGTTCTTTCAAAAAAAAAACAATATTGTATTTTGTTTTCTTAAATAAAATTATACAGTGTCATTTAGCAGCAGTTTTATACGAGTACTACTTAATATTTCTTTTGCATCTTAAGTCATCCTCTTCAGTTGTGTTTGTCTTTTAGAGTTTTTTTTCGTCGTTTTTCTTTGCTGTTCATCAAACAACTCAAACGAACAAATAAAAATAAAGTATCAAATTTTAGATTTCAAATATTCTCTCACATGCAGGTTACTGCCACCAGATCCCACACTTAACTACCAATACTTACTTCAGTATTGGCCGGTAACCTGGTAACAGGGGCATATGAATCACACAAACAAGCAAATAAACAAACGAATACAAATAAAAAAAAATAAAAAAATAACAACAACGACAGTTACAGAAGTCATTCGATACTTCTAAACCAACTTATTTTTTTATTATTTGAGTTTTTGTAATGTTTTTATTTTTTAATATCTGCTTGTGATTTTGATTGTCTTGTTCAATTATTTGTGAAGCACTTTCTTTTTGGAATTTGAAATTTAATTAAGTTTTTGTTTCCTTTCGCATACCTTCTGAGTTTTTTATGCGCGGCTGTTTGCTTTTTTCTAATCCAGTGCAAATAATTGTGGAAAGATACTGCAGACTGAAAGTCTTGGCAATTCGGTCAAAATTTTTATGTTTCTTTTATTAAAATGAAATTAAAAACACATAAATTCTTTAATTTATCTTTAAGAAAATTTTAAAAACATTTTGTGACAAAAAGTCTTGCGTTTCATTCTTAATTGTTTCTCATTGATGCTTGCGAGCGTTTTTAATAGAATTTGGAGTGAAAAATCACTGATGTTGGCCTCCTGCAATCGTAGTTGATTTATCCATGTAGACAGAAAATAAAGTGTGAAGTTCTATTATTTCAGAAAAAATTATTCTAACGAAACGAGCTAAAGACAAAATGTCATTTGTTTCGAATTGAAATACACTATAATTTTTTAACTTAAAAATTTGTGCCTAATCAAGGCGTATTAAACAGGTGAAACTATTAGTACAACAATACAAGAGGAATAGGCATTTTTCATATCGGTTCTGTCAAAAACATCTACAGAAAACAAATACAGAAAAATATAAAGGCACCCTTTTTGACATTAAAAATCGAAAACAAGGCAACGAAATCAGCTGTCATAATGCTGTCACCTGGTTAATACGTCTTGTACTTAATATATCAACAACAGTTGAAAAACGCCCCAAAAAATAATTAAAACCGGGAATGCAATCATCGTTCCAAATAACAAACTGAAGTCGGCTAAAAAATATGGTTGACCCGGTTGCAGGCCATTCCCAAAACTTCCCGCTAAGCGAACCTGTAAGCGATCGAAGTTGTATAATTTTTTTAATAAATATCGGAACTTGAAGTAACGAAAACTTTTTGTGTTACTAAAATAAAACTATTTTTTCTAAAAATTCCCAGGAAAATATCTTTCGGACCGCTGTACCGATTTTTATCAAATTTGAAGCGATTCATGTGGTTTTATAAGTCGACAAGAATCCGTAACCAAAAATCTATTTAGAAAAGTATTTTTAAATTGTTAAAAGAAAACGGAAAAATGAACGGACCAACCGATTTTTATTAAATTTTCCAACGATCGACGCTGTTTTTTTATTTTAAGAGTTGAATAGATTTTAGACTTGATTGGTTGAGTAGATTAAAATTTATGTGCAAAAACATTTTTTTAAACATTTTCGAAATCTACCAAAATAAAACGACTCATTGTCTTACGACATCTAGATGAGCCCAATGCCTTTAGAATGTTCCAAATTTGGTTTCTATCTGTTAAGTATACATACACACACGGACATCTCATGACACGAAAACGTGGCGATCTGGTGAAAAAGCAATTTGCGAAAATTGGGGTAGCGGGAAGTTAAAAATCTTGTGCAATTTTTTTGCTTTCAAAATTATTTTGTGGCATTAAATAAATTGAATATTTTAAATTTTCAATTGGTGTTGTTGATGCAGAAAAGGAGTCTGTTTTCTTTAAAGACTCAAAAGGAACATTAAAATTACCCAAATTAAAAAAAAAGATAGATCGCCGCGTAAAACCTGTAATATAAAAAACTGTATATAATAACACAAGAGATAATTAATTTCCAAGCATAAAATAATAGAGATTTTGGAAAGAGTACATACATATACATACACCATTTCCGGCACACGAATGCACTTCATATTAAGAATATAAAAATTGAATGAATAAATTCCATGCTGTATGGCAAAAAAAAAATTAAAGTTTCTAGAAAAAAGTGCAACATTTTTTGCCCTTTTCATTGCAAATTTGCAGTATAATAATTTTTTGAAATAGTGAGTTTATTAGAAATTATTGTATCATCACTTGCGATGCAAAATTTTTGTCTGAATCCAAACAATCGACTTGAGTGGAAAATATGTGTGGAAACCACTCGAATAATTGAGTGGTGTTCATACAAATTGTTCACTCAATTCGATTGCTTGTATTCTATGAACAGCGCATATGTGTGTTAATTTGGTTTTTGTTACATAAATAACTCGCAAACATTTAATTTGCTTATATTGAATTTTTAGATTCGGGTTGGATCTGAAAAGTGCTTTCAATCGGGCTCTATTAAATTGACATTAGCTGTTAAAAATTGCAAAATAATTAAAAAGGCGCTTCATAAAACAAGTGCCTACCAAATTCTTACAATTGCACAAATGTAAATTTTAAGCTTGCGATTTTTTTGTAGTATAGAATAACTACTACTACCGGTGTCGTAGGTTTACATTTAGCAAACTGAAAATGTCTTTGAAGGACAAGTTTTCGCGAAATTTTAGAAAAAGTGAAAAAATACCCAAAAAAAATTTTAATTTGGGAAATAATGTGGTATTTTATGTTCGGTTAAGTGGCACAGTAGCGTGTGTGGAGTTTAGAGATCTTTAACTGGGAATGTAACCGTAACAATTAATCTTCGGCTAATTGAAATGGTGTTTCCAATTTATTTCTGCAATTAAACTGGAATTGCAATCAACCTATCTTTATCGCTTCAATTGGAGTTGCAATGCTTTTAAGGTCAATAGAGCACATTACTGTCATGTGTGACAAGAATTGGCATTTGGCCAACCGCCATGAAATACCTCACATTGGCTGAAGTTGAGTTTAATTTAAATGATTATAAGTTAAATTCTACTCCTGACTGAATGAACCAAACTTTACCAATCTGGTTCATTAATAAAGTATTCACTTCGACTCAATCGACAGCATTCTAGAAATTAATATTAAACATTTACATACGAAAATATACAAAAACAAAAAACATTTTAAATAACCTCTGTCTCATTTCTATGCAAAAGCAAATTGGACAAACACACAATGTACACCTTGTTTATTTTTCATGTTGAAGCTGATACATGCATGTGTAATAATAAGTGTGCATGGGTTAAACGCTTTTAGCTCCGTGTTTGCCTGTTAACATAGCAGATGATTTTTCTTGGATTCAATCAATTCAAATTACTTGACGTTGTTAGTCTGGTGGCAAATTACAGCATTCGATATCGAACGAAATCCCATACAAAATTTTTTGAATTTGTATGGAAATTTCGTTCGATATCGTATCCCGTAATTTGCCCCCTGGCTTTGGTTTATTAAATTTATATATTCCGGTATGTGATGAAAATCGATCGACTTCAAATCACGCGATTTCAAATAAAGAATTCTAGAAAATGTAATTTAATTGATGCATTTTATTATTTTCAACGTTAAGAATATTTCAATAGAACTAAAATTCCATTTCACTACATCCTCAGATTTGCAGCACACGCATTTGGCAATTATTCGTATGTGAATCTTCGCGTTTTTAAATAAATCGATTTCCATCACATGACTAATTGTCACTTGTTTATGATAGTCGAAGTTTTTAGTGATAAGAATTCAATCAAGCTGAATTCATTCTAGTGATGGTGTTGATTGTATAACAAACAGCATCTGGTTGGCACAAAATGTCAAAAACAGGAAAATGGAATTTATTTAAAATCTATTTTAAGCCACTTTTATCACAATTCATATGGTGCCCCAAACAATTATAATTCGTTCTTTAGTTTAAAATATTGACATATTATTGTTTTGATGAAAAAAATCAATTGAAAACTTCAGCAAACACAAATAAAGAAATCTGAAATATACAACCGCTAAAGCGAAATAATCAGCTGTGTTTTCAACACCACATGTAAAATGAATTCGCCTTGAATTCAAGGAATAATTTTTCATCAAGCTTACGTTTGTATTTCGTGAGTTAAACTTCATTCGAACCAACAAACATTAAATAGAGGATGAGAAATAAATTATCTCGCATTCTATTTCTATTGATTGTTGAATTAAACTTCTAATACTTCCCATTTTTGTGCATACAATTAAAAAATATTTTCATTCATTTCGAATTCGACATTCAATGAATATAAATTTGAATATTAATGGTTTTTTGGAAGTTCCTGAATTTTTTAAAGCGACTCGATTTATAGAATAGAGGAGCCTATTTTCTATTTGATTTGAATAACAATTGCAAAGTCGACTTAAATCTTTAATATGTTAAAAATTATCTTAAATTTCTTTTAAATATTTCAAACCATATTAACTAGTAACTAAAAAATCATAAATGAAATTTAAAATACTGTAACATTTTTCCGCCTCAGCGTTTTGCATTTCGTTTGTAAGGATTTATTTAATCTGCAGAGCTCGTTAGCCTTCAACGTGTATTGTTTTTCCTTTTAATATTTCTATTTATTTTCTTTAATAAAATTTAGCAAGAAATTAAATAAACAACAATCAGACACAAAGAAGGTCGGTCACATTAGTGACAAGTGCTGGCATAAAGCAGCACAAGGAAACAAGAATAAAAAAAAAAGCCAAGGTGGCAAGTTAGCACAGCGGAAATGTTAAGTGCACAAGTACTTCTTTACATATTTACTCGAAATGTGCATTTCTTTTGGCACATAATACAAGTGGAAAATCTTTTGTTGAACACATGTGGTAACAAAAAGAATTACAAAATCTTTACGGTTGGCAGCCAACACAACAATTCGTCTACAATTTGTTTGACAAATTCAACACTTTTTGCTTTGTTTTGTTGTAATTAAAACAGGCGCAAATGTTAATTTCATAAAAATAATAATAATTTAAAGGAAATGGAATTTAACTTACCGGGACTTTCGACTTCCGTGCGATCGGGTGAGAATCCCATTGATAATCGTTCTGCTCTCAGACGCATTTCTGAATCTGAATCGGCTGAATTGCCGTTGCTAAACGGCATTCGTGTATGATGATGCGTTGAATTGTTGGTGGAATCAAGTCCATCGCTGGGTGGTGACGGTATACCCGCATGAAATACTCCATTGGCTGGTGTTTGATGCTGTGGCGATAATTGTACGGATGTGGCCGTTGTTGTATTTTCATTGGCATTTTGTGATGGCACACGTGGCGGGACGCTGGTATACAATAGTCCCAATTCTCTGGCTTCATTTTCTTCTTGGGCTTGTTGTCTTCGGAGCGCAACCTGGAGGGTGTATAAGGAAAGGAGTATTTTATTTGCTTGAATTGCGATTGCGCTGCAATGAAAATATTACTACAAGTATTTTCCAGTTACGGCTTAAATCAATAAAATTAAATAGTTTTCATTATGCTCACGTTTGTATTCGCATTCGGCTTTCATATTATGAACACCGATATGTTAAATAGATCGTTTAGAATATACTTTTTGAAATTGAATGCAAATTCTAATGCTTCGCTTTTAGTTATTTTTTTTTTGATTTCACCAATTCGGCACATTTTAAATAGTTATTAATTGAAAAAAAAACTGAATTTATTTACAAGATATTTCAAATGTTATTCCTGCTATAAAAGCTTTAGTATTATTTTAGTATTTGCTAAAATTTTGTGTAGCTTAAAATTATATTATTGTTGCTTTACTAGCGTATTCAAATAATCCGGATACTCTTTTAATCGGTTGATAATGCGATAATTTTAAATTAATCGGTTAACCGATAAATAAAAATTTTCCGCAAATTAATTAATCTTAGTAAATAAAAATACTTAAATTATATATTATTTTGAGATTTTGTTGAAAAAAAAACGAATCACTGAAGGCTGAGGCACATAGAATCCGTCGTAAGTTATACGTTGCTTTTGTTAACTGATCACTAAGTTGCAATGCTGGTTTTCTTATGAGCTTTGTCCCATTTCGTACGTCTCCGTCAACCCAGTATACTAAAGTTGGGCGTTTTTTTGCTTCGTTTTTATTTAGCTTTTTGTGATGTGTGTTGACAAAACTGAATTAAATAGAATTAAATAAAAATTACAATTGAAAGAAACCGCAGAATATTCCCGAAGTCCATTGAAAATGTGTACTTTAATCAAATTAAGCTGGTTTAATGTAAGTCAACAAAGTACTCATTGTGTCAACCCCCTCCGCCGATACTTCAATGGCAGTGTACGGATTCTAAGTGCCTCTGCCTTGGGACCCTTTTATAAGTTTCATATTTTAAGAAGATATTCTAAAGAATATATATTAGAAAAATAATTTGTTTCAAATGTTCTGGTTTTGAACAGAGGTTTCTTTAGTTTTATTGAAACTTGACTTAGAAAAAATCCTTTCACTTGTCGCAAATGTTAGAAAAATCCAATTTCTAGTTTCTTAGTCCTTTTCCTGGTTTTCTCTAAAGATTTAAAATCTTCCATTATGTCATTTGATTAATCTTTGGATTGCTACAAGTTCTCAATACTTCTAATAGTTTCGGTTAATTTCGTTTGATTGAATTAAACATGTAAAAATACTATGAAAAGTATAAAATTTTGTTTAATCGAGATTAATCGACCCAAATTAACATATTTAATCGTTAATGGAAAATCTCTTAACACATTAATGTTTGACCGATTGAATACCCGAAATATTCACTTAATTCTTTGATAGCAACATTAAGCTCTATAAGTCTCGCTTGAATCCAATATTTAATTTTGTGCAATTTAAAATTTTTCCCAATTTAATTTAAAAATCTAAAAACTTGCTTCGAAGATTAAAAAAAATTTACTTAAAACTGTTTATATTCATCGATGTAAATTACTGAAATATATCTTTATCCGAAATTGACATTTAATCAATCTTCAGTTGCGTTGACAGTCGCCAACTAAAAATCTGTGGTTGTCACAAAAACATTAAATAGCAACCGATATTGACAACTCTAATTGCCAGTTGGCACCCGTAATGTCGTTTTCAAGAACTAGCAGCCCAGCCCCGACCCCACGGACTGAGTCTACATTAAACGTTAAGCCCATAACTCTTCACTATGGTTCGAAAGTTAAAAAAAGTAATTTTGTGACAAATAAATAAAGGTTGTTATATTTTTAAACGTTAAAATAAATAAAATGCAAAAGAAATATATAAAAAATTATTTAAGCAGTGCAATAGAAATGACTGATATTTTATTCGTTTTGGGAGGATAAACATCATGTTTATCTCTTCCCTTGATCCGCGCCTGCTGACAGAAGGGGTCTTCTGCTTCCATTATCGCCCCACAGAATAGTGAAAATAAACAAATAAGGAAACCAAAGTTTGCAAAAAATGCAAATAAATTCCAAACTATTACATTTTTCATGATAAGTCTGCGAATTTGACAAATCTTTGGTTTAAGAAAATCTTGAAGTACAATGTTTTTAATTCAAAATTCTGAAAATTAATCGAGTTTTAAATTTTGCGTTATAAATACGTTTCCCTGAAGCTGCCAGGTCCATAATGTGAGTACTATAAATATTATATTATATGTATGTGTCCCGAAATACGAGTACAAGATATTATAAAACAAATCAGCTTCTTCTGCTACAATTAAAAAGTATTAGAGATTATAGTCTGCTTTGTTAAACATTCTAAAACTTAATTGGCAGGTTTACACTCTAAACCGACGACGGCAAGATAATTTAGAAATATTTTCTTTTTATAAAATTAAAATTGAATAAAAAAATATTTGTTTCCTTAAAATTTTTGTTTACAAAAACATTTTCTTTTATCGAAATAAAAAATTCATGCGAAAATTTTATTTTTGTCCAACATTTTTATGGAGATAACTTTTTTTATTCGCTAATAACCATATAAGTTTAAAAATGGTGACCAATATAGTTTTGGAGTTACAAAATAATATTTACAATAGAACCACACCTGAAAATACTGAATTTTTAATCCATTTTATTGTGTTACTCAATAACTAAATCCGGCTGAATTTTTAAATTTATAGTTTGAATAGCGAAGGAAATTCAAAAGAAAAGTCCTTGTTTTGTTTGGCCTTAAATAATATGATTTTTTTAATTATCATATCATAATTATAACCAAAGTGACCAGTGAACCCTCAAATATACAACTGCATATTATTTTGTACCACGTACGTATATTTAGGTAAAGAGAGCATATTTTTAAAATATAATGTCAAGGAAGTGTTATATGTGTAGTTTATTGTAACAGTGAACTATCTCCTTGTAATTGTAAAATTTCGAGAAAACGAACCTTTTGAAAATCCTTGTGTGTAAATATTTTGCAGTTTTACTTTTTACGCGAGTAAACAAGTAACGCCATCTATGGAGTTTTGGTGCAAATATTGGAGCTGCTTCATGGTTACTACGAAAGATATGACAAAATGTGATACTTTTCTATAAAAATATATGTTTATTAAAAATATGGAGTGAGACCACTTATACAATAAACGACACATATGCCCCCATAAGTCTGTAGATGTTCAAAGAGCATTTTCTAATATTTAGATCTTCTTAGATATTTGAGTACAATTTTTGTTTTTTATTCTCTTGTTTGGTTTCATTTCCAGTTTATTTTATTTTTATTTTATTTTAAATGCAAATTTTATTGAACTGTTATATCAATCATTTATAGTATTTTCTAAAAAATAATTTTTGTTTCTTTTTTAAGAGCATATGTTTTTTCTCTAAGCATATTTGCACTGTTTATTGCATATGTACCGCGCATAAATGCTATTTTTGGTTTCCCTAATTATGACAATTATAAAAAAGTATTGAATATTTTTAAACTCGAATAATTTTCAGATTTTTCTTTATTTTTTTGTTTGAATTCCTTAGAACACGATCTCATTGTTTCCATTCCAGGTGTAAACTATACCAAGTTGAAATAATCGTAATTACTCCGCGACGGACTATAATTAAGCCGAAAATCACTGAATTCAGAAATTCATTTTTATAAAAAGTGTTTAGCCAACGATTTTGCTTCCTTTGAGGTCAACACTTTTTCACTACTTATTAGTGACTTGATCTTTTACAAACTAATACCCTCAAATGACCTTGCGATAATGAAGTAAATAGCGTAGTCTCAGCATGCAATCTCGTTACCTTAATTGCGATTGTGGTCAGTTATTCAGTACATTTCCCGAGTGACCCAAGGAGTTCTACAAACTCCCACGCAACATCGTAATTCCCAGATGTTAATTGCTGTGGCAACGATTTGCATAAGAAACTAAATTTCGTCAGAAATTACTTTCACAATAGCCGCTCTAGAAAGGGTAAATATAATTATTATTAAAGATCAGTATGTGGTTGGCATGCGTGTAAAGAAACAAACTGAAATTCCGTTTTTAAAAATGTTTTTATTTGGTGTATGTAATAAAGTATGAGAACAAATTTCAGAGAAATTTTAATTTAGGGGAATTTGAATGAGCGGAAGTTGAAATAGTCTTTCATATAAAGAAAACACAATTCTTCACTTATTAAGAAAACTGCAACTTAATTCGTTTGTTTCTTAGCGCATTGAAGGGCAATAATATCGAACCATACAATCAAAGAAATCAACACGTCGATTATATAAAAATCCCCTGCTGAATCAAAAACTATCAGTTAATTCACATGGACAGGATAACAGAGGACCCGGTCCTCTCTTCACAAGACTTATAAGTTTGCTAAATTCTTCAGGCTTCCCGCCTCATGAAATGCAATAAAAAGTCGGTACGCCTGCTATGAATTTGTGAAATTTAAAATCCAACATGTACACTTTTAACAGGCGAACATCCTTCCCGCAACATTCAAACAATTACGAACAAAATTTCAACTGATTTCCTTTTCGTGAATACAAATATTCAGCTTAAGATAGTGATCGCCGATCAGTTTGCAATAGTTTCGCGGATACTCTTCTGTCCGCAAAGAGCGCTGCGAGCGAAAGAAGCTGCGAGAACATCCATCAGTTAATATTCGATTATTTCAACGTAAAATTAAATCATCTACAAATCGCTTATAATTTTCAACAATCGAAAAACAAATATCTCCTTCATTATTTCAAAAATTTTGCATTAGAATTGTTTGTTTAATTTTTTTTGTAAACTGTACTAACCTGAGCTGCCATAACACGCTGACGTTCGGCAATTAATGTGCATTTGGCACAAAGACAATCCCGCCACCTGCAATAACGTTTGTGGCCTTTCAAAGCACTGACCTAAAATTACAACAATCAAATTTGTTATTATTTTTCTTCAAACGCAAACAAATCGTTGCTAAGTTTTGTGTGCAAAAATGATTCACAATACTGACCACTCCATGATTTCGACAGCGAGCACATTTGGGAGTACGTTGGTAGCGTTCCGAAGCGGCGCGTAAAAAGAATGCCGGTGGCAAAGCACCTAAAACTGGATGTTGAGACATGAGATTTTGCATATCAACACCACTGGGTAAACTCATTACTTTTTGTCACGTTTAATATTATTTTTTTTTAAGTTTTATTGTTTTATTTTATTACAATTTTTAAAATTATTTTAAAATTATATTCATATCAACGGATTTCTATTTTCTGCTTTAATGTTGCGCTATAAATTTTTGTATTATCTTTTTTAACTTTTTCTGAAATCTTGTTCTTACAGTTTCAATTAATTTGTAAAAGTATCTTATTTTTCATCCGTAACAAGTTTAATTGTTTCTTTATTTTATGTTTTCAACTTTGTTACCAATTTTAAGCACAGCGCGATTGTTCGTTGTCGTCGTAACGCACTGAGAACTCGTTTGCAACTGATTCAAATTTCTTTAATATTGTTGATGGTTAAAAAAAAACAACAAACAAAACCAAAAAGCACCAACCAACCCAACCATCCTCAACATCAGCATCACCATCATCCATCCAAATCCATCCATCCATTTATCGTCAGTTTAGCGGAGTAACAATTGAATAAGATATTGTTTTCTTCTCTTTGTTGTTTTTATTGTTGTTCTTGTATATTTGGGGGTTGATTCTTAGTTGCCTTTTTTACTCTTGTTTGTTGGCTTGTTTGCCTTGTCGTCACGCTTTGCTGCAAGCAGCGCAATCAACCAACCACCTTCCAAATGAAACCATGTGCATGTGTTTGCTTGTTAGCGCTTGTGTATGTGTGTGTGTACCACAATTTATATCAACTAATAAAGTAACAAAATATATAAAAAATAGGTACAACAAAAAAATCTAAAAAGTATATAAAAATGTTAAAATTCTGCATTTTATATAAAAAACACACACATTCATACTTTCATTTATTCCATTTATATATTTATTCCTGAATTAAAAGAGAGAAAAAAATAAAACAGCTACAAAAGCAACTGGAGTGATTGCTTAAAGATGAAGGTGAGCAAATATGTTGTTTAGTTGCAAGTAGTGGTTTTGTGTTTCCACGTCAGATCGAAAATATCTTTCAGATGCTGAACTATTTTTGATATGTTGTCATGGGTCAATATATAAAAATATATATTTTTTCGACTGGATCCTGCTCTCGAACGATCATCGCTAGACACCTAAACACTTAACACGCACTTTTTCAATCGCTTTTAAGTACATATGTACATAATTATTTTATTACGTGATATGTTATTGTATGCGTGATATTTTTTTCCAGGATGTTCATAATTTTTTTTTGCTTCTGTTTCTGCAACAAATTTCTCAAAACTTTTTATGAACAGTCTTGTCTTATGGTAGTTTTAATAGGAAATATAAAAGCAGGTTCGATTTAAAAGTAAAAATTCAGATTCATTTATTTAGACAAAGTTTCTGAAATATTGATATTTTTTGTTATATTGTGTTTTTTATATCGGGATATAATATTTCATATTTGCGGCAATATTTTAAAAATTTTTCTATATCTTAAATACAAAATCAAGAACTGTGAGCCAACTTTCGACAGTTTTGAATAGAAGTTTCGAAGTTTTTTCAAAGATCAATCACTTACGATCCCATCACTAGGGCGAATTACGATTGAGATATTGAAATACGAATTATGCTGCCGTGGAAACACAATATTAGTCTGTGCATGGGTGTATGATGATGATGAAGATGGTGACTGTGACGCAAGCAATTAAAAAAGTTTCAAAATCCAATTTGGTACTGTAAAAAGGGTATTTAAGGGAAAAAGGGTATTTTAAAGTAAAAAAGTGAACAAAAAAAATAATATTTATTAATTAAAAAAAATAAAACGGAATTTTAAGAATTAATTAAATACATCAGACTAAAATAAAAGTAATTATACATACTTGAATTATAAATCAATGTTAAAAATAAAAAAACAATTCACAGGGACATTCCAATATTAGTTATATGACCAAAAAGTTAAATTAATTTTACAAATACTTTTTAGAAATACTTATTCTATATTTTCAGTAAAACAATTGCCAACACATAGTCCAGGTTTAACTTCACAGCCAGCACATCGAACACTGGTTTCCTTACGAATGCCATTCTTAGAACATTGACGACATCGAATATATTGTTTTTTTGCACCCTTACGGGGTGTGTTCTCCAAAAAATGATCAATTTGAATTGGAACTGTCAATTTACGTTTGCGACTAGGTTTTTCTGGATGAAATTTTGATTTTGGCAAATCTATCATAGCATATATCAATTCTTCTCTAAAAGTTAAAAATTCCATTTTTGATTTTGCCGGACATCTTTTTTTGTACAACAAAAATGAATTGTGCACTGCCAAATCTAGCATTCGGAATATAACCTTTTTATACCACCGAATCGTCTTACGAGGACTTGAATAATAAGAAATCATTTGATCAGTGCGATCTACGCCACCCATAAATTCATTATATCTCACAATTTCAAGTGGTTTTGACTTTTCCACCCCAAATCGGTTCTTTGTTATCACCATCTGTGGATGGTAGGCGGTGGTAATACATAGGACATCTCTTTTGTCGTACCATTTTGATACATACACCTTTCCTTGTCTTTTCCAAATATACTGACCTATTTTTAATTTCTTTTTTGTCACTTCAATTGGATTACTTTTTCGATTACTTCTTAACGTTCCAGTAGTGTGAGTTTTGACCAGCAATAAATCATTAAATAAATTTATACTATTATAATAGTTGTCCAAAAATAGGTGATGACCCTTCCCAAAGTATGGAGTAACAATTCGATTAACAATTGCGTCGATTTTTGAACCTTTCGTTGGATCTGGTTGTTTACCTTTATAAATTTCAATATTTAAAACATAGCTGGATGAGTCGCATAGTTCAAAGAATTTTATTCCAAATCGTGCCCTTTTCGATTTAATGTATTGACGGAAAACGAGTCTACCTTTATGGAGTAACAACGATTCATCTAGCACAATTTGCTCAGAGGGCCAGAAAGCAGCTTGAAAACTCTGATTTATCAATTTTACGAAATTAGATATTTTTGCCATATGTGACTCGCCTCGCACATGATTAGCAGTAAGACATCTCAAGATTTGTTCGAACCTTCTGCCGGACATTGTCGCAGAGAATGCTGGGTGATAGTATAGTGCCGATTTCGAAAATAACTGACGAATCTTTGGAACTTTAATTTGCCCTTGAAGTAGACACAAACCTAAAAATTTTAACATTTCAGGCCGATGAACGGGTGAAAATTTCATCATCCTTTTAAATCTGGTACCTCTCTGCTGGTTACTTAATTGAAGTCCGTAATCATTCGTACAGCGAATAAGTAGGTCCATGATGTTGTTATTAAAAATTTGATTGAAGACATCAATTGGAAACGATGTATCACTTATTTCGATTTTTATACCAGACGAAGTAGAATCGAAATTAAAATTTGGAATCTCGTTAACCGTTTCATGCCAATCCTTGTCATTTTCATCCGCTTTTACATCGTCCGTGTCGGAGTCAGTATTTTCATTGGCTTCTCCATCGCTGTCAATGCATACACTTTCCTCATCACTATCAACGTCGTCTTCACTTGATGATAAATTTTCCATGATGTAGTTCGAATCATCATCGCCGTCAGTTTGATACGGGTCCTCTTCTGACGAATCGTCGGTACAGCACTCATCAAACAATTGTTGTAAACGTTCTTGTCGCTTTTCGTGATCCATTTCTATAACTTAATTTATTTCAGTTTCGAAGCAAAAATAACAAAGAGAAAAAGAAAGTAAAAAAAATAAAACTTACCAAAAATATTACGTCCTCACGCAATGACACTTTTTTTGGAACTGTGCAAAAATACAAACAACTACGTCGGCTATAGCCGACGTGATATTTTTTTCCCACTCACGAAAGTTTCCGTTATAGTTAAACAAAAAAAACCAAAAAAAATTGAATTGGGGCACTAACTTAAATCTGATTGCTTCTACAGTGACACACAATATGCTACTACATATAAAACCAGTACAGTTGACGTCGCTTATGTCCGACGTGTTTATATACGAATTTTTTTCTATGTCGGCATATACCGACGTGTCCAATTTAAGCCATTCGTAGTGTCGGATTATGCAGACGTGTCCGCGAAAGGGTTAATAATGTTATTTACTAGTCCTCGACTCGAGTTACGGAACAGGCCCGAGTTCCAGGAAAGATTATATTATGTAAACTCGTTTTAAGATGTTCAGAATATATACATAAAATCCTTTTATATATTTCGCTATTAAAAGATGCTTAAAACTTAAAAATCGTTGGAAAATTACTTATTTTAATATTTTTGTTCTTTATTCTGTAATTCGAGTGTTTAATATAGAAATTCTATTAAGAGTAAATTTTTTATGTTTTGACGTTTACTTTCGTAGGCAAAAATTAAACAACTTCAATTTTATGCATTTTAGAAATCATGCGATTTAAAACAGTCGATTTTCTGAATTTAGGTTAAATTAGATTTTGTGTTGACAAAATTTAATCAGTACTTTTAGGCCCAAGAATCGCTAAAATTGTATCGACGAAATGCATCTTCTGCATAAATAAATCTTCTGGCATCTCTGAATATTTTATTTCGCAAATAAACAAAATCACGAACAGCAACAAATAAAAACAAAAACCGAAACCATTCACATTCATTCATTCTGCATTCCAGTGATGTAAACTGTATCCGTTTTACATTGGAATTAAGAGAAACAAAATAAGACGAAATAAGGGAAAAATAAATTTTTCAGATTCTCAATTTCGTTTTTTATGACAACAATAGATCATTGTCGCATTTAAAGTTTCCAAGTTCCCGACTGTGTTTGATTCCCGGGAATCGGGAAAAATTTCGCTTCGTTCCCAAGCACCCAAAAATATGAAAGTTTTGAAATCTTAAAATTTTTTATGAAACCAAAGCAAAATATCAAATAACTCAGAACTGATTTGCCTTATTAAAAATAACAAAATATATTATATTGAATATGTTGAATAATTTATTAATGACATCTAAATTACATATATATGTATGTAATTTGTAATTTGACAAAACTGAGGTTAGGTTAGGTTGACAGCTAGCCGATGAAATGCACTTGGGTCCAAAGAATAGTTATGATCCCTTTGTGATAAACTTAGGAAGAGAAGGAAAAGTGTAAGTAGACGTAGAAGAGAAATATGGAGTGGAGGAAAATAGAGCTGGGAGGTCAAAGATTATGCTGGAGAGAGATTCAAAACTTGTAAAACAAAAATTTAAGTTAACTTTTTAGTATTAATATTTTTTCACCAGTTTTCTAACGAAAATGGTTACATTTTTTAGTAGTTTTACTCCCCGCATCGCAAATTGCTTTATCTACCGTGAATATTTTACCGACTCTTCCCGGGAACGAAACTCTAGTCACAATGTAAAACATTCTATTTATTACAAATCGACAAATAGGACTTCACTGATACGAAAGGCAAATAATTTTACCCTGTTGCTATTTTGTTATAAAATTGAAATTTTTAATATATTTTTTTATGAAATTTCAGTTTGAAGAAGATATGCATCGATACGTATTTTTGATATCGCTACTTAAAAAAATATATCGCTCATTTACTAACACAACGTGATAACTCAAAACAACTCGTTCTTCAGAAAACAAGTTTAAAGTTTTTAATTTATCCACAACTCAATGGAGAAGTAAAAAAAAACTATTCTCCTCTCAAGAGCTGAATATATAAGATATTTGTATGATTTTTTTACACAAGATGATGAACGATACGGAGAATAATGCTGCAAAAATCATGATTTTTGATTTATTACGTTGTTTGAGTAAAAGAGCGATATGTAGATGTGGTATACATTTCATTCAAATGCATTTTTTTGCCTACAAAAATTTTTATTTTTGTGTTAACAACACTGCTTCATTCAGTCATTCGTTCAATTACTCACTTAACTCTCCGTATTGTAAGCCAAACACATACATACGAAATTACTTGTCCAATTTCTTAACTTTATTATTTTATTTTTGTTGGGGGGAAGTGGTCGTTCGTTGGTTTCATTTTGTATATTATTTCCTCATCTGCTACTTTTTGTTTTTGTTGTATCTTCTCTCTTTTGTTCTACGTGGCTCTTTTGTTTATTGTTGGTGGTTTTTTATACTTTCATGCATATTTTTTTCTTTCAGTTTTCCACTGTTTGTTAAGTTTGTTTCTTCTGCAATTTGCTTATGTTTTTGCCGACGTCTTCTCAGTCTGTGGCCTGTGGTTAAATCTTGCTTGCCAACATTAAAAAGTTCAAAAGTTGTATCCTTGTTTCGTAGGTATAAAATGCGTTGTTGCTTTTAAGAGTCACACTGCTGGATATTCCATTGCTGTATGTTGTTTTTGTTTCCATTGTGCTCTTATGTTTCCATTATAACAATGACTGTGTGCTTACATATGTGTGTTTATGTGTTCATTCATTTGTAAAACTAACCAACCAAAAACGTTTCCACTGCCATCTGTCTTTTTTGTTTCTTCTATAGAATGGGTGGTGTATGAAGATGTGTGTGTCTCCCCTTTAAAGCTCTTGGGTTAGTGTGTCATGGCGTGTATGCCTGCCTACAATTGCCAATACCAATTTAGTAGATAGAAATACAGTTAAAATATTAAAATGAATTAGATACCTCTTCGTACTTTTTTATTCGCAATTGTGGCAAATTGTTTTTATTAAACATTTAGGCGTGAGTTGCTTGCTGATAGTTGTACTTATATGTTTGTATGTATGTATGTATGTATGTATGTATGTATGTATGTATGTATATATGTATGTATGTACATATGTACCTATCTCATGTACACATAATGTAAGTACATATTTGCTATGGAATAGGTACATACATATACATACATACATACATAGGTATATACTTTGAAAAGTTCATAATTCTTATGTAATTAAAATAAGCTTGCAACAATTACTGATTGAGTTGATAGAGCTGCATACTTAAAATAATTAAATAACTACTAATTAGGTATGAAATGCAAGAGTTGCCGCGTATACGAGGGAATTATTTATTATACTAATTTGTCCAAAGGTTGTGGACAAGATTATCGTCTGCAGACATTCCGAAAGGGCTTTCCAGTTGTGTTTGTTAAAGGAAAATCAGTTAAATCCGTTAAAATATTGATGGATGGCACTGTTTGAAAAAAATTGATTTTGATAAAAAAAAAACACTTAGTTGGTTGTAAGATTATAAAATTCCTTTAAAATAATATAGCGAAAAACGCCAGGCAACAATTATTCGTCGTGATGATTCTGGTTGAGATAATTAAAAACGCTTTAAACATATTATTTTTAATTTTTTTGCAAATGAAAAATATTTGTTATAAAATTTTCTCCAGGTAAAAATAAAATCACTTCAAGGATGAAACTTTTTTCGACGATTATTTCTGTACAAGCAAATGGAAGCTATTCCCTACAGCAATAGTTTAAGGATGTGATTCACTTTCCTGCAGATCGTGCGACATGCCAAATATGGCATGTGTGCCTAAAAGTATGGTATTGTGGACTAAAAATGCAACTGTGTGACAAATTTTTTTGGCAAGTCGTGGGATTTAGTAAATTTTATGAAAAGTTTCATAAATGATAGTTTTCATGCGATCCGAATAGTATTTATTGTTAACCAGCACAAATGATGATAATATTTGAACTTTTTCTTTATTCGTTAACATTTTATATTCACTTTTTCTATTTTTAAAACAACGAAAGCAAAGTACAAAGTTTACAGATAAAAACAATCAGATGTTCAGATGTGTGGCACCAAAGCCGCCATTTCGAAGCGATTTTTTAAAGTCGGTCAGACTTATGTATGTAAAATTTTCCTGTTAACGAATCGTGCGATCGTGTAGGATAATGAAACAGGGCCTTTAATAATATCCCTTAATATTTACTCAAAAGAATAATATCATTACAATATATTTAATATACATTTTTTCTAATTTCGAAGAAATTGCAGGGATATAAAAATAAAAAAAATGTGCCATCATTCTTTTGATAGCGGGCAAACACCAATAAAGTAGAGCGAGAATAAACAGCTACAGCCGTGCTACCACCTCTAAAATTAATTCGTCTTGAATACCTATACCTATTTGGGAACAATGTTGCATTAAAGCGAGTTAGTGTTGTTCTGAGTCCAATTTAAAAGTTATTTTGCTTTATTATGAACATCACATAAAAACTGTGAAGTTCTCTCTACAAAGTACTCATCAGACCAAAGATTTCCTCCATAGAGTACACAAAGAAAGAATTTTACTGTCCCATCGATCGAGTAGTTCTCGCAATCCTGGGTTGCCTTTACCGCGAGTGTGGTGCATGTTGTTAAAAGCGGTATATTTATATTATTTTTAAACGAAAATAATCTGCTTTAGTTTTTTTTTTACTCGTCTGCAGAAACACACAGGGTATTGAGAGGAATCGAACCTGTGAACTTCTGATTAATTATAGTTCTATACTTCAAAAAATGTACCGTTGGTGGAACATTTTTTTATGCTTTTTTTTAATGTTCAGCAAAATATTAAAAATTTAAATGAAATTTCGGTAAAAACATACAGCAATATTCAAAAAATAGCTCGAAGTCTTATCTTATTTTCCAATATTTTGAATATTAAAAAAAATATTTATATCCTTCAAGGATTTTAAACGTTTGTATAGTTGTGTTGTGTATATGAAGATATTTTTATTAAAAATTTGTATTGCACATAACAAGAAAAACTTCAAACTTATAAGGAAAAAATAAAAATAATTTCCATTCAAAATCTTTAAGATCTGAACAAGACATCCTAACATAACATAAAGACACGATAACATAAATGAAAGTTATTTTATATGGAATGAATAAGATTACACCTTCGCAAAACCACCCAAAGAAGACTTCTAATATGTTTTTTAATCCATATATTAATCAAAACCTAAATCAAATACATATATTACTTTGTTAAACATTTATCACAAAACTCGATCTTCAGAAATCGAGCTTAAAGGTTTTAATTTACTTACATGTCAATGAAAAACTAAAAAAAATATTCATCCCTCAAGAGCTGAGTAAACGAGATATTGATATGAATTTTTATATAAGGTGAAGAGCGATACGATGCATACCTAGTTCTGAATTCTTAATTAAAAAATAAGGGGTACTGAGATATAGTTTGCAATAAAGGAGCTTTTAATTTTAAAGGAAATTTTAAATATTCAACTAAAATATGCAAACTTTTAACCGTAAAATTGCATGTGTGATATTTTGAGAAAATTTTTATTTTTTCTTGAGGATTTCTAAAAAAGTTGCATCAAAACATATAAATCAACTTAAACTTAATCGAATTGATTTCTATTTTCAAGAAATACTGTTACTAAAAAGGGACTTTTTAATGCGCGATAAAATGGTTTTACCATCACAATTTACATTATTTAGTTATTAAATTTATGTGTAGAGAGGAAACAATTTTGAAATTAAATTAGTTCAACTCAATCCACTCTTTAAAAATTGTTATATGTATCAGTTTACATATGTATGTGCATGCAATGTAAAGCTATTAACTCCATATAAACAAAAATTGGTGTTTAAATCATGAAAGTTTTTGTAAAACTGTTTGGCAATTTTTTTTTATTATTATCGCGAAAAAAATAAGTAAATGTTACATATGTATGTATATGCATTCTCCAAGCATACGAAGGATTATAATCGCGCTCCCTACTTCTCATTGCGTTTCACTCAGGAACCAGTTCTCTTTTTGCACTAAAGCGCAAGTCCTTAATGTCCGTTCACTCTGGCAGAGATTTGTTTGAAATTCCGACACAAAATGTGATTTTTTATTTATTTTTTGTATTTCTATGTGGCAACTGTAACTTGCAACTATCCTGCTTTCACTAGGTCGCTTTAGGACGATTGTTGCCGTGCTCTTGTTTGTATGCACAGTTAAATGTGTCTGTTCAGGAGGAATAATAATACTTTTTATATACTTATCATATACAATGTAACGGTTTTTGAAAGACTTCGTAGGTATATGAAATGGAAGCAGTGACTGGTAAGAGTAGGAAACAGAGATATGACCTCGCCTTTGTAATAAGAATACACATACCTGGGTACCAACAAATTTTTAAAAATGGCTGATAATAAATAAAATAATAAACTTTTTTACTTAAGGTATTTGCAAGAATATTATTATAATTTTACTACGAGTAATAATAGATTTCGGGCCTGTATCTTTAAATACGAAATATATTGAATATATTGAAAACAAAAACAAATTTGAGTTTGTTATTTTCGTTTTTAATATCTATAAAATTTCCAAACAGACCATTTTTTAAATACAAATATGATTTTTTAAGTTTAAAAAAAGCAAACCATAATGCATAAGCATATAAATACATATGTATGTATATACATATGTATGTACATAATTTTCAAGTCTTTAGATATTCATGCTTTTGGAATACGTGAACTTCACTTCATTTTATAAAAAAAAGCTCACACTTACTGTATCACTGTTTCTATATAAATTGTTACAAATACACAAAGAGGAAACATACAAAATTAAATATAAATTGTAATAAATTCCAAAGAATAGACTCCGCCCCAAGATTAAGAGATGGGTGGAGCTTAAAGGTTACGAGTAACAACTCTCTGCTGCAACAACAGCAACAACAACACCATCATTGTACCAGCACAAGGAAATATTAACAATTTTATGTCATTATATGCACAATATACATACATACAAACATACATAAATTGTGTACAATTTATTTTTATCCGTTGGCAGACAAAAACAAATCAATCAATAATACGAGAGTACAAAGCATATACAGAGAGGGAGAGAGAGCGCAGGATATGGAGTTTCATTACAATTTTTTATTTTGTTGTTCAACTCTGTATATAACGGTTATCTATTCTTATTGTTATTGCATTTATTGTATCATTTTTGTGAAATAGTAACTGTAACGTGCACACATACTTGCACTCCTATGAAACCATTTCTGTTTTTTTTTGTATTAATATTCGGTACTAGAAATGGTGGATGTGTGCGAGTGGGATAAAAGAAGAATGATTCTTTTTAGAAGCAACTTTATTTTAAATTGTAAATAATAACTTCTAACAAAAAAATTGTTAACAAATTGTTTTAATAATAATAAACTCGATTTTTTTTAGACATTTTTTGAATAACGTATAATTTTTTTAAACGTTATTATAAGAAGTAAAACTAAAATTAATACTCGTACATACAGATAAATGCTTGAATTTAAATTTATTTGTTGGCTTATAAAAGTTTTTTATTGAGGTATATGAAATAAAATTATATGTGGTACTTTTATGGGAATTTTTTAAATTTCTTTAATTAGTGTTCTAGATGTACTTTATATGCACTAATTATTCCAAATATTATTTAAAAATGCATTCGAAAAGATTATGGAGGGGTAAACGTATCTGTTACTGTTACTAAAGCAAATCATCAGCGAGCCTTACCCCAAATTATAATTGACAGTCTACTCTAACCAGTCTACGGGCAAAGATATATATTCAAAATTATAATTTTAATTAATTTTATTTATATAAAATAGGTATTTTAGATCTTTCAGTGGTGGGTGTATCCTTGAAATATGCCATCTTTTATTAGTCGCAAAGTGCATTTAAATAGTTCAAATACACATGCATACAAAGATCTTTAATGACTTAAATTAGTGTCTGCTTATCAACGAATTGTCTTCCTTCTTCACATTTCTTCCACTTTAGCTAACACCAAGCGTATTTAATCTATCAAATAAACCGACATTATTAGTAATTTATTATTTGAAATTTTTGTTTTAGTTCGTGAACTGTAAGTCCTTTTTAATTTTTAAGAAGTACTAAATAACGTCAAACATATTTTTATGATTCAATTTATTTTCTTCTCCTAATCCTGGTAATATTTACTAAGTTGCCTTAGTGCAAAATCCTTTGGCGCAGAGGATTTTTACAGAAAAAGTAAAATCTAAATAGCATGATGATATTTATTTAATTTTTATTTTAGTTATACTGTGAAAATTCCCGTATTCGGTCAGGCACCGTCGCAGTTGTTTTGAGCGGTTACGGAAGATATCCGTCTAAGGTGTTTTCTCATATATTTTTTCGACCTTCTGTTTTTTTAAATTAATCTAATTTATTTGAGCACTTGGTAAATTAAAAAAAAAACGTTAACAAAATTTTTATTAAAGAACCGATATTTCGCCACTTTGTATCAAAAATATTTAAATTTTGACAATTTTTTTTATATATTTCGTTTTTTTATTATTGTAAAATTTTTTTTTTATATTTACACAATTTTTTGTTTCCCTGAAGAAGCCACACAAAGAAGTGGCGAAATATTGGTTTTTTAATAAAAATTTTGTTAACGCTTTTTTTTTAATTACCTAGTGCTGAAATAAATTAGATTAATTTAATAAAAGCAAAAATAATAAAAACATTAGTATTTGATTTTGATAATCCACAGTATCTGTCGTAGCTCTCAAACGACTGTTGGCTGTTTCATCAATAATTATTTAATTATTAAAGGAAGCCTTCTAAATCTAAAATCTTAAAAGAGGCAGTAAAAATTTATCTGATATTCCCTCTGCTGCGGAAAAGTTCATAATTTTTTTAAATCAGCATTTGACGATCTTACAAGAGTTCTTAACAATATTTTATTCAATTAAAAAAAGTGAATCCGAATGGAAAGAATTTGTCATGAGCTTTTTTAAATGGAAGTATGCTTTTAAGTAAATAAAGTAGGTTTAGTATACAGTTTTAATATCTATATTTTATTTTCCAAACGTGTTTTGTGTCTGTATGAAATATACCCCGTAAAAATGTATTAAAATCATGTTGCATTAGATTTTTTATTAAAAACAATAACAACTATTTAAAGTTTTTTCAACGACTTTCAAAATAAGATATCAAGACCTGAATCGAATAGTAAATTTAATAATTAAAGTACATATTTTCGTTTCAAGCATTTCCTATTTTTTATAATGTTTAACGCAATTAAATTCTAATTTAAAAGAAAATAAAAGTTGCAAAAATTCCCTCAATTTCGAAAATTTGTCATTTTTTCCCACTCACTTGAAATATGCCAACAAATTCTCCACTAAAAGGAATTATTTCCTACTTTTGACATCACTGCCGCCGAAAAATCGGTTACATTTTTAAGAAAAAAAAAATCGTGAATTCTCTAATTTAGATCATGATAATATGGCGACAAGCTGAATAAACAACTATTTTGACCAAAAGTATTTTTGGAAATATTTTGAAAATTAAAAACAAAAGTTGTTCAATTTCATTTAATTTTAAAAACAAAAAACATCCGAATAAAGAGTTGAATTCCCGTAAAACGAAAAGGAAATTGTTCATATATGTGATTAATAACAAATGCTTTGGGACTAAACATCCTTGATTAAGAGCTTGGCGTCGTTTAAACTGTCAAATACATGAAAAAGCGAATGATTGTTGACGAAAAACCAAAAACACAATGAACGTGTGAAGCAACGACTAGAAAGAAAAAAAACTTAAGGTTTACAAAACAACAAGTTACATGAATTCGGTGAAAACACCAACCAGCCTTCGTTATCGTCATCAACAATAATATCGTTTAGGTCCGTAACCAATATTTTTTTTTCTAAAACCAAAAATACAAAACAGTAAATATTTCATTATAATAAAACATTCAAAATGCACACACACACGCACGCACTTCCACACAGATGCCACAAAATACAACGGATATTATTTTATTTCCGCTTTTCTGAACATCTTTTACCCCGGCCATCAACTTTAGAGCAGACTTCATGCCAGACCTGGAATCATTGTTATCGCCACCGCCACTGCCATTTTAAAAACATGGAGGTCAACATTGGTTTTTCTGTTTGTTTCTCAATACTTGACAATAAAGATTCTTGGCTTTTTGCGTGTCTTAAATTTTACTTTTGTAGTGTATTTTGCTTTGTTCTTATCTGCTGCTTTTATTCATCTTTTCTTTCCAACACATTCAGTTTTAAATGTTTTTAGTTGGATGGAGATTCTTGTCGTCGAGATTCCTTTTCATTCCTTTTATTATCTTACAGTCGGAAGATGCGGCAACAAACACGGCCTTTTATTCCGTATTTACAATATAAACTTGTTCTGTTGAAATAAGTTGCAGCGGCTGGGAGGAGTGGAAAGGGAGAATTTGCATGTTTAACAAGTAACTAAAACTTAAAATTCCTCTTACCTAAGAAATCTCAGCTTAGACAATTTAGAGGCCACAATTAATGTATAACACCGTGTATTAACTTTATGTGTTCGAAAAAAGTCGTCTTAGATAATTCCCTGGATGCTTGTTGGATGGCATTGACATTGAGGGGGGTTGCGTGTAGCGCAATATGTAAAAGAAGTTGCCGAGAAGGGGACCTCAACCTAAAGCCAGTCGATGGATGCTATTGATTATCAGAGACTCAGTGATTGGCTATAAATCACTAATTTCTAAACGATGATGGTGACAGACTCTTAATCATATTTAAAATTTTAATTAATTTCAAGTTCTGTTTGTAGCAAATATATTCACAAAACGTGTACATCATTCTGTCTGTATCTGTCTGTATGTCGTGTCTGTCTATCGTCTGTTGTGTTAAACATGGCGTGAAATTATATTTTAAGTTGTATGTATTTTTTTTTCTTATACATTTCGTTTTCGTTCTTTTTTTAATTTTGTACAATCTTACAACTTTGCCAAAAGGACTTGTTTTCAGTCACGATGTAAATTTCAATTTTGTCGTTGTTTTGTTTCTTTGTTAAAGTGCTGAGTATGTTTAAAGGAACAGTAAAATTCAAGCAAGTTTAAAATATTGTATTGCTAGACATGTTTCTGTGAAGGACACTGAAATTGGGAATAATCGCAACATAAGCTATCTTAGTACAGTAGTATTCATACACGTTTACAAAGTATGTGTGATAGTTTTGTGTACAAATTAAATTTTCCGTTTAATAAACACACAAATATTATGTTGCTATTAAGTAAAATTTATTTAGTGTTTGTTTATGAATAAAATAAAATATTTTTTACAAATAAGACCACCAAACAAATCACTGATTATCCACAGACAGCATCATCACTTTCCATGACACAAATACTTTAAGAAAAACAAAAATGCAATATTGATTGAAAATATTCAACTGAACCAAATAAAGACAAAATGATATTGAGTAGAAAATGAAAAGTTAAACTCGACAACTGATCATGAAATAAAAACAAAACGTAGAAAATACGAAAATATTTTATAGAAATTTTGTTTACGTACTATTATTGTTGGTAGTAAACAAAAAAGGGGAGGTTGCGGAGATAAATTGAATTAAACAAAATCTTAAATGATAAAAAAAGCCAAGCAAAACGGTCTTAATCAAACAACTACGCGGCCAATGAACAGCAAATATTTGTAAACATTTTAAAAAATATCTCGATGACTTTTTCTTCATTCTTTTAATGTTTTCAAATCTTGTGTCATTCGGCTTCTGTTTTTACTATTTGTACATTTATTTCAATTCGGTGCTGACAGAGCTTTTGTGATTTCATTAACAGAGACGTGGAAACGGCATTATGATGGGGAAGCGATCTTGTGTAGTCACCCTTGAACTGACTTTTAACTCTCATTGAATTTTAAAATTCTAAGTGGGTTCTGGGTGTGGGAAGAAGATAAAATCTAGCTTTTGCCCATATCTAAAAATATGCCCCTGCACGCCAATGGCCGGCCGTAAGTCAAGTGTGACCGAGCACTGAAATGGAATAAAAGTTTAATTAATATCTTAAAACAGGCAATAGTTCAAAGTGTCATTTCTTATCTTGATCTGAACTTTAACTTATTAAATTAAATGATATCGATCCGCGATACTTTGGCAGCGAAATCAATTATCAACTTGCGTTTTCGAGGCGTGTATGTGAAGTTTAATATTTCAATTTCTCTTCTCATTTTTTTTATTGTTATGCATGATCTTGTTCTTGTGGTTTTGCCAGTTTAAAGAAACTGTTCTGAACTTTACGCAGACAGGCTTTTGACATCGCCAGAATAAAAAAAAAGAAATTGCGCTGAACACCATTTCCCTGTAGATTCAAGTCTGAGGCTTTCTTAGCAATACTTTCCTTAATTATAGTGTAAATATAACATTAAGTTCAGTTTCCAAAGTCCTCAAATAATTTATTTACTTATTTGTATTTATCGCTCCTTTATTGCAACGTAGTCCTATCTCAAAAAACTCGTTCGTCAGAAAACTATGGAAAACTAAAAAAGTATTCTCCCCTCAAGAGATGAGTAAATTTTGTACACGAGATATCACGTTTTTTGAGATATGACTACGTTGTAATAAAGGAGCGATATGTATGTATATGTACATATCGTCACCTAAAATCCAAAACAACATATCATCAAAAAATTAAAATTTGAGTTTTTTATTGATTACGATTTACAACATCATATTACATGTGTGTGCAAAATTTCAAGCTTCTGTTAACGAAAAAAAAAGTTATGACCCAAATTCAAAATAAGGTATCATCAAGTGAATGATTTTATTAAACAAAAAAATGTATCATCATCAGTGTTGTAAACTATTTACATAAAAAATACGGTGTCCTTTTGCTCAAAATTCGCTAGAAAGCGCTAAAGACCGTGAAAATATGATTTCAATATCTCAAACAGTTTCCATATTTTACAGTGTTTTGTCGATCCTGTAAACTTATGAAAAGTGATGTTACGTTATTTTGCATTTTATATGACGATATGTATGTACATGGTGTTAAAAAAATCATCGATTTGTGTATTTACATATTTAAATTTTCGAGGTAAGAAAAAAACCGACCATGTACTTGAATTTTGTTAATATCGCTGTTTTTTTCTTTTGTTGATTTTGACGGATATTTTAATTGTTTTTGTATCCGTAAAAGCGCTTCTGTGTTGTGCGTATTTTTTATTGTTTTTTACGAAAGAATTTCATTACATGTTGTTATTTTTGAAAACATTAAAAATAAACAATTAATTTTTTTTTGCTGAACCGGTATTATTTATTAAACAAAAAATGCCGCACAAATAAAATACAAATAAGGGAACTATGTATACACCTATTCCTGTGTTTACACGTGTCAGTAAAAATGTAAAGATTTTGCGTGAAAATTCATGAAAATCTTATATAAAAGTAACTTCACTTTACTTTTATATAAGATAATTAAAATTATAAAATTAAATCTTAAGAAAATAAAAGATTTATAAAGTTTTTACCAAAAGGGAAAGGGAAGAAAAAACATCATGCACTTTGAGAGGCAGGTGTACTTAGCACATACACATATGCAGCGGTGTCACCTAAGTGATTTTAGCACAGTTTTTAGTGCTTTTGAAAATTTACATCGCTGAAAATTTTTGATTCAGTGCTCGGTGCTTTTATTTTTTATTTCTAGTGTTTCTTTATACTTTTTTCTACTATTTGGAAATTATTTGTAACCCTACGAGTATTTAAAAAGCTTCTCAACGGGTTGTCGGATTTTTCAAAATGTAAATTTTTTGAATGCCGATTAGTTCGGTGTTTTCGCAATATTTTCTGATTTTGTAAATTTTGTCAATAATTTAACTTCTCTGTTGATTTTCCCGGTGCAGATGTTTTTCTGGAGAACAATTTTTTCACGTAGGCTGACAGAAATTAAAGTATATAAATTCGGGATTCTTATAGATAGAGAAGCCGAATGTGCGATGTTCGTCTGTCCGTTTGTTATATGTAAAATAGCCACCAAGAAGTCCTCACACAACATAGCATTTCTGTTGAAATTTTTCCAAAATTTTTTCGGTTTAAAAATGAGAAAACTCCGTCCAATAATTAACGAAATATAGCTAAAAGACTTTTTTTCGTTATGTATCCTATTCTGTTGTTTTTTATAGATCCAGCTATCCTTCGGTCGATTTTATGTAGCAGATATTTTGTGTACAGTTCTGAGAAGGTTTTTACTGAAAATAATTGAAGTCAGTTCATTAATGGCTAAAATATGAGCAAAAAAATGGTGTTCGAAATAATTTCTTCTAATACATCACAGACCAATTGTTTTTAATGATAAAAAGACTCAAACTCAAAAGGCTGATTTTTCTAAAACACGAATCAACGTTTAATTTACGAGTATATGGAAAATATGAACAAAATTCCAAGACTTTACATTTGAAAACTTTTATAATTTGCATGAAAAACCAAAACCGGTTAAAATGTTATTTCTGAATTTTTAAAGCCATTATAATTATTTTTTAAATTTTAATTATTTGAACCATTGAAAAAACCGGTTTCAGAAAATTGCTGAATAATCGACAATAATCGACGCATATTGAAAACAATTTTAAAAATGAGAATTAAAAGAAATGCTCAAGACATGGTGTGAATTCGTGTCGTCTTGAAGATTTTGTTCATTTTCAGGATTGAGTTTCTTATATTTTTAAATTTAGTGCTTTTTTAAATAAACACGATTTTTTTCCTTTATTTTAGTGTTTTTCGAAATTCAAAATTTGACAACGCTGCATACATATACGAGTATGTACGAGGGCGGATTGATATTGAAAAAACATTTTTTTTCAAAAACCGTTTATTTCTCAACATAGTCTCCTTTTTGGAAATAGGAAGTAGTCACTAGGGGGTTAATCCGGAGAATATGGCGGATAAGGTACCAATTCGTAGCCCAATTCATAGAGCTTTGCCATTGAGACTGCACACGTCACACGTTTAAGTTTATGGTCAATTGAGAGCAAACGCGGCACCCATCTTGCGATAGCTTTTTCATATGCAAATGTTCATGCAAAATGTTAAACACATGTTCGTATGACATGTTTACCATTTCAACAATCTCACGTAACTTGACTCGGCGATCATTCTTCACGACATCGAGGATTTTCTTGATATTTTCTTCAGTAACCACCTCTTTTGGCCTTCCTGTGGATGGTATTGTTGCAGTGCGTGTTCGGCGGCGTTTAAATTCAGCAATCCAATGTTTTACCATCTGATAGAGCATACTCACCGTAATGTTTATCGAGCTTTTCTGTTGTCTCTTTTGCCGTTTTCCCTTTCAAATAATAGTGTTTAATCACTGCACGAAATTCACTTTTTTCCATTTTTCAAGAAACGCAAAAGTTGCTTACTTCAAACGACTACAACAAATAAACTAATCGATGAATTTGGGTGAAATTTTAGCAGCTGACGTTTGACAGATCGCAATTTTTTTAAAAAAAACTTTATGTGTTTGTGCTGCTATCTAGTGCTAGGTAGCCTCAATATCAATCCGCCCTCGTACGTATTAATGTGTATCCTATTATTGTTTAAGCGATTGGTATATACTTGTTGTTTGATGCTTGCAGAAGTTCAATTTAAATTGCCACTTTGACTAATTTGCATAAACTGCCAACATGTTGCAGCAGGTATTTACGATGATATCTTTGTGTATGTAAATACTATAGGCCACTAAAATGACCCGCAGCGTTCCCAGAATGTCTACTTAATGATATCGACCCCTGTGCCCGAAATTATCGTATGCCACACTTTTTTCGAAATTGACTTTTTATAGATTATTCATCTGCTAACAAAATATTATAGCGATAAATATAACAGTTATGGGGAAGATAACACAATGCACATTTTATCGCATGTAGCAGTTTTTTAGGATATAATAGTAACAAAAATACATAGTAAAAAGAAAGCTCTTCTGTAAAATTTAGTTTTTGTAACATACGATAATATCGCGTACATGGGTCGATATAAGTATTTTTAACGATTTTTGTTTTAATATCATCTAATTTTTCATTATAAAAAATGGTTTCCTAAACTTACTGCCTGTTTTTAGAAAATTATAACAAAATTGTGAGTGAGAATTAATATTGGAAACAACAATTTCTTTCTTGTTTTATTTTTAGGCTTAAATACATCGACCCCACCTAGAAATATATATGTATGATTAATTAAATATGTCTTTGAATATTTATTTAAAAATTATGACAAATGTTAAATTTTTCATTGGTTGTGTAAAAGTTTCTGTGCGTTAATTTCGGGTCTCCTGGAAATACAAAATAGGTTATTCGCTTTCCCTATCAGACTAAAATTTCATCGAACTTTTTAAACGTTAAACAAAACAATCTTTTGGGAATGCTAAGACTGCCTCTTCAATTTAATATCGAGCCTGTCAGTCGCTTAGAAATGCCAGGTTAATTTCCAAAATGTTTTCATGCTGCGTCCCGCTACGCATTATTTTTCAAAATTAAAAGTCTTTTATGTTAAATGCAATTTGACTTTCAACATCTTTATTGAGAAATGATTTTATTAGAATATTGTTTGGTTTGTCTGTTCATCTATTCAGTTCGGTAAGAAAATATTTAGTTCTTAAATAAACAAATACAATAAAGTCAAATGATTCCCACGGTACTAGAATATAAAATCATTAGCTGTAAAAACGGCGCAACTGAGGAAGATGGATACAGAACCATTTACAATTCAGATTCTGCATTTTAGTTACTGATTGTGAAGCCTTTGCTGCCAATAAAGATGATGTTAATGCAGGAATAAATGGATACAAGGAGCGTACACAAACACAGAAAAGGAGCAAATAAATCGATAAATAGGCAGGTGGTGGTGGTTTGATTATTATTATTAATAAAACAATTGCGAACAGACAAATAAATAAATTGAACAACAGCTCTGAATGATGCTGATGATGATGATGATATTTATCTTTGAACCACAGAAAAATAAACAATTTCTTTGCAGGGAAATTGTATAAAAAGAGTATCCAGGTAGGCAGCACAACAGCAGAAACAAAACAAATAAATTCTGTGCAAATAAAAAGTATTTTTTTTCGTTAATTTTAATGTCTCGATATAAAAAACTACAAATGGGGAAAGCAGCCACTTGAACATTTTAACAAACAAATCGTACACATCATAATCATATCAATCAACCTGTGTTCGTTGATTGTGTTGTCTGAGATGAGATGAGATGATTACAAAAGTAAAAGATACTTGCAATAATATTACGAAATTAAAATAGAAAAAAACGAAAAACGAAAACAACTAAAAAGTATCAATTACGCGCTGTTGCAAATAAAATAATGGAAAACCCTGAGAAAGTCTTTGTGTGGCGTATCTATGATTTGATTCTGGTTTCTTAGGAAACAATGAAAATAATGTTGCAACATTGGAGTTATGACGCAATAAAATACAAGTAAAACAAAAAACTATTCTAACCAAATGCCATCAAGTGTGCGCTTTTATTTGATACTGTTTGTTGTATTGTTTTATTCAATTCACTTTTCATTGTTCTAAAAAATTCCCATGAATTGTAAATATATTTGTTATCCTGTGGCGAATATCGGCAGATTTTTTGAAGGCGAAGAACTTTAAATTGACAATAGAGCTGCAGACATGTGGTTTCTCAATTTGAAAATGAAATCCCTTTGTTGCTGAGAGTACTCTGTTTCTCAAGTTACATTAAACTCATTTGCAAACGTTTAATTTTTGAAACAGATTTTGATTTGCTTTGAACTTGAGATCAAATCATTTCAAAAACTTATGATTGATATATTTATCGCACCTTCTAACATAATAAATAAATACTCCACTTAAACTACATGCAAATATTAACGAGTTTTTAGCATATTTTTAAAATTTAAAAATATTTTGGAGCCTACATTTTGTGCAGAAGTTCCATTTAAAAAAAATTATATGTTTGTATAAAATGGCTTCATTTAATTAAAAGAAGCAACAAAAAAATTTATATTTTTTCATTTTTGTATTATCTGCAGTCTTCCTTCCTCATTATAACTACCCAAACTCTGCAACCCTTAGCTGCAAATAATAAAAATCTAATAAAAATCAAATAAAATTCACAGCTGGGATCATGGTTGGAATCAGTACGAATGTATGTATTTATAAATAAATGAATACAAAAATAAATAAATTAATGAATGAATGAATGAATGAATGAGAAGGTATGAAGATTGTTGCGTTTGTATGAGTAATTTAAAAAGCCTGCAGGCTAAAGGTCAAAATTTCAGCATCTCTTTTTTTAGCCATATGGAATTAATAACACACTATAAATATCTACAAAATTAAATAATTTTCCATACAAGCGTTTCTATTCGTTTCACTGTCGTCGTCAAATGACACAAATCTTCAAAAAGTTTGTTTGTAATTGTAATTGTACCCCATTATTTGTTTCTTGTGTTGTTTGTTTTTTTCTTGTTGAACTAAAATTATATTTAATTTTATTATAACTGTTGCCTCCTTAGAGTATTTAGTAACATGAGCGATTTTGTATCTTTAGAAAAACTATGAAAATGTAATTTGTGCGAACTTTAGATGCCAACAATAACAATTAAGGGGGTAACTAAACAAATTTATTACCATTAAATGTGAGATTTTATACCCAACACACAGAAGTGCTTATATGAATAAAGAAAAGGTGACATCGGAGTTTATTTTTATGATGGTCGGGCCACGTAACTGGAAAAATATGATAGGAAGTATGAAATAATTTGGAATATATTTTTAAACCGAGTGCTATAAATTAAACATATTACCTCGAGTGATTTGACATCTCTGCTTTCTTGATTATCGTCAAAATTTATATTTAAATTAATAATTTAATAATAATTTTAATAACGAACGAAAGAACGAGACTGATTAAAGTTATTATTTGAAGTTAATGGCAATTAAAGGGAACACATAGAATTGAAAACACATATGAATGCTTTAATGTTAGGCTCTTACTTTTTGGGACGATGATATGTAAAATTAATAATAACTTTTTTCTTGTTTTGCTCTGCTTTGTTTTGTTTCACTTAATTGTTAATTTGATATTATCAGCCAAAAAAACAACAATAAAAAGACATGTTATTCTTAGTTTCATAATCAATTTCACAGTACAACATTTTTTAGTTCATTGATTTGGTTCTCAATTCTGAGAATCGCACGTGAAAGTAGCGCCAAAAATAAGAACATCGGCATCATTCGTTTTGTCAACTTGGTTGCATTAATAATTAATAATTACATTTTAAAACCAGAAGAACATTGAATATTTCAATATGGAAAATATAAAGTTTACGTTCGAGTATATCGAGATATAACCGTGTTTAAATATAGAAAAATTTATAAAAAAATCCACCTTGAACAAAATATATATATATTAATGCAGAAAACTTGACAAAACGTATGATGCAGAAGTTCTTATTTTTGGCGTTATTTTCACGTGCAATTCTCAGAATTGAGTCCCAAAATCATGTGTTGTACTGTGTTTTTATTTTAAATAAGATGCAAATAAACGAAAACAATCTATTGTCTCTTATTTCTCAACGTGTCGTCACAGCCTTTTTTCCGACGTCTTCAGGATAATTTTTTGTTGTTGTTAATAAATTAATTTATTTTCTACGTTTCATCACTAAATAAATTATAAAAAGATTGACAACACGACACATTTAAATGTACTAGTATTTGCTATGGCCGACGCTATCAACCATATTCTGGCTATAATTAATTAAATATTAAACCAATTTCTTCCCGAATAAAACAAAACTGTAAAGAACATGCACGTCCATATTTCATTCTCATCTCTTTTAATGTTGATCTCTTTTGCTTTTTCAAATTCATTAATTTGAAAAGAAAAAAATTTATTACTCATATACCAATCGCTCCTATATTGCATTGTAGTCGTATCTCAAAAAACGTAATTCTTTCTGACTAAAAATGTTACGAACTTTAGCCAAAAATAATAATCACTTTGGATTAAAAAACCACTAACAACAAAATTGTTCGAAAAAAATAATCACATTAAATAAGTGATTTTTTTTGTTTAAAAAATTCATACAAATATCTTGTTTACTCAACTCTCGAGGGGAAAATATTTTTTTTTTATTTTTCCATTGTGTGTGTAAATTAAAAACTTTAAATTCGTTTTCTCAAGAACGAGTTGCTTTGATATATGACTACGTTGCAATAAAGGAGCGATATGCAGATATTCTTCAACACCCTGATTTTGCGTAAAGCAATACTTACATTACCGAATGCACGTGTGTATTTTTCGCATTTGTAGTGGTGTCAACTTGAGGAGCCTTTTATTCCTTTAATACCGAACCGATTTAAATAATATAGTTCGGTCACTAAAGCTCAACAATGTCTAGCATTTGATAAAAGAATGAAGAAAATCGGTTTGCAAGCAAAGGAGAAAAAGCAATCGAAAAATTTGTCTGTGCCTACTTATATAATATACTAGATGAACCCGATGCGCTTTGCTACCCCTGTCCCAATTAAAAAAAATTGTTTTAGTGGACCTCTTCAATGCAAAAATAATTTTTAAAATTAGTCCACAAACGCCAAAGAAATTTGATAATCCATTTTTTTGACGGTTACATTTCGCTTCCCCCTTAAAAAAATTTTTTATTGGACCTCTGCTTCTCTAACACAATTATGTGGATTTAGTAATATAATTTAAAAAATGTGTGCAAAACTGGGCGTAGTTGAATTGAAAGTAGCATATCGTCGGTCACAGGTTGACAACTCTTAACTCGCGAAAAAATCGAATCAGGTTTTTGATGCCAAAAGACTGCATTTGTCCTTCTGCCTGGTTAGTACGTTTCATTTATATTTAAAAAAAATTCCTTCCCTACTTCTACTAATTTTGTTTTCTTTATTTACTTCCAACACGGTTTAATAACGAAGTAATAACATTTTTTGTTATCTCCTGAAAAATACAAAAAAACATGTTAAGAGTTGTTAGTTTCAGTTAAATGTTGTGAAAATTTCAGGAAGAACAAATACACATTCCGTTTTATATGTATAGATATATATGTAGATCATATATACTAGAATCGTTCAAAAATGACGGGTACACAAGTCAAAGACTTACATTTTAGGTTCACTTACTGTGATCGTACACTTTATTTTCTGTCTTTTGTATTGTCTAATGAAACTATTAGTCAGTTGATTTGCGAAGTTATTATCCTCATACATATTTCTAATTTAATTCTTCTTATAAGATTTTTTGCCGTATTAATAATAACTCTTTTAGGCTGTTTTAAATAATAATTAACTGCCTGATTACCTGAGTATGTAGGTTTCGGATACCAATCTACTAATAAGCTAATTAATCCTTTCATTTTATTAAAGCATTTTAAGAATCGGGTTGGTAGTTTCGGAAATTATCTGATACATCCAAACTTGCAAATTTTTCCTCTTTATACTATTAGTATAGAGTTACTTGCTTGATTTATATAAAGCTTTTCTGGACCTTTTGAATTTTGGGGATTGATTGTATACAAAACGAAACATGTATAAAATTGATCAGTGTCTGATTATTTATATTGCACTGCTAAAACTAAGTTTAATTTAAGCTTGGTCTTCTCCTAATTATAACAAACAAATATTGTAAGCGGATGCTATTGGAGTTCGAGGAGCATGCTCTCCATCAGTTGCAGTTTGCAAATATTAAATTATTAATGTTTGCTGGGTTTAACGAAATTCGACATACTCAACTTCCTTCCAATTTTTAACACTTCTGACGCAGAATAAAACAAAGTTACGATGTTCATCGGAAACAATGTTAATACTTAAGCAACAAGAACAAACACACCGTCGTATGTACGTAACCAAAAACTCATAATTTGTTCATTTGTATATAATAAACAACAACAACAAAAACACCATACAATTGCAACAAAAAGTTTTAAAATTAACACAATGAGCACTTCAGCTCGCTTCACGTACTTTGTAATCGGACACTGTAATTTGCCAATATTTTTGACACTCTTATTTTATTTATACACAAAGTGAAAGGAAAAAAAACAAAATTTGTTATAAATATCAAAAATTATGACACAAAAGAGGCAAATTACAAAGAAATTACAGCCCTCTTTTGTATTTAGGGCTTATTAGGGAACAATAGCCACACCAGCTAAAGCATTAAGAGAGAGAGAGAGAGAGAGAGTATGAGAGAAAGAAAGATAGAGAAAGAGAAATCATTTGGTCACACTATTGTTAATAGTTGCCATCATTGATTGAGTGTATGTTGTTTATGTTTGCTTTATCCTTTTTTGATCCTTTAAAACACATTACGTATCCGTGTGTTGTGGGTTTCATATTACTGCAACAGAACATAGATTTCCTTGTTCTTTACACAAGTTTATTATCTCACATTATTGACTTTTTGCAATAGCTCAAGTTTAAACAACATTGTATTTCAATAATGCGTTCGTTCACTTTTCACGAAGGCGTTCATAACATGGAAACTCATATTACAAACGTCCTTTATCTTGTGTCTTGCAGGAACATATCTACTTACAATAATTTGTTTTATTTCAACAGTTTGTAAAGTATCAATGTAAATCTAATATTAGAATCAATAATCGTTACAATTTTATTTGTTATTTAAAATAAGTAATTCCTTTGATATTGAATTTTCTTTTTTTTATTTCATTGCAGATGTTTACAATGTGCCTTAAATTTCTAGTATCCTAGTAAACGAGCGGTAAGTGCTTGAATAAGTTAATTCCATAATAATATAAAATCGACAGTTTCTTTTTAAGATAGAAAACTTTTGAAATTATTTGTTGTGACCTTATATAAGTTGGTCCGGTTAGTAAACAACGTGTTCACATGTAATTACAACTAGTATTTCCTATGGCCGACGCAATCGAGCATATTCTAGAAGTTGTAACTGCCAGGACCACAATTACAAAACAAAATTTTAGATATATTTTTTTTGTTTTAAATGTAATTATACGAAAGAATGAATACGTGAGACTGGTATTAAATATTAAGCAACTACATACGATGAAATATAAAAACAAAAAACATTCTAAATAAACAACAACAACTTAAAACTTATTAGCTTTCTTACTAAACTCCCTCTTATTGCAAAGTACATGTAGAAAAAGCTCTGTCTCATTTATATACAAAAGCAAATTGGACAAACGCACATGCACACTTTGTTAATTTTTCAATTTGAAGCTGATACATGCACGTCTAATAAGTGTGCATGCAGTAGTAGTAATTTTAAACGCTCATAGCTCCCTAAATACTGAACCGATTTAAATAAAATTAAGATTGTGAACTTTTATGTAGAAAAAAACCTTTAAAAATATATAAATCTTTTTAAAAACGATTCAGTATTACGGGCGTAAAAGGGATCTAAAAAAGAACTTGCTTGCCTATTAATAACATAGATGAGTTTTTCTTGAAAATATTTGTGGAACACTTCAAAGGATCTAGAAGTATTAGTTTTTGAAATTGAGTTATCACCAGAATATTTTAAAATTTAGTCCTTAAAGGCTTTGAAGTCCTTCAACAAGAAAACAAGAACTGGAAATAAAGCTCTATAAGTGCAGCTTAACTCTACAATAACAATGTTTTGTTTTAACGAAGTTCGATTAGGAATATATCAAACCAAATAAATGCATATCTGATTTATAGGCAGTCGAAGTTGACATTTGCAAACAACGTGTCCAGTACAGCATAAGAATAGTTATTTTGATATAAATTAAAACGATTTTTATCAGTTATTGAGCAAAAAGAAGGAAGTCGTCGATAATATGGAGAAGAAAGGGAATGGTGAATAAATAAAAAATAAATAAATAAAATATTTTTTTGGTAGACTTTATTGCTTTTGGTAACAAAACGTGTAATTCTAACTTAACCTCAAATAAATGACTTTTTCCATAAATAGAACCTTCGCATAAGCTTTAGATAATGTTGGGCGTGCACTGTCGTGTTTTTCCTGGATGAAAAGTGTTAAGAAAAGAATTGTGAATTATTTTATTTTATTTTTCGTTTCAGGGCTTTTTGGTTTTTGATTTATATCGTATTCTTTCAGACAGCCTTAGCTTCAAATATAGTGAACTTTTTATTGTTTGTATGTTTGTGAGAAGAATAAAAATAATAAAACTGATACTATTTGCAATTTTATTATTAGCGAAATTGCTTTAAATAGTATGGCGAAAGCACGAGGCATCAAAAGATTTAGAACAGAAGAGATTTTATTCAGAATCATTTGAGAAATTCCGTTTTGAAAAAATGGTGAAATTAACCATTTTCATATTTAGACAATTATAGTGGGTGTTCGTTGTTTTGAACAGTTCGAATTTTTATACGAAAAACTATAAAACTATTGTTGCATTTTAGATTTCCATTTCTAGTTTTCCATACAAATTTAAAAAAATGTTGTATGGGATTTCGATCGATATCAAATGCCGTACTTTTTACCGTGATCTAATTAAAAATTTCTCGACTTAAACAAAAACTAGTTAACTAAAAATATTTGCATTGTTAGTACATATACTCATAACTAATTGAAACATTTTGTTTTTACTCGCTGAATTTACTCATCCGTAAGCATATTTTCCTCAATCATAATAACAATTTCTTATCAACTCACACAATCAATAATTTTTTTTCTTAATAAAACAATTGACTTTGGATTTTTTCACCTAAATTTTCGCGCATTTAATCTTTAGATTTTTTGCTCTATAAATTGTTTAACAAATTCCAGATGATGTTCAGTGCATCGCAGGTTTTCGCAAACTTGAATTCAGTGCAATGGAAAAAACAATTTTTGTACTTCTTTGCTGTTTACTACTGACGGTAATTTTAACTTCTTTCAAAATTAGTAATTCGCTCGCTTTAACTGCGCTTATTTCTGTTTAACAGTCAACTTTTGCTGAAAAGCCCATATCCTGGTATCCCGACAACACTGATGAAATTTCTAAAAAATGTTTCGAGGAAAATCAACTGCCGGCTGATTTACAGAAGAGTTTAGAAAACAATCAGCTATTAGACGATCCAAAAGTACAGGGAGTTTTATTGTGCCAGGCCAAGGCTATAAATGTTTATAGTGAGGAAACAGGCGTCGACGTACTCGGCTTGGCTCAGACTTATTACAGAGAAACTAAAAAACCGAAATGTAGAAAGTTCTTGGTGGAGAATTGTATGAAGGAACACAAATCTATCGTCTCACCTGGCGAACAACTTTTTAAAGTGATACAATGCCTTGATAAAATGGAAGAAGAGAATACAAAACGGCTTGAAAGTTTGAGTTAAACAGTGTTTATCACTTAAGAAGCCTGCTGAATATAGAAAATCGTCCTACAAATGCAAAAGGGTCTAACATAATTTTAAAATTTGACTGTAAATATCTTTTGACTTACCAGCACTATATCAATAATTTGTATAAATTTTAAGAAGCCATGTATATGTACATATGTACATATCGAACGAACATATTTGAACGAACGTAACTGCAAGTGCATGCACATTCTTGCATGAAACACATACAAACACATGTATTATCTGCCATTGTGAATAACGGTGTTAACGCTGCCTTGAATTTTGATTTACAAAATTCGAATAAAAATCTAATTGATTTTAAAACGTTTTTGCATCTTCTATAAACAAAAGTAACAATATTCCGTTTGCATTTAGGTTGACGATATGAATATGTATGTAGATAAAGATAATTGAAATATTTGAAAATAAACAATTATTTTATTATTCTTTTGTAAAAAAAATTTTCTTCTCAAAATTTAAAATTTTTTCGAAAATCTCTAAAATACATGTAAATATATAATGAAGGGCTCAGAGCTAAAGTGAACCAAGTCATAAAATATGAAAAATTTCAAAACTATTTCGAAATTTTCCGCAAAATTTATATCTATTTCGTTCTGTTTTACTTAGTCCTAAAATGGAGTTTCGTTCCTAAGGTAACGGTTAATAACCCAAGTCAATGGATCTCATTTTATATTTTAAAAATGTAGTAAGTCATTTATTTATTTTTTACATTTTTTGCACAAATTTTCAAATGCAATTTTTAAAATTTATATCATTAAACAATTTTGAAAATAAACTTTAAAGTTGTTTTTAGTTTAAATGAAATATTCATTCTCGCATTTAACAGCAGTTCATTTACTGAAACTCAAAATATCTTCGAATTGTGTTTTTGTGACTTCGTTCACTTCAGCTCTGAGCCCTCCAGATTCTTTTTACCAATTATTTAAAATAAATTATAATTAATGAGCCAAAATTAATCGTTTCAATATATAAAATAAATTATTGTATAATAAAAAATTAAAAAAAGAAGAACAAAAAAAGCGCGCACGTTTTTTTCTGAACTCATGAAATTGTTGGTTTTTTGTTTAAAAAGTTGTATTTTGGAATTATCTTCCACAGAGTTTGCAAATAATTCGAAACGCAACGCAACGCAATTCAGAAAAATAATTTTCGATATTTGAACGTGAACGTGAACGTCAAAATTATTCTGCCAGTTTTAATTTTATTTGTTTTATAGCCTATTCGGACCACGTCCGAATTACAACTTTCTTGATTTCGGTCGAAATCGGCTTGAAATTAAGTAATTTCTCATACAATTTGTCATATCGCAAATATGTTTATTTTGCTTAATTTGGCCGAAATTATAATGAAGACCTCCATTTTTTTTTTTTGAGTTTAAGTTCTCCTTTATGTACATCATTTTTCGAACTGTGCAGTGCAGACAAGATAAGTTGACAGCCGTTTCAACTAAAAATAAAAAACTAATATTTACTAAATAAATGTAATAAAACAATTGAAATGCCAAAAAAAAGAAAAAGGTTTTTAAAAGTGAAGGTAGAAAATGTAGAAATTATGTTTTTATAGCACAATAAAATTTAGAATCTAAAATTTTAGATAAAAAAAAGTTTGCGCAAGTTTGAGCCATTATTTTTTAACGATTTTTTTCAATTTTCAAATATAATTTTTTTTGCTTATCAGGCCTTTCTTCAAATCCTTTTTTGACATCATAATCTTTTGTGTCTGTTGAATTATTGATTTTAAATGTCATTTACGATACTTTTAGGTGGCGAGGGGGTTTGTTGGAAAAACATCCAACAATCTGCCACTAGATTTTTTTTATTACACCTAAAACTATTACAAAAAATCTTAATCTTTCAATTAAAAAAACACGTTTAATAATTTTGGCCAGCTTTTTGACTTAAATACTGCTCTATGCGTGGGCTATATTTATTTTAACTATTTTAAATTTAAAAAGCAGAAAGCAGAATTTTACAAACGAAAAGTTTTCTTCATAATAAAATTCAAATATTGTAAGACGTAATGGAATGTATGAATCAAGGCGAATATATTTTACAGGTGGTGCTGAAAGCACTGCTGAGACTATTTCGTCTTGCTGGCGCTGTATATTTCAGAAGTTTTTCTATTTCAGGGTTTTCTGACATTTTCAAATGATTTTATATCTAAAGTCAATAATATGTTGCACTAAAGAAGGAAATGTTTTTTAATTGTCATAAAATTAGCTAAAAATGTATCCTAAATAAATTTTATTTTTCTGTGTGTGACATTTTGTGCCAACGCAGACGGTGTTTGTTGTAAAATCAACAGCACCTGTAAAACGATTCGTTTTGGGTATCTCTACCTAAACATGTACAGAGTGCCGTGCGGGAGTCAGACTTCCACTTGTCTGATTTATTTCATATACTTTCTTAGAAACATTTCATTTAGCAAACATGACCTTAAGCCGATCATTTCGTAAGACATAAAATTTCTAAACTTTACAAATTTGAATGAAAAAAAATTTAAAACTCAAACGATCTCTCAATATTTTTCTGGAGATGTTGTGATTGACAAAAAGGACCGCATTCTGTAAAACGAAACCATATTAAACGTCTCATGTTTGTATGAAGAAAACTTGGAATGTCTCGAAAACCAACAAATTTTTATTCTATAAATAAATACGGTGTTTGCAGCTAAAAAAAATAAAGTTTGATGAATTTTATAAAACAAAACGAAACTTTTTGTAAGAAAAAATTCAAAATCCAAAAATTCCCGGTTAATCATATATTTTTTCAATTGCAAATCAATTTGTGTTAGCAGCTTTCTAATAGATTCCGATTTTATACAAAAAAATGCTAACGAAAAAAAAAACAATTTTCCAGAATTGTTCATTTAAAATTCAATTAATGCCAACGTCACGTTTTATTATATAAAAATAATTTTTGTGACGGCATCTGAAATCAAAATAAAAATTTTATTTTTTATTTTTACTCAGCGATCTTTAAAGAATTTCCCTGCAAATGTTTACAATTTCTTATCTGCAGTTCAGCGTTACAACTTTTCTTGTAAGATTTTGTTAAAATAAAACACGACATATTTTGTTGATATTTGAAATTTTTATTCCGCTATAAATTGTTAAACAAATTTCATACTGCAGTCAGTGCTTGATAACCGGGCTTAAGAAACTAAAATCCATATTTTATACAAAATGAATAAAACATTTTTTGTTATCCTTTTCACAGTATTTGCGGTAAGTTAAAACAATTTACTTAATACAATTTACGCTTAACCTACTTTAATATTTTTATTTCAGATTGTAGTTGCTAAAAACCCCAGCTGGTATCCTAAAGATTTTGTAGCAATATCAGAAAAATGTCGTGAAGAAAGTAAACTGGCATCCAACGAAGAAGTTGTTGATCTGCAAAATAAAGAGGGAATCGATAAATCAAAAGTCTATGCCGATTTCTTGTGCAAGGCCAAGAATGTAAATATTTACAGTGAAGAAACGGGCTTCTATCTTGATCGATTGCAATTTTTCTTTCAATCAAGGAGCGAATTGAAATGTGATGCTCCTTTTGTGAAAGAGTGTGTTTATAAAAACAAGCTAATTGTTTCACATGGAGAAAGGGTTTTTAAAGTTATCAACTGTATAACGGAAAAGGAAAGAGAGTTTCTCAAAAAGGGTTGTGGTAATCGTGCTTAAGAATAAACTAAGAACAGAAAATTATGAAAAGCAAACTTCTCAATTTGCGTACAAAAGTTACAACAATAAAACAATAAATAAATAAATAAATCAAAATAATTTTTATTTGTCAACTGAAAAAATGCAACTCGAAATACGAATTGTTTTACGACGAAAAAATGAAACTCAAATATAATTATTGTTAGTTATTTTTTAATATAAATTGAAAGACTTATGAAATTACTTTACGAACATTCTTGGACATATTCATATTTTTGGCCAACAATATCAACTATAATTATTATTTTCTGTCCCTGGTTTTTACAGAAATTAAAAAACAGTTTTTTAGTTTTTTGTTAAGGGCTTATTTATTGACTTGTTTGCAGAAACACACAGTATAATAGTCTAGCAGATAATCCACTAGTCTGTGGGGGCATCCTAATAATTATGGATGAAATTTGAAATCGAATAAAAGGTCAACATGTGGTTTTTTTTAAATATAAAAATTCTTGTTAAAATTTATTTACCACCAAACTGTTTCCGCCTGTTGGAAAACCTGGGAAGGTATTTTCACACGTTTTTAATAATACACATCAATGGAAAAATAAAAAAGTATTCTCCCCTCACGAGGCGGGTAAACAAGACATTTGCATACATTTTTTTACACAAAATAAATAACGATACGCGAACATTTCTGCGTTCTTAAATTAAAAAATTAGGCTTTTTGAGATATGACTACGTTGCAATAAAGGAGCGATATATTCTTCAGTTCATATCTGACATCTTTGAAAGGCTACTAAAACTTATTTTACCTAGAAAGCGATACCGTTGATGCTCCATTGCGGGGCGAAGGCAGAGAAGATGAGTGATGTTCTCTTCTTCCTTCTCGTCCCGACAGCTGAAGCAGTAGTCGTTCTAAGGGATGCCCATTTTTTTAGCATAGATTCCAAAGATGCAGTGTCATGTGCGTGAAGTCACAAGGAAACGCAGTTGTTTTCTTGACAATTTGATTAGTTGATTTGTTCTGTCGATATCGATGCGAGGCTCGAGGGTTCTCGCTATTAAGCAAGTCGACTCAGATCACCATCTCCTGTTGTTATTGTTGTTTAATTGCGTAAGAATTTTAATAAAACATTTTTGTAGCTTATTTCTCTTACATTTTTTAAAAAGAAATTTTTAAAATTAAAAAAAAACAGTCACTTTTTTTAAAATATGTTGAAAAAAATTTGTTAGGCTTGAGCTCGAATCCTTTCAATTACTCAATATTTTTTTAGTTTGAAAAAATATATGTATATATAAAATAGCCCTGATTGTCTTCTTCGTGTGGCATCAATATTGAGAAACTACGATAGAAAATAGTAGTAAAATAAAAAGTATTTTTTTTTAATTTTAAGAAAGTCCTTTTTTAAGCCCTTTGACAAGACACCCGGAAAATTAAATTTACCGAACTTTGCCGACTCTTGTTTTTTAAATTTTTAAAATTTTCTCAAATAAAACTACAATTTAATTTTTGCTACACTATTTTTCATTGAAATTGAGAAAACTCCAATTGAAATTGAGAAATGCAAAAATTGAGAAAATTTAAAATTAAATTGAGAATTTCAATTTGAAATTGAGAAAATTCCAAATGAAATTGAAAATTTCAATTTGAAATAGAGAAAATTTCATATGAAATTGAGAAATTTTAGTTTTAAATTGAGAAAATTTAATTATATAATTTTTATTTTTCATAAATATACATATACATACTATATAGAAATATACATAACTCAATATAAGGATCAAAGTAAAGAAATCATATGAAAATAAATGCAAACCGTAGTATTATTGAACAACAGGCATATCTTCCAGATCAAGAGCAGATTGTTAAAATCTTGTAGTATGCTGTATAACTCTACTGCAATCTCCAGTACTTATAAATGTCTTTTAAACATTAATTACATCTTCTAAAAAAGCAAGTGTCTGCTTACTTGTACTTACTTTCCGTACATTCATCTTTGTTTAAGTTCCTTGTTGCTTTCCTGTGACATATGTAATTTAAAAAGCCTGCTTGTCCAAAACCCAAAAGAAAATAATTGCAGTGAAAATAAAAAAAACTCCATAGATTGAGAACAGCCACACTGATGTTCTCAATTTTATTTGCAATTTTTTCAATTTAAAACTGAAATTTCTCAATTTCATATGGAGTTTTCTCTATTTGAAATTTAAATTTCTCAATTTCAATGAAAAATAGTGTAGTTTGAAATATTTTGTTTAATATTCCACTGTTGCAGCACAAAATAACATTCAATAAAGAACAGTAGAATTCTTTTTATTGTTTGCCCAACATCATAGTACAATTTCAGTGTAACAATAGGAGTAAATTTTGTACCATTTTTTCTTTCGCATCTCAATAGAGAGTAACCCCCAGGCAAGTGCATACATTGTTTACTGGGAATTGATGGGTATTCCGCCACTGACGGTCAAAACAACAAAGTAAAACATATTTTTTTGGACAGTCGGTAATTAAGCTGCCAGCAAACAATAAACATGTTTTTTGTACTGGATTTACCTGGTTATAATTTTACCATGGCCCAACATTATCGAATTAGTGATTTTTGTCCACGACGTAATATTCATTGTGTGAAAACGCCAGACTGTGTTTTGTCTTATAAAAATCAGAAGGTCAGACTTCCTTTCTTTCTCCCGAATGCCGCTCAATTCTGTGCAAAAGGAAATATTTTCAAGTCTTATAGTTTTATCGGGTCCAATGTTGCATTTGCTTGAAATTTTCATATGTGTTTTAAATTTTTGTACTTTTTATAATTAATTTTGCGAACTTTTTTGTATATTAAAACCTTTTCTATCCATTTTTAGAATTTTCTCAGACCTAATACATTCTCGGAATATTTTTTAAACTGCGATAAATTTTTCTGGCTTCACTGTAAATTAAAAAGTGCCAAAGTAAAATTTATTAATATTTTTGATTGCAAAAATTAAAAAAATATATTCTACTTTTTAAACAAACCAAAATGGCAACAGTGGTTGAAAAATGTATCTAAACTGTTGTACTAACAAATTAATAAATTTTTATCTTTGGGACATTCGGAGAACTATTGTCATGACATAACATCTTTTACAGACGGGTCTGATTCTTGCTAAGCAAACAATTTTAGTAAACTTCACCACCTTTTTTATTAAAAAAACTATTTTGTGCTAATTTTCACAAGCAGATGTCGCACTAATAAAGTATGATTATGAAGAAAATGATTTTATTTATTTTTTTCTTAAGAGTTAAAAAAGTCTTGGTTGTGCTTGACTATAATGTCGTAATTTTTCCCAATAAATAGTTTCGAAATTTGTACTTGCAAAATATTATTATTTATAGATCCATCAATTGTTTCCACTTAATCGCGAAGTGTCATTCATATGTTGTGTTAAATAAAACATTTTCTTAATTAAATAATCTCTTCATGTTTCAACTCGCAGTTCGCACTGTGTGACGTATTTTAGAAGTCCTTAATTTTATGAAATTAATAAAATAATAATTTCAAAAAAGATATCGAGACCTGTCTCGAATTAATAATTATAAAATAATATTTTTTTCAATCTCTGCCGCCCTCATTCACGATCATTTAAATCAAGTTTAACGCTTTGAGAAAAAAAAAAACAAAACGTTATCCCCACTAGATCATCCTTTCTGAAAAGCGAAACTGGCACCTCAAAGATTTTAATGCAATAACAGAAACAACGTGCCAACAAAACGCACTATTTATCGTGTAGTGAATAATTTCGAAGAAAGAGGGTCTGTAGGTGATAGGCGCAAGCATGGTCCACAACGTACTGCAAGATCGTCTGAAAACAAGAATGTGTTCTAAACAATCCATCAACCTCAATTCGACGCCGTGCTCGGGAGCTTGGTCTTCAAAGAACAACTTTGGTCACAATATTGCATTTGTTTCCATTTAATATTCAGTTGACAAGAGCTTTTTCCGCAATTATTCCCTCAAATTATTCATCAGTCACCTTTGCATCCATTAAAAGTGACAGTCTGGTGTGCAATTTGGTCAGGAGGAATCATTGGGCCTTACTTCTTTGCAAATGAAAACGGCGTAACAGTAACTGTGAATGGGGAGCGACATCGTGATGTGATTGAAAACTTTTTGATGCCACAATTGCATGCTTTGGGGTTGATTAACATGTGGTATCAACAAGACGGTGCCACATCGCACACAGCCAGGATTACAATGGAACTGCTGCGAGACCTCTTTCCACAGCAAGTTATTTCAAGAAATGGTGATGTTTATTGGTCCCGATGGTCGCCTAATTTTACTGCTCCAGGCTTCTTTTTGTGCGGATATTTGAAAATCAAGGTTTATGCAAACAAACCAGAAACGCTTGAGGAACTCAAATGAAATACCGCGTGAAATGTGTGAGAATGTAATGAAAAATGTGCTCAAAGGGGCTCGCATTTGTGAGTCTAACAGAGGCGGACATTTATCTGATATTATATTCCACACATAATTGCCGACATTAAATAAAATATTTATCAATATAAGATCCATTTTCTTTCATTTAATCAAAAATTACAAACAAAGTAGTATAACTTCCCGGCGGACACCCTGTACATACAAATAAATGTTAATAGATACATAACGTAATCTGGGGATGTATATATTTTTTTTAGTAAATCGCTCAATTACTTCGACCTTACATCTCCCCACAGGAATTTCGAATTTTTCGTTTAAAGAATTTCTTTACTTGTGAGTATTTCATCTGCGTGTGACTTATAATTATTGCAGCAATTAATTCAGAATCTCTTTATGTGCCCGACTATATTTCCAACGTTGCGATGATGCTGTGAAATTTGCTCTGACACTTTTTCGTTTGAATCAAAATCATCGGCCACCGATGGAGGCTGCATGAACTCCACACACAAATGCCACCCGGAAAGCGGTTTTAAAGCTCATAATTAATCTCTAAATACTTATGGAAGAATGCAATTCCAGTACAAATGGTCCTACTAAAATTAGTGTGCTTCCATGCTCTTTAAAGATTCTAGTATTATTCTCAGTGTCAAAATAAATTGCTACACGGGGAAAAAAATCTTGTTCTAAATTTATGTAAGTTTTTCTTTCTACTTTCATGTGAGTACGAATAATACTAAATTGCATTTAAATCAATCAAGAAAATCAATCCTGGAATTTCTTAATATCAGAATCAAGTATGAAGATCTTATGATTTTATTTTAAATCAAGTATAAAATTTCTCAGCCACTGAAAGAAAGAAAACTTAAATCTAGAACGAGTTTTTATTTCTGTGTATCGCAAATCAAATCCCTGATTGAAATATTTTCCGTGTAGGTCCACAATTGAACCTGACCCCAAAGATCACTTATACATTTTGTTGTTATTTAATAAAACAACACAATTTTTTCTTTTTTAATTTTATAAAATATGAGTAGTTTTTTTAGCCTTAAATTTGCAGTTTTAGTTTTTTATAACGAACTCCAATCTCCTGCTTAACAAATGAGTTCCAGTGGCTGAACGAATTTAGAAAAGTTTTGATAAAGAAACGTTGAACTCGATGAAAACACATTTTTTTATTTTATATGTTTGGATTTTATAAAAACAAAAACAAAAATATATCAAAGGTTTGTATTCAAATTGTGTTATCTACTAAAACACACATTTTTTAGGGGGATAACAAAAAACGTTTCTTATTCTAATCAACGCTTTTCATATCCAGTCTTCTAGTAATAAAAAATTTATACTAGAATACTCTCGATACTGCAGAAGAGTGTTTGTGCTTCCAAAACTTTAATAATAATATAATTAATTAGTTTGTTTTTACCTCCATAACAAAAAGTGTTTTTGCTGATAGCACAATTTGAATATAAGCCCTCGATATTCGTGTTAATAATTTTGTTTTTCTTAACATCAAATATTATAAATATTTTTAATTGAAAACACTTTTAGTATTCGGTTGTTCATTTGTTATCAATTCCAGCTCAAAAATCTGCTGGCTTTGAGGTTAAAACTCATCTGCATACAAACACACATGCAGGGCTGGACAGTATTTCAATTGCTTGTATTTAAAATACGTATTTAAATAGTTACGAGGTATTTTGTATTTGAATATCAATTACGTCTTAATACGTTAAAAATATATTTCATATTTGATATTTTAAATAGCTAATGCTGATGTATTTTGTGGTTTAAATATTTCTGGCTTCAAATTACATTTTCAAAAAATAACTTTACTAAAAATAAATAAGAAATCGGTTGCGCCATTGATCAAAACTACGATAACATCGCTTTCTAGCCAAGTCACTTTCGTTATTGCGAAAAGAGACAGTGATCAACCTAAGACATCAACGTTAGAGTTCGTGCAGTTGGACACCAGCTTGTACTCATCAGGACCTGCAGAAAAACTAGTGTTACATTCGTAAATGCAGTACACTGCAGAATAATAAGATCTAAGTATTCGAAAAGCAGTATAATTTTTCGCCAAAAGATTTCTTATATTATGTTCAGACATGCCTTCTCAAATGAGTCAATTTAATTTTAATCGAGGAATTACATATAGTGTTCACACATCACAATTTAACTGACTCAATTAGCATTTGACACAAGGCAGATCAACCATATAGTAGCGGCTCTACAACAATACAAATCTTTGTTATAGAAAATACCTCATCAGCTGTCAAAACAAATAAAAAGCCGGTGAGCACTGTCAGCACAGATGAATCTTCCAAAAGATTTCAAAAACCATACAACACGGAGTACGTATAAAATAAGAAAATTTCACGCAATGGTCACGTACTCAGGTTATTCAGATGTTTTAGCGCTGCTACCTGGTTGATGTGCCTTGCAGTTTTTCTTCTCACTAAACCTGTTTTCCAAAACGGCGGTTTTCTCGCTACATTTCACTGTATTTTTTTTCCATTAGCGACGAGTCTATTAAAAAAAACACCAATGGGTTTTCTAGCTGAAACATTTTCTTAGTTGAAGGCAGGTTTTCAGCGTTTAACCGAAAATATTTTGTAAAAATACTTAACCAGCTTAAAAACATTAACTTTTAAGTGGGAATAATACGTCGGATTCTAGATTTTTCTGTTTCAAACTTTTAGGGCATGAAAACTCTGCAGGAAATAAAATATTTAAAAACTTTACTGGGGTTTCCTTACAAATATTATGTGTGCCATCGTCTAACGCAGAAGTTGAACGCGTTTTCGGCCAACTAAATATAACAAAATCGAAACTTTGAAATCGATTGCGAACTAAAGTGGTGAATGTTATTTTAACTGTAAAGCAAGTAAAACTTTAGAAAAACCCTTTTAGCTCATTTTATTCATACTAATATACTCTTTCTAAAGGTCTGGACTTCGACATCAATTTCAGACCGATTTTTTTACGTTTATTCGGAACATCTGATATTTATTCATGTTCCAGAAATGATATCGATCAGTCGGTAGACGACTCTATTTGTAAAAGAGTTTTTAAAAGGTTTACGTTATGAAAACTGATTTTTATCCCCAAAAAGTATTCTTTATAAATACTACATACATGTGTGTACGTATGTGTGCAGCCATTTGTATATTTTGTAAAATTTAACTCGTTCTATTTCTTACCTTTAAAAATAAATAAATTGTTTATAAAATATTTAGCGTTTATTTTTACTCAGTTATTGTTTTTTAAGAGTTGGCAAATTACGACATTCGATATCAAACGAAATCCCATACAAAATTTTTTGAATTTGTATAGAAATTTCGTTTGAATGCCGTAATTTGCCCCCAGGTTTTCAAGAGCTTTCTGGCAGGAAATAGCTAAAACATTTCGGCAACACTGCACCTAACATGCTTCTCAGTAAGCATAATTGTTTCTAATTTTACCTAATTAGTGGTGCAATTAACTGCTAATTGCTCACTTTATTAATTGACTTGTTGTTCTTGCCGTTCTTTTCCGGAAAAAATATTTTTACAACTATTTGTTCTGTAAAAGGAATCAGTTGTTTCTAAAAGCAAAAGACATTCAAAAGAAAACCACTGAAATTATGAAAAAAAAAGTTTCCATAAAAATTCTTTTGTTTGAATAAACACAAAAAAAAAATAAAAACAAAATAATTGAAATATGAATATTTTGGATGTTTCTGTCTCAGAACTTTCGGATGTGGCCGCCAGACCTGCTTATAAGCTTTTCATCGTCCGTTGTTTTTTATTTAACAAAAATATATAAATCTTTAGAAAATCTCGAATTAAAACAAAAGTTTCTGACTTTTATTAAAAAAAAAATCTTTAATATTTTTTGACACCACAACAAACATACATACGCACTCTTGGCTGTCACTTAATGTTGTAATCTACTTTCTACAGAATAGTCCGCAACAGAACAGAAGGAATAAGTAACAACAAACTACACATACAGTTTTTTAATTAAACAGACACCAAACAGCTGATCCAAAACAGAACAGGACGTACAATTGACGTCGCTGTCACAAATTCCTGCAACTTTGACAACATTTTTTATACAGTTCGCTACAAATTTATTGTTCAAGTTTATTGCGCTTGTGCATTATTTTCTTTAGCAGGTTTGATCTATTCCCCGTGTTTGTCTGATTCTGCACATAAAAATAAATAGTGTTCATGAAACGAATTCGTTTTACTCATTAATGGTTAATTAATATAAAGGGAATGCGTGTTTGTATGTTTGTACCTTATAGGAGACTAGACCTCTGGACCGATCTTCTTGAAGTTTTCACAACATTTAACTGGGACTCTGGATTGAATTGAAGGCTACTTTTTCCCAACCACGTCCACTTTTACGCCAACTTTTTTAAATTATGTTATTCTTTCCAAATAGTTTTTTCCATTCATTTTTTTTAGAAATTGAGAAGGGGATGAAAGCAAAGTGACCGCCCAAAAATTTATTATCAAATAACTTTGTCGTTTGTGGACCAATTTTAAATTTTTTTTGCAAATGGAAAAGGTTCACTAAAACTGTGTTTTTGAAAATTCGGGCGAGGGCAAAGCGCACGGTTTAATCTAGTTTGAAATAAAAATACTGCATTTTGTATTTCAAATATACGACTTGAAATTATTTCGTATTTGAAATACAAGCGGAAAATGATTTTGTGATTTGTATTAAAATTACAGTAAAACTACATGGTTTGCACAACTCTGCATGCACACACACACACACATACATAACTGTGCACACGTCTACATAAGTGTTTGCCCATACACATTCAACGACAGCATGAAAAAGCATCTTATCAGTTTTTAATTTATTTATTTTTGGTTTACTTATATTAAACAATTCTCGATAATCTTTAATCACTCAAGTTAAAATAATTGGTGGAAAAGGTTGTCTGTGTCTACTTAAGTTGTTTTACAAAAAAATACATAAAAAAAATCGAAACTATCAAAAATGAAAGTATTTGTTGCAATTTTAGCTGTAGTGGCCTGCGTAAGTAAAAGTGTCGTAAAACTGATGTCATGGAAAAATATTATTTAACTTTGATATTTTATCGGCAGGTTTCTGCTGAAGAATGGTCTGTCAAAAATAGCGAACAACTGAAAGAGATTCGTATCGAATGTTTGAAACAACATCCTCTTTCTACTGAACAAATGACCAAAATGAAAAGCTTCGAATTTCCCGATGAGGAGCCAGTTCGCAAATATCTTCTCTGCACAGCTGAGAAAATGGGCGTTTTCTGTACGCATGAGGGCTACCATGCCGATCGTATTGCCAAACAGTTCAAAATGGACATGGAAGAGGAAGAAGTTAAAAAATTGGCTGAAGAATGCATCGCCAAATATCCCAAGGGCGATAAAGCGGACGATGTGGCCGCTTTTGAAGTTCACGGCTGTTTGATGAAGAGCGCCATTGGCGAGAAAGTTAAGAATTATATTAAGAAGCGTCATGAAGCCGCCCAACAAGCGGAATAACTCGTTTAAACAATAAAGATTTGCAAAAAAAAAAACAAGAAAGTGTCACAAGTGTTCAAATTATAAGTGGTTTCATTATTAATCTGAAGGTGTACGGATTACAAGATTCATAATAAAATTAGAAAAGAAGCAGGCGGCGAATTTTTTATTTCTCCATGGAATTAAAAAATTAAATAATCATAAGACTTTTTCAAATATTAAAATTTTTAAAGAACATTTAGGTTTGCTTATCTCTTTATTGGATGAACCATATGAAATTTCACTGACTCCTTCAATTAAATCTTCATTTTTAGTGATCAAACTGCAGAAGTTTAATATAAAAGCTAAATGTTGCCAATTTCCACATATTTAAAATTTATCCTTAACTGAAATGCGAAACCACATAATCAGCAATAACTAAGAATGCAAACATAATAATTAATGAAAAACGTGATTTAAAATATTTTGCAGGTTACAGCATTTCAGCTAACGTTATATTCGGCTTAAGTTCGTAACTGCTTATTAATATTTAGAAGTACTTTTCGGAGTTGTATGTAACTTTCAGTCTCCGATGATGAGTACGTCTATAAATTTTGAAGGGATTATAATACGAGAATTGTTGTTGTTATTCGAACATATAGATTTTTTTACTTGGACTGATCAATTGGACATCCACCCGAAGAACACCCACACGAACATCAGGAAAATATTTAAAAATTTCAATATAAAAGAAAATCCTTTTTACGTTTGAGTTGTTTATTTCTAGCACGATTTTCAAAACTAATGGCTGTTGGAAAAGTTATTCGTTACAAGAGTAAAAAACTTTCGAATTCGATAAGTTTGCTTTGCGAATCGTATTTCCTCCGAAGTTGTATTGAGAAAAAGTTAAATAAATAATTAAATTAATTGTTTGCAAATTGCAGAGCATTTCATTTTACTAATTCTGTAAAGTTTCTATTTCATGCAACAATTTTGTGCTGCTCATTTCTATAACAACTGCATGCGAATCTCAAGTTGTTCCGTGTAGGGTGTTCTATGGCGCTTTAGAGCATCGTTTCTTGATTTCTCACCAATGGCGCTTTTCATTAAACAGTTGCGCACCTCGGCAGCGGCCACATCGTCTGGTTTATTGCCTTTGGGATATTTGGCTATACATTCTTCTGCCAATTTCTTGGCTTCTTCTTCGTCCATGTCCATTTTGTATTGTTTAGCGACACGATCAGCATGATAGCCATGATCGGTACTGAAAACTCCAATTTTCTGTGATGTGCAGAGAAGATATCTGCGAACCAGTTCTTCATTGGGCAATTCTAAGTTCCTTACTTTGGATATTTGCTCAAAAGAAAGAGAATGTTGATCTAAACATTCAATGTGAATCTCTCTCAGTTGCTGGTTAGTTTTAATAGTCCATTCTTTGGCTGAAACCTGCCACAACAAAATTTCTAATTGTAACATTTTTCTTTTCACTGCCACACTTTTACTTACGCAGCATACTAAAGTTATAAATCCCAAAAATTCTTTCATTTTTGAGAATATTCTTTTGTTTTGAAGAACAAACACAACCTTCACCAACAAATATTTTAACTTGAATAATTTAAGTTTGCTTAAAAAAATTTTTATTGTTAATAAGTGAAAAATGAGAAACTAATTATCTCTTTAATCTGGCTTCGACTGATACATGCCACATGCCATTTATTGTAAGAGTTGTGCTAACACAGATGAGCAGAAAATCAATGTTTTGGGAATACGTTGTCTTGTAGTCTTTGTATCACGATCTGCATTCATATTAACTTTTTTATTTATATAATTTTGACATTTCGAAACAACAATTACGGAACCGTAGACAAAAAACACTCAGGCAGCACTAAATGAATCATCTCTCTCAGCAGTAATAAGATCACAAAGAATTAGATGGGCTGATCATGTAGCGCGTATGGATACAAACTTCACCATCAAGAGAATCTGTTATGGCAAACCAGAAGGCAGAAGAGGCTAAATCTGCAAGACTTGAAAAATGTTGCGAGAGCTAGAAATAAATGGAAAAGTATTGTTTGGAAGGCCAAGGTGATCTTATTCGTATAAAGATAATACATTAAAGACTTAAGTTTTCTTTCTTTATTATCTTGTTTTATATTTTTATGTTGTATAAAAAGTGTCCAATAAAATACAAGTGCAGTACAAATACAAATATTAAGAATCTTAATATAATTATCTAAATATCTTGCTGCATTTTATTTCCTTATTCGCTACAACAAAACGCTACAAGTCACATTTACTTTCAGTAATGAATGGCATTCATTTCATTCATTCTCTTCTAAAAAACTCGATTTTTTAAAATTGCACTTCTGTGTTCTTTTAAAACAAAAACTTTCATTCGTAAAGCATGAAATATTAATTTGTAATATTTTTTCGAATAACACTATGTTGGCAATTTGCAACCAAATCATAAACAGCAGCATGTTTTTCTCTTTCACAAAATTATTTCTTAAAAACGTTTAAATTTATATTTTTTCTTGGTATTTTAACAAAATTTGAAAATTATTTGTAAAGAAATAAAATTTCAAACAAAAATGTAAAAAGGGGGAAGAGATATAAATCTTTTAAGGTGGCACGATTTAAATGAAAAATCTCACAATCATTAATATTTATTCGTAATTGTTGAACTGTTTAAGGTTTATATTGAAATGAAAATTTTTGGCTTAAGTTCAAATCTGAGTTTACCCATATCTTCTTAATTTAAGAAATTATATTTAGATAAATTCATTATATTTTATTAAGAGAGTACTATTTTATTTGAAACAATTTATTCAGCAGACTAGCAGAACGGATCAGTACTGATTTGGAAAAAGCAAGAGAGTATGAAATATTTGGAATAATTAAAAATCAGAGATGGAATTTCGTACTAACCGAAATTGATTTAACTTGTAAGAAATGAATAAGTTGCACTTTTCGTATTCTAATTCGTTAAACAATACGGTTAAATAGTTGATATTCCTAGTTACTAGTATCCACCGTCAGAAGTGGTGAAATCGAACAAAGAACGCTGATGAGATGGTGTAGGGACCACGAAATCAGAACTGATCCGTTCTGCTAGTCTGATGAATAAATTATTTCAAATAAAATAGTACTCTCTTAATAAAATATAATGAATTTATCTAAATATAATTTCTTAAATTAAGAAGATATGGGTAAACTCAGATTTGAACTTAAGCCAAAAATTTTCATTTCAATATCTCACAATCCTTATTTTAGCAGATGAATCTCAAGAAAAAAAAGAATGGAACTACTTCCTATTTTTTACCATGATACAAAATACAGACTAAAAAATGTGCACCACTGTGCAACACACTGCATTATTTTATTTAGTTCATGTTAACGCCACAAGGGGTCGCTAAATTCATAAAATATTGAAAATTCATAAATTTTTCTTTTACTAAAATAATTATTGAAAATGTCTTTTCTGAGAGAGAATTCTATTCTTTTAGGGAAAATTCCACAAATAATAGAACGGCGATTTTTTTTTAAAGGAAAATAGAATTGTTTCCCAAACTTTTATTGTTTTTTTCATTAAAGAACAAATAAATTCATTAGTTTTGAAAAAAAACAAAGTAACATTTTATAATCGTATTTTTTTTCATTATTTATTCAGTTATTGCATCAATAAATATTAATAAATAAATAAATAAATAAATAAATTTATAAATAAACAAAAAAAAGTCACGAAAACATACCATTATTTTATAACAATCGGACAATATGCGTTTTTCTAAAATATTTTTACAAAATTTAAATGTAGATTCAAATTAAACGCACTTGAAAATACAGCGATGGTTAAGTACAGTTTGATCAAAAACATGAGATTCAAAATAACAGAAATAGAACATTTAGCTAAATTCTAGAAATAGCAGCGAGAAGTCGCAAGCTTGTTCGAGAAATCTGTATGACAAATATCTAGTTGTTGAAAAAGGTCGACAATGTGTAACAGATGGATTCAGTGTTGTAAGCGCCGTAATATTGCGAATTTCGACAATCAAATTACTTCGTGTATTTCTTCTAAAATAGTGCCAAAAAGTAAATAAAGAGTATCGATCATAAAAATACATCTATTGTGCTTTTATTTTATTTTGACAAATTAAAAGAATCTAGTCAAGCAAACGTTTACGGAAAGGTCAAAACGTAACAATATCAGACAAAAATTGTAGCTGAACAATGACAAATTAAATAAATATGACGTAAAGAGAAAGGACTAAAATATATTTATCTCTCCGTTAATGCTGATGATTGCATGCAAGAATGGTTTTAATTTTTAGTAGTGCCGTATAAAATGTAATTATGTGGCAACGCTGCTATAAAAGAAGCAGAAACAGGAACAAAACAAGATCATTTTAAAATTTAAAATAATCAAATGAAAATAATTGTTCTATAATAACTTTTATTATTAGCAGACAAGTATATTAACATGAATATTAAAAGAAGTGCCAGCGTCATAAGCTTTCTTTCAAAATTTATTGTTTCTCTAATCAGCAATTGTCCGTCTGAGTTAAACATTTGCAAATAAAAAAATGAAGTCCCAGATTATCCCACAAAACAAATCCGTATATTTTTATGGCTCTAAAACGATTATTATATACATATATATTTTTTTATTTTTTTGGCAAATTATATAGTTAATAACAAATGATAGACTTGATATTTAAGATATCGATGGAACTTGTTGAGCTTTATCTGCAAGAAAAATCTCAAAATTGTCTAAAAAAACAAAAATGAAATAATAAAGTAATAATAAAAGTTCGTACAAGTCAACGACTTTAATTTATATTCTAACACTATAAAAAATTAAAGAAAAATAATTTTGCAGGACTGTGTAATATAGAAATGAATGGCGTTTTCTTCTCTAAAAAAAGTGGAAAATTTTTTGTTCTTTTCTTATTGGAAATTTGCAGTATAATGATTTTTTAAAATAGTGAGTTTAATAGAAATTATTGTATCATCACTTACGTGTCAAAATTTTTCTCTTACGCTGCAGTCACACCATCAAATTATTTTCAATTCTCATTCAAGATTTTTACACATACTGCTTTGCAAAATTCAGAAAAATTTGACAAAGCTGTGACTTAGACTGCACGCAGGCTTAAAGCAAAATTTTTATCAATATGCCATCAATTTAAAATGTGGATGAAAAAACTGCAATTAGCTGTTTTCTTGACAGTAATTTGAAACACTTTATGGAATGAAAGAATTTTTATTTTGAAATCTGCACCACAAATTTAATATCCACAACATTAAAACGCACCGCAAAATACTCCAATAAAATAATAAACCTGCGCCGATTGTATTTATATTTCAACGCAAAGCCGCCACTGGGTTCAAAAAATCTTTGAAACTTATATTGAACTAATTATGTAATTAATATAAATAAACCGACGCATATTTAGTGAAATTGGTATTTTAATTTTATTTCTTTATTTTCCTTACTTTATCGCAATTGTAATGCAAAATTTAACAAATTAATTAGTAGTCGCCACCTAACAAAACGGCGTTGAATTATAATATAAAAGCGCAGAACTCTCTCGATCAGCTGTGGAACTAAACACATGTTGACTAAATGTAGCGAAAAAAAAATGTATCATGGCAAATGGCAGCAAATACTCAACTGTTGTGTGTAGCGGAAGTCCTCAACTCTGCGTTTGTAAGACAAACACTCAACGGTTGCGCAACAGTTACGTCTTATGAACGCGACCATTGTAACATATTTAGTTGTTTTTAATGTGCGTTTTTTACGCTACTTTTTCATATATAATTTAATTCTAATAAAATAATAAAGTAAATAAATATTTGCATGTGTTTTCTTTGACACAATATTATTTAATTTTTAAGAATATGTGGGATGATATTATTGTAATTATTTCGATCTTTTGATTAAGTTCCAATTTATAAATTAAGAAATAACAAAAAGTTGGAAATTTTGTTTAAAAAAACATGTTTTATATTGTTTAAAGAATTTTTACAACTAATTGGTAAATACTCCAGAAAAATCTATCTGTTGTGACTAAGAAATATTGAATTTGATAAAACTTTCTGTTATTTGTTAATTTATAAGCTTGAAAATTCTATTACAGATCTGTGGAGATAAGAAATTAACTATTTTGGGGCAGTTGGGGAATGAAAAAATGCTAATTTTGGATAAAGTATAAAATAAAACGGCACTCACAATATGATTACAGTAACGGACTGTACGTTAATCAAGAAGTAATCCGTTCAGTCATTTTTAAAAGAATAAACATTTAAAATTGTAAGCAATTTTATTTTTAACTGATTAAAACATTCATTTGAAAAACTAAGGACATATTAATACTGATTTTCGGTTACATTCAATATTGTCCGTTGTTTTCAAGTGCTGTTTTTTTTCTTTGCTTGCTTTATGATTTGTTTGAGATTTCCTCTCCTACACAAACACAGGAAAAGTCTTTTATTTTTACGGGCTTAAGTCAATTAATTTTTTAATATTAAAAATTAAACGAACTTTTGGTTCTATTTAAATGAAAAATAAGTAGACCGGGTTTTAAGTGAACTTTTATTTATTTTAAATTACAATTTCAGTCAATTTAACGTACAGAATATTCTGAGTGCGGGGACCTTGTCATAAATCGTAATAATGTATTTTTAGCTCTGTATTTTTTCGTGTATTCCAACAGAAAAAAAGCAAATCAAAAAAATTTTGAATTTTTTGTTAAATAATATAAAAAAAATTAAATTTCTTTTATTAATATTCAGTCTTATTGTTTTCTAATTTTACTACATATATTTTAATTAATAACTAAGCGTTTTATTATTCCTTTGAGAAGCTTCAAGGTGTTCCTTGGCCTCTTTTTTTATTTCCTCGCCAGCGAGAGTTTGCATAAAACAATTGCGAACATTAAGAGCGCCTTTATCGTCTTCTTCAGCGTCGTTGTAGTGGTTGGCGATGCAATCTTCAGCCCATTTTTTAACTTCTTCTTCAGGCTTGTCCTTTTTGAATTGTTTAGCAAGACGATCCGCATAGTAGCCATGATCAGTATCGAAAGTGCCAATTTTCTCAGCTACACAACGAAAGTAACGGCGAATTGGCTCGTCATTGCTCAATTCTAACTTCCTCACTTGCACGAATTGTTCAGGAGTAAGAGAATGCAGTTTCGTGCATTCAATGTGAATGGATTTCACTTGTTCCTCATTTTTGGGAATCCATTCTTCGGCGAAAACCTATCGATGAAATATTAAAGTCAAATAGTTTTGTGGGAGTTGGGAGTATTTTTTTTTTGCAACACTTTCACTTACGCAGAACACTAAAGCTAAAATTGCTAGAAATCCTTTCATTGTTGTTGGTGATTCTCTTTCCTTTTTGTAGCTTTTTAATCAAATATTCTATTTTGTATGATTAAAATTTTTGTCAGAAATGTTATTTATATAGTACTCGTAAAATGAAAAAACGAAGGCAGTTGCAAGCAGTTTTATCTGTTTCTGACTGATACCACCCACACGTATTTATACACATTTCACACACACATAATAATCGTCTAATGATATTTAAGGAATATAAAAAACTTTTGTTTTTTATTGCTCTACCGGCAATTTTCGACAGATTGGATATAAAAAATAATACTCTAGCAAAAATCATTCTTCTTGGGCTGCACTCTCGTAAATGTGCTAAAAAAATTATATGTACTCCGACAATTTTCAAATTCTATTTAACATTACATGGAGAAGAGCTCGAAATTTAGTTCTTCTTTTAAAGGGGTTTTTAGCAAGAACTTTGTTTTTCAATAGTTTTGACATTTAGTTTTGTCACGTATTCGTAGTAGATGCATTGGCAATTGTTACAATGAATTCAATTTCGCTCGAAAATCGCATTAAAATAATTAAATTCCATTGTGAAAATGATGGTTCTGTTAAAGTTCCATTTCGTAAAATTCATGATATTTTCGGACAACATAATCGTCCTTCTGAGACCGCTATTATGAATTTGGTTGTTAAATTTGAGTCGACAGGCTCGATACAAAATGTGCCAACACCAACGCCTGTTCGACCGGGTCATTCAACTGAAAATATCGCAGCTGTGAGCCACAGTGTTGAAGAAGATCCAAATTCGTCAATTCCTCGACGTTCTAAACAATTGGTGTTATCCGAAACCACCACATTGCGAATTTCGCGTAAGGATTTGGTATTGAAGCCTTACAAGGTTTAACTGGTGCAGGAATCGAAGCCGACCGACCGCTCACATCGCCGTAAATTCGCTCAATTCATTCAGGAACAAACCGCTGGCTTTTCTGAAAAAAACAAAACATTTTTTCAGACGCAGCCCATTTTCACTTGTCGGGGTACTCCAACAAGCAAAATTGCCGCAGTTGGGCTTCTGAAAATCCTCGTGCGATTATTGAGAAGCCTTTGCATGCTCAACATGTGACTGTGTGGTGCGCTATGTGCTCTGGAGGCGTGAAGATGAGACTGGAAATGCGATAATGGTCAACGGATCACGCTATCGCGAGATGTAAGCAACTCAATTTCGCCCTCTTATGATGACGTGGATATCACTGACATGTGGTTTCAACAGGACGGTGCCACATGTCACACAGCCAATGAAACGATTAAGTTATTACAAACCAAATCTCCCGTTCGCATAATTTCACAAAAATCTGCTGTTAAGTGGCCTCCCAGCCAGAGTCTATACGGAGCCAGTTGAATCGATTGCAGCCTTAAAACTCAAAATACGTGATGTGATTAACGAAATAGAGCCGCCATTTTGCCAAAAAGTGATTAAAAACTTTTATGAAAGAATCGACATTTGTCAACGTGATCGTGATGGACACTTGCAAATTACAAATTTATTTTTTCACTTAAAAACTAAGTATGTTTATTAACAAATTATATTATTTAAGAAAAACAAGCGGAGCAATTCCTGAACTCCTCTTAGAACACTAAAAATAAATTATGTTGATTAAAGAAGCTGGTCTATTTAACTCAAGATTGCAGTATTAACGCATTATTGCTCTGTGTATGGAAGTTAATAATCCGATAGAACCTGAGAAGTATAGTTATCTTAGAAGCCCGTATTATTTATGTAGATTATTACCGAGCAGCGCTAAGGTGTGCTAAAATTAAAACTTAATCCATTTGTGATGATCTATTTTTTTTTATCATGTTTTTCTTTTCTTGCAAACTATTAAGCTTTTTGTGCAGATAAAGCTCAACACGTGCCTCCATCAACTAAACTATTCGCAAAAAAAATTATATCAAAAAGCGTAGTCAAGTTAACAGAATTATATTCTTTCTAGAGGCATACGAATTCGTTTATTACGAAAGAAAAAAACCCATACAAAGAAATTCATGTTTACTTTAGTAAATAGTTGACTGTGTATATAAAACTGTTATCCCGCTTTTAAATTTATTTGCAAATAAAGATTTTGCGCACGGAATTTTTGCCGCATAAGCTCGGACTTAATTTTTAACTCTCGAATACAATTTGCGATTAGTGAAACAATTGTCCCATCCACAACCTATTGTAAGAGTTGGAAGTTGTACAAATATTTTAATCATTTTGTGTATAAACATTTGCTTAGAAACATGTTTGTGTGTAAATAACAGCAGCATTAGTAAAACTTACAACTCCTACATAAATCGTAGTTTTTGAAGTTTTTGACAACTAGCCAGTGCTGACAACTCTACGATTTAGATAAAATTTATCGTTTATATTGCCTTGAAGTAAGCAACATTGTTTTTCTTATGTAAAGCTAAGTACTCTTTTTGAATTTGCGAAAAATGTTGAGCAACATTGATTATTTCGTTTGAAAATTTTGACAATTAGCCAGTGGTGACAACACTACGATTTAGAAGAAATTTATCGTTTTTATTGCCTTGAAGTAAGCAACATTGTTTTTCTTATGTAAACAAAAACCATGTGTGAAAACAAATGGAGAACAAAATAATTTTAAGAGCTTGTGCTGCTTTGAAGACACACGTTCTCATTCAATCCCATACCTTCATTTTATGTTATTTTCACATTATTTTCCTTTATTTTAGTTAATTGTGCGCAACAAATTCAATGCTAATTAAAAGCTGAGCATCTGTTGTTTGCAATTCCGCACGAAATAAGTGGTGCTTACATTATTTCGCAGTTGGAAAATATGTTGCCAGAAACATGTTGTATTTGGAAAAATCATGCTGCCAGAAACATTTCGTATGTTTTCACAATTTGAACAGAGTACAACTTCGGCCATTTTTTTTTTTGCAATTATTTCGCATGAATTTTTTTTATATGGACTTTTGACAGCAGTTCGCACGAAATGATGAACAGAGTACTTAGCTTAAACAAAAATCATGTGTAAAATCAAATGGGCAACAAAATAATTTTAGGAACTTGTGCTGCAACGTATCAATTAATGTAAATTGCAGCTGTTGCGGAGGAGCTCTTTGAAGAGACACGTTCTGCAAGAAGCCCTTATCTTCATTTTATATTATATTTGCAACATTTTTCATTATATTAATTATTTGTGCGCAACAAATTTTATGCAAAGTAAAACCTGTTCAGCTGTGGTTTATAATTTCGCACGAAAAAAGTGATGCTTATATTTCGCAGTTCGAAAATATGTTGCCATAAACATTATGTATATGGAAAAAAATAACTAACTTTTGCGCGAAAGAAATAGTAATAATTAGAGATGTGAACCACTCACGTGATCACTTATGATGGTGCTTAGTTCTTTCTTTTAATCAATTTAGCATACATGAATATGATTTAAACAAAATAAATATTGCGCGTAAGTGAGCGTGCATGACTAGATTTTTAGCTTTATTGTTTCGTAATTTTTTTGTTGCTTTATTGAATTTTTTTTTAATTTTCTCTTTAATTTTCTTGTTCTCGAATATCAAAGGTAAAGTTCGTGGCCAACGACTTACGAGCGCCGAAGAACCAGTTGAAGCGTTTAAAAACCATGTTTTAGAGGGGTCTCAAGAGGAATGGAAAAACTGCTGTGACAAATGTTTTGAACGAATGCAAAAGTGTATTTGATCATCAAGGGGAATATTTCGAAAAACGATAAAGCCATTTTCATTTAAAAACGTTTGATATTATTTGCTATTCCCGAAATATAAATAGTGTAATAAACTTTTGTAAATCTGTGTAGCGTGATTCATTATTATAGGTATGATGTTGTCTGAATGGGGCAGTAAATGAAAAAAAAATTATGAATAGAAAATAAGTTAAGAAAATATTTTTTTTTATCTGAAACTCTACATGGAAGGAATGTAGTCGGGCGAGATAAATGTTTATTTTTTTTTATTCATCAGCGTTTTAAACTCATAATCATTCAAATGTATACTTTTATATTTCTTAACAATTTTTATTTTCAATTTAGTAGCAAAGTCCTTACTACGTATGCTTTTTCCAAGGACTCACAAATGCTATTAACTTTTAACTTTAAAAATTATTTCTATTAAAAATAATAAAAAAAAATATATTTTATAAACGAAATCTAATATCCTCTAACAGTAAAGCTGTGATACGCGACCAGGGAGAGTCATTAGTCCTTACAAAACCATGTAAGAAACAGTAAGAATTCAAAATAAAGTACTTTTCTCAAAAGTGTCAGTTTGCAAAAGTCGGCTTTCAAGTTACAAAATATAGGTCAAAAAGAACACTTCCCTCATAAAAAGTTTTATGTAAATTGAACAAGTTAATTGGAGCAAATGAAAAATATTACGTTTATTTTATTGAAAAAATATAGTTTCTATACTTTGTATAGTTCTTGAAATATGCGAATACCGGAGTGTTCCACGTTCACTGGTACATAAAATATGTTCGTCCGTCCACCCGGAATACTCACTGTAAATACTGATAAAATAACTTGCGGCATCGGCTGAGTAGATTCCGAGATTAGCTTCTACAACCAAACTTAAAAGCTTTTTCTCTTTTTATGATATTGATGCCATCTTTTATGGCTGAATAAATAAAATAAAAACAAATTAAATTAAATTCGTCAAAAATAGATAAAATATTTTAAAGCTTTTTATCTACTTCTCATTCATTATATAAACAACACTTGTCGGTAAAATTTAAACATTCGAGTAAGAACATTTGGTTGAAAAACTTAAAAGAACAAAATAAAAATAATAAAATATGAAACTATTTCTTGCAGTTTTGGCTTTAGTGTCCTGCGTATGTGAAAGTGACAAAAGAGAAAAAAACACCTCTTGATAAAAAAATTTTTATTTGAAATATTACTTTTAGGCTTTCGCCGAAGAATGGATTCCCAAAGACAACAAACAAGTGAAAGACATCCACCTTGAATGTGCCAAACTGCATTGTCTTTCTCCTGAACAAACAGCCAAAGTGAGGAATATGGAATTAGAGAATGAGGAACCGGTTCGCAAATATCTTGTCTGCACATCTGAGAGAATTGGATTTTTCAGTGTTGAACACGGTTACTATGCTGATCGTGTTGCTAAACAATTCAAGATGGACATGGAAGAAGAAAAAGCTAAAGAATTTGTTGACATTTGTATACCCGAATACTACAACAGGGCTGACAAAGAAGTCGAGAAGGACGTTTATAAATTTCACTCCTGTTTTATGAATACCCCCGTTGGCAAAAAATTAGAATATGATGCCAAGAGGCGCCATGGAGTCATTGTTTGACTGTTAATTATAAGAAATGTGATTTTACTACAAGCATAAATAATAAAATTAAATAAAGGGAGAACATAATTATTAAGACACTCCAAATCTAACAAAACATCTCTGGAAGATCCGAGTTAGCCCACAGTTTCTTCAGTGTTTGCTGACAAAAACTATTGAAGGATTTTTTATTTTGCAAACGATTATTTCACATTGTTGTTACTCAACATTTTATCGAAAAACACCAACTACATACAGCCTTATTCATAATAATTTATCGCATGTTCATAAAAGTTTTATGATACAAATTTCCCTACAAAATAAGTTTAATAAAATTTTTATGAATACGGCTGCGAGGTAAATCATATAATATTATTTATACGTTTGTGAAAATGTGTGTTTATAAATTTGAAAAGGAAAATGTTAGCAATTCCCAAAAACGCATTAATTGTACTTGGCTGGCATATACTCGTAATACTGTCCAATGTTATAATGTCCATAAGAATTTTTTTCTAACAAAAAATGATTTTCTTAAATAAAAGAAACTATTTTTGCATTTGATTTAAGAAAATTTTTTATGTAAAATGATTTCAGACGTTTTTTACGGATTTAAAGTTTTTTCTAAAATTTTTTACGAATTTTAGAAAAATTTTACATCCGGTGGTCCGAAAAGATCATTTATCTCTCTCTCTCTCTCTCAAAAAAAAAAAGAATGACGTCAAACGACATCGAAAAAAAATCTCCAAAGCAAATGAGTGGAATTCTTAAAATTCATTTACAGCAAAATAATAATAAACAACCGAAATTATCTAATTGTTTTCTTGGTGGTTCGGTGCAGGGCTACCGTTGGGGTTTTTGAAAAGTCGCACAGAAGGTCGTTTTAAAAAAATAAAGTCGCACAAAAAAGTCGTTTGAGCAAATAAAAGTCGCACATCTTTTTTTTAAAAAAGCTTATTTCAGAATCCAATTTTATTATATTTCATAACATATACAGTTGCATTATATATTCTTCTATATATGTTTTCATGTATACTAAACAAGTTTAGTTAAGTTTAATAAACTTGGCTGTCGTATGCTGCCAAGGTGAAAGGAGTATGATTTCTGTTAAAAACCAAGCCAAGAGAAAGATTATTATTTTGTAAGGCTGTTTACAAACAATGCAAAAAGGGCGCTTTGACTCCATGTCTTGCTTAAGCTATTTATACTTCAGTTCCCAGTCTCTCGAACAGTATTGGAAGGAACTGCAGCGTTGTTAACGTTATCCCTCTCAGACTCCGTGGTCTCTTCTGCCTCTGAACACGTATTTCTAGCTTAATTTTCTTTTTCGTTCTCAGACCTTTTTTCGTTTTAAAAAGAAATCTTATTTTAAAGAATGTTTATGTCTTACGACAAATTTTGTAAAATAAGCACTTCAAAACCTACAATTCCTTACTATAAAAAACTTTTTTGGTAAAACTTTGAAACATTTACCGAAAATTTGTGAACAATTCCTTGAATAGATTGTGTACATGACAAGGTTGCAAAAAAGTGATAAAAGTGTTTCCAAATGAACAATAATCTGAAATTTGCTTTTATATTTGACGACTTTTTTTTTAAATAAATTTACTGCAAATCAAATGTTTTTAGTGAGAAACCAAAAAAGAGTTAAAAGGCACAACAAAATTTAAAGAAATTATTATTATTATTATTGACTTTTTAACGGCGTTACTCGGCGGATTCCTTTGTTTCAATTATAAAATAGTATTTAAGAAAATTCTCGCTTTTGATGAATTTTCCAGTACAGAGATATTGTATTAAAGTATTCAAAGCTTTTAGGTGACGTTCATTTATTCGTTTTTGGTCTGCAATGGATGTCTCTATATAAAATATGAAGCAAAACGTCAACAAAACTAAATAACGATTTTCAAATATGCAGTTTGCACGCAACAAGGTCAATTTAATTCGCCCCCTGCTACCACCTCATAAAATTATTTCGCCATAACGCTGGTACTGTGTTCAGTTTTCCACGCGGAATGCTGTCAAAATGCATGCATAAAAAATATGTGTGGAAAATTCGTGAAAAAATGTTGCCCGGGTAATACTGTGTTTTCTTGTGGAAAACATTTCTGGCAACATTTTATCAAAGCTGTGAAATAAAGCAAATGGCCTTTATTTAATACGGAATTTTGACAGCTGATCTAAATACATATGGACATAAAATACTAATCTAAAATAAATTGATAGAAATAAATACATACATACATATAAATAAAAATTATAAATGGCAAATATTGAAAAAGAAAAGTTTAGTGAAGTGGAGAAGAGACAACTTATTTTAGCCGTCAACACTACATTTTAAATGTCAAAATTTCCATGTGAAATAATCAATGTTGCTCAACATTTTTCACAAATTTGAACAGAGTACTAACAACTGTATTGTAGAAAAACCGGTTGAAAACCGATTCGATCACCCTAGCACACATGTAGATTTAGCTAAATCGTAAGTAAATATCATTCGTCAGAAATAGAGATAGATAAAAAAGTTTATTGCCATTTTATATTTCTTTTATCATTTCTCGGTTCATTTAAATTATTCAAGTTAGCATATTTGAGGGAAAAGGTTGGTTTTATTCGTACAAAAATGAAAGTGGTACTTGCAATTTTAGTCTTAGTGTATGGCGTAAGTAAAAGTAAAAGTGTTGCGATAAAAAACTCCTGACTCACAAAAATATATAAATTTTTAATTTTATCGGTAGATTGTTGCGGAAGAATGGACTCCTAAGACTGAGAAACAGCTAAAACAAATAGGCCTTGAATGTGCAAAGCAATATTCTCTTTCTCCTGAAAAACTAGAAAAAGCTTTTTGGAATTTACAATTACCCAATATAGAACCCGTTCGGAAATATCTTGTCTGCACGGCTCAGAAAATTGGGTTTTTCCATATTGATCGCGGCTACGATGCTGATCGTATGGCTCAACAATTCAAGATGGTTATGAAAGTAGAGGACGTTAAAAAAATGGCTGAATTTTGTATCGCCAAATACAATACGTGTAATAAACCAGTCGATGTAGCTGTTTTCGAAAATCACGACTGTTTTATGAGAACATCCGTTGGCGTGAAATTACGTGAAATACACGAAGTGCAAAGAAAGAGAGAACATTTCATGGGTTATTGATGAAATGGAGTCTGACTTGTTGCGGAAAATATGGAAAAGTTATACCTCCACATTGCGTCACCGACAAATGTCCACATATCCGTAATCATATTCAGACATTGATTTAATAAAATTATATTCTGATTGTAGACAATTTCTGTGTTTTATTTCAACTTTAAGTTTCTCAAGCTAAGTACGTAAAGCCTCCTCCTGTTGCAGTCGGTGTTTTTCGTACACATTTGTACGTGCACTTGTGGTCACACAATTACGTCAGTCTTCTGATCGCCCCGGGTTTCCAAAGTTTTTATTCGCCTTTGTAATTTTAACGATTTCTTTTTAAGAATATTTATTTCTATATCTGACAAAAGTAATTCCTTAAGTTCTCCTAATTTCAATCATTTTTGTAAAAAAAAATCTATTACTTCGCGATAATTCTCTTTGTTAGTTGGTCACATAATAAATCATTTTGAACTCTTGAAATTTATATTAAATATTTGTATTTTTTTTATTAAAGAGTGCTCTTGCAATAAGTTTGGTTAGTGTTTTGAGCCGATTTGTGTAAAGTTTTAACAAAACATAATCAGTAGTTTTGGGAAAATTCTTTAAGGGTCAAATAAACCACACAAAAATTTTAGATTTTTGGCAAACATGTTGAATGTTTGTGTGTTGTCGTGTACTTGCAAACGGAAAGAGTGTGTTTGTCAAACCGCTTGTGTAGTTTATTTGGCCCTTTAGAAGAAGAAATATTGGGTTGGAAACAATTAAGAAGTGACGGTATGACCAAATTTTTACTTGGTTACATACCTCAGAGAAATAAAATATGACTTGAAAAAGAATTTTAATAAATTTTAAACTGCAAAAATTACTCTAAAAGGGTGCAAGCTGCTGAAACCTTCTTTCTGGGGTGATGATAATTTTTAAAACGCCTCTGTCTCCAACCGTTTCCACGCAGTTCATTTTATTTCCTTTTGCATTCATTTTCGTACTTGTTGTTATTATGTTTTATTCTTTTTTTTTAAGTGAAGAAATGTCTTGTTTTGTACATATTTTGTTGTACACAAATCAGCCAATAAAGAAGGTTAAGCGATTGCACGTTAAAAAAATCAACTCTGATATAAAAATATTGATGAATTACAAATCATTTCTTTAGAAGTTACTTTTAAAGAAATGTAAAAAATGCATGATTAAAAGTTCTTCGTCTAAATTGGACCTTATTCGCGGACATTGTTATGAAGTAAATTTACAGACACTAATTTTAGAATATTTTACACCAGTGTAACTTACTTATTATATGCAGTTTTCAGAAAGTGACTGTTTCACTCATTATTTAATATACGATCGATCACGTTTGCAATTGATTTCTTTGTCAACAAAAACAATTTATGGTATCCTGAAGTCTCCGTAAGTCGAATTTTTTCTTGTATATTCGTGGTTCGAGTTATGGAAGCTCGACTGTACTTTATTAAAATTAAGCAAAGAGATTTTTTAAAGAAATTAAATATCAAGAAATCAAATTTAAAACTCAATCTCTGGCACACAGATTTTTTGACAACGGCGATTGAGTTTTCTTTCCGTAATTTTTATCACCTGTCAGACCAGACGCTGCCAATTTTGATATTTTATAAAATCTTTAATTTTTGCCGAGGCCTCCTCGACCTACAAGTGCAATCAGACTTCTTTGGAGAATGACATTTTTTTAAAATCTTTTTTTAAATAAGAAAATGCTGGAGTTATATGGAGTTATATCGAGAAAAATAACGAACTTTATGACCCATATCGTCATGTAAATATTACCCCAAATATATTGTTTTGTTAAAGCGGCAAAAGCATTTCCAGCGTCGATTTTTTACTATTTCAAAAATAACTTTCTTAAATAATTAACAAAATAAATCTGTTCTATTACAAGAAATTTAATTATTTTAACTAACTTAAAATATTTGATTTGTTATATTTATGCGTAATTTGTTGAACTGTTTAGGTTTATATTGAAATGAATTTTAAATAGTACGATTGAATAATTGATATTCCTAGTCACTAGTATCCACCGTCAAAAGTGGTAAAATCGAATAAAGAACGCTGATGAGATAGTATAAGGACCGCAGAAATCAGAACTGATCCGTTCTGCTTTCTCTGATGAATAAAAAAACTTAAAAATTAAAGTTGTGAAAAAGTCAATAAATTTAAATTTGGGCGCTTCGATAATTATTTTTTTTTGATATGTCGTAGTGAACTTTTTATCCTCATGCCAAAAGCTATCGACTAATCGATGGCACAATATCGAAAAAATTTTGTCCTTCCAAATCGGTCCACCCTAATGTACGAGTACATAGAAGATTTATTTAAACAATTTTTCATATTGATTTACATACATTCTCGTATATTTATGTACATATAATTTAAAAAATATTTCATTTGAATAAATTAATAAGACATAACAGCAAATTTTGTGTGTCTGATTGGGAATTTACAGAAATAATCCATATAAATATCTAGTAAAATTTCAAAAGGAATACAAAAAAAGTGTAAAGAAATTAATATAAAAATATGTGTATGTATATGAAATATATTTTACATCGTAGAAAGTGATCTCTATTCAGTTATAACAAGTTCTCTATATTTCAAACAAATTTTCAAAAAATTTATAAAAACCCATAATCATAGTATAATAATAGTATAATGTTTACCGTTCAATACTTCACAAACCGGATCAACTGATAGACAGAAGACGCCTTCTTCCAAAAATGCAATACTTGGAAAATTGGAAAAAACTGTGCATCTGCCAATAAAATGGTATTTATTTTCATATTCATTGGAGTTACGGGCGAAATGAGCGGCTTTTTATAACTAGATTCACAAGGTGAGCTGAGTAATTCGTCACAGAATTGAGGTTGTATATCATATTCCACAAAAAAGGGTATATATCTATCTATATTATTAATAGACAAACAGGTTTTTTTTAGATCCCTTTTACGGCCGTAATACTGAACTAAGGTTTTAAACGGGTTTTCACATAGATGTGCACAATCTTAATTTTATATAAATCGTTTGGATATTTTGGGAGCTGTAGGCGTTTAAAGTTGCTACTAACACATGCGCACTTATTACACATGCATGTATAAATCAGCTTCAACTTGAAAAATAAACAAAGTGTACATGTGTGTTTGTCCAATTTGTTTTTGCATATGCATGAGACAGATTTTTAAGTTTTTATTTAGAAATTTTTTGTTTTTGGATTTTATCTATCGTATGTATTTATGTAAATGTTTAATATTAATCTCTAGAATGCAGTCGATTGAGTCGACTAGTAGATAATGAAAACGCGAGTTTCTCTTCTGTTGAGAATACGAATTGTTTCTCCAGGTCTCAATATCAAGAGTAATACATAATTTACAATACAAAGAACTCCATTGTGGTACCAAAAAAATATTGTGTTCAACTGTCTGTTCTGCTAAAATTCGCCGTGGTCTATTTGTCGGAAACTCGAATATCTCTCTGCTACAAGTAACTAAAATGCAAGTTTAAAGTTTCTAGATAAAGTGCAGGTATTCCAGTTTCTATATGAAACATATAATTTGGCGTGTTACGATTTTTTTTCTAAATATCCCAAAACTATCTTAAAAATGTATGTATGTATGTGTACATACAAGTCCGGGGTCGCGGGTTCGGTACATTGAGTTAATTGTTCGTTCATGGTTAAGCATATCAGCTAACGATATGTAACGTACGAGTACACATTGAGTGACCTGAAATTTAAAAATGTATTTAAGCAGAAAAAGTTATTATTATCAGAGAGAAAGAGTTTTGAATTTAAGAAACTTTTTGTAAAAGCTTTTTAATAGTCCACGATATGGCAATATTGGTTCCTACTCACTGTTAAATTGAATAAGAGACACCTACATACGTATCGTCATATAAAATGCAAAGGGGCCTAACATCAGTTTTTATAATTTTACAGCAGAGTTAAAGAACTTAATTGTATGGTTTTCATCAATAACAGCGCATATCTAAAAATCAAATTTTCCCGGAGAATCAAAATAAGTTGTTTTTTAAGCTGCGATCTTAGTATCGAAAATTTGCAAATATTTTTTATACAATAATGTAGATTTAGATTACGACAATATTTCAATTAGTTTTCAGGCAGAGATAGCTTACCCACTTGGAAACCCAAAAAAAAACCACTTGGTTTTATTGGGCATTTTATTCGAAAAAACCCACCCAGTCGGGTTTTTTTAAATACAATTTACAAATTTATAAGATGGGACAATTTTAAATTTTTATTAACAAGAAAAACATTAAAGATAAATAAACACTTTGGAGCTGTTTTAAATCGACTGCACAAAATGACATAAAAAAATTACCAAATGTGCTAAATGTGTAAGTGTACGGGGAAGTTCTCACATTCGATATGGAAATGGTTTATACGATTGTTCGATTAACGAATTTCTGACGTTGAGCAGTGCTTGTTGTAATTTAAAGAAATTATTGATTTTCTTTCAGTCTAAATACAGTTTTAAATGAGTGATGTGTATTTTCATTCGACGAAAACGTTCCAAATTAAAACAATTTTAAATATTTATATTCACCCATATTCGACTTGTAGACAACGACATCACTTCAATGCAATACCAACAGATTGGGGCTTGTCTACTCGCTCTCGAGAACAATTTTGTGTTAGTGACAGTCTATTTCTGTTCTCTAAGGTCTAGAAAATAACATGAGCCTTTCAATAGTCGTCAGTTGTTTTCGACAACGGGTAGACAAGCCTCAATTTTTTGGTATTGTATTGACGTGAAGTCGATGTCGATAACTGGAATAAGCGGATTATTTTTGACTAAAAATGCAAAAGTTTATCTCAATGAAAAAAATATAATAACTGTATAGAGAAGTTATACTTAGGATAATTTAAACCCAATAAACCCCTACAAAAAACCCAGTGGGTGGGTTTTTTATTAAGAAACCCGGGTTTTTGCCAACTCTGTTTTTAGGACATATTTATTTATGTATCAGATTCCACAGGAATTTGAAATGAACCGTTTATTCTGACAAAATAAATTATGTCGATGTAAATGATTGGCGCAGAACGAATATAATGTCAGTTATGACCAGAAAAACCACAAAATAAACACACTAGTGATTGTGAATTGTTATTAACTGTGTTTTTTTTTAAAAGGAAGACATTTTTCAGAAAACCAATGTTTGTCAACATACTACGTTAGTGTTAAAACTTATTGAAAAAAAATATATGGAAGTTGATAGAAAATAAATTGATACAGGCCATGTTTTAAAAAATTTATTTTACCTTTTAAAAAAGCATTTATAATGCAACAATTTGGTATCATTAACTCGAAATGAGACAAACTCATGAAAATCACAGGATTACGCAAATGATTTTTTCAGGATACTGTTATTACACAAGTATAAATGATTAATTATAACCACAATAGTTTGCATTTCATGCAGTTCCTTAACTCTGCTGTAAAATTATGAAAAAATTATGACAGGTCCATTTGCGTTTCATATGACGATATGTACGTTTTAATAGTACTACCGGCTTTTGATTCAGGCCATTAAAAATATTTTATTTTACTTAGTACGGCAGCAGAGAACGTCCGTCGCCAGCTCTTATCAGACGAAAAACAAACTAAAAACGACACCAGAATACAAACAACCGTCAGATAGATAAAACTCTGCGAGTGCTGGTGAAATATTAACTAAATCGATAGAGTAATTGAAATTGAAATAATTTACCAAAATAAGCCAATAGTTATTCAAATTTTGTTTAAGTATAAAAAGTACAATTTCAATGTCGTATGAAAATGTGCCTAACAAATTGTTCTTTTTATTGGCGCTTAGTGTGGCATCAAACCACTGTCAACTTTCAGTTGAGTGCACGGTAAAATAAACTTTTGGAACTTACAAAATATATATATAGATATTTATTTTGTACTAAATAAAATTTTAGATTTTTCATTTGAATCAAGCACATATTCGTCATCATCGTCGACGATGTTTGCAACAGTTTCCGCAGGCCGAAATTGTAAATTACACCGATACACACGAAACACACTGTTTTTTGCACTGTTTTCTATATAAAATGGGTTTAATGGACTTAACAACACGAGGCTTAAATGTAAGTTTGTAATGAAAAATTAAAAATGCATTCGCTCGAGTTACAATTAAATAATAATAGAGCTGCAGGTTCATTGATATTTGGGAAAATATTAATGAGACTTTCGTGGAGGACAACTGTTTGGAAAGATTTGATTTTAGCGAACCTTTGAGTGGTAATTGCGGCGATACTTATCGAAAGTTAATGGAATTTCGTAACAATTGTTTGGAATTATTTGAATATACTTTTAGCACAAATATCGTTTGGGACTCACATGATGTAAGTACAGAAACACGCCCGCACTCATTCATACACAAAAAAGAAGAGTTGCAAAATAAAAAATATGTATTTTGCATTTTAAGCCCGGAAATAGTAAAAATATTGGACAATCGGCTACAGAATTTTGTGATTTAAACGAGGAACGACAAGATATGATTGCTAAAGAGAACTCACAGGATAATGAACTTTCCCTAATGTCCCTGTATAAAGATAAACTCAAATGTATATTTGAAAATATTCACTATTTGGATGCTTACGGCAGAGTTGATGTAAGTTGTTGCAAAATTAACTTTTTCTTAAATCTGGGACCAGTAATTTTTGGGATATATGTTATCCTCTAAAACGTTCTTGTAATTGAGGCTTTAAAACAGAGCTTAGCTGTTTTTGAATTGATTTGCCTTCACAAAAAGTGTTAGTTGGAATTAAATGTTGTTAATAAACTCGGTTATCTCGACCGTAATGTTTTTTAATCGCAAATAATGTTACCCCCTCCCAAAATGAATAATGATCCCTAATTTCTATTGTGCATAATTTCCATAAAGAAATTGAAAACTCGCAAATAATTAAAGTTACTCTGAAAATTCAATATTTACCGCTGGCTTGAAAATGCTCCAAAAGTTTCTTAAATCCACCTGAAAGAAACAAACAATTTATCTAAAGCAATCGAAACCCCGCAAAAAATCTAAATTGTTGAGAAAAATTCTAAATTTCGCCATTTAAAAGAAAAATTCGAAAATGCAACAGAAATGAAAAAAAATCGTAGTTAAAAAATTCTTGAAAAATTTAAAAACCTGCCAGAAAATTATAGCCGGCTCAACTGGAAATATGCTTTAGAAAAAGTGTCTTGTGAGCATTAAATATGCCTCAATATAATGTAAATATGCTTTAAATTTTTTTAAAGAAAGTAAATTAGCTTGTTTGTTTTTATTCAACAAAAAATTAGTAAAATTTTCATTTAAAATAAAAAAAAAACGAAAATAAACAAAACAAGAACCAAAACAACTAAATAAACAATAAATATAATTGTTAAAAAAAAGAAAAAAAAACAAAAATTATGCTGTTTTATGGATTAAAATGTTTATTTTGTCTTGTAAAGAGAAATAACAATAAGGCCTACCAAACACTTGGAGTCTTACATTCTTTGAGAAAGTGATGGTGAGCGAGTACATACGATGAATTTGGGAAGCTTAATTGTTTTACAACTACTATTGTGCGTTATGTTATTTTTTAGATCATGTTGCCTCTGGTGCCAAGAAGGCGAATGGAATAAGACGTAGATGCCGAAAATGTTGCAACATGTTTCAACTGGATCGGATTTTAAAACAGATTTACACATTTTAAACAAAATTTCATTAAAGCATCGAATTATGCTCTAAAATGTTCGAGTATATATTTATAATCCTTAAAAATTCCTACTAGGAAGGTAGTGTTTCAATAAGCGATCTACATCGATTTCTATGTGGTACTCCTTTTTTGCTTTATTTCAACTTTCCATAAATGCGAAAAATGTCGTAAATATGCTCTTTTGACTTAAATATGCAAAAATGATGCAAATAATAAAATATGCACTAACAAATCGATGCCAAAAATGCATAGAAATTTCCGAAACGGATAAATGTTTTTTTCTACCTCTATAGATTAGCACAAGAAAATATATGCAAATATATATTTGCAGTTTCACTAGTCCAATCGAAAATTTAAAAAAACATCGAAAATTTTCGGAAAATTCGATATTTATCAGAAATTAAAAAGCTTATCAAAAGATTCGTAAACGAAGCAGAAACTCAGAAAAGAAAATCGAAGTTACTCCGAAAAAGATCTAAAATTTTCCGAAAGTTCGGTATACAAACGACTTCTTAAGTGCAATAAAATATCCTTAAATCTACCAGAAACCCTCTTCAATCCCCACCCCCTCAAAAAAAAATCACAGTCGTTAGAAAAAAGTTTATATAATCAAAAAAATCTATATTTTAAAAATATTTGAAAATTTATTAAAAAATTTTATAATTAACCCAAAATCCATAACTTTAATAAAGTATTCGAAAATTCAGAATAATCGAGGTTACTATATAAAACCCATCAACAGTGGCAGATACCTGGAAACACACATGAACAATGATGATGGGGGTGTAGCGGCTCCCGAAAAACAACGTTGTTTCTGTTCTGCCGTGTAAGTTGAAATGAATTGATGTTAAAATTTTCCCTTGTTCCTGTGAAATATTGTTTCATATCCCATTCTTTCTGACTAAAAATGTTACGAAATTTAGCCAAAATAATAATCACTTTGGATTAAAAACCACTAAAACCAATAATGTTTAAAAAAATCGACAATTTTTCCGAAAAATTTCGAAAAAAATATAAAATTATTATTATAAAAATTCGGTATACAAAAGTCTTCTGAAGTGCAACAAAATATCCTTAAGCCACCAGAAACCGCAAAAAGTCGAAGTTAGTACGAAAAAAATTCGAAATTCAACACATATTCGAAAATTGATTACGAAATTTTATAACACATAAATTCCCTAAAATATTTGAAAGCTCGGAAAAACCGAAATTACTACATAAAACCAATAATAGTCCAAAAAATTATAATTTTTTTGACACTAGAAAGTTAACACGCAAATTCACCAGTAATTTCACTAAAAAATTTAAAAACTTGTTTAAAAAAAAACAAAGTTACTCCGAAAAACCTAGAAACTCTCCGAAACTCTCTCTCTTTTTTATATTCAACACATATTTAAAAAAGGCTCCAACTGTATAACATCCACTAGAATTTTCTGCTGTCAACGCGGACTTGGAACAAGTTTAAGTTATTCAGAAAAAATCTAAACTTCTTTGGAAATTTCATGAAGTTATTATGTTCTGTGGCTTAAGTTTCTAAGTCACTATGGATGCGTCTTGCAGCCATAATTCAAACTAGCTGTTCACGAAACCCTTCTGACAATAAAGTCATGCTGTCGCCGTCTATTTGGCAGATTTTTATGAATTTCCCGCAAATTTTTGTTGCATTAAAAGCTTTTAAAATTAAAAGGAAATGCAATAATGTTAAAAAGAAAAAGTTAAAAAAAACTAATTATTTATACATCTTATAGTTCTGCTTTTTACTGTATTTATCTTATTTAAATTAACTCAGGAAAACGAAATCAACTTGAGTTACCAAGAAGCTTCAGAAGATGCCCGAGCTACAGTGCGTGACTGTACCCATCGAGCCAACAGCAAATACCAACAGGATTATCTCGGAAACTCGGTTTTGGAGTTGCAAAAATGTTTGAAGGCTCAGAGTCCTGTATACGATAAAGTATTTAAAGTGAGAGATGAGATATCGAGACAATACTGACATTTAATGCATTGTGATTTATTCAATAAATTGTTATTATTATTATTATTATTTTGTTTTTATTCAACGAACATTGTATTAATTTTAGGCAAACAGTTCATATAAATATCAAGTATGATTTCCTTTCATTCAAGTCAAATCAAATCAAATCAAATCAGATATCAAATAAAGCAAAATTTGTGTAATTTAGTTTTTTCCTTTCTGTGAGAAGAGAAAATCGCTTTAGTAATCAGTTACAGAACTTGTAAGAGATTTCGTGGCTGCAGTTATATGATCGTCCAGTGGCAAGCACTCGTCCATAGAGGGATGGCGATATTTTTCCAAAAAGTAACAGGTCCCATTTCCGGCATTGAGAAATTCTTTGGGTAGACAAGAAGGATCCCTTGGCTGAAGGTCGAAATCAAAACCAGGATGCTTTATGAGCCATCTAAAAAAAAAGAGTTTTAAAATCGAGCTTGAAATTAATTACATATTCCAGCATAAACATGAAGAACTTACTCTCTTGTCGTTGGGCTGACATTAATTTTGCAAGCCTCACTGCCCGATTCAAACTTATTGGCAATAGTAACATTGTGACCGAACAGACAATAACGTGGCATTTTACGACCAACCACTCCCGCCAAAACGGTTCCAGTATGCAGACCAATACGCATTTTGATTTGCTCACCATCATGGGTGATTTGCCTGGAACAAGCGTCCACCATTTTTAAGGCCATCCAAGCCACTTTGTGGGCATCGTAGATGGAAGCTCGATGTAGACCACTGGCTACACAATAAGCATCGCCTATTGTCTCCACTTTATACACATCGAACATGTCGCAGAATTCATCAAAGTCCTTGTATAAACTTTCCAGCATACTGATGACCATGAAGGGTGTAGCACGAGAACAAATGCTGGTGAAGCCCACAATGTCACTAAAAAGTATAGTGACGTCAGGATATGTCTTTGCATCGATGCTGGCACCCAACCACAAACGCTCCGCAATTTCTGCTGGGAAAATTAAATGCAAAAGGCTAACATTCTTTTTGCGTTCTTTGGTAACCGCAGCATTCGCCTCTTCAATAGAACTCTTTAATTTATCCATACGCCTGCGCAAACCATCTTGAGCTCTGGCCTGTTCGCCCACTAAAATTACCTCGCGTGTAGCATCATGCAGCGGTATATCGGAAATGAAAAGACCATTGCAGGTCAAGCCATCCAGGCCATCCAGAAATGGGGAACCAATAAAAAGCAATGAATTTGATTCGGGACAATGTACCATTTGGCCTTTGATTTCCAGGCCCTAAAAATAAAATAAATTAACGAAAACCATTAAAAATTTTACTAAAACAATCACTACCTTTGCGGCGAATTCCTGTACATCCGGAGGATTTTTCAAAACGATTAAGAACGGCGTATACGTTCGACGTACAATGTCGCAAAAGTTCATGGTCAGGCCCATGGGACGCTTAAAATCGAAATATGTGACAGCCAAGCAGCCACAATCTGCCAAATACGGTTTATACAATTTGCTGAATCCTCGTCCTTAAAATATCGGAAACATTATTTAAACTTATAACTGCAAATGGTCAACTTCGGTAAATACCTAACTGCACTAGTTCCAATTCTTTGTTCATGATAAAATGCCAGGGGAAAGCTTTGCAAAAGAAGCTGGGACTCATAGACAAATCGGCCGCACTAGTTGAGATGGTGCGTTGCGTGGGCAGCTCTTCTGCCACTTTGATGACTTGTGACTCTCTAGCAGGACCATCTTTCGCTAATGAGAACAAATAACGATAACGACGACTATCTCCCTCCACAGGTTCAATTTTGATATTGACCTGCACATTAAACAACATCCTTGTCAAGGCCTTCAAAGAGCCCAGCAATAACCAAGCAATAACAGGACGATCGGAGGTGAAAACAAGCTCACCATCTCCAGCACATACAAAGCCCGTATCGCTGCAATCCTCTTCCTATAAAATTATTATTATTAGTAATAATTTCTTCGTGTTACACTTACATTGCATATGAATGTATGTTGTACGTATTTGAAGATTCAGACCTCTTGAAATTTCAGCACATCATACACTCCATCCAGAGAACCCAAAAACTCTTGCAGTTCTGTACCCAAACAACGAAAAGCTCTCTCTATAATTCCCGTACAACACGACGATATCAGCTCTTCTCCTAACAGCACTAATATTTCGCTGGCACTTGATTCGTCCATTTCCAAGAGAATGTCTTGTATGTCACCCAGATAATCATAATGGGGTATTTTTTTCAACGTATCTAAATCAATGCGTCTAAAAGCAAAAAAGGAGTTCAAGTTTAAATTTAAATTGCGAACAAATATCGGCAGAATTTAATGTATTTTAGGAAATCTCACTACTTCAAATGCAGTTCCTTTGCCAAAGTGCTAAATCTGGGTTTTTTAAATGTGTGTTTCGGTAAAAACGCACTTTAGTAAATTCAAAGAACGTTCTTTTTCGATCAAGTTTTGTCTATCAAATTTCAATATACTCTCACTTTTTTACTAATACACTCATACTTTTAAAACTTGATACGAACTTGCTTTTGAAATTCTCATTCCATCGAGTGTTTCAATTTACTGCCGCAATTTCAAACTAGTAATTAAAATCAAATAATCAAATATGTTTGTGGATAAAATTAATAAGTCTAATAATGATGTGTGATGTATAGAGCAACCATTTGAAGCTGTTTAATTGACGATGACATTAAGAAAAATGAAATTGCTTAAAAATTGCGTGCAGTCTACGTCACAGCTAACAATTTAAATGAATTTTGATAAGCAGTACGTGTGTTAAACTTGAAAGAAAAACGTGTGAGCGTGTGGCTGCAGAGTAAAATAAAAATTTTGCAAAAAACAATGTGTGGGGAATTCTATTTGAAAGAGGAAGGAAGGTAACACAAATTTTAAATATTTTTTTTTGTTGTGAAATATCGATATTTTTTGTGGAATTAAAATTTTCCTTTTTATTTATGAATTTTTATTTAATTGTAAATTTAAATTTCATTTTCATTTATTTTTTTAGTAAAATTTAAGATCCTTTATAGTAAACTTTATTCTATTATTAATTTATATTGATGCGAGCTTAAGTCTTAATTTTATATTGAAACTAGCTGCGCCCCGCGGTGCTAAGCGTTATCCCATAGGAACTATGCATTTATCCGGGATAAAAATTTGCGTATGTCATTTTCTAAGCCCTAAACTACCACTAACTATGTAAAAATTAATGTTGTTGCCATGAAAAATTAAAACAAATCTATCCCACGAGAACTATACGTTTTACCGGGATAAATGTGCAATGTGCTATTCCAGACTATAATTTATATCTGTGAAAAATTTCATTTAGATCCGTTCCGATTTTCTGGCGTGATTGGGTAACAAACATCCATCCATCCATTTAAACTTTCCTATTTATATTAGTTAGAGATTAGATAACAAATTTAAGGAACGTAGCGATAAATAAATTATTGGTTTTGCGCTTGAGACACCCGATACCAAAGAAATGAGTGATGAATAGGTTCCTATCCTCACTGCATCCACAGTTAATGAAGAATTCCAACTGGCAGCTAAATTGGACGTTCATTTTCACAAGCATCATCCTAATGAGAAAATTGTTAATGGGTAATTATCGTGAATTACATAACAGTCTTATCGTGAAACCCATCCCGCCATTTTATGTGTATGTGGATAAATATTCTATATGTTTTTAGACGATTTCTACGTAAGTTTTCGAGGACCATATCTATCGCGGGAAAACAGTAATAGATGTATGTAGTTATAAAAACCAAAAACAGCACATGCAAATGTCCCAAGTACAAGAAAAATTGGATCTGCAGTCGGAGTTTTTTTGGCTTATGATTTGCTGGAGTTTTCAAAAGCAAACTTATCGAAACTGTATCTGACATATCGGCCTACAATATGGAACGCCAAGTTCTCTGGGCCGTTCAAGCTAAACAAGGCCACACATAGATTGTTAAGTCGACTTCTCTACCTATAAAAACCCTGAATATACATCTGCATACCATATTTAATTGGTTAGCAAACGACAATTGTAGAAATTACAAACGTAATGACAACTTATACTTACGGGTGGTCATTCTGAGAATAAACTTACAGTTTTGAAATATTTGGCCAGCTTTGATTGTATTTCGAAATAAGAGATCTTACAGCGGTATTTAAATCCTCATTCTTTAAATAAAAAATAAATAAATAAAATATGTTTCAATAAACTTGTTAAATATGTTTGTAAAAAGTTAAAATTTATACCGAAGGTGCTGTTAAAAGTTGTATGGCCATTTGCAGATGGGTTAAGGTTAGTGCATCACCTGGTTGCTCTTCATCCTCCAAGGTCCAATTGGCAGAGGTTTCTGCCGCCACTGAGGGTTGACGTGACAATGAATCAGTGCGACGGAAATAAGGACATGCCATTGTAACAGTTGTCAAAGGATAAAATGTCTATAAGAGCCTGCCTTCCTTTTGCCAAAGCCAGCCAGATAGCAGCAGGCAATAAAATCTGAAAAGAATGAAAAGGAAATGAAGAAGTGCAAAAGCACAAGCACGTTGTGAAAAGAAAATCTAATAGGACAATTGAAAATATACTAGGTATTAAATGAATAGTTAGTTGGAACTAAAATGTATATACATATATGTGATATGTACATATTAGGGTGATCGACTCGGGTTTTCAACCGGTTTTTTAAACCGGATTTTCTACAATACGATTGTCGCTTTTTTCAAAATGTTGATTTTTCGAATGTCGAATAGTCCTGTTTTTGTTACAATTAAAAAACCGGCTCACTTAAATACTTTTCGATTTTTATATTTTTAAAATAAAATTACTTTTTACTAAATTAAAACTGAGACGAATGTTTTCTTTTTCTGTTGATTTTCCAAGTATTCTTTTTTCAATGTAAAAGTTCCAGGTGTTTTTTGACTATGGCAAAATAAATTGGCGTTGTTTCGTGCAATGTATATTAAACTGCATATTTGAAAATCATTATTTAGTTTTCTTGACGTTTTGCTTCATATTTTATATAGAGACATCCATTGCAGACCAAAAACGAATAAATGAACGTCACCTAAAAGCTTTGAATACTTTAATACAATATCTCTGTACTGGAAAATTCATCAAAAGCGAGAATTTTATTAAATACTCTTTCATAAATGAAACAAAGGAACTCGCCGCGTAACGACGTAACTGCACTTTTATTTAATTTAAAGGAGAAGCTAAACACGTTATATAGAGACTTATTTTACTTTTGAACAAGACAACTCAACACTTTCTTATAAAAGTGTATGTAGTTACGCCTTTTCGCATTAAAAAATACACTTTTGTTTACTCCCGTTTGAATTTCTGCCATAAAGGGTCTGTTTTTGATCTTAGGAGTCTAAGATTTTCCGTGAACATGTAGTTTGACGAACCATAATCAATCAAAAACTCTATGATATGCTTAATCTTTAATTTTTATATTATTTTATAGTATTTACATGAACTGCTAACTCTGTTTTAATAAAGCAAATAAAAATCTAAACTTTTCTTAAGAAAAATGAACCGGTTGGCCGGTTTTCCCTGAATTTTAAAAACCGTAACCGGTTTTTTTAATTTCAAATATTCGAACTATTCGAAAACCGGTTTCTGGAAAATGTCGAATAATTGTTCACCCTAGTACATATGTATGTACATACACATGTATGAATAATAGAGAAAAGATAAGTGCTGCAAGGAAAGTACGTTTACAAGTGGATTTTTTTTCTTTCAGTTACAAGTTCAAAGCAAAAATGATGCGATCATATTTTTTAAATATTATTTTCATACGAGTATTGTAATGCAAGGATTTGCTATTTTCATAAAGGTTTTCTTCTTCAACAATTTCACTCAACATGCCACAAATACTGGAAAATGCAAAAACTTTAAAGGAAATTTAGTGCACTAAGCTCATGTGCACATGTATGTCTGTATGTATGTACACACATATATAAAATTTAAGGATACACACACAATACATAATATACGTTTTCAGAAAATAAAATTTTAATTGTTTTTTAAAAACTTCACTTGGCTTTCATATCATAAATATTTAAATACTTTTATTAATAGAGTCGTCCGTTCGTCTACTTACATACTTTGTTTTTCTATGGTTAATCTGTTGTTTATTTTTTATTCCTGCACCTTAATTATAGCACTTTTCTTTAAATACATGTTTCTTTTATTTCTTTAAATCCTCGAAATGTCGTCTTAGTCACTTGCCAGAAGTACAGGAACTAAAGGAACATTTGTGTCAATGGATTTTATATCCAATTATGTCTGCCACATAATAAAAGTATAGCTTTCACGAAGCTTTTTAACTGTAAATATAACAAATAACTGTTAAGCGCAAACTCTATGCATATTGTCAAGTTTAGTATAAAAGCTTTCTTGGAAAGCTCATAATTTCTTTCATTTGTATCGGGTTTGTTTTCATTCTGAAAGTGAAATGTAATAGCAGAATAAACACCTGTTGTATTGTTTATATGTTTTCGCTATTCGTTTTCTTTTACACTTTTGTATTTACTTATTTTCGTTAAACCATTCTCTGTTTGTTTTTATGTTTTGAAAAACAACATTTAAGAGATGATACGAGGAGAATATCTAAAGTTCAGAGTTGCCGGAATGATGATTGTTATCATAAGTGTATGTCCCCCTCTAGACTTGTAATTTTTGTTGCTGCAATTTTTTAAAATTCTGCTTTTGGAATTGCGTTATTGTCCACATTATGAAAATCTAGTTTATTTTCTATTCTTCTTTATATTTGTAAAAGTTAAAATTCATTTCATACAAAAGTTTGTTATATTTCACACAAATACACCTACAGGCTACTTCAAGCTGACAAGTGTGATTTTTAAAGCAAAAAAAGAATTCCAGAGCACATGAAACTGTGTACCCCACCTCCCAAACTTCTCACCACTCTCACCAATAAACTCAAGAAATGCTGCAACGAAAATTGCAAGTCTAGACGGGGACGATGATATATTTTTGAAAAAGAAATTAAAATAAAAAAGTACCTCCTAGGCAGTTTTAATACAAAAATGTCTACTAAGTTGAATGATCAGGATAATATTAAAGGACGAGCTCAAAGATTTTCTTGAGTTGTTCAGTGCAGTAGTAATTTATTTGTTATTTAGATAAAACAATATTTCGAGGAGTTATATTAAAATATAGTCGTTTTTCGGCTTAACGAACTTAATTGCTGTCAGGCTTGTTCGTTAAAGTGAATTGTTCGTTATATCCAGTACTGAATTAAAAATGAATAGTGTCGTCTATTTTATTCAAAACTCTAAATATTTACAATATTTTTTAAATATTTTATTAAAATTATAGTAACTTAAAATAAATACATATTTCATTAAAAATTATGTATAAAGAAAATGAAAAATTCATAAAAACACTGTAATACAAAAGCAATTTATTTTGAAAATTGTTTACACACACAAAGTCTGTTTTCTTGGAATGGACTTCTTATTGAAACTCTCTCAAAAGCAATAAATTTTTGCTACTAATATTGTTTTGTTAAGCCGATTTAATAAAAACTTCTAATTGCTTAATGACATCTTTCTTTGTGTTTCATTTTGGGCTCTAGAATTTCTGTTTCATCAAGCTGTTTATCATTTTAAAAATTTTATTATCGCATTCATCATCGGTTAAAGGTTTATTTTCAACGCATCTATTTAAATCATCAGCTGATATATTTTACATATTTTCGTTAAACCGAGTACAAAATAAAATATTTGTTCGTAATATAAAGTACTCAGTAGAAAATATGTGGGTGTTCGTTAAATATGATGTTCTTTAAATCGAATGTTCGTTAAATCGGAAAGCTACTGTAGTGTCATCTGCAAATATACAATTTATTTAGGAGGGTGAAAACTCGTTTCTAATTGGTGCTTTTTATGGGATTTGCTTAAATTTAGCCTTTTCAATTTATATTTTACTTTTTCCCAAAATTAATATTTTACATATTCAATAAAATATTAATTGTGTTATTAAAAACAAATTGAAATTGATTATGGAGGGATATAGCTAATGCAGATCATCAGTGAACCTTTACACACTTGGGGTAAAAACCTTCGTTTCATTCTGTCACTTTTAAAGTTTTGGAGAATCCACATTCCACAAATTCGACAGGTTCTTGTATTATTGAAAGATTGAGTGTGTAAAACTTTAGTAATGCGAGAACGACACGATGTGTTTGCAGATAGAATGTTTTAAAGACAGGAAATGTTTTTTATGAAAGAGAGCTGAATCTTGTGAACAATAAAAAACATTGGCTTCCCACATGTGTATTTCCGCTTTAACAACAAATGCTCAAAATAGAAATAAAAATAAGTGCTGAACCCTCCAAACGCGGCTCGAGCCAAGAATTAGCTGATTTATTTGAGTTTCATAGAAAACTATCAAATAATGAAATCTTATTGTTGATGCACATTTTCAAGAACTGTGAATATCCTGAAATCAAAGTTGTGGTTATCTGGAATATTTTTCATGTACAATTTCCGATGTCAGTTGAAAAATCAACGTATTACGTACGACGGATCTATGTGCCTCAGTCTGTAATAATTAATGCTTTTCTTAAAAAAAGCTCTGTCTCTAAAATTTTCTAATTTTGTTTTTAGAAAAAAAGTGGAAACGTAGATTTATTCTAAAAATCAGACTGCTGATATTCAAAAAAATTAACGAAAAAGAGAAAATGTTTTTTAAAATAAACACAACTAAAGACAAAAATCAGTAAATTTATTATTTATTTATTCATTTATTAAAAATTTACTGATAAATAAAATTATAAGCTAATCAGCGTAGCAATAGCAACTTAGACCATCAGTTCCTAATTATGTAAATGTGCCCATACATATTTGAGATTTAAAATTTTTTATTATGTTTACACGAGTATTTATAGTTGTATTACACGGAGTTGTTTAACGAAATAGATTTCAAATATTTATTTATTATTGCTTTGTTTTGATTTGTGGGATCGGCAAGAAGTTGAATCGTGTCATTGTTTTCCAAATAGTGAATCCTTTGGGTAGAAAATAAAGATCATTCTGAACTTGTTGATTTTTCTTGGAATTATAATATTATAAAGAATAACATCATTGTTTTTCTTAATTCATAACTTTAAAACTATTTATATTTCTAGCAATTTAATATAATTTTAGTATCTTGTTTTTAGTCTGTAATGATTATGTCCATTAACTAATTTTTAAATAAATGAACAAATAATTGGCGAATTTAATAAGCAGGCATGTGAAATTTTTGTATGTCGTACGCGGAGCCTTACATTTTTGATGGGATCTAATCTGTTGGTTCTTGTGTTTTTGTTGATGTAGTTCCGGAGTATCTCCTATTTACTTTCTTGTACCAACCAGATTTTCTTTGATAGATGTTATCTTTAGGTCTGTACTGTGTTTTTATGTAGCTAGATATATCTTTGTGATTAAAATTATGCGTTGTAATTAAAGGAGATCTTAAAAAGTTTTTGGTTATAATGTCGGCATATTTATTTATTTCCCGGGATGTTGCAGTGGTTAGGAACCCATATTAATTTTATTGCAGGATATCGTTTGATTATGGAGTTACCAATTTCGGTAGCGTAAAAGTATCGTATTATTATTGGTGACCAGTAAATTGTATTGGCTACTAGAGACAAAATCGAAACTAAGTTTAAGCAATAAACTGATAATCTACAAGGATATACTAAAAATTTTTGGGATATACGGAATTATGCTATGGGAAACAGTAAGTAAATCAAACACCGATATTCTTGAAAGATGCCGGTTAAAAACTTTAAAACTAATTACAGCAGCGCCTTGTTTTATCACAAAAAAAAATATTCGTAAATATTTAAATTGTCTGGCTGTTGCACTATTACACGACAGCTGTGAAGCACGTAAATTGAAGCGAGTTCATGTGTTTGACTTGCCTTTTAGAGGGTAGTTTTCTCTTTGTAAATACATGTTTACATATCATCCTTCCGATGTTATCTTCATTTGTATCACAAAATAAAAAAAGGAAATAACACCGCTTGCACTAAAATCTCAAGACTTGACAAGTCAAACCTGACGTATGTAAACCGTTTCTAAGATCTAGAACTTGTGCTACGGAAGTAGTGCAAGTCCGGATCATCTAATAATTTTTTTTTGTATATAATATTGGAACTTTAGACTCAATTTGCCAAAGAAATTTTTTTTGATACTTGAAGATAACTTCGGGGCGACGATATGTACTCGTATATAATTTTTACATAAATGTAATTGTACATGTAAGTCCATTGGGACCACATAAATCCTGTTATTTACTATTTAAGTTGCCACATTTGCTTATTATCTTATAGTAGATATATTGCAAATAAATAAAGAATAAGAAAAAAATGATTCGGTTGAAACCATTTTCTTGACAATGCTACGCAAAGAAAGAAAAAGGAAAATAAATTTATTTGTAGATCGAAAAGAAGACACGTAGAAATTCAATTAATTTTTACTATCAGCATTATAAATTATTGATTGCAAAATTTTTATCAACAGCATAGATACTGTTGAAAAATTCAAAACAATTTTCGAAGCAAAAAAAAATTTTTAAATAATAAAAATATAGTGATGACGATCCATCAATTTTGTATTTTTATCTTGAGATCGCCCAGTAAAAATGAATAATTGCCGGCAATTGCAGATTCTTTTTTCTAGTTTCTAGCATATGAAATTCATAAAATTGAATTTGTTTTATCTACATATTAAATTTTTAATAAAATTTTTGGAAAAAATCATTATTTAGTTTACGGAAGGCTTTCTTTTCAAAGCTTCTGGCAACACTGCACCATGAGTAAATATCGAAATATTAAACAAACTCTCATACACATTTGATAAAGATTCCAAAGTAAGATACAAATTTATGGGGCTGGTGGTTTGGTTGGAAGCCTGGGCGAAGCGTCATGAAGGGAGATGAAAGTGGTTTGTTTGAAAGCAAACTAAAATACAATTGAGTCTGCCTCATATGTTGTTGTTGATTAAAATTGAAACTGCTCAGTTTCCAGCTCTCTTTCCATATTTTGTGTTTAGAGAAATAAAATGTTCAATACACCAGCTAATTACCGTCAGTCTGCTGTTTGTAGCCAATTAGGCGAGTTGTTCGGTTCTCTGCTTTAAAGGTGTAATAAAATACTAAATGAAAAGTTTATGCCTAAAAATTAATTCCGAGATTTATTTTCATTTTAGTGTTCATTTTTATTTGCAACGCACAAGTCCAAAGAGGCTGCACGGAAAATGAAGCCTAATTATTTGACGGACATTAAACCGCTTGTAAGTCTTCATTTCACCGCTCATCGCTCACCACCCCCATTCATTGGAAAAAGTTCAAAGTTTTGCCTTTGTTCAATTTATATTTTGATTTATTTCATTTCTGCATTCACTTTATTTACTTCCTGTTTATCTTTAAGTAGCATTTTTATTGTTATCACTTCGCATTCTTTTCTTTTTTAATTAAGTTCTTTCATGTCTTTCGAATTCATTTACGCCATTCATCCATTTGATTTACATTCATGTAGTCCTTGCGCGCCCTTTTAAGTGTTTGCCAGTCGAAATGTGTATTCTTTTTTCGTTTGTCGGTTTGGCAAGTGCCCTTGACCTTGGCTATCTTCAAAATGTCTATTTTTAGTACAGAAATACGTTCAAAAGCGTAAAACGTTGTTTGTTTGAAAAGCTTTATTTTTTTTATTTTGTTTTAATACATTTTGTGTTCGAATCGAATGTACACTTTAGATGTTTTAAATAGTCGGTTATGTTTGTATGATGGGAATGAATTTGGTGGTTTAATCTTATCGGTGTCTGAGTGATTTGTATTCAATAACAAACACTTTGCAATGCAAAGCCAAAAATAAAGAAAGCACTCTTGCTAAATTTTGTTTAAGCTTTTTTCTAATATTTTTTAATGCGATTTTTCTGTATTTTTATACTCTTCATTTTTAATTTGTATTATTTACGCTCGGCTTCATTTTATAGACCAACTTAAATTAGCGCGTTAAGCGTAGTGTTTTCAGCTTTTACGCTGAAATTACTTACTTAAATAAGAACATCAACGCTGTGTCATAAGCAGTAACTCTTAACTTATTTTGTTTAATAGAAAACACAAAATATAAATAAAAAATTTAGATAAAACCGCTAGATTGACTTAAAACTAGCTAATTTGCCATTACTTTGTATCAGTAAGAGTTATTTTGCAGCCAACTTTACTACTTAACGCGCTGTCAAAATCGCATTTTCCAATTGAAAGGCATTGACGCCGCGCTATTTGTGTTTGCTTCATACATTTTGTGTGAGCTTGCGAATTTTTGACAGATAGAAGACGCTTGACGCGCCGTCTTGACTGGCAATCAATTCATTGACATATATTGCAGCAAATGTGAAAATCATATTATGTCCAGTGAAGACGCAACTTTTTCGTACTTGGCAATAATTGCGGCAATAGTTGTCAACAGTTTTTCGTAGACAATTACTGCGAACATAAAACGTCATAAACCGTTTGACATTTCTAAATAAAAGAAAAATAGACGAAGAAGAAATATTTTGTCAAAAAATTAAGTAAATTGAAAGATGTTAAAAAGGCAAATTAAAAAGAAAATCTTTAATAATATACATAAAAATGCAAAATTTAATTTATTTCAGGATGAGTTTTACAGATGAAAATTTTAAGTCTTTCAGTATTTTCTTCTTTGTTAGCGAACCATTGCTTTAAAATTTTGTAAATTGTGTGTTAACATAAATACGATTACCCATAGCAAAGCAATATCAAGCAATAAGTAATATTGTTGCGTTAATCTGCCGTCGTTATTGCTTTATTGCCAGTCAAGACGGTATCTATCTTTGACACGACCAAGTATAATTTTCGTAAATAATAGCAACATCAGTTTTTTCTTCTTTTGAATAGATTTTTCAAGCTTCCAATAAATTTATGAAATTTCTTTAAAATTTGTTGGTGTTGCGGTGAATTTTGGTATCTTTTCGAATTTTGATCAGCCTTTTTAAAATTATTTAAATTTTAAATAGTTTATTCTATTTTTCAAACTTTTTAATTAATTGTAATTAATAAACCAGCAAAATGGGAAACGAACTCTGAGTATTTATATTTCTGGTGAGCCATCAGAGAAGCGTACCAGCTGTCAATCTGTCAGAGAGTGTAAATGACCCAAAGAGCAGAAAGTTGTCTGTATAAAATGTTGGTTTACATCTTCATGAAATTGGAAATTTAAATATTTTTCAATTTATATTTTTGTTTCCGTTTTTGCACTTTTTAATTAATAAATTTTGAATTTCTCGTAAATTTGATTAAATTTCTCAGTCGTGATTTGTGTGAATAGTTTTTCGTCTTCATTAAAAAAAATATATGAAACCAAAGATCTGCCTCTCTAAATAATCTAAAATTCTCGGCTTACATAAATACACACATTAAACTTAAAGTCATTGCCAAATCTAGCCTGCCGCTTAAATAATTTAATCCTTTTTAATAGTTCTATAACATAAACATTTACTTTACAGTTTACAACTGAAGGGCCAAAGTTGATGCCATTTTTTGTTTGTGTAATTATATATTTTGTTTTTGTGCGCGATCCCAATGGTGAATTATGGACAACTATATTGAAGCCTGCTCCCATAGTGTGTCTAATGATGTACATTGTGTTAAACGGATTTAATTTAACGAACAAGTAAGTTTTACCTGCAGTTATTTCGGTTACAAAGTTTTTTAACTTTATTTTTAGCTACAGATACTCCCAATTAATTTTACTGGGTCTAACATTTTCATGCGGAGGGGATGTTCTCTTGAACATAGATCACTTTGCTTATGGCATGGGCTTATTTGCTTGCGCTCAAATATGTTACATATTGGCATTTGGCTTTAAGCCCTTTAACTGGTCCATTGCTGTACCTTTGTATTTGGCAGGCGCTGCATGTGAGTATTTCCATTTTGTGATGCTTTTGCAGACATTTACTCATATTTTTGATCAGTTGTGGTCACCGTTTACAAGGATTTAGATCAGGTTTTATCAATAGGGGTTCCTATTTATGTTATGCTCTTGCTGACAATGTGTGAATGTGCCTTAGCCCGTGCCGTTGAGAATAAATGTTTTCTCTGCACTTTTCGTGCGATTGGAAGTATTTTCTTTGTCATTTCAGATGGTTTGATTGGTGTTGATATGTTCCTTATTAGAGTGCCCAATGCCCGGGTAAGTTTTTAATTTAATTTTTTTGTTTAAACTTAATCTGCTTTTTATTTTCTTGGTTTTTGATTTTCTCTTCTTAGATTTGGATTATGTCCACTTATTATTTGGCTCAGTTTGCTATTGCTTTAAGCCAGGCCAATGAGGGTACGAAGCAGACATCCTCAAAATCTTTCAAGGGGCCCAGTGCCCGCTGACAGGCGAAATCTAAAGACTGAATCTATCTGTATATATTATATTTGAACTTATTTATATCAACCTTTATAAAGTTAAACGTCTTATCCACCACTTGTAACCACAGTACTTCCATTTGTTGAAATATCCATTTTTATGTAACCTATTCTTGTTGACTAGTTTTAGATAAGAAAATATCTATCGTTTATTAAATGCATTTATTGAGGTATTACTGTAAATAAAAATGAGTTTAAAAAAGTTATTCGTGTATATGAAATTAATGCTTGTATTTTCGAATTTAGAATTTCATAACTTCGTTAAAAAAGGTCGTCTACTCTAAAAACTTGTAAAATTAAAATTTATCTTCAAATGTGGCAACACTGGCTGCAGTTTGAATTTTTAAATAAAAGCACAACATTGAGATTTTCCTTGGCAAATAATAATAATGATAATAATAATTATAAATAAATTCCGAATCGCATATGGAGCACAGAACCCTCCATATGTGGGTAGGGTCAACCTCTAATTTTTAGCTGAATCGTATTTTAAGTGTTTGCTGTTAAAGCGGCTAAACAAACCCTGTGAATATTTCCAGTGTATATTACGTTACGGAGCATTACGTAATGTCACATATTACGTAAAACATTACGTAACGTAACAAGTAGACATTTGTAATGTTACACTATAATTTTTTTTAAAATAGGCAATGTTCATAAAATAAAGCTTAAAGCTGTTAAAAATTAACACTTTTTACATATACACCCTTTAATTTTTAAATTGAATTTTATTTGTCATACATAATTGTTAATAAATCGACAAAACACACCCAGTGAGAATTTTCAATGTCTATTGCTGTTCAAAATATACCTCTTTACGTAAAAAATAACACTTATTGTCTATGCAGCCTTTGCTTTGAATGAGTTAGTTCACTTTTCATTATTTGTGGTGCACTCCCTTTGGGAATATCAAGTGTTTATCTATCACGGATCACAAGTTACAGTTCTCGATTGAAAATAAACATATCCTTTGCCGAAAATTGGCGTTAGCCTTATCCGGTTGCAATGGCATTTGGGAGAAGCTAAAAAATGCCTAAAAATTAAAAAAAATATATACATTATGCAATCATAAAACAATTGAAAAAAATACATAATACCGAATAAAAGCACATCTTTTTCATAATTTTTAGTACATACAAACACAATTTTAATATCAACAGAAAATGCAAGCAAAAAATACAGATGCTTAAGTTTTTCTCATTTGTTCTCGAAATTTTCGTAAAAATGCTCCAGTTGGTGTGTAAGAAAGAAAACGTTAAATTTGTAAATATTTTAACAAATCGTCAATTTAATGAAAACATATGCTTACAGATCTGCACTGTAGTATAACATTTAATTAGTTTGTCTACTCGCCACCATATATAAAGTGGCGCTAACAATTTCTTATGTTAAGTAAAATAATCGCATGAATTAATTTACGTGTCAACAGGAATGTGAGAGGGGAGTTTTCCAAATGTTAACATCATACCAAACCGTACTAGAGTGGACGTCCAATAGAACGATTTACATACATTTACGTATAATGTCAGGCCTCTTCGTAATTTCGTACCATAAAATAATTTTTTTTATTTAAAACAAAAAAAAAACTTAAAAAATATTGAAATTCAAAATCAAAATGTGTTAAAGTCTACATTAATGTATAATGTGTAATTAATTGCAAGAATATGCTTATAGTAAGCACGCACATGTAATATTTTCAAGAGGGTTCCGTTTTGATTTTTCTACAATTGTTACGATAACCTTTTTCAATATATTTTCAATACTTTTTCAAGCTTAAGGCTTACGTTTGTAAGCTTATTATAATATTTCCCTCAAGCCATTTGGCATGTTGGGTTTGTTCATACACGCATACATATGTATGTACATATGTATGTATGTAAATAGATAGATAGATATGCATAAAAACTTACAGTAGGCTTATAAACCGCTTTAAAGCAAAATTCACTAAAGTTAAATTCATAAATTATTAATAGGGTTTTAAACGATTAATAAAGCATCTATAAAATCTGAAATTTTATTGTTGGTTTTACCCTTCTTTAAACTAAAAATAAAATGACACTGCCATTTTGATATTTTGTTAAAATACATGTGTAGATTTTATCAAAACATTTTTCGTAAAAATTATTAACAATTTGTGACGAAAAAATGATTTATATAATAGTATGGAATCGATAAAAACAATTCTCCTAACAGGAAAGTGCTATTTATACAAAAAAAGAGAATTGACTAACAAATTCAAATATTCACAGACACTTTAGCTCAGACATCAAATTATCGGAAACCAAAAGAGTACAAGGAAAGGGCAAATCCATTCTCCATCCCAGATGACAATTTAAAGCTAAATATCGCTTTAAAAATCTACTTTTCGCAAAATTGTGGATTTAGTAAAGGAAGACCTTGTGTTGGATAGCAGAAAAAACCCGAAAATTTTTGGGACAATAATTCTAGACTCCGGGTCACCAACTTAAAGCAGTACATTGAAATATAAAACAAAAGTAATATACAAAAATTTTCTGGAAGTTCTGCGAAGTTGCACTTAATAAAACGAATTGTTAAGAAAAATTATTTATTGTTTGATTTGAGTTCTGTTTCATTTTCTATAGAAACCTTTACCACAAATTCAAGCAAACAAAAAAAAATATAAATAAAGACAATTTAAGGCGCTACTTTAAGATTTGTTAACACACAGAGCTAGTGAAGCAAATATTTATATTTTCGCTCCTAAAAGTATGCTTCAAACATGCGACTATAAAAATAATAAAAACCTCTAATAGTTAAATTGGTCTTATTGAACATTTATGAATATTGTTTCTTATTATTGGTTTATAAAACAAAAAGTGGTTAATAACTAATGTGAATTGAAAACTTAAAATAAATAATTTTTTGTAAATAAGGCCGTAAAAGTAGAAATAAATATATTTGGTAAAAAAGTCGGCATTGACGTGTTTTGTATTGTAGTTTAATTTCTACTGCTTTTTCTTGAATAATTCTCAATAAAATGTCTTCGAGGTTTCAATATTGTTGCAGTATCCCATTGAATGCATGAAGATTCCCATTTTTGGCAATGTATTCGACGGAAATACCGTTAGATCATCATCGGTGTCTCCGCTCAACTTCTTCATTTTGGTTTTCAATATTCCATATTTTTTTTTAATTCTCCAGTTCCTATTCTGTATACACACATATATTTTATTATTTTTCTAAAAATAATATAAATAGAAAATATTGTCGTTTCTATAATCAATTGAATTTAAGAAGATTGACTGATTAGGCCAAAGCTTCCGATCCTAGAGTTGGGGCTGGCAACGTACCGCTGGCCGGCTAAATACAGTTGAGTTTCAGCGACTAATTGTTATCGGAATGTCACATAGTTTCCAGAGACGCGTCTGTGTTAGTATACACTCTGGATACACAGTAATGTGCACCTTCTCATTTTAGCTGCCATCAGATGGATGTTTGAATGATATTACCAGGGATCACTTGGTCTAAGACCGCAAGTCGTGATATGCTTGGGGATTTCGTATTAGTTAGTTTAAAAAAATTTTGTATTCGTACAACAGAACTTCCAACGCAAAAAGTTGCATTTCGTGCTATTGGAAATTCGTGAAGACGAAACCGCGCAGTTTTTAAATATGTTTATTCATATATATTTTTTCGACCTTCTGTTTTGAAGTGAATCTAAATTAAATTGACCTAGATAAATTAGATTCATTTTTAATATTATTTTATTTTGATTTATCCCAAAAATAAAATCAGCTAATAGTTTGTATTTTTTGTAACATTGAGAAATTTTCTGAGAATCCCATTTTCATTAGATGTGTATTTAAAAGTACTCGTTCTTAACAACTAAACTGTACTGGCGCGTCTTGGGTTTATCTGTAATTATGTTGTTCCTTCCTAATCACCATGTCACCAGGTAGAATTTAAAAATCTTATCGTATAAAGAATATTTGACCTCCTTTCTGTTTTCCTCAATTCTTCCTTTTTTCTTTCCTTAAATTTCATACCTGTAATTGATTCAATGTAAAAAATGTTTGTATACTTAAAGGCCAATATGTACATATAAGTACATCTGTGAGAATCGCACCAAGCATTATGATGGTATTGGTGAAAATTAGTTGCACGTGTGACCATGACGGTGCTGAATGAAAAATCAAAATTTTAGATTTTTGGCTTGATTAGCTCTTGTCAAGCACGTTTACACTTTTAAGAAAATGGCAAACAGAACTGGTCCGCAACAAAACAAAATTCAAAATGAATGCTTGCCTTAACGTCAAGCACATATACGACTTTGATGTCAAGCATTTTAACAAATGTATAAAAATCAAAGATTCTGCCTAATTTTTATATAAAGTTATTTATTTATATAAATTTATTTCTTTTGAAATACAGTTAAATTAAGTTTCTTCAAATATTGTTTCACAAAGTTGAAAGAAAAGATCAAAAAACTGTTTAATACTTTCCGATTTTATGTATTATGATGCACTACATTCTCCCAAACGCCATTGACATTCGGGGTTCTCAAAATCTGGAATGTCACCCCTGTTGTGTCCAGCAACATTTCGTCGTTGACTGTCAGCTTTCTCTGCGGCACACATTAAATAGTCATCTTGGAAAAGTACAACACGATCGTCATCTATGAATTTTATATTCCAAATATAATTTAAAGGAGCGTCAGAGGAATCCCAGCCAGCTATTTTCTTTGTCTCAGGCACCATGTAGTAATAAGTTTGATATTTAGTGCTTTGAAGTACAACATTAAGGATATTTTTATTATATTCGTATTTTTCTTTAACTTCTGCTTGAATGAAGCCTGCATCATTTTGCAGAGATGTGTCGTTGCTCCAAATCCATACACTTTTTCCAGTTTCTTTTGCCTTGACTCCAGTGTACATGAACGATGAATGCTCAATGTTCAAAAGGCAAAAGTGATGCTCAAACAGCAAATATTTCAAATTATTAGGCAACCGGTTAATAATGTGTTCTATTTGTGATCTTAAGTTGTCATCTGCAGTTTTATAAAAATCTTCTTGTTGAATTTTATACAATTTGTTGGCGAATAAAGGTAAATACTTATCCTTTTCAGGATGATCCTTTTGGCCATCATAACTATGGTATAGCTGCAACTGGGCACGCATCATTATAGCAAACAACTGTTTATTATTTGGCAGATAAATACTCCACAAGATATCGGGCAATCTGGACAATTCGCTGGTTGAAATAATTTCAGTAATTGCTTCATCAAATATGCTGGCGATCATTTGATCATCGAAAGTTTCTGAGAATTGTTTTATTAAATTTTTATAGCTATTTGAAGGCTTTGAAATGGTGCTTGCTTTTATGGCTTCCACAAGAAGCTCTACAATTTCCTCAGAGCTTTTACCAACATATCCGTTAACATAATTAACGGCAATAAGTTGTTGGAAACAATTTAGCAGAACGATGAAAAATATATTACTTGTTTTCATTTTGAGAACCCACACTGAAGTGATATGGATAATAATCTGAAACAAGTATTTATAAGCGATTGTATGGTTTGGCCTAAATCACACGAGTTGTACATTAAGTCTAATCTCAATATAAATATAAGCTAAATTTATTAAATACATATTCGTACATATGTACATGCATTTGGAGGATTAGCACAAGCTTTTATGTCATAAAGTGGGGTGATAAATAAAGCAGTTAACATGAGTTAACCGAATTTTATATATCCTTCTTCTAGACATGAAATAATTATAAATTCTGATAAAAGAAATGTCTCCTCTTTCATACAGAAACTTTTTAGATTTTCCTGTGACGCTTTAGAAGTTTTACTCCGATTCTTTTTATGTTCACGAAGATTTTCAGTTCTTGTTCACGAACTCTTCGCAGTAGAGTTTTGGCTTTTAAGTGCTTAATTGTTTCCAATTTATCAATCTCGATATTACTTTAGTTTCTGGAATCTTCTGACCTGCAACCTGGTGGCAAATTGCGGCATTCGATATCGAACGAAATCACACACAAAGTTTTTTGATTTGTATGTAAACTTCGTTCGATATCGAATGCCGTATTTTGCTCCCAGATGCACACATTCATATGACTACGACGAATGACTCGTACATATAACTTTTAGATAGAACTCATGATTTAAAATTTGTTAAAAACATGCAGCACGTGGAACTAGTAGGAGTACATATCCTTCACAAATGGAAAACATCTCTTGAAAGATCACTTTTTTCGCCCAAAAGATCTCAAATTAGAGTGTTATGCCCTTTAGTGACAAGTTTAATAAATTTTTCTTAATAAAATAAACAAAATATAAATTACACTCAATCCTGTTTTTACACGATTTTGAAAGAATACGTTTAAACACAATTTCAATCTTTGAAAACCACGATCCTTTGCACAAAAATCCTTTGATAAAAAAGAAGAATATTTACTTAATAGCTCCGAAAGACGAGGAGTAAAAACTATTAATTATTCGATAAATTTGTTGTTCTCAAAAATGTGTACCTTTTCTTGTTGTGATACTTCATGCTTTGCTACTACATGTGTACTTCACGTGTATAAATTTAATTGCGCAGGCCTCTGTAATGCTTACTATCAGAAACTGACACCGAATAAAATATTTAAATTTTACTTAAACATATCTGCATTTTCTGGTTTTTATTTTAAATTTTTCAAAATATTTCTACAGAGTTATTCAGTTCCTTAAAAATGTGATTATTTATTTAAAAAAAATATTTTAATATAACTTGTGAATTATTTCTTTTTTTATGTGTTAAAAATCATAAAATATATTAAAAGCAATACTGTATGAAGAAAAAGGAAATGATATAATTGTGTTTCATAGAAATATTAATCTCTTAGACCACCTTCCAGGTTGAATTAATCAAATATAACTTTTTTCGCCGGATTTTTTACAAAGTGTTCCCTTGAAAGTATGTACCGTGTAAAAACAGGATTGGCTGTATATGTTGTATAAAAGTATTAAACAGTTTTCAGCGAGTATGCTTCTCTCAAAAAGGAATCATGTAGATTCTACTTGAATGCCTGTGTAAAGAGGGCAGCCTCGTAAACCAACCGTAAACCAGGATTCTCAAAAAGTGTTAAAATAGAGACTAATGAAAACGAGTCAAATTCTTATCGCTCCACTAGATTAAGATAATTTATTGGCCAGTTATATAAAATATATTGCAAACAAACATTGAATAATTATTGCATTCATTTATAATAAAATGCCCATTTACGCCATTTATTATTAGAGTTTTTTTTGTTTATATTCTATTGCTTTAATATCAGTACGATAATTTTAATTACGCTCATGAAAATTTCTGTAAGATGTGTGTTTTACGTATTTCAGTTTTTTTAATTGCTTTTTTTTATTAAACTTTGATTGTTTGTTGAAGCATCATCTTATCTCATCTTTTTTCATAAGAAATTTGTCAAAAGATCGTCTGTAAAGCTATATCTTATAAAAGAGATTGAGGCAAATACAAATATATTCACTTTCATGCCCCTGCACAGTAGGCTGATGACCACAAAAAAAAACGATAATGAATATTTATCTTCTAAACCACTAATGCGATTGTAAAATTATCTGATTGTTGGCTTTAGAACAAATAAGTAAAAAAATATAAAATATTTAAATTTTACGACTTCTGTGTATAAATTCTATTAGCAACAACTCGTGAGCTAAAAAAAATTATAAGATATCTGCTTTCTGAAGGGTATTAAAACAACATAATTTGGGGAATCACAAGGTGTGCTATCAGGCCTATTATCTTATTGTACTAAAATATTTTGTAATTGCTTTGTTTTTGTTTTCAAAAGTTTTGTTTGAAAAATATTTTTCTAATAGAATGATATGACCAAGGCAAATTCACATTGTGGATCTGCCTTGGATATGATAGTAAAACAGGGATTATGAGAATCTTAATTATAAATCAATGGATATATTTACACATCCAGAGTATTTTTTTTATCTTATTTCTTGTTACGATATACAGAAAGAAACGCAGATGTTCGGCTAAATTAATTAATTGATTATTTTTTTTTATTTATTAATTTATTTTAAAAAAAGATATCGAGACCTGTCTCGAATAATAAATTTAATAATTTATTTATATATATTTTTGGGTTTGAGAAATTAACCATTTTTCAAACTGATTTCAAAATCCGGACATCGAGGAATTTTTAAAAAATATATAGGAAATAAGAAAATATTTTTTTTGATAATCTTTTTTTTAACTCGAATAATATTTTGTTGAATTTTAAATTGTATTAAAAAAAATTTACACTCGCAGTTGCCTTCAAGAAGTCGAATAAGATTTATCTTAAAATTTAAGATTTTATCAACAACAGTGATATCTTTTTTATGTAGTATTAATAAAATAAAATAACAACTTTTGTTAGACACTGTATATGTGTTAAATAATACAAGCAATAATTATGACATCAATGCGACATTGCAATTCAACATTTATTATTCATACATTCAGCTAATTTTTTATTTTATTAGCAAAAAGAGCACAATTACTTTCAGACATGCATAAACAACTTCAGCCAAACTTAAAACAGACGCACCCAAACACAAACCCAAAATTCCACCAAATCGAGCTATTAAATCGAACACCGTGGAATGCAAAAGCGTTTCGTATTTTGTTATCACTCCCTGGCCAATGTAAATGTCACCTTGAATGATCGAAAAACTGTCATTAGATCTGAAATTATATTAAAGAGAGAGAGAGAGAAACAGAGCAATCCAGTAATCAAGTTTGCTTTATATTACAAAATACAAACTTGGGCAAGTTATTAGAGTACAAATGGGTTAACAAGTCAATAGAGTAGCAGCTGTTCACACAATCACAAACAACACCTCTGCGGGAGTCCTGTATGTATTGATCTTGTAAAGGACTTTTTATGTAAGTAAATATGTCTGCAGTTCAAATATTAATATCAAAAAAAAGTTACATTACAAATTTTATAAAACGCACCTCTGTTTTCATAGATACACTTGAAATCCGAAACTGTGCATTCCCTGACATCTAGAAAAAAGGCATATTAAACAAAAATTATTCATCGGCTAAAAGAAATATAACAGACCCGTTTTCGGAAAGAACCAAGATAATGAGCAGCTACAAATGTTTATGAATTCCTTTTGTTTGCACTTGACCATACAATTTATTTTATTAAATATAAGACCCTCAATTCGATCATAACGTTTAGATTTTTCGTCCTTAAGAAAGTTAAAGTATTATTAGAGCATTTCTTGGAAGAACAAAAATGTGTTCTCACCGCAAATAGACATCTGCGACTGCGCGGATCAAAATGCCTTGTATTCTCCGAGGTTTCGCTGATAATGGGTGCAATTGATAGATAACTTCTTATGTTTGGTAGAAAGTAATTTGTATTCGATACGCTCCATTCTTCACTTTCTTTAACCATCACCTAAATTTGTGTTAATGGCTCAAAGTTATATTTTAAAAAAATTATTGCTTTAATAATGGAAAGATAGACAGACAGACAGACAGACAGACAGACAGGTTTAACTTTAATCCGAAATAAAAAATTAAAAAACAACATCAAATAAACAATTTCCAAATGCGTTCATAAATGCCGGAGTTCTGAACAAAAAAAAACATTGAAAACAATAAAAATACAAAAAAAAATGTTGTAGTGAACTTTTTTAAACTCACATCGATGGCAAAAAACGTATCACTTTGATTTCTATCGAATGTTTTATTGTAACGCAGGGTAAATTTCAAACCTGTTCCTTCTCCTGCCTTTCGGTTTTTCCAAGGATAAAATTTATCGTTTATCTGTAGAAGCGTATAAAATTAAAATGATTTATTAAAATGTAAAAATCTAACTCTCCACCACTTATTAAAGTCCGAGCTAAATCAATCCAATGTACGACTGAACGAAGTTAAGGTTTTGAAAAGGACTTTTAGCTTTGGAAAATTTTTATTTTAAATTTTCATCATATCAACTACTCTGACTACTACTTGAATTATCGTAAGCGATTTTTAGTTCAAAACTTGTTCTCTTATTAAGAACATTTATGGACCAACCGATAGCAGAAAATTGTCAAGACGTTAAAACTTTTGATAACATTTAACTTGCAGGCAGTAAAATTTTAACGCAAACAACTGCCACTCGTATAAAATATGTAAAGAAAAAAACATTCCGAAAATTTCCATTTTTGTCACTTACAATAATTTGTCGCTAAGGGTTCGAATTTATGTATGCCTGGCAGATTATGTCTTCGGTCTGAGAAACATTTTTAAGCAGACGATGTAATATACTTTTTGAAAATTATTTTAAAGTTGGATCTGTTCGAAAATGTGCTGAATTTGCCATCCTCCATTATATGATTGGTTAGAACGAAGCTCTACTTACTTTACCCAGTTTTTTGTAACTTCTCCATTTAAGCGAAATCTTGATCAATTAAAATTTACCTGCTTCTTTCTCGACTCCGCCGACACCATTGAATTAAACACCATACAAACGCCCCTCTCTGTGCTTTCGGCTACAAAAATCTTACAGCAGTCGTATTTCGTCTCATCATAGACGCACTCCACAAACAAGTCATCACAACGGAATGCCATAAAATTGGCCAAATCATTGAGTGATATTTTGTCAATGACTTGTGGTATTGTGACGTTCTGAATCAATGCCAAACTTTCCATTTCATTCAATTCCATATCGTCCAAAATCCGCAATAGATTATAGAATATTTGCTTTGTATTCGTATCAGCATCTGGCGGTAAGAATTTCTCTTCGGCAGTTTTATAACGCATCCAATTGATATGAAGCCAGGGACACAAGGCGACGGCAGGAAAACTAACTTTGTATATGGGCATTTGTGAGGTCCGTACGACCGTCTTAATTTGTTCCTCACTGTGTTGACACGAAAGCGTCATATACATTATGAAACAGGTGACAATTGCGGCAATTACCACCAAAATCCAAAACAAACGCACTTTCAAACTAACATCCTTCTCCCAAATGTAAGACACTCCATGAATGCTCATGGTGAAATATCGAATCTGTTGCATCATCCGATCAATTGTAGACGTTTTCCGCTTCATTGGCTGGACAGACTTAAAGGTTAATAGTCCCTTCGGATGGTGAAAATTTGTCCTTCTATTGCGTTTTAGTTCCTTGTCATAAATCATTTTCTTTATTTCTTATTCGCAATCAACGTTCCGAGTGATACTGGCTACAGTGTTGTGGAAGTAAAGACATTTTATAATGGCAAATGGAATATTTTTCTGTGTGCTCGTGGCGACCATTAAACTTCAATTAACAATTGATAGTAATTTGCTATCAATTTAAGAGTGAACTAAATTAGACAAAGTTTATTGTGAAATTATATATTTACTATTTATTTGTTGTAATATTTTGGGGGTATGTTGGAAGTGTTCCTGTTTAGCCAATTCTCTTCTCTGAATAAACAAGTTTTTGTAATCAATTTTGTATCTTTCCGCTATAAAAAACGAGTTTTCATAAGATCTACTCCAAATATTTTTACGATGATGTCCGTATGTGTGTGTATCGGAATTCTTAGATCTCTTGAGTTAACAGGCTGATTCAATTGGGTCGAAAAAAAATAAAAAATAAAAATTTTTAAAATTTTAAATTGCTAAATCGGTTCAATACAAAACTGAAACATCTCTTACTGCCTGGTCCTCGATGTCGAACGATATCCTTCTTTTGTGAAATTACATTTAAAACAAAAACAAAATTTTGGAAATCGTCGGACAGGCAGTTAAGCTCCAAAACAACATCGCCGACTACCGCTAATTTGAATAAAGTCTATACATCCCTTCGAAAGATATCGTTCGCTTCAAACGTCCTTGACAAATCGATTTTTGGATTTGAAAAACTGCGTCGAATGCTGCAAGATTGATCTAAATCGGCTAAATCGTTCCAGAGATTTCGTTGTAGGAAATTTTCAAAGAACATTTGTAGTTTCCGGAATGGCCTGAATGCTGGAACGTTCTCCATATTTATTTAAATAAATAGATTTTTCGAAGAGATGTATTTCATAAACATCACATTTTCAAAAATTAATTCGTTTCTTTAATGCAATATAGTCATATCTCTAGAAACCAATTTTTCTGTGAACAATGCAGAATTATTTGTCGTATGGTTCTGCATCTTGTTTAAGAAATTCATAAAAATATCATTTTTACTTGCTTCTTGAGGTGAGAATATATATTTTTATTTTTCCCTTGATGAAAATTGCATAAATTGAAAACTTATTATGCGAGATAGTCTCCCAATTGAACTTCAAAAAGTTTTAATTTTGAGATAATCGACCCCCAACACATGAACGAGTTTTGAATATAAATCAGAAACTTCAAACTCGTTTTTTGAGAGATGACTACTTTGCATAAAAGGACTGTTGTGAAAGAGATTTTTTCGAAAAGGTGCTTATTAAACGGCGTTTTATTAAAAAGTACTTTTTGCAAAGGTACTTTTTTACAACGTATTTTTAACGACAATTTTTGAAAGCTATTTTTTTAAGTAAACTTTTCTGAAAGGATATTTATTTAAAAAGTAATTTTTTTAAAGATACTTTAAAAATACATTTTTAAATAATACTTATTGAAAATGTACTTTCGGAACAGGTACTTTTCTAAACGCTCCATTTTTTAAATATACTAGCTTAAGGCTGGTATGGAGTTATTCAGAAAATCCATGTTTGGAAATTTGCAATTACTTTTACACTGAAAAATTGTCATGCAGAGTTGAGTCGAAAATTGCTGTATTGATACAAAATGATTAAATTTCGTAAAATATAATAAGTAAAAAATTTGAAGAAAACGAAATGGCAAAAATTATTTTTTTACTTCAGCTTACAAGACGAATTCATACCAGGTGAACTCGCAAGCGCAGCTTACAATAATTTTTTATTGTCAAAATATGCTTTTTGGTAAAATTTTCTGATTTTAAATTAGTCTTGAACAGTTTATTTTGACATCCAAGAATGACATTTGCCAAGACGAATTCTCTTGCGTCTACCTGTATGCATTTGTTTGTTCAGCTTAAATGTCAAATATTCCGTGCACTTTTTTCAAACGGAAATTCCTTTCAGAAATTTACCAAACTGAATTTCAATATACAAATACATAATTCTTATGAGAATATGAATTTCCTAAAAAAGAATTCAAAATGTTCTAAACCGATTCCTCTTACATCTGGTGTTCCGCAAGGAAATCATCATTATTTATTAATGATTTATCTGATGTAATAAAACAAATTCGTTTATACAAATGTACGCTGATGCTGTTAAACTATTCTACAAATATAATAACTATACGGATCATAAGTCTCTCCAAGAAAACTTAAATTCCTTATATTCTTGCTGCAACTTAAGTTAAATGAAATTAATCCTGGAAAATGCAAGAATAGGTGTGTTTCTTCCGGAAATATCATTTAGATGTTAAATACTTTATGGGTGGTTATAAGCTGGATAATATTATACATTTTCAACTTAATTTTATTCAACATTTCATTTCATTAATTGTAAACAAGCCAAGAAGTCTGCTTGCTTATTCGTCTCGCTCTTTAATATGTCTCAATAATATGGAATCCCATATACCGGAATTTAATTTATTGAATCTGTACAAAAAACAGTTTTTAGTATTTTGCTAATGGCAATGGATTCCTCTGAAGCTTATCATTCCTTAACTTGATTTTTCTACGCATTATATTTAAATCTTTGATTTCAGATTAAAAAAACTAAATGTACATTTTAAAAAAAGTCTTCATTTTTATGACATGATTTAACATGTTGAATGAAGTCACTCGTGCATACATGATTGCAGTAAATTTATTTGACTGCGGCATGCAATATTTCACCATCTCACATGCATTACTTGTACTTGCTTAACAAAGGATGTAAGTACATATTCAAATACACACTTTGGTCACTGGCTCCCCTTCCTATTCCTCTTCGCTCTTCCGTTCAATCTTTTTCACAAAACGTCTTGTAATAATTTACTGTGTTGGGCGCTCAAATGTTTGCACTTCAACTCATTCACACTCGCCAAAGTCCATGGCACTAAAATGAAGTGAATGTTACATAAAATTGCTTTTTTTACAAAAATGACAAACAAATCCGGCCCATTTCGTGTTTCAAATTCAGCCATATCATTAAGTTGGCTAGTTAAAAGGATTAACTGGACGCATATGTATGTGTGAAATAATATTAGAGTACTTGTGACAGACAACTCCTGTTGTAGTTGTAAATTTTTCTAGAGCAACTTTGCAAATGAAAGACTTCAATGCATTTAATCTTTTGCTTAGATTTTTGCTTTTAAATTTTCTTGGCCACATTTTTACCTTAACAAAATCTAACGTATTCATATGGGCTTGAAGTAAATATTTAAGACTATTGCACAGTGGGGTCGATCAGAAAACTTTAAATAACAAAGATCAATAAATAGTGCAGTAAGAATATTTTTTCTTTAGCAAAGTTGAAAATTAAAGAAATCTTTAAAATCAATTAATATTTGCTAAACAGTTTTTGTCACCTAAAGTTATTTTGTGATCGGTCTCACTGTCGGCGGTGGATATCTTGTATTTGATATTGTGAGTAGATCAGCAGCAGCTCTACGAATTTCTTAGGAACTTAATTTTTTAATTAAATAGTACAAGTGCAAATTATATTTAACTCATTCACCTTTATTTCCCAAAAAGTTAAACACTTTAATTTTGAATTTTTGACAGAAAATACTTATTACAAAAAATAAAAACTTAGCTAAACTATGCCGCGGTAGGAGCAACGCTTTGTTGTACCAACTGCAAATGGTTGTTAATGAAGCAAATGGCACCACGGTAAGCCCATTCACAAGCATTGGATCCCTGCTCATTAACATCAACACACGATTCGATTTTGGCATGCAAAGCATCATCATGATCAACATTGGCATCAGTGCCAACTAATTGGCGATGTACATACTCTACATTGAAACCGTTGCTGTCGAACAAACCGAATTTGGTGAAGACACACTTCAGATAGCAGTGAGTAATGGGATTATTGGGATATTTCCATTGTTTGTAGAATTCCACTTCAGCCTCAGGAATCTTAAGTTCGGCAACACATTCATTGCGATATTGCAAGAGATCCTCACGGGTCTTTACAACATATTCAGCAGATTCGGCGTTTTCAGCAGAAGCCTTAAAGAAAAATTTATAATTATAATATAAATATTTTTTTGTGAACTTAATTTAAAGACTTACCAAGGCAAAGAATAAACAAATAAGAGCGTAGATTTTCATTATGTTTGAATATTTTAAATGCACTTTTTTCGACAGTTCAATTGCGACTGATGTTGTCTGCTTTTTCAAATCTCTATTTATACTCTGGTTGCTATTCGAAGTACATACAACTAAAAATTTCTACCTGTTTTATTTCTCAGTAGAATGCATTTACCGTCTTTTGTTCTTTGTGTTTTAAAATAAGACCTTTTTAACAGTCCTTTTAACAAAGAAATTGAAGAAAAAAAAGAAAACACTTAAATAAGGTTTTTCCTGTTTAGTGAGAAAGATATTCATCCAAGAATGTTTTATTAAATTTTTTTTCTACACTTTTCAAACTTAAAATAAGGTTACGGAGCAGACAAACTTCATACAATTATTGACTCAACATTTTAAATATTTTTTTGAAATAAATAAAAACGTTTTTAAATTCAAATTTTCATTAAATGGAATACAAACTAGATAAATTAATTTGTTAAAATTTTTAAGCTATTTCATAGCATTTATCGCGGGCTTTGAGCGCGGCGGCAGAATAAAGAAATTCTATAACGAAAGTAAAACCTAACATAAAGTTTGTTTCTTAAGTCTTTTGCTTTTTTAAGTGTTTGAATCGCCTAGCGTATGTTAACCGCTAAAGCATGATATTGATTTCATTAACATACATATTGCCAAAACAGATTTTTACATGTAGGAAAACACAAAATGGCGTACTTACGAGCAATCGTGGTTGACAACAAATGATATACACAAACATACAGACAATTCGTAGGTTTTTAAGATATTGCAAAGCTTTTATCGCGGGCTTTGAGCGCGGCGATCGAATCAAGAAATTCACCACGCTCTAAAAGTGTAACTTGAATTAATATCAAAGAAAAAACTTGAATTAATATAAAAAAAATACTGCATAAATAAAAAATAAATAAATAATTATAATTGCTAAAGTTGATAAAAATGCTATGCAATAGTTTTGCCGCGGCAGTCCCCGAGAGCCACTCGGCTTTGTTTTTTAAGTGGATAATAAGATCGAAGTAGCGCTTTCCTGCCGGTTGGTACAATTTTTCAGTTTTCAAAACTGTAACCATGCACATATTTCGCAACTGTAACGCATGGAAAAGGGTTGCACTGCAATTATGAACTAAAGGCATTATCAAATTTATGTCAATTATGAACGCTATGCATTCTAGTGTTGCTTTGCAAACTGCTTTTATGAAATCAGCCATAAATTATGAATTTCATATCAAATTTGTAATCCTTTCTTGGCTAAAGTGCAATATTAATATATGAACAGCCCCTTATAAGGGATTTTAAATCAGTTTTTACACAGCCAGGAAATATATCTTTAATCAATATCTTTATCAAAAAGTTAAAGTTCTGCGACGAAACTAAGAAATGATTTGAAACGTAAGAAAAGATAAAAAGAAGAAGAATAAAAAATTCTCCAAAAACTGATAAAAATATTACAAAAATCTGATAGTTTGAATAATGCCGCAAAAAAAAATAAATTGTACAAAATATAGTTTTGTCGAAAAGTGGATCGATTAATAGCACTCTCTTCCGGTCGGGGGTTAATAAAATCGTGTATTGAAGTACATACCTTCAAAATTTCGTGTGCTAAGATTTTTCTATGTAATAAATTGTTTTCAAAGTGGATTTGCTTCTATTTGAATCGCTTGCAGTGTATCGATCATAAAACTGATATAAATCTTCTTTTTTCTGGTGAATAGGTATTATTTTACTTGTACATACATACATACATACAATCATAAATACGTACATACATACATACATATTTACAGACATATTTAGAGACATACATACTAACTATTACCCGGTGAGCTTCGCTCACTAAATAAATTTCAAAGAAGTGCACTATATATATTTTTGTAGTTGGGCTTTCATTTCGTCTTCTTAATTTTTTTTTATGTCCAAGTATTAGAACTAGATTAATAGATATCTATTAATCTAATTAGTATAGTATTGAATGAAAATTTTTGCATCGTTAAGTATAAAAATTGATATAGTGAGTAGATCAGCAGCAGCTCTACGAATTTCGACTTTCTTAGTAACTTAATTTTTTAATTAAATAGTACAAGTGCAAATTATATTTAATTCATTCACCTTTATTTCCCAAAAAGTTAAACACTTTAATTTTGAATTTTTGACAGAAAATACTTATTACAAAAAATAAAAACTAGCTAAACTATGCCGCGGTAGGAGCAACGCTTTGTTGTACCAACTGCAAATTGTTGTTAATGAAGCAAATGGCACCACGGTAAGCCCATTCACAAGCATTGGATCCCTGCTCATTAACATCAACACACGATTCGATTTTGGCATGCAAAGCATCATCATGATCAACATTGGCATCAGTGCCAACTAATTGGCGATGTACATACTCTACATTGAAACCGTTGCTGTCGAACAAACCGAATTTGGTGAAGACACACTTCAGATAGCAGTGAGTAATGGGATTATTGGGATATTTCCATTCTTTGTAGAATTCCACTTCAGCCTCAGGAATCTTAAGTTCGGCAACACATTCATTGCGATATTGCAAGAGATCCTCACGGGTCTTTACAACATATTCAGCAGATTCGGCGTTTTCAGCAGAAGCCTTAAAGAAAAATTTATAATTATAATATAAATATTTTTTGTGAACTTAATTTAAAGACTTACCAAGGCAAAGAATAAACAAATAAGAGCGTAGATTTTCATTATGTTTGAATGTTTTAAATGCACTTTTTTCGACAGTTCAATTGCGACTGATGTTGTCTGCTTTTTCAAATCTCTATTTATACTCTGGTTGCTATTCGAAGTACACACAACTAAAAATTTCTACCTGTTTTATTTCTCAGTAGAATGCATTTACCTTCTTTTGTTCTTTGTGTCTCAAAATGAAACCTATTTAACAGTCCTTTTAACAAAGAAATCGAAGAAAAAAAAGAAAACACTTAAATAAGGTTTTTCCTGTTTAGTGAGAAAGATTTTCATCCAAGAATGTTTTATTAAATTTTTTTTCTACACTTTTCAAACTTAAAATAAGGTTACGGAGCAGACAAACTTCATACAATTATTGACTCAACATTTTAAATATTTTTTTGAAATAAATAAAAACGTTTTTAAATTCAAATTTTCATTAAATGGAATACAAACTAGATAAATTAATTTGTTAAAATTTTTAAGCTATTTCATAGCATTTATCGCGGGCTTTGAGCGCGGCGATCGAATCAAGAAATTCACCACGCTCTAAAAGTGTAACTTGAATTAATATCAAAGGAAAAACTTGAATTAATATAAAAAAATTCTGCATAAATAAAAAATAAATAAATAATTATAATTGCTAAAGTTGATAAAAATGCTATGCAATAGTTTTGCCGCGGCAGTCCCCGAGAGCCACTCGGCTTTGTTTTTTAAGTGGATAATAAGATCGAAGTAGCGCTTTCCTGCCGGTTGGTACAATTTTTCAGTTTTCAAAACTGTAACCATGCACATATTTCGCAACTGTAACGCATGGAAAAGGGTTGCACTGCAATTATGAACTAAAGGCATTATCAAATTTATGTCACTTATGAACGCTATGCATTCTAGTGTTGCTTTGCAAACTGCTTTTATGAAATCAGCCATAAATTATGAATTTCATATCAAATTTGTAATCCTTTCTTGGCTAAAGTGCAATATTAATATATGAACAGCCCCTTATAAGGGATTTTAAATCAGTTTTTACACAGCCAGGATGTATATCTTTAATCAATATCTTTATCAAAAAGTAAAAGTTCTGCGACGAAACTAAGAAATGATTTGAAACGTAAGAAAAGATAAAAAGAAGAAGAATAAAAAAATTCTCCAAAAACTGATAAAAATATTACAAAAATCTGATAGTTTGAATAATGCCGCAAAAAAAATAAATTTTACAAAATATAGTTTTGTCGAAAAGTGGATCGATTAATAGCACTCTCTTCCGGTCGGGGGTTAATAAAATCGTGCATTGAAGTACATACCTTCAAAATTTCGTGTGCTAAGATTTTTCTATGTAATAAATTGTTTTCAAAGTGGATTTGCTTCTATTTGAATCGCTTGCAGTGTATCGATCATAAAACTGATATAAATCTTCTTTTTTCTGGTGAATAGGTATTATTTTACTTGTACATACATACATACATACAATCATAAATACGTACATACATATTTACAGACATATTTAGAGACATACATACTAACTATTACCCGGTGTGCTTCGCTCACTAAATAAATTTCAAAGAAGTGCACTATATATATTTTTGTAGTTGGGCTTTCATTTCGTCTTCTTAATTTTTTTATATGTCCAAGTATTAGAACTAGATTAATAGATATCTATTAATTAATATTTATATATTAATAGATATCTATTAATCTAATTAGTATAGTATTGAATGAAAATTTTTGCATCGTTAAGTATAAAAATTGATATAGTGAGTAGATCAGCAGCAGCTCTACGAATTTCGACTTTCTTAGTAACTTAATTTTTTAATTAAATAGTACAAGTGCAAATTATATTTAATTCATTCACCTTTATTTCCCAAAAAGTTAAACACTTTAATTTTGAATTTTTGACAGAAAATACTTATTACAAAAAATAAAAACTTATCTAAACTATGCCGCGGTAGGAGCAACGCTTTCTTGTACCAACTGCAAATGGTTGTTAATGAAGCAAATGGCACCACGGTAAGCCCATTCACAAGCATTGGATCCCTGCTCATTAACATCAACACACGATTCGATTTTGGCATGCAAAGCATCATCATGATCAACATTGGCATCAGTGCCAACTAATTGGCGATGTACATACTCTACATTGAAACCGTTGCTGTCGAACAAACCGAATTTGGTGAAGACACACTTCAGATAGCAGTGAGTAATGGGATTATTGGGATATTTCCATTCTTTGTAGAATTCCACTTCAGCCTCAGGAATCTTAAGTTCGGCAACACATTCATTGCGATATTGCAAGAGATCCTCACGGGTCTTTACAACATATTCAGCAGATTCGGCGTTTTCAGCAGAAGCCTTAAAGAAAAATTTATAATTATAATATAAATATTTTTTTGTGAACTTAATTTAAAGACTTACCAAGGCAAAGAATAAACAAATAAGAGCGTAGATTTTCATTATGTTTGAATATTTTAAATGCACTTTTTTCGACAGTTCAATTGCGACTGATGTTGTCTGCTTTTTCAAATCTCTATTTATACTCTGGTTGCTATTCGAAGTACATACAACTAAAAATTTCTACCTGTTTTATCTCTCAGTAGAATGCATTTACCTTCTTTTGTTCTTTGTGTCTCAAAATGAAACCTATTTAACAGTCCTTTTAACAAAGAAATCGAAGAAAAAAAGAAAACACTTAAATAAGGTTTTTCCTGTTTAGTGAGAAAGATTTTCATCCAAGAATGTTTTATTAAATTTTTTTTTCTACACTTTTCAAACTTAAAATAAGGTTACGGAGCAGACAAACTTCATACAATTATTGACTCAACATTTTGAATATTTTTTTGAAATAAATAAAAACGTTTTTAAATTCAAATTTTCATTAAATGGAATACAAACTAGATAAATTAATTTGTTAAAATTTTTAAGCTCATAGCATTTATCGCGGGCTTTGAGCGCGGCGACAGAATAAAGAAATTCCGTAACGAAAATAAAACCTAACACTAAGTTTGTTTCTGAAGTTTTTTTTTATATTATTGTTAATTTTTAGATTGCGGAATCTAGTTTTTATATACAGATGTACATAAAAAAATATTTAAAAATAAAAGAAACTCATCTAGAAAAATTTTTAATGTTCTTGTTTAACAAAATTTATCTCTAAGGGATGGATAGATATGAAGGTTGTAGATATTGTAGATATTGTGGTTGTGTTAATACAGCCGTAGTTTTCAAACAAACAAACAAATAAACATCTATTGCTTCATGTGCATATACGTAGCTAAACATCTGTAAGTATGAACATTAGGGGCTTTAATTTTCTATAAAAAAATATTTTTTTTTTGGTGAACCAGAAAATTATCAGCTTTTGTGTAGAAAAAATATAAATATAATATTTTTCTGACCAAAACCTTTACGAACTCTAGCCTAATAATACTCACTTTAGATTAATATAAATTTACTTTTTACTTTATTTTAATTTATATTGATTCGAGCTTAAGGTCTAGTTTGATATAAAAATAAAAAAAAAATTGTTTCCAATATTTCGCCAAGTATCTTCTTCACGGGAATTATTAATCGTAAAACAATATTATTTAACGAAATTTAATAATTAAACTAACAAAAACTTTTCATTAATGAAAAAATGAAAACCTGTTCTCAAAATATGGTCGTCCGATTTGTGTCCAGCAAGTGTAGTTTTTAATTTATTTTTTGTCCAGCACAAAGTATTCTATTTAAGATTTCATTAGATTCTCTAGCTTTTCTACAACATCCTTAGTTTTGCTAAATAATGTATTTACAATACTATACATTCTATGTGTAGTTCTAATTTTTTTTATCTCCTGGATCCGTGCGAGTTATATTCAAGCGACTGTCGAGTTAAGTCATTCGCTGGCTTTCTCATTGTCTCCCCCAGCCAACGAAATCTAAGGAAACTGATATTCATACTTAAAAGCATTTTCCACAAATTCAGTCGGGAATCAAGATAATTTAGTTGTTAGATACATTTCACATGTTTCTAATATAGAACTGCTATGTCGCAGAATAGAAAGAACACCAGGCTTCTTAACTCAAAACCAAACTGAACTATACTAAAAATATAGGAATTGAAATATTACTTTGCCTACAAATTAGCTGCTGATATTTCGTGTGTATATATTTTTTAATATATTGATCGACATTTTTCTTGTGCATCATACAAATCAAAAGGTTTTGTTGGAAATGAACCACCCTAATGTACACAATATAAATATAAATTAAATTCCTGGTATTTTTCCATACACGCAGGTAGCAGCAGGTGGAGAAAGGTATAAAACAAAAATATAATCTAAGAACAATTAAAACTTCTAGACCTTTTTAAATCCAAATCTCCACGCAAATGTGTTGTATTCAATTTTTTTGTAACGCAAGATATTCAATTCAGTTGCCGTTCTTTACATTTCGTTTGTTGAATTTACATCCTTTTTCTTGTCCTTGTGCACATGTGTTTGCCAACGTTTTCTTTGCTTTCATTGTAGTTTTCTCTCCAACAACAACAATACAAATATTAGCCATCAATGCCTAAAATGTAGTTATTTATTTTAAGACTGAGATCCCTTTGTTAAGGACCTTTTGAAAATAAAATTCTACAGAATAACGTGTTTAGAATTCCATGAAGTGCATTAAATTAGTCAAGGACTGATTTAAAATTTTAAACCCAACCTCACAAAACGTTTGACAAGATAAACTGTAATTAGGTTTTTCGTGGAAGAAAAAATTCTATGTAACTTTCAATTGTTATCAAAAAGTACAGTACGACTGCCTTCAACAAAACATGTTTCTTTAACAATTTGTGTATTTTTCCTAGAAAGGATCCTGGTAGTTGAAGAAAATAATTAAAAAGAAATTAGCCAGTCTCCTATGGTTTCTTGTCTTTCTAAAATTGTACAGTGGGACGGATCAAAATCAGTTATGTGCATACGGCTATTCTGATTAAAATAAAATTGCAAACGAGCATATTTGAGGACTATTCAAGTTTTAGTTTGAAGGACAAGCTTTCAAGATCGCTCAGGAGTTGCATTATGAAGTACCACATTGAATTTTCTTAGAACATTGGTCCAGTTTTTCACCAATTGTGCTTAAGTATTGTTCGCTACCTAAACATAAATATTTCTGAGCGTTGAAGAACTTGAAAGACAATCAGATCTGTTACTGAACTCTACTTTACTCTACTCTACTCTACTTTACCCTGCCCTATTATAATCTACTCTAACCTGACCTTACTCTAGGTTTTATTAATAATCTTAATTTTTAAATCTTTTAAATTTATTAGTGTTCTTTTTTATAACATTTAAGATTTGCATTTTAATCCATCAAACGTTTTTTTTTTATAAATATTTTATTAAATAATACTCGTATTTTATTAATATTCCTCATCATGTTGCAATCTCTGTGCAGAGCATTTTTTGATTTCACTTATTATTTGTATTCCCATCCATAATGCATCCTCCTTTACCAATGATTATCCTTGTGCAGAGGATGATGTTTTAGCTGTGAAGATCTCTCAACCGCATCAGGAACATCAAATTCATCTCTGAAGGAATTTTTTAAGCCAATTGTCCAGTTTTGTTTTAATTTTTTTAGATTTGCTTTGAAAATCGTGAAATAGTTGTTGTCGTATAAATACAAACAAAATCCGAAAGTGGCATAATACAGGAGCTCAACTGCACTCACAAGAGATGCACCCAAACACAAACCAAAAATACCACCAAAGTTGGCTGCAGAAAGTGAATGAAGAAAAATATAGTGAAATTAATAAACGCAATGAATTTAAAATAACAAAAACTGTAAAACTGTACTCGAGGCAAAATTGTAAATCCTGCAAAATGTAAATGATGGAATCTGGTGGCAAATATTAAGGGCACCGATATTTAAAGCAATAGTTTCTTTGTTTTATCTTGTACTTTAGTTTGAGTTTTATTTTTATTTATACTCTTTTTTTGAATTTACTTTTTTTGAGAATCTGTAATTTTTCTTTAAATATCTGCCGCCTTAAGAGTCTCTTTTTTTTAAGGACCTTTGCCTCGTGTGCAGACCAGTCGCAGTTTTTATGTTTAACGATGTTGCAGATTTCACGTTATTGTGACTGGACGGCAATTCAAATGAAAATGAAAATGAAAATTATTTTACCTATCAAATCGATACTTGTAAACTCCAAACTGGTCCGATACTGTATTAATACCTCTGATTGATAATAAACTTCCACTCCGTAGATTTCAAGGCTTGTATCGTTAAATCTAAAAAGTGAATCCAGAATTAAATTACAAAAATATATTTTTAAGTAAAATGAAAGTTCATACGAGTAGTTATTTAAATATAAAATCATGGAAATAATTTATTGATAAAATTTTAAAAGAAGTTATTGTGGGTTTCTTAGACTTCGGCGAAAGTCATTAAGCCTTCTCACGGCAGCTCTAACACGATATTCCTGGTGACCGCTTGTATGGATGACGATGCATAGGAATCGGTAGAGCGTTTGCTGTTTACATGTTATGTTTTTCAAGTGTTCAGATTTGCGCTCTTAGAGAATATGCAGTTGGAAGATCTCTAAGTAACCTCTCAAGTTCAGAGATAAAAGTAAATGGTTTCAAAATAAAAGTTGGTTGCGATTGCGAGAAGTATTAAGTAATTCGAGTGAACTCACCGCTATGTGTGCAAATCTATCAGCAGCCAGTGGAATTAGTTTTATGAGCGATCGTGGAAATTTTCAACAATCTTACAGTGGCGCAAAAGTATTGTCACAATTTGAATTGGCTGCCATTTTTGCAGATGGTGCCAAATATCACTGTGCGCTGTGACATTTATGACGAAGACTAATTGAGAGATTGATAGAGAAGGAGTTGTCAACAAGCCATGGAGCGATACACACCTCAAGAACCTGGAATTATTGTTAACGCAGCTTGAATTTCGTTGTCGTTTTCCTTTACAAAAAAAACTAAAAGAATTTGCGTTTCTGGGACACAGATCATCCACATAAAATGCATGAAGAGCCACTGCATTCCCTCAAAGTGACTGCTTGCAGCGAAAAGCTGATTTTGCTTAATTTTTTTTAAGGACGTCGATGGCACGATCGTAACCGTAACTGATGAGCGATACAGGCAGATGCTTAACAAGTTTTTTTTACCGCAAGTTGCTGCACTGAGTAACGATCATTGTTAGTGTCAACAGGACGGACCCACCAGCTCACGGGCAACGATTAAGATTTTGAGAGCTCAATTTCCAGGTCGAGTGATCCCCCATATCGGATGCTTAAACTGACCGTCCAGAACGCCAGATCTAACAACACCAGACTTCTGCTTTCAAACTACGAACCTTGCGCATCTTAAGAGCTAACATTGAAGAATAATTCGCCAATCAAGAGCCACATCGTCGTCACAAAGTTATTTTCACGTACTCGTATATCACAAAATCCAAAAAATGAGATAGGACCGTTTCTCCTAAAAACTCAACAATTGACAAGTTAAACCTGACGAGTGTGAACCGGGTCGAAGATCCTGAACTTGTGCTCCGGAAGTAGTGCAAATCCAGATCATCTAATATTTTGTTTTGTATATAATGTTGAAACTTTAGACTCAATTTCCCAAAGAATATTTTTTTTGAGATACCTGAAGATAACTGCAGGACGACAACAAGAATTCAAATGCCGTTGAACGAGTCCAACTATGGAAGAACTCGGCAGTTGGCCATTTGCGCGGTATAATTTTTTCCAATTAATGTCATCAATTTTACACTTTCCAATAAATTTTTTGTGAAAACAGAACTCTTTATTTATTTATAACAAAATGCCAATCAGTTTAAAGTGTTGCATTGCATTACTTTTGCGCCACCTTGTACTTAAACGGAAGAACACTTTTTTGCAGACTAATAACACCGTTCAATAAATTTAAAAACAATTGTAATTGAAGTGATGTCCGTCGCAAACACTGAACCAAGTAGAGCTAAGCCGCGTCCGAGGAGCGCTTTTTCAAAGTTTTAAGCACTAAATTTAAAAATTTTTTGTTAGTAATATTTTCTATTCCAAATTAATGTCGCATGAAGGTGGATAATCATGATTATTTTTTGAATTTTTTGATATGTCCTTCTAAGCAAAAGAGGACTTTGCTGTGCCACTTAAACAAACTTAGACTTCGATGTAGTATCCTTTGTAATGTTCAACAAAAATTGTTGAGAAAAATGTATATTAAGGACTGGAATATTGAACAATATATTTTATAGAATGAGATTGATTTCGATAACATGATAAGTGACGTGAATATAACCATACAATTCAATCATAATATATTGTTTTTACATTATTGTCCCATCGACCATATTTGCCGGACATACTTGCAAAGGCTTAAACTACGGTTGGATAATTTGTCAAACTAAATTAAATAAACTTCCATATTGAAGAATAAACAAGTGTAACGATTTGCCTGCACATTGATGTTAAAAGTGGAGTGCATCAGCCTTTTGTTTTAGTTTTATCATTTTATTTACCATTTCCACATAAGTGTGGTCCATTAGGAATCACTACAAGGATTGTATACTCACATTTTATCGCATAAAGGTAACGTTGTTAAGGATGTGAAATACTCCACTGCGTTACAGGGTATTAAGCATGAACATGTCATTCCAGGTTTAGCAGAACTAAAGTAATCATCCTCTTTTTGACGCTTATCGTAGCTAAGAATATCTAAAGAAGGAGTTTTTTTTTATAAACGTTGTTACCGATTTCATTAACTTGTGACTATTTTAAATAAATTCCTTACAACTCTTACCATTATTCTTGGCTAGACAACGAAACTTTGATGCTGGACACTGTTCCACTGCAAAGTTGAAAGTAGAGAAAATAATAAATATCAATAATTAATTAAAGCTGTTTTGGACGCACCTGTTTCATCGGGAAATAGAAAGAACATACCCATTGTGCAATTGCAATATTTTATTACATGAGTTTCGTGGCATCTGTTCAGACAGTTGTTCAACCGACATTTGTCGGTCATATTTGATTTGACTGGCAACAAATAACTTTCATCTTCAAAGTAACAATTTCTTTTGATGGGATCCAAAATATGTAAATCGGTGTCGCTGTCGGTAATTTGGGGGCGCACAATAAAATACGTTGACGTTCTCGGAATTATAGTGTAACCAGTGTTCGTTAATTGATCATTTCGTTTAATAAGTATCTGTTGTATGTATTATTTACAATAGTATTTACATCTAATTAATATCTTCAATATATTTACCGATACTGACTTTGCCGCTTCTGAAACGGGACTTTTGAACTTCTCTTGCAATTGTATAAGAAAACTCAATCCGGTGCTTAATCCAGCTCTGGCATTGTGATACGGATAAAATTGTTTCCCCAATTCGTTCTATAAACAAAAAATTATAAAATTGTCTGGAGGAATCGTATGTGAAAGAATGGAAAGTTTATGAATTGGTTTGCATTTTTTTAAACTTTGTTTCCTCAACACGATTCGTGAGAGCTAAAATTTCTAAATTGGCCCGTCTATCTCCCGTTCCTCTGTCGGGGAAACGCTGTTTTAATGCGGAAGTTATTTAAATTAAAAATATTAGTTTCTTAGTATGCGTCTCTTTCTATTCTTTTTGTTCTTGTTTTAGATTTTAGATCAGCCAAGATTCTACCATGGTGAAATAAACAGGTGGCATTACTAGGGAAATAGCTACAATAATACAACAAAAAAAGAAATTTTTGTTTGTGTACAGTCTACCTAAATGTCAAAAATTATTCTAAACAAAAATTAAATAAAATAAATAATCTGTTTATCGGAAAGTAAACCATTGAATTTTTTGGACTCTACTATTGAGCAAGACAAGGAATTGTCGATTACTTTGAAAGTTTTGAGGGCCATAGAGAAGACAGCGGCACCTTAAAAACAAACCTCAAGAAATTATTAAAAATTTTAATAAAAAAATGAACACAAATTGAACAAACAAAATTTCGGATATAGAGATGGAATCGTGAGTGACTTTTCACTTACGATAACAAATTTTACTAATGCACAAACTTATATTTTTGTTTCCTTTCATGCACGCTCAAGTGAGTAGAAGAAAATTCACACACAAAATATTCACGAAAAAAAACTTTAAAATAATTAATAATTAATTAATTAATATTAATATCACTAATCCGTTCTGGTAGTCTGATGAATAAATTGTTTCAATAATATTTTATTAATAAAAATAATTTTAATTTATCAAAAAAATATTTTAATTAATAAAGAAACGAGTAAAGGTCAGATTTGAACTTGAGTCAAACAATTCCTTTTAACATAAACTTAAAACAATTATTTACGTACAAATTAATTACGTACAAATATTTATTAAAAAATTTTGCGAAAAAATAACAATATAGTAAAAAAATCAGGCAACAATCATTCATTGAGCGCGCTGACTCACGCTCAATTTCTTTGTAATTAATCACGTATGATTCACGCTAATCGCGTGAGCGGTGCCCATATCTAATATAAACAAAACTGAAATAAGATTGGAAAAACAATGCTTAAGCAAAAAATTCAAATTTGGCGCACCTGCCAATGCCACCTGTTTATTTCACCATGATTCGAACTGCATTGTATATTTGTGTTGATGTTTTTTTTTTAATTTCCAATACCCGTCGTCACAAACTAAACGAACTGAATTTCAGGAAGTTTAGAATGTTGGACTTATTTATTTAATAATTTTGGCCTTGTTCGGCGAGAATTTTTTTGTAAAACATTCGACAGGACCACAAAGGATTTTCGAAATGTTGTTTACTCTTCATATTCATTTAGAATTATTTAGAAGTAGAAGCAAATAAACTATCCGCTAATATACTGTTACCATATACTGTCTCAAATTTACCATCATCATAGCAAGTTAACTGAGGCGTTCTATATTGTATTCCTTCCAATTCTAGACGACCAGGCGTTTCGGAATTCTCACGTCAGTACAAAAATAAATCTCCTCATGCTTACGACTCGATTACACTTTTAGGTGCTTAAGTTTTTGCGACTTCACTGTGTAGTTCTGTATATAAAATAAAATTTGAGTACCTGTATTTTCCATGACTCCTCAGACAATTCAGAGTTGAACACCAAACAATAACCATATTCTGTGTGCTCTAAAATAAATTGGGAACAACAATCGAAAGGCATACTTCTCCATTGGCAAGAACCATTTACAAAAATGTCTTCACAGCTCATGGCCATGAATTTAGCCAACTTCGTAACATCAATATTGTCTATTAGCTCTAAATCGATATCTTCCATGTCCTTAAAGTTATCAAAGTGACCAAAACGGAGCGAATCCATGCGTTGAACAAAATCGGTGAACACCTTCACCGTTGCTTTATCAGCTGAAGGCTCTAAAAATATTTCTTTTGCGTGCTCGAATTTTTCCCAATTTATGCGATTGTGTGTACAAATGGCAATTGCCGGAAATGGTATTTGAAATACCGGATATTGTGAATTTTCCACAACCGTCTGCAATTTTTTGGCAGAGTAGCGTTCCGTAAGTATTAAATAGGCAATGCATGTCAGCGTCACACATGTTATAACCAAAGCAATCCATATTAGTCTTAGTATTTGAAAGGATATTGAAACAGAATTTAATTGGGTCATTAATCTTGCACAGTCTTGCACAGTCTTGCATTGGAACATCCCACCCACAACTTACCTCTCGATACCGCGCAGAGTGGGATCATAAATGTATCGTACACCATGAATGGTTGATTTTTCGCAATACTGCTGCCAATATGCCTTTAATAGATCTTTAAATTTTTTGCCTTCCTTCTGCAATTTCTGGTCTTGTTGTTTTACTGGCTTTATTGGTGGCGGTGGTGATGGCAGTTTCAATAAGGAACTGTTTTTATATGATTCATTTGCTTTCAAATCCGTGTGCCAAACCATTTCGACTATAAATTTTCCAAGGAACTAAATGCTGAACATTGGAAAAGTTTTTGTGGCAGCCTGGCTACCAGTACATCAACAAGCTCTTGTGGTTTTTATGCAGCAGCGTCTTAATTTCAAAATAATTGCAGTTTAGTTTTGGTTAAAAATAATAAAATAATAAAAATAATGAAAATAAAAACACTAAAAATATAAGTATAGAAATTATACTTATTTCTGTTCAATTTCCTAAACTTTTCGTCGTCGTGGTTGATGATGAAGGTTAAATTAAAATACAAATAAAGAAAATAAATTAGTTTTTTCAACTTTAGCTTTGTAGCAAAACAAGTGTGAATTATGTGTAAAAGTTATCGTATATATATAGTTTATTTCGATTAAGTTGATTTCCCTGTGAAAGATTAAGTTATTAAAATAAATTAGTTGAAATTTATTCTAAATTATATATTACATTATAAGTCTAAGCTGAAGCTCTTCATTAACTATTTAACCTGTTTTTAATGTGAAAGGACACTTTGATTGGTTTTTAATACTAGAGATAGTTTCTTTTTTATTTTGGACTTAATAATGGAAAAACGATTAATGTGAAATTGAGAATGACTTTATTGCGTTGCGAAATATGTGTTGTATTTTATGTTCTGCTCATTTAATCAAATCTTCAAACTCCTAAATACAATTTATCGGCATGACTTGCAACTGCTTAAAGAAAGGACTTCTTTTGCAGACGAAACTTATTTTGTGTGCATTCGTGTTGGGTGTGGGTGGGAACACAAATCGTTTGATACCAAGTCAAGTGGCGATTTATAGAATTTTCCAAAATGAGAAGCCGTTTTGTCAGATAGAATTGATAAGCATTCCTTTTGGACTTTTGGATTTTTCTTATTTCTTATGATTGCTATCGGATTTAGTTGTCTGAAAAAATTTTACCGAATTTTTGGTTTTTTATTCTGTATTAAAAAAAAGGATTTTTGTTAGTAAATATGACTTATTTTTAATTGTTAATGTTATTGATATTCTTCCCAAATTCCAAGTTCATGAAATTGGAGATTGCAGCAATTTCGAAGGGGTTCATTTCTGAGACGCAATGAAACTTGAAAAAATAAATAAATATAATCGGACAAGACAAGTTTTTGCAAGATTCTTCTTTTTATTACTTTGCTGAGAAGGATATAAAAATATTTGCATAAAATGGTTCTGATTGCGATTTCAATATTGACAATTTAGAACACGAAATAGTTATAAAATATTCTAAAATTTTCTAACTTTTCTTTGTAAGAATTTACTAATTTTACAACAATTTAAAAAATCGCGTTTCCATCAGATGCCCACTTTTTTAGGTCCTGCGAGATTCGATTTTGCATAATTTCGCTATAGTGTCCGTCTGGATGTATGCATGTATATGAGTGTGTGTCTGTGTGAGTACACATCTCATAATTTAGGAATGGTTTAACAAATCGGAAGTCAATTTGGCGCATGATAAAGACATTGAGGTAGCTTACTTAGATACCGTGAGACGATGATCTAATTTAATTTGGAGGATTTTCAGAATTTTTGAAAAAAATGCTTTTTGCACAATCAACCACTCAATTCCAAAATCTAATCAGCTCTTAACATCAAAAAACAATGTTTGATAAAAATTGGTTGGTCCGTTCGAGACTCATCGTGGACGAAAAATTTCGAAGAAGGCGTTTTCATTTAATAACTTCAAAATGCTTCGTCAAATAGATTTTTAAAATTTACTTATTCTTGTGGACTTAAAAAATCAGATCGTTACAGCGGATCGAGAGATATCGTGCTCAAAATTAAAAAAAAAATTGATATTTTATTTAAATTTTTGTTACATTAATTTTCGATATTTATTGAAAAATTTGTAAATTTTTTATCGCTTTCAGGTTCGCTTAGCTGAAAGTTTTAGGGATGGCCGAATCTCATTTTTTTTTTAATTTTAGTTCTTAAAAAGTTTGAAGGCCATTTTAAACTGAAAACGGGATAAGGAACTCTGAAAAGTAGTGGTTGGCTTCGTTGTCCCATCAATTACGTCATAGAAAAATTACACTGGAGTAGATAATTCGTAAAAATATAAGTTTTCAAATTTTATTTATACGGAAAGTAAAGTTTTTATTGCTTAATGATCTCTATTAATACAAATAATAATAACTACGAACTCAATTTATGATTAAACTAAAACTTATTTTTTATTTCATTAAATAAATTACATTAAGTTGTGAAAAAAAGAACTTTAAGATTTATAAATTTCGTGTGAATTTATGACAGCAATTTTTACCATTTTCGGTTTAGCTGAAGTTTTTAATGATTTTTGACGATATTTTTCCTCGAATTGTTCGTGCAGGCGAATGTACAAACCAAATGTTAAATAGTAAATCAACTCGACAGCACTCAACAGAGAAGCACCCAAAAACAAACCTATGATGCCACCAAAATTAGCTGGAAATTTAAATTTTAAATATGTTAATACATTTTAGCACGAAATGAAGACCAACAAAGGGAAATGTGTCCGTCCGTACCTAACAATTCCACAACTGTGTAACGCATAGAAGTGCGATATTTTAGAATGTACGATGTTTGGTAGTGAATGTCCAAATGAATCTTTTTAACTGCATCTGTGACATTAAATCTAAAAATAAAAAATAAAAGAAGAAATAATCCTAAAAATATAATTAATGAATTAATGAGGTTCAACAAGATTAAAGACATACCCTTCCAAAGGGAAACTAGTATAGAATGCTTGATACCAAATTTGATTGCAACTATTCAGGCAGTTGCATATCATGCTTTCATTATCCACATCATGAATGTATTTGCTCTCAAATAAATGTGTCTCCTTGCTGAATAAACCTTTGGAGGTTTATCATAATGATCATAAGCAGCAACAGGATGAACAGCAGCAAACAACGTTTGTAAATTCAGGGCAAATGTGAAAGATAACAAGTGAAAATGTCAATTTTCAAGTTGCTTAATGTTCTTAACTTTATACCACTTTTACTCACTTGCATGTTTATAGATGCATTTAAAGTCCGATGGCTTACAACTGGTGAAGTTATCTAAAGGAGTACATTCATTCGTTCATTGACATGTAGACAAGATACCACCGCACGTATGTACATACATTCATATATACAAACATAAGGACCAACAAGGAAAAGTGGCAATGGAAAGGACATAAAATATAATAGAAATAGAAGTAAAAAATAAAGTGGTAAAAAATTGCATTAACATTGAAATTACATTTTATGCAGGGGTGTTTGTTTGTGTGTGTATATATGTAAAGGGTTCAATGCAAACAAATTGACGCACTCATAAGTTGGCTACACACGCACACACACACACAAAGGTTGTGCGATGGAAAAGTTGCATAAAAAATGCTTTAAAATAAAAATTTTATTTTTCATTCGGACAAGGCGAATTCATTTCATAGGTGGTGTTAGTGTTACAATAAACATCGCCTGGTTGACATGAAATGTCAAAAACAGAAAAGGAAAATTTATTGCAAATATGTTTTAGCAACTTTCATCACAATCCATATGACCCAAGCAAAAATATGTGATCATTTAATGCAATACATTATTATCTGCAGCAAAAAAAAAAAACATTTAAAAGCACCAGAAAACACAAATAACAAAATTTCTGAATGGCAACACTCAGCTGTGCTTTCAACGGCACCTGTAAAATGAATTTGCCTTGGGAAATATAATTCTTGGATGTCAAAATCAACTTTTCGAGGCGAATTTAAAAACAGAAAAACGTAACAAAAACACATTTTGGCAATGGTCAATGATACAATACAATGAGTCAGCTGTGCTTTCGACTTTGCATGGTATGAATTCACCTTGGTACACATAACAAACTTGGAAGAAGAACCGAATATCGAATGTGTCGACTTTAATTATATAAAGAATAATATTTAAAATTGCTCTTTTATAAAACGTTAAAATATGACTTAAGCACTTTCTCTTTTTCGCCACAGATATCAAGCAGGGTGAATCAGCAACGTATGTGAGACTGCCGAGTCAATTCTGATGGTGTCTCATTTAGACCACAAACTGTCCTTTGATATCGCCAAACAGAAACAATAATTACAATTGCCGTTTGCGGCGTGCTTAGCATATTTGCTAAGATTAATTTCTAGCCGACTTTTGCTTGTTACTAACTTACCCGATTTGACGTCCGGAAAGAGTAGATTCAAATTGCATTTACAGTATTTAAGTACATACTCCTGGTGACATCTGGTGCGACAATTACCACGCCAATACCCTAAATTAGGTATTTTCTTATACAAATAGTAATCACTCTCATCCTATTAGAAAAATTAAAAAAAAAAGAAAAACCAAGAATAGAACGAAGACAAGAATATGTAAAGGATTCAATCTAAGAAGTTGTGATATATATTTTGGAATATTATTTAAAAAAAATAAAAGTGCTTACTTACCTCAAACAAACATCCTCTTTTAACGGGCGATATATGTCTGACACGTTTATCAATTTCTGTTAGTTGAGCCGTTAAGGCCAGTTTGGTGAATGTGTTGTAATTTATGAATTTCACATCGTCGTGCCATTCTTCAGATTTTTTTATCATGATCTTGAAATTCAAAAAAGATTTGTGTGTTGAGGGAATTTTTTTTTTTAAATAAGATATCGAGGCATATCTCGAATAATAAATTTACTAGATATTGAAATTTCCGTTTCCTCTTTCCTTTTTTTACGAATGATTGTCAGTAATATGGAAAGGAATATCGTTCATGTGAAACAATGAAACGGTTTCATTCAGTAATTTAATTGGCTTTTAATTGAAAGTAGTTTATTAGGCTAAAGCTCGTAGCAACGTTTTTATTTAAATAGAATTAAACAGGAGATAATATTCGAAGGGAACAAAGAAAAAACTAACTCTTAAACTATTCCAAACTTCACAGGCAGAACAGAGCAACGCACATAATTGTTATGAAAATAAAAATATGTTTTGGTTGGTTCGAGCTGTGCTTGTTTACATTTATGTTTGAGATTTTTATTCAGTGTATGTTTTTTTCATTTTATTCCAACGTAGATGATGATCACGTATGTGATAGACTTCCTATTCGTCGACTGCCTTGCGGATCCCAGTTCATGGCTTATTTTGCGATATCTTTTGATGGTTTCCAAAATGTATCTCCAATCCAACATCATTTACGTTTTCGAATTTCCAGATTGATCGGTTGTTGTCTGTTTTCTGACCATTGCTCGTTGTTCGAAATTATTCTTGGAAAATATATGTGTACGATTTTCCTAAATCATTTATTTACAAAATCTTGTGCGGATTGTACGTAACGTGATGCTGCATTCCGCGCTTAACGTTTGAGTTCGCTTTGTACGTCTTGATATGTATGATGAATTTCACACCCGCTTAAGTTATTCGAATGCTTGGCTTGCTTTGTTTATGCGGCTTGATATGTCAGCCTAAAATTCATCACTTTTATCCACTATGTTTCCTAGATAACAAAATCATGATACCTCATCCCGCAATTGATTCTGCAGTCTTTGCTCACTGTTCTAGTTTTGCCAAATGTTAGTTTTTGGGCCACCGCGTTATGCAGTCTTTTTATAGACTACTGACAGCTTAGTCTGCATGTCTAAAAATGTGTGGGTGAGTAGGCAAATATCATCGGCTTAGTCGAGGTCCTCCAATCTGCCTTGGAGACCCCAAGTCATTTCCCTTCTTTGGCAAGTTGCATTATTCATCACAACATCAAGTACGCAATTAAATAAAACAGGAGATAAAATACAGCCTCGTCGTAGACCAGAGTTAATGCTAAGTTTGTTGCTACTTTTATGTGTCTTATTAACTTAACTAGTAGATTCATCTTTCCATTACAATGCAGTATATTTAAGTATTTATTTATACACATAAAATAAAAGATGCACTATTTATTTATTAAAGGTTTGCACAACGAAGAGACATACATTGTGATCATCCTGGTCGAATTATCTTGTAATAGACAGATTACGAATCGCAATGAATAGTGGACCGGATAATTTTTGACTGCATTAATACATGTTACGCAGTGGTCTGCGGCAAAACTTTTTATTCAGTTGTTTTCGGCGTAGCTGTTCCCTGAACCAACTGTTTGCTCAGTAGTCTACCGGGTAGTCTTGCTAATCGGTACAGGTTCGTTACTTATTCCAGTAAGAACCGATAAGAGAATTTTCCTGCGTACCAGTAGCAGTCCCCATCCAGTGCGTAACCAGTTTTTGGAGCGAAGCCGAGCATGAACAAAATGCGAGCATAATATATGTATATTGAACCGAATCCGGGTGTAATCAATCTAAGCCGATGGCGAGTCCGACAAGAACCAGTGCATCGAAGCTAACAATAAACTAAAGTCGATTATACGCCATGACGTAATCGGAATCTTTTTCAAATAATAAGCCCCCGAAAAAGTAAAATAAATCTGTTCTATCATGTAATTTTAAATGAACTGATGTTAATTTCTCCGTTGTTCCTTTGGAATATTGTGTCATATCCAAAAAAAAAAAAAACATTACGAAATTTAGCTAAAAGCATAATCACTTTGGATTACAACCACTAACAATCAATTTAGTTCGATAAAAAATCACATTAAATAAGTTAAATCTTGTAATCTACTTATGTTCTGCATTGAAGAGCTTCATTATCTCACTTCCAATGGCAACTTTCATTGATACAATGTAAAAGTTCCTGTCTGAGTGAAGGGATTTCTTTCAGTGTATTTGCCTATGAAATCCGAAAATTACAAATTCGATTTACAACTTACATACAGTCCATTAACAAAACGAGCTCCTGGCTTCATTTTATTTTCATTCAACAAAACGTCTACTTCCAAGCCCGATCCCTCTCCGGAATAAGAATTATGAAACGGATAGTACGGATCATTTTTCTTCAATCAAATAACAAACATCAACGAATATTTAGAAATACTAGAATATATGGTGTATAGTTTTTAAAACTTACTGCTTTTTCCTGGGTCTTTGGGCTGACGGCTGAATTGAACATGTAACAGTACCCCATTTCTGTGCGCTCCAACGTAAATAACTCGCAACACTTGTATGGCTTATAGCGCCACATGCAAACGGGTTTGAATATCTGGCTACAGGGAAATGTCAAATACTCCATCACCTCAAGAATATTGATGTCATCAATGAGCGACAGATTGACGTTAGACGCTGGTTCAAATAATGAGGCAAAGCGATGTAAAGTATAAAACTTAATATCGGCCAAGCTCTCGAAGAATTTGTAAAAGGTGTTCAAGGTTTGATTGTTCACGTCTGGTGGCAGGAAACGTTTAGCGGCTTGATTGCTTAAACGATGCCAATCGATGCGATTTCGTAGACAAACGCCTACCGAAGGAAACGGTACCATAAATACAGGATGTGCGGAATCGGCCACTGTAGTTTGAACGCGCTGACTGTAGTACAATTCGGCCAAGTCGAAATAAACGATGGTACACAACACACTCGTGGCCACTACAATGAAAAACCAAATGGTTCTGGAAAATATGGACATCAATAAAAAGAAAAATGTGACAGGTTCTTAAATTAGTAAAATTACTTTTCGTAAAATTTTAATCTGCTGTTGGTGAAATAATGAAAGCAGTGGATTGAGGAAGTACTACAATATTCCTCAAAATATGGCTTCAGAAGACTCCACAGGGAATTGTTATTTGCTGTTGAAGCTGTTGCAGCTGCTGCTGCTGCTGCTGTCGGCTGTTTGGGTGGAGTGGATGTAGTGTCATCTCTTTTATCAGATGTATCCTTGAATGTTTGTAAAAACGATTTTTTTGGTTTTAAATATAAAAATTCTTTAGTGTTGTAAACCATAATTCTGTCCTGTTGTCTCTCTAACGCAATTAAAAATGCTTTGAAAAGTTTGACTGACATCGTTTTATATATGGAGGTATTTTACATTATTGTCCTTTATCGTCCTTTGCACTGTTTTTTTCATGGCTTCATTTACTGTTTACTGTGAGTGGTTGTCTTAAATCTGTGCCTTTTGTTGGTGTTGTGTTTGTTTAAAACTAAGTTAATATTTGTTAATTTACCTTGTGTTGCTTGTGCCATTGAGGAGCATCAATCATTCGTTGCTGCTGCTGCTTTTTAGTTGTTATTTTATGTAACGACATCAAGTTAATTAAGAGCCGCTTTTTTTCTTTTTTGTTTCCTTAAAAAAAACAAGACATATTTAAGTTTCTTCGTCGTGACAAAAGTTTGCCTGTATCTTGAGGTTCGCCCTAAAGGTTCACTCTTATTCAAAGTGTTTTAAAGAAGACCCTTTTGTTTGCGTTTGGAAATGTGTGTGCAAGTGTCTCTCTTTTGTTGAATAAAAGTTTGAGTTTTTATTTACTCTGGCAGGACATTAAATAAACTGTGCAAACACTTAATACCTATTCACTATTTTATGTTATTATTTGTTCGTTAACACGATATAGAAGTTATCAAACTTTACTCTGGTACTCTTTGTGTTGTCCTTTAACTTTCAAAGTTTAACAAAAGTTAAGATATTCAGTAAATGTCACTGAAGGACATGCTTAAACTTGTACTCGTATTCTAAATAATAAATCCCGAGTTTTTGAATTTAAAATCAAATTAAAAGTTTTAATAAATGTCGGTACTTGAAGTAAATATCACAGGACCATACAAGTTTTCCTGAAGCCTAATTTAACAGATAAAAGAAAATATTTAACAGATTTGTCTTTCGAATATAAAATGAAATTTTATGGTTTTTAAAAATAAAATTTTTAATCGGCATTCTTTGGAAATTTACGTATACGAGTATTGGAAAAATAATCATGTAGATCTTTGTGGCTAATTAATTACTAAGCACAAGAAAAATTCCGTGATTAAATAAGTGTCGTACAAGTGCTTTCATTCCGCGTAAATTCCGTGTCTTTTGGAACTCTTTCAGGTCCCCATTCCTGCACACAATGGGAACTTGAACTTCGTACCATCATTTTTCTGGGAATAAAAATATTCTCAAAAACATAATGCACCTTAAGGTTGCAATATTTCTCTTAAAAATAATTTTTTGTACTCGCACGTCCAGTTCCGTCCTGAAAATCTTGGTGCCACATCAGATGAGCATGATGAATGATTTTGTCCGAACATTATGCACATTGTTGTAAGAGGGTACAATGGAAAATGGACAGCAGCAACGCTTGCTGATTTCTGTTGGCCGATTCGATGGAAATAAAAAAAAAACTACAAAATCGCCAGAATAATTTCACCAAAATGAAATAAATTTAAATGTTACTTTAATAACATCATTCTTTAATTAAATCGATAAAATATTAAAATCTTTGTGGATGTTAAATAATGTTATTATGCATGAACACAATGAGGAGAAAAAAACATTTTTTTATTTGCATACCAGTGTTTTTTATTCACAGAGTAAAAAACAAAAAAATATTTTTTTGTCTCATCAGCAATCGGCTTAGCGACTTCGCTAAATAGATTCAATAAAATAACAATTTGAGAAAAAGTCCATTCATTGCAAATTATTACAAAAGTTTTTGAAATTATACATTATCATGCGAATTGCCATGAAATCCAAAATATTTAGTAGATTCCGAAAATAATATCTATTTTTATTAATTCAATATAAGTGGTGGGACAAATATATTCGTATTTGTATAAGTAGCCTTCCCTTATGCTAAATTAACTTAAATAAATACTCGAACTTTCTAGGGACACAACCAAAATGTATTTCTTATAAAGAAATATTGAAACAAGCCAATAAGCAAACACATTTTAAGAAGAATTTATAAACAGGAAGCAAAGCACTCTTAAGATGAAAACAATTCAATAAATACAAAAAAAAGAATTCTGAAAAAAGTTATGTCCAATTGGTAAGTGACTTTAATCTTTTTATATCACAACTCAAAGTAGTTGAGCCAACAAATTGTTATTTTATGTTGATATTTGAAAAGTTTTTAATAAAAATTAAAGATAAGACTTAAGAAACATATTGAGTTTCTTATCAATAACTTAGAAGTTACACCATCATCAAGTTTTAAAGGACTCACACTTTTTTACTAATACACTCAACCATTTTAAACTTGATACGATCTTTCCAGTCGAGTGTTTCAGTTTACAAGGAAGAAAGTTTTTGGTTCGTTTTTTACAAATATTCTGCCGCAATTTAAAACTACTAATTAAAATCAAATAATAAAATATGTTTGTGAAATGAAATGAATAAAAGTAAATTATGTTGAGCGATATATAGAGCAACCATTTGGAGCTGTTTCCTTGACGATGACATCTCGAAAAATTAAACTGTTTTAAAACTGAGTGTGTATAATGTACAACATACGCAGGAGCTGATCGTGAAAAAGAGACATATGAGATTTGCCCCGTTCTATCACAAACATCTTTTTTCCGTTGCGTGGCTTCAAAATATGGCTCAACTCAAATAACAGCCGAAACCGAATACTCGGTCAGCTTCTAGTAATAGAATGAAAACTAATAAAAATGGCTTTATTTGATTGTGAAATCTTTGCAGAAGCCGCATTTAATTAGACATACTCAAGACAAGAAAAAGTCCTTTTTGAAAGAATATATTTTTTTTATTTTCCAAGGAACAATAAAATAAAAAGCGTTTGTCTCAAATCTATCATTTTAGACGAAATATCCGTGGAAACTTTTTCCTGACCCATTATTGGCGAAAGATAATCTCTTTTGTTGAAAAAATATGCATTTAAAATCTGTGAAACATTCTAGTATTCATAAATGAAAAAAAAGTGATGGCGATAATGAGGAAAAAAAGAAAAGAATTGCTAAATAATGAAATTTTAAAAATGTATTCGCAAAAAGTTTTTAAACTATATATATACGCAACAATCATTTAGACAATTGGATTCTTATCACTCTTTCGTAAATGTCTTCCTGAATCAGCATTCTTTTAGATTCTATTCTATTCAATTCAAATTTCTTTTACGCATTTAAAGGCTCTGAAAATAAGATGGAAATTGAATTTGATTGTTGTGTTATTGTTTGTCCTGCGGCAGTTACAATTTGCATTTTTCCATTTCTTTGTGCTTAAACTGTTACACATGGATCCTTAGTGGTTGCATGGGAAGGGAAGGGAAGGAAGGCGATATGGAGAGCAGAAACATTGGCAGCATAAAAAAATTGTACTTTTTAAATACAGAAGAAAAATGTTTAATTAAATTTAATCAAATGCAAACGGCATAATGATTTGCATTGATATTAATGAGTTTCCTTTAAGCCAACATCTTTTTAAATTTTCTTTTTATGTATTTCTTTGCTAAGAATTTGCATTAACACATCCTGCAAATTGAAGATATCATTTCGTTGAGTCGATTAACTGAGTTGAAAAATAAAATACTGCTGACTGCTTTTGCAATCGTTAAATAAAGATTATTTTAAAAATGTCTTTGAAAAATAAATATGAATAAAATCTTAAAATTTATGTTTCTCAATTATGTCTGCTCAAATAGAAATTTCGAGAAATTTTACTTTTCGATTCCGATTTATCATAAAAATTGTGCAATTAAAAAATAATGAAAATCATACTAAAATTTGAGATTAATTAAAGAAATAAAAAATTTATTTAACCCTCAGATTAAGTTTTCAAAAGAAATTTATAATTCATTGCTTTTCTTTTTAATTAACGACGAAGGAAGGACGATAGTACAATATTGATTTGTTATCCTTTAGAGTATATGTGTACATATGCGTGTAGATATTTCAGATGCTAATAAGCAGGGCAACCAAAAATACGATAAATCTTATTATTTTCTTCTAACATATTCTTTTAGCTATTTATCTTTTTATTACAGCATATTTTGCCTATAACAGCATAGTTTTGTATATTTTGCATTTTAGAGCATAATTTCTCTTAAATACATTTCGTAAGAGTACAAACAAAAATTATTCGCAAGGAAAGGATACACTCAACCGGTCTCAATGCTTTAGGGTCAATTCCTTCGTACACTCATATGACTCATTTGTCTCACATTATATATTACAAGGTGTACTCAGCACTAGTGAAACTCTTGTTGCATTTAAGAGTCCTTGGTGAAACGTAATCGTTTTTACAAATCTGTAAGAAATATTAATGAACAAATCTTCCTCGCTTTCACTTGAAGTTTAACAAACGTGTAGTGTCTGTAGGACACCCGGTTGGAATGATCTTTCTTTCATTAATATTGTATGTACGAAATAAGAATGTAATTTAATTTACCAATTGGATTTTCTCCTGTAGAACATTTTGCCATAATATTTTCTGCAAACACTCATAACAAACATATAAAATGAACAACCATAAAGTATGCTTTGAAATTGTTCACAAAAAATTACGATCCGCTTGCAATCGTAAGTCATTGGTCGCGTTCATAAGACGGTAACTGTTGCTCAACCGTTGAGTGTTTGTCTTAGAAACGCAGAGTTGAGGACTTCCGCTCCACACAACAGTTGATTGTTTGCTGCCATTTTTGCCATGATACATTTTTTCGCTACATTTAGTCAACAAGTGTTTAGCTCCACAGCTGTTCAAGAGAGTTACGCGCTTTTATATTATAATGCAACGCCGTTCTTTTAGGTGGCGACTACAAATTAATTTGTTAAATTTTGCATTACAAATGCGATAAAGTAAGGTAAATAAAGAAATAAAATTAAAATACCAATTTCATTAAATATGCGTCGGTTTACTTTGGTGTCTATTTATATTAATTACGTAATTAGTTCAATATAAGGTTCAAAGATTTTTTGAACACAATAGCGGCATTACGTTGAAATATAAATGCAATCGGCGCAGGTTTGTAATTTTATTGCAGTAAATTACTGTGTATTTTTATGTTGTGAATATTAAATTTGTGGCGCAGATTTTTAATTAAAAGAGGAAAATCCCTGGCAAAAGAAACTTCATTGCAAATTCTGTGTTGTCCGTACTTTTTAGAATAAGCCACAAACTAAATAATTTAGCAAATTTAAATTATTTTTTATTGCAAGATTTTTATTTTTGTTCAATCGTTTACATTAATCAGCTGTTCGTTATCCAATTATTCATTAACCGTTTTTAAAATGTAACTGTTGAACTCAACAGCTGCCAACAGTTTCACAACAGTTGAGCTCAACAGCTACGTCTTATGAACGTGACCATCATGTCATTCAGTTACTACGATTGATGTATTACGTAATCCTCTTTCGTACCCTATTTCATAAAAGATATAAATTTTCAAATATGACTGAATGTAGTAAACGATTTACCAAAACCGAAAATGTCAGAAATCTCTGAAACTGTAAATAAAAGCTAAATTAAGGAAAAAATCAGTGTCGAACAAATTTAACAACAATTCGGAAAAAATCGCTTATGGCGGAAAAGTCTTCAACATTTTTAAAAGTCAATAACACTATAAATGCGGCGAGTGGAACTAATAGAAAATAAAAAACGAAACATAAAAAAAATTATGTATTTGTAAAGAATCTCCGAATAATGGAAAAAATTAGAAATGTTGCTAGAATCAGAAATAAAAATATTTACATGACAAAGAGAAAACAAAAACACCAAACACGTAAAATAATGATAACAGAAGTGACTTAATTCAAATAATATCATGGAAAAAATCCGGAAACAATAAAAAATCTATAATTAAAAAATTTCATTATCTTAATGAAAAATATGTTTGAAGAGAAACGTTTACCAGAATAGTCCTTCGCTGTTTTTTTTAGCTTAATTACTAATATTTGTAATAATTTAGAGAATTTTCTAAATGCATAAAACTCTTTTTAGAGTTGCCCTGCTTAAAGGTATTTCATTCAACGTCCGAGGATCCCGTGGAAATTCAGATCTTAAGATATAATTTCAGAATTTTTTCTAAAAATAAGCAAAATCAATCCATAAAAAGTTATTAAATTAAAAAATATATTTTTATCTCAGTAGTGTTTGCACGATTTTTTTATAAGTATTTCCGAAAAGTTCAGAATGCATTTTTTAACTACAATTAAAGATCATTCTTCTTGTTTTTGAGTTTAATTATGCTTTTCATTTCCTTGAACATCGACATTTCAGCTGCAAATTAATTTGAATTATTTTCGTTTCTATCAAACTGTATTGAGATTTTAATTAAATTAAAAATTCAAGATTGATTTAAAAATTTACTTCAGTAGAATCATCATCATCATAGTAAACGGTTGTTTATATTAAATTCTTTTTCCTTTTGCTTTTTTTTCCAATCATCATTTCCAAACTTAATACTACTTGTTGTTATAGTGGCGGTTGGATGAGTTCTACATTATTTGCATACACGAGTACATACGTACATCAGATATACATATATTTTTTGCTAATAAATAAGCATCAACTTGTTGCAAGTGGCACTTAAGCACCAACAATGTTATCGATTTCAATGACTGTTCAACAGCATTTTTTCACAAAATCTTTCAATTTGCAGTAATAAAAAAAATTTTTAAAAATTCATTAAAAACATTTTCACATGACAGGGCGATGATAACACTTGCGGCAGACATAACAACAACAAAAACGCCATAAAACTTCAATATTGCGCTTTAAATAGAAATATAAATCCCACATGCCACAACACATACATAAATATGAGTGTGTTTTTTATGTAAATTGACTTATTTTACTTGCAGCAAGTGAAAAAATTTTTAAACGATTTTTTTTTATCGTTTTGCCGTAAAATTTTTGAATTTCAAATATGTAATTTTACAGCAGCAGCAGCAAAGAAAGACCGCAATATATTTTTTGTTGCCACATCTAAACATACGCAATATCCAGCTAACAATGAATCAGATGTTAAAAAGCGTTGCTCATGGAGGGGGGAACAAGCTGCCACCACTAATAAACATAAATAAATTAATAGCATTTCCAAATTCTTAACTCAACTCCCAGCCTCAAACATTATTAACGTCTCTTCTGTGTTTAAATATGGCCAACTTTTAAACATTTGTAACTAAAAGATGAAGAATTTTCTCAGCAACATGAATAAAATATATTAAAAAATTACTCAACGTTTTGGCAGAGACTGGAATTTAATATTCAATTGAAACTGGCGATTAAGTATTTTGGGAGGCCTTTTGATTGATTGGATTCAACTTTCATTAATTCAAATTTAAATGTTATGTACATGATGGGAAGAGTTCGAAATGTGTGTGAATTCAGTGTCCTGCGACCTTAGAAACAAGTCAGCGTAGTCTATCAACGCAGGACAAGAGATTCCTCGTTCTTAGACAGATTGACTTAGTGGTCCATTTTATTTTAACCAACTGGTTTCAACAGGCTGAGAGCGAAATCATAGCTGCCACATCATATGCAAATTAACCCGACGAGAATGGTTATATTCGATTATCTCGACTCGACATTAACAATGACCGTCACACTAACATACTTGTAGAACATACTTGTAAGAAATCTAAAATAAAGTATCGTTATTAGAAGTTAAGGAATGTGCATAAAAGAAGTCACAAGTCACAATAAAGACAAACAACATTTGACTATAAAGTGAACTTGATTGTATGTGTATTTTATTTTTCTTCTAGAGCATAAAAAGGTCATAATCAAAGCAGGGAAAATTAAACCTTTTTATTTACCCTTTGGATGAACGAACTTGTTTTCAATATAATCGATATTATATTTTTATTCTCTTTTTTACACTTCTTTGTCATACAAAATAGTGATTTCTGAAAGAAGAAACTCAAACACCCAGCAAACGGAATGCCAAACGTTGGAAATAAAATTGTTTTATCATTTGATGTCAAACATTAGTCGCATATTATTTTTTAGATCATACACAGATTTGTGATTGAAAGGATATTTGAACCAAAAAACCGGTGGCAAAAAGGCAGACATGAATTTAAAGAAATCTTAAAAACTAAGTAAGCAGATCGATACACAACAAAATTTTACATCATATTCATAAGTTTAAGTTTTAAGTTTTAAATTCAAACTAGTTATTAAACACTTTTTGTTTTCTAAACCAATAATAACAAACAATATTCATAAATGTTCAATAAGACCAATTTAACTATCAGACGTTTTTATTAGTTTTATAGTCGCATGTTTGAGGTATACTTTTAGGAGCGAAGATATAAATACTTGCTTTACCAGCTTTGTGTGTTAACAAATCTTAATGTAGCGCCTTAAGGTTCTACTTAAATTGTCTTTATTTATATTTTTTGTTTGCTTGAATTTGTGGTAAAGGTTTCTTTCGAAAATGAAACAGAACTAAAATCAAACAATAAATAATTTTTCTTAACAATCCGTTTTATTAAGTTCAACTTCGCAGAACTTCCAGAAAATTTTTGTATATTACTTTACTTTTGTTTTATATTTCAATGTACTGCTTTAAGTTGGTGACCCGGAGTCTAGAATTCTTGTCCCAAAAATTTTCGGGTTTTTTTTTGCACTTACGGAATGTTAACTCCAATATCGAACTCATGTAAATTTTTAATATTCACTGATTGAAATCTGCTATCCAACACAACGTCTTCCTTTACTAAATCCACAATTTTGCGAAAAGTAGATTTTTTAAATCGATATTTAGCTTTAAATTGTCATCTGGGATGGAGAATGGATTTGCCCTTTCCTTGTACTCTTTTGGTTTCCGATAATTTGATATTTGAGTGTCTGTGAATATTTGAATTTGTTAGTCGATTCTCTTTTTTTGTAGCAATATCACTTTCCTTTTAGACGAATTGTGTTTATCGAGTACATAATATTATTTAAATCACTTTTTCGTCACAAATTTTCAATAATTTTCATGAAAAATGTTTTTATAAAATCTAAACATGTGTTTTAACAAAATGTCAAAATGGAAAAGTGTCATTTTATTTTTAGTTTAAAGGAGGGTAAAGCCAGCAATAAAATTTTAGATTTTATAGATGCTTAATTAATCGTTTAAAACCCTATTAATCATTTATGAATTTAACTTTTTTGAATTTTGCTTAAAAATGGTTTATAAACCTACTGTAATTTTTTATGCATATCGCTGATAAGTTAGTTCTCTTTTGTTTACAAAGTACATATCGATGGTCTCAAGTAAATCGCATTTTCTACGAAATTCAGGTTTTCAGTGATTCCAACACATTTCACACAAATACACCTCGTCACAAAAATTTATTGCTGTAACGTAAAAAATAACGTTTTTACAAGCAGTAGTGCAAAGCAGTTGTACAGTTTTTATTATTTTTTTTACCTTCTCCTATAAAGCTGCAATTATTTGGTTTAGGGCCTTTCTACTTGAGACCAATGATATAGAAAAACCTCTGTGTCATTTCCTTGCAAAAGCACACATGCACAGTTTCTTATTTTTCAACTTGAAGCTGATACAAGCATGTGTAATAAGTGTGCATGAATTAGTAGCAACTTTAAACGCTTATAGCTCTCAAAATACTGAACCGATTTAATTAAAATTAAAATTATGCACATCTATGTAAAAAAGCCTTTAAAAATATATAAATCTTTCCAAAATCGATTCAGTACTACTGGTGTAAAAGAGATCTAAAAACGTGTTTGCCTATTAATTATATACGTAGATATGTATTAATTTAATTTGCTGTGAAATATTTTTGCATTATATTTTTTCAATAGAATTATTTTAGTTTGAATAATCGTTATTGAAAATATTTAACTAATCAGCATCAGAACTCCTGATTAATCAAATAATTGATTAAACAAAATATTGATTAATGAAGAACTGTAACTAAGCCATTAATTACAAATCTCTATTAGAAACACATTTAAAATTTTTGCATGCTTTAATTGGTTTCGAATACTTCTTAAATCAATAACGAAACTCCAATTAAAAATATGTTCAAGGCAAATTGCAAAAATATTTATATTAAATGAAAATATGTAAAGACAATTTAATAATAATAATAATAAAATAATAATTTAATAATAATAGGTTGTATATATATTCATATATCAAATATTTCGCTATTTTATGTATGAAACAGCTGCGTAGTAATCAATTTATTTTACTTATATTTTTACATTTCTTTGCATTTCATATTTCCAAATTATTTAACAGCCAAATTGTTTGAAAATAGTCCGATAATAAATAAATTTCTCTATTTGGAAAATACATATTCCTTCTTATTGTTGAGAAAGCTGTGTTCCTCAAGTTAACTTTAAATCACTCACAAACGCTTGACATTTGAGAAAGATTTTGTTTTTAAAATTTTCAATTTATTACCAAACGGGTGTGTTTGCTGGGATATGTCTCTACGGTTACATAAATTATGCGTGTGTTTTCATGTGTAAATGTCTTGTAAATGTGTAGGTAAATTGTGTTGTACGATTGAATGAAGACAGCGTTAAAAAAAACAAAGAAATAAAAAAATGCTGGTTCTTATTATATATTCATTTTATTTGGGAAAACATGTTTTTTCTTATTCTCAGAAGACTTAATTTATATAAATTAGGGGATCTTAATTTTGGTATTTTTCAAGTTTTTCTTAACGAAAGTATTAATTTGGTTGCCGTTAATCGGCTCCCCGATTAACTGCTCGATTAACATAAAATTGGCTATTTCCGATTAACCGATTTAATAATGTTTTATATTTGGTAGTGTCGTCAGATATGGCGATTTATCGCCAAGCGGTATACTGAAATTTTGAAATTGGCGATTGGCGATATTTGAACTCCTTGACCATATTTTTGGCTACTCCTTTATGATTTCAATAATATAGAATAATGTTGAAGATATGGCATTTTTTATGTAAGGAATTTTTTCTACAACATAAACTAGTTCGTGCAAATGGTGCTAAGTCTAGTATTAAAATATTTCCTTGATAAAATCCATTTTCTGATAGCTTTGTTACATTTAAGTCTGATTAATAAAGTATATGATTCGGCGAATTAAAGCAAATTCAATTTAACAGTCATATGTATACATGCCTTCTCAATTCTTGAGTTATAATATTATCATATATGAATTTAAATAACATATGTTGCAACACATTCGTTCAAGCTGAAGATATGTTAGATTTAATTCGAAACAAATATATCCCAATAAGGATACAAATAATAAGATAGAATAATTGATATGTGTACTTAAATACACGTTTAAGTAAGCGTTAATTGTATTTACAAGATTACAAGATTTAAATTCCTATTTCGATCTCCATGTTCAACTTTGATTTATTCTGTTTAGATTGATCTTTTGGAATAAGTTGTTTTTGTGTATTTTTTATACGCCAGTATTAATATCTTATATGGCATTTACACCCGATCGTAATCTAGTAGATTTCAATTGAAATCTCTATCAAAATCTATACAGTTTACACCGGGTTATTAGTAACATTTTTCAAGTTGTCGTAGCCATGACCAAAACAGTTGATTGGAATTTTCATTTTTAAGTGTCAAACTTAATATAAAAAATTATCATTTAAATGGGAAACAGCTGGTGATCACACACTTCAAAGTATTCATGGCTAAAGCATTTGTTGGGAGTTTTCATTTTCAAGTGTCAAACTCCATACGAAAGTCATCATTCAAATGCGAAACAGCTGTCGAGCACACTCTTCAAAGAATTGTTATTGAACAGCGTAATATTTTTTAATACAATTGAGGAAAACCCATAGTTGCATTACTAAAGGTAGGATCACACGATTGCCACAATGCACCAATTATCGGCAATCGAGAACAATATTGTGCTCATTTTCCGCAATCAAATGCAATTCTGGTGCCGCATTCGTGTGAATGGTTGATAGGCAACCATGCGTCTTTATACATAAATGTTAAAAATGTACCAATATTTGTTGTATTCTCATACGGCAATCAAAGTAGCCAACACGCGGCAATTTATTTAATCAGTTTAATTTTTTGTGTGTGCCAATTGTTTTATGTACCATAAATTTAAACTTATTTGAAGCGTTAAACCTTAAATGCATGAATCTTTTTCGCTTTGAAAAAAATATATTATTTAGTCATAGAATTAATGCAAAAAAGTTTTTTAATATTATTTTTTCATTTTTTTAGTTAAATTTATTATATTTATTTTACTATAATAAGCAGTGAGCGATTAATAATAATTTAGAGGTCAATTAAAAGTAAATGCTATGATGCAGAATTAGATCAATATGCTAAAGAAAAAAATTTTCACGTAAACGAAATAAACTAAAAACTACCATAACAACAGCTGTTTCTTGGTGTTGCCGCAAGTTAGAACAATCGTATGACTAGGCTGCGGCAATTATTGCCACAAATTCATTCTTCGCCAATATGCGGCAATCAATTTTTTATAAGATGGGGCAATCATGTGACTGCAGTATATTTAATTGGGACAATATTATTATTGTGTACCAGTTCAGCACAATAAAAATTGGATCTGATTGGTATATTTGCGGCAATCGTGTGATCCTGCCTTAAGTACTACGAGATTTTGAGTAGATTTTATCAAAATTTAATGACGAAGTAGATTTTGTTTTGTATGGGAAATCTATTCAAAAGCAACAAGATTTTGCTCGAGATTTTGTAAGTACTAGATTTTGGTCTGGTGTAAATGCCATATTATAGTAAACTAATGTAACTTTCTTATATGAACTCATGTTAATGCAAACACTCTTCTTAAACAATATAATTTTTCTGTTTGTTTTTATATCTTGAGGACACTTTTTGAGAAAACTTATAGGCTCAGCAACCTTTTGAAATAAAAAAACGCATAAAGTGTAATATTAGTTTTTTGCTTATATGGCACTGCCTGCACTTAAAAAAAAAGAATTGTTAAGAACAATTCTATTTCTGTTTCATTTTCGATAGAAACCTCTACCTCAAGTTCAAGCAAATAAAACAAAAATAATAAATAAAGACAATTTAAGTAGAACTTTAAGGCGGTACTTTAAGATTTGTCAGCAAACAAAGCTAGTGAAGCAAGTATTTATATTTTAACTCCTAAAAGCATGCCTCAAACATGCGACTATAAAACTAATAAAAACGTCTAATAGCTAATTTAGACTTATTGAACGTTTATGAATATTGTTTCTTATTATTGGTTTACAAAATAAAAAGTGTTTAATGTGAATTTAAAACTTAAAATAAATAATTTTTATGAATAAGGCCGTTATAGTGCAGGTTAAAACTAAAATACTTCAAAATATACATCAAGGTTTATGTTATTACGCCTTACATCTATTATTTGTGAAAATTATTTGTACACATATTTTTTTTGAATTCAATTTATATTTTGTGCAGTCTATGTTTTGTTGTTCCATGCATCATCTTATTATGAAATAAAAATTATATCGCTCAGTTTGTTCAGTATTGCGTAAGACAACGACAATAAAATGGTAACCAATTTTGAATCAATTCGTTATTAAAGTTTCGTGTTTTTATGTGGTACTTTTATGGCAATTTTTTAAATTTCTTTAATTAGTGTTCTAGATTTAATTACTTTGGACCAAAATTGAACCACATCCAAAACTGTTAACGAAGTTATTTCATCTTAAAAAAAATTTTATTCAATGTTTGCCATTCCTGTATCAAATCAAATATAAAATTTAAATTCATTTTTGTTTTGTCCATAAACAGCACTCGTATTGAAAAACTCAATTTCATATTGTTACAAAATTTAAATGTAGATTCAAATTTAACGGACATAAAAATAAGCACAGTTTAATCAACCGTGTGTGTGCAAATTTAGGAGCACTCAAATTCAAACTAAACAAGATTGTTCGAGAAATCTGTACGAAAAATCTTTATAGCAAATGTAAGCAAAAACTAACGCCCTCGATTGGATTACAGCTAAAATTGATATAAAATTGGTTAGTTGATTCGCCATCCACATTATAAATTTGCTGCCATCTACATGCCGCAACCATAACATAACTAAATAACAACACAGGTTTACACAAGCAAATTTATTGTCATTTTCTACTACGTGCGAGAACCGTAGCAGTCAACAGGTATATAAGCCGATACTGCCAGGCACAAAGAAGTCAGTCTTGTCTAAGCTACAACATGGTGAACTTCGTGCATTTAATAAATAGATTTAGTTGAATTGCAAATTACTTTGTGTATTTAATAAAACAGTGGTATTAAAGGAAATAAAACGTCATTAAGTTCAAAATCAATTTCCGTTGTGTTTTTATTTTTGACTAATTAAAAGAACTCAAACAAGTAAAGGTTATCGAAAAGGTCGAAACGTAAAAATATTGTTTGTATTCACTGAAAGTCGTTTTTGAAGTTCCTCCAACGCGATAAAATAAAATTTTCAGATTTAATTTGTGTTCAGCCAATATTTTTAAAAACGCTTCGCATTCGTTACCCACAAACACCTCTTTTACTGGCAGCAAAATATGTGGAGATCGAACCATGCAATTAAAACCATTTTGATCGATTCCGCGGCCACTGATATTGCCACATTGGCACAATTCTGAAGTAAAAATTATGTAGCCAGATGAAAATATATAACCGTTTTAGAGTTTTAAATTTAATAATTAATATTTATACGCAACTGTTGAGCTGTTTAAGGTTTATATTGACATGAAATTTTTGGTTTGAGTTTCTTTTAAATTTTTAAGCTATTGTTTTTGGATAAATTCATTACTTTATTAAGAGAGTGCTTTTATTTGAAACAATTTATTCATTAGATCAGCAGAACGCATCAGTACCGATTTCGTGGTCCCTACACCATCTCTCATCAGTGTTCTTTTTTTTTTTCCGATTTTACCACTTTTGACGGTGGGTACTAGTGACTAGGAAAATCAACTATTTAACCGTATTAAGACAAAAACTTTAAACATAAAACAGTCGCAATTAAAAGTAAACCCGAAATCTGTATCTTTTCCGCTAAACTAACATGTTCTCATGAAGAAAAACGTATTTGAAGGGATTCTCCCCAACAATTGGCAACAATGACCGAGACTCGAAAGTAACTAAAAGCCTTGAGCGTTATTTGCTTTTCACTTTTCAAATATTCAAAAGGTTTGAAATCCGGTTTTGACAAGACGTTCTAAACACGAACACTGTTATATGTGTTCAAGCGTCTATGGATTTTGCGTTGTCGAATTGATGTTTTCCATTGTTTCTCTTTGCCAAACCACGACGGCAAAATTAATTCAATATGAAATTAGCAAATATTTTTTAAAATGATGTTTAAACTGATGCTGAACATCCTGAACATTTCGGAGCAGTAATGTTGACTGTTGTTGCTTTTATGAGTAGCATGAGTAATTAATTTGCAATACTTTTAGCTGGGAAAGCAGAAAAAGTTGTTGTACAAAAAAGTATTTACGAAAATCGATATGAATTTTATTAAGCCCCTTAAAATAAGCAGAATGTTTGTATTAATTTTTTAATTTATTTTTAAATTTTTGTTCTCTGGAAGGATTTTCTTGCGGATCGCTTACTTTTTAAATTTTTTACATTTATGTCCATTCCACTATTTTGGAGCCAGTTGTACTTTTATATATAATGAGATGATGTACCGACCTCGAAATCAGTACTGATCCCTTCTACTAGTCTGTTGACTCAATTGTTCTAATATTACTATCTTAATAGAAATAATTTGAATTTATCAAAAATTTCGTAAATAAAAAAAATCTGTAATATCAGATTTGAACTTAAGCCAAGCAGTTCCTTTCAACAAAGATTTATTTAATTTAATTTAATAATTTAGTATTCTCCGAATGCAAGATTTTTAAAATTTGCGGCGAGGTGAGCTTGTCTATGTACTGCATTTTACTAATGCTTGTGTCAGGTTATCGGAAAACTCTAAAAAAATAATTGCTTAAAGTAAAGAAAACTATGTTGTTTGCTTTAATGTTTTATATTTTTATGTTTAGTTTCCTCAATCCTAAAATTAGCAATCATCAGAACTAACATAACAGAAAAGAATCAATCAATTTTATTTGAATGTTCAATGAAACGTGAAGTAAAATTGAAACCAGAAGAAAATAATAAAACATATTAAGCAAAATTTTTCGAACTGTAAGGAATTTATACGCCTAAAATACGAAAATATTTATTTTATTTTGATTAAATTTATTCATCACGGCCAACCCACGTTTCCAGTAAAAAAAATATATAAGAAAGTAATCAAAATTAGTTGAGCTGAAACATTTGAAATTCCGCATAAAATAAACTTTGTGATACAAAAAAATGCTTTGTGTTTTTATTGTTAAATTAAAACGGTAACGTTGAGTCTGCCGGCAAAATTAGATTAAAATTAATAAATGGCACTTATTCATGTCTTATTATGTGTAACAATGAGTTAGTGGTAATGAATGAAATAAGTGCTGAAAGTGTCAATTAAGAACGAGTTTATAATAACTAAAAACAGCTGATTTGCATGTCAGGGAGAGTAAATTTTTATTTGTTCGTGGAATGCAAACAGAGATGTGATTTATTTAAAATAAAATTAATTTATTTAAAATACAAATGCAAAATACTTTTTATTATTATTATTTATATTTGAAAACGTGCAAGTATGCATTGTTTATTTGTAAAATGTAAAATCCTTTTTAACATAATTGTACATACAAAAGGCGAAAATTTAAAACAAAAAATCCAAAATTGTAAACATCCAGCAAAATTGATTTAAAATCCTTGAAACTGTTAAGAATATCAAAACCTCGAAAGAAACACCTCAAGTGTTAAGTGGTTGTTGTGAAGTAAATAATTATTTTAAAAAATATTGTGAAAATGGTTGTTCTGAATGTTGAACACCCCATACACGTTTCAATCCAATTGGCAACTGAGTCGGGTGTTGTCCAAATCAAGGCGTGTGTGGCTCTGTCAATTGATTAGTTTGGCAGTTGTCGAGTTGGCTGAAGAAAAATCAAATGATTTTTTGAAGTTGGCTCGTAAATTCTTCAGTTCGATTGTGCTGTGTGTGTTCGATTCTCTTGATCAGCTGTCAAAATTTATGTTTGTAGTTTTCTTTTGCAAAGAAAAACTTAAATATTTCTTTAATTTTATTGAATTTAAAAAAAATATATAAAAATGACATTTGTGGCAAACATGGATGCTTGGAGAGAAATTTTCCAATTGCTCGAAGAAAATCCAGCACTTTGGAAAATAAAAAGTCGCTTTACTTACACAAAATGTGAAGTGTATGAAATTGCTCGACGTGTTTGTTTATTAAATAAATGTGGTTTTCTTGATTTTTACCAACTCGCTCGAATCACACTTTAGAATTTTTATATATAAAATCGCGAAAAAGCTTATAAATAGGCATAAACGGCAACAGTGGTAGCAAGTCCAACTTTAGATGCCATCAAATACGACGACAACAACAACAACAAAAACAACAACAACAAAAATATATAAAATAGAAGAAGAAAATTACAAACAAAATAATTGAGTTTCTGTAAATAAAACAAAAATAATAATAAACAAAGTGTCTGCAATTTATCAAATAAACGAAATACTTAAACGAGAACGGAACATCGTAAACAAAAAGAGGGGGGAGGGAGGTAAACAACAAAATTTTTTTGGGTATTTGAGTTGTAATTGAAAATTTCCTTTCTAAATGGATTTTGTAGTTTTTGAAGTAATTTAATTGACTTTTTTATGTTTTGTATGAGATCACAAATGATTAATTCATGGTTTACGTGGTTACAAACAGCCGTCAATGGCGGCAGGAAGTGAAGCGGAACCAAACGAATACAATTAAACAACAAAATTTACATAATTCGTTTATCTTTTGAAGCCTTCGCATTATGGCATCTTCAAACACCCTCGTTTCAGCGTAACATTAACCAATTACTTACAAACAGATAATTCATTTTATTCCCAAAATAAAGGCATACAAAAATAAAATAAAGAAACAAAACTAGGAAATTAACATGCAGACTGAGTAATAAAAGGGAATTTATATTTTTTTCATAAAAGTTTTGTACAAACAAGACAATTGTTTGAATACAAAAAATTTACAGACACAAAACATTTTTTTGGTCCTTCATGTTTTTTTTATCAATTTTTTTTATTATCATTGTTGTTGCTCAAAGACGTTTTTTCACAATCGCTGAATATCAAACATTTCGTTGATTTTTGATGACTCCAGTCAGTCTTTATTGTGAAGCTGAAATCGTTTTAATTTTGATTTATAATTAAATTGTACGCGCAAAAATGATTCTACTTGACCAAGATATAAGTACGAACGTTTCAAAATTTTTCTTTACCAAACAATGTAGATTTATATAACAAAAAATAAAGGTTTATAGAAACCTAAAATGCCAACGGTGCAACTCAAAATATTTTTGGGGGCCTAGCGATGAGCATTCGTGAGCTGCAGCATATTTAAATGTGCGGCTCAAGTTCAAACCGAAATTTACCAATTTTTTTAATTTTCTTAATTTTCAGTTGATTTTAGTGTTCTCATAATATCAAGAACAATAAAAAGTAGGACAATTCAATTCAAAGAATTAATATTTTTTAAACTTTTCGCTTCTGTGCATCCACGTCACAGTAGTAAATGAGCAGAGATTCAATTCAATTTCAATGTTAAATTTTTATTTTTTCGCGGCTGCTATGAATTAGTTTTTTATATATTCCAACCGTTTAGGCAAAACAGCAAGGCAAACTCATAACAGTTAGACTCTCCTCAATTCGCTTTGAAAAATACCGGCTTTCGTTGTCAAAATCAAAAAGGCAAACGTCAAAAACTATATACAAATCAAATATAAGCAAATTTCGACAAACAAAACAGATCGACAAACAAAGCAGAAAATAATCACCTGAGCTGTCAAAGCCCCCAGCTATGAATTCGCCTTGGCAAAATTGGTAAATTTTATATCAACGTCAATTTCAAAAATATTAGAAACTAAAAATTATGACAGTGTGCTAAAAAAAGTTCTGTTTTAAGCCTACTTGCTGGTTCGTTCCCATAAACATTTTTCGATCATACAGAATTTAGATTTTAATTCAAAGTTTTATGCCATTTCCTTTATGCTTCGTTACCTTTTCAATAATTTCTCGATGTAAACATTTAATTTTTAAGTAAAATCTGACACGAAAGAATATTTTTTTTAACTTTTTTTGATTGCAATTTATGTGTTCTACAGATGATTTGGCTTTAGCACCAATAAAGTGCATCTATATAGACTCGCTAAAAAACCCTCAAAAAACAAAAGTTTTTGAAAATCTTTGAAAAAAGATATCGAGGCAATCTCGATTAATAATTTAAAAAAATGCTAATAACTATCTGTTAAACAAAAAAAAACATTAATTTTATAGTCATTAAGCCGTTTTAATAAAAAATTAGTCTGTTGAGCTGCGGCTGGCTGGCTGATTGTCTTATTGTAAATTAGCAAAACAAATTTATTTTTTTATTTAACACGTGAGTATAAGTCTTAAAGTCTTAAGCATGTTGCGACTTTGTTTTTCTTGTTTTTACACATTAAAAACGTATTGTTTTTCAACCTGGATTTAGCTACTTCTTTTCTTGTTTGGAACGTGCCGCTGCCAAAAGAAAGTTGATTTAATACAAAGTAAAGTTTTGTTTTGTTTTTGTTGCTTGAAAAAGATTTGCCAAGATTTAAAGATAAAGAAGTTATGTCTTATGATATGATTTTCGATAAGTTAGCAAATAGAATTGACTACAGTTTGTTCAATAGAAAAAATTTAATCCAAAAAAGTTTTGCAAAAATTACACATGAGATTGAGACAAAACGTCGTACATGAATAAAGAAACATATACTCGTATTTCGAGCAGAAGAAAATTTAAACAAATTCTCGGCAAAATAAATTATTGCTGAATGTGAATGGAAACCCAAAGTAAATAAATACACAAAGAAAATATTTTACAATAATTTGTTTTCAGCCCAATCCAACTACTATCTGGCACATGTGATATATCATTGTCTTAACAGAATTAGACAATTAAAAAAGTAAAATTATATAGCAAATAAATTTGAAATAATGATAAATAAAAATCATTTCTTATTTGATTCATTTATCTTCAACAATTGTCTAATTACACATTTTTCTTATTACTTAAATGGAAAATCTCGAATAAATTTGTATTGAGAATGTAGAACGTGTTTATGTGTATGTGTGTGTGTATGTGTGTGTGTATGTGTGTGTGCATGTGTGTGTATGTGTGTGTGCATGTGTGTGCATGTGTGTGTATGTGTGTGTATGTGTGTATGTGTGTGTGTATATGTGTGTGTATATGTGTGTGTATGTGTGTGTGTATATGTGTGTGTATGTGTGTGTGTGCCTTAACAAATTTGCTTGTTGGTGAATGTGTATTAATGTTTAAATGTTGATGCATTGAAACAGTCAAATCCTACAATTTATACTGTAAATAAACTGATTTACAAGAGATAAATATTTGTACGTTTAAATACACATTTATAAAGGATTGCACAAATTTTTATAAAATATGCACATTGCACATTCGAGTACATACGAGTATAAAAGTGCACTGAACAAATTATTGTGGAATTTTTTCCAAAATAACTGTTTGCTCACCAAACTGTTGGTTTTTGCAATAAAAATTTTAATTGAATCAACGTTTATTTCAATTGGCTTTACTTACTGTTCTGTCAACAAAATATGTACAGTTCAACCTCCATAATCCGGACAGATATAGTTCCAGCTACTGTCCGGATTAGCGGATCGTCCGGACTACAGTTAAAATAAAATGTTAAACGTAATACATAAATGTAAATATATATAATTTTTTTTATTACCGAAAAGAAAAATAAGAATTCATTTGTATATAAATTACTTACAGAAAACTTAAAGACACATACTGAAACTGACCAAAAATATTCATTTTGAAAAATATGAATTTTTATGTAATTTGTCAGCTCTATTTTTAAATTATTTTAAAAATAAAATATCCTTACTTTTTAGCTGTCGAGTTAATACAACAAATTTCGCGATAGATTGAAATATAATTAATTCTTTTATAAATTCAACGTTTATTTTTTTTAACGAATCTTTGTTTAATTTTTTCCTGTGTACTCCTGTACGAGTTTGTAAGAAGTTCTACATTTAGAAATACTCCTACAAATAGACAGTCACATACTACGTAGTTAATGATATAGAAAGTAATATACATACATAAATATAACAAACAGCACGTTCAGTAAACATCACATATGCCCAACAGTTCAAAAGAGCATTTTTGATGAAGGCTCAATTGTGATCTTCTGTGCTATCATTACTTCGTGATATGACTAGCGAATTGTGAAGCTGAAGGAGCTACTGAACATATTCCTTGATCTTATATAATTTAAGACCTGCAGGGTATACGAAGCCATATTGATGTACTTGCATGCATTTGTTGGTTTGAGGTTGAATTGTATTTATCTCGAATCCAATTTTTAATTTGCATATTAGAAGAAAAAGGATAAACTTTAAATTTAAGAATAGTATTTTATTTGACTATAAATAAAGGAAGCATTGAGAGAATGTACATTTCTACTAATGTACGAACTGGTAACGTGTATGAAAATAATTTTCTTCGCTTAAAGAAATTCCTTTGAACTGCACAATTAAATTACAAGTTAATAATAATAATAAAAGTAGTATCTTTATGATAATTATGGCATTGCTCAAGTCAGTGATTTAAACCAGAAGATTTTCTAAACCTTTATTTTCTTCCCGACTGCAGTCATGAAACATGTAATTTTTTCCAAACTTCCTTTCCATTTGGTTTTTGCAAATGATGTTCAGCTCTGATCTCATTTTATTTTCATTTGCACAAAATTGCAGAAATATTCTTAAAATTTAAAGCTACGAAAATGTCAAAAATAAGAGTATGCAGATTAAAAATCTTAACCAATTTTACAGCTTTTTATTATGTTTATGCAAACATGAACACTTGATTAAAAAAAATACAACAGAGCTAAAAAGCAACCAACAGCAAATCTAGAAGAAAAAAAAACTTTTTTGCACACCATCCATACAAATGTACTTTAGAGTGACTCGCTTTGTTTGCAGATGAAATCCGTGTTTTTGTTACCCTTCTCAAGTTAATAATTAGTCTGATTTATGAGGTTCCACAAAACATTGGGATTGGATGCCAATTGGATATTTTTTTAGTTGCATAGTTTCGTATATTCTCCTAAAGACAAAATATTTAAAATCACATGAGAAGCCGCGTTTGATGGTGCTCTGCCAAACCAGCCAAATGTTTTGGGGTTTCCTCTTAGAACAAACCGATCATTAATTTGGCGGAATTAAAAACGTTCGTTTTCGATGAGTCGCTCTAATGTGCGTACTTGTATTGTAGACTTACTTTTGTATATATTTTTGTGAATTAATCACAATCTCGTAACAACAAAACTAAAATAGACATTGAGTTCAACAGTTGAAATTGTGCATTTGTTCGTTGGTTGGTTTGCCACATGTGATAAATAAAGCATTTGTTTTTTACACCCTTCATCATATTTGAAAAGATGTAAGTTTGTAATTCGTTTTGTAATGTCGGCAATATTCTTTTGCAGCGACAGATAACTATCTCCCAATAAGTCGGGGTGGGGATTCAACGATATCCCCTGACTGACCGCCTTTGAAAATATATTTGATATTTTAATAGGTGTTTGCTATTAAAGATCAGCTCCAAGTTAAGTAAATCGGTTAATGCTCCTATTATGATTCGCAGCCAGTGTTGCCATCAACGAAATATTAAATTACACATGCATTATGCCAAAATTATACATGAAATTAGGAATTACATGTGCTTTTTTTGCAAATATTTGATATTTTTTTTGATTAAATATTTGATATTTTTGGTACAATTCCATTTTTATTTGATGATGAATATATTTTCAATATTTGGGCTTTCGAGGTCATTTAATAAAAGATTATTTTTTAAATATTACTCCGACGTTTCGTAGGTATTTTACAACTTCTTCAGGGAATTTTTTTATTTTTGTAGATATATAATCTTCTTTAGACCAGTTCTACATCATCCTACAATATCACAGTTTTGTTTGTGGATACTAGTAACTAGGAATATCAACTATTTAACCGTATTATTTAACGAATTAGAATACGAAAAGTGCAACTTAATCATTTCTTACAAGTTAAATCAATTTCGGTTAGTACGAAATTCCATCTCTGATTTTTAATTATTCCAAATATTTCATACTCTCTTGCTTTTTCCAAAGCCGTTGGCTTTGAGATCAAGCAGTTTTCCATTTTTGTTTACTTTATTTTTGTCTTGTAGTTGAATAAATTGTTTCAAATAAAATAGTACTCTCTTAATAAAAATATAATGAATTTATCTAAATATAATTTCTTAAGAAGATATGGGTAAACTCAGATTTGAACTTAAGCCAAAAATTTTCATTTCAATATAAACCTTAAACAGTTCAACAATTACGAATAAATATTAGTTTTGTTTTGTATAAAAAGGACAATCACAAACAAAAACTTAATAAATTTAAAGATTAAGATAAATTAAGATAGCGCAGCCAATCCTTATTTGTCGTCATCACAGTCGTCATCACAATAAAAGAAAGTAGTACTCAAAAACGATAAAATTTTAAATGACACATGAGTTACACATGGGCTACACATGAAAATAAAAATAAAAATAAAAATTACACATAATATGTGTAATAACGCATGAGTTGGCAACACTGTTCACGGTTGCCTACAACGAAACGGGCAATTTTGTTCGTTACAACCGTTGTTGTTTGTATGAAATAATATGGTGAATCTGTTAGGATCGACAAACTGCTCGTTATAAATGATATTTTGTTCTAAACAGTTTTTAGCAATCGGTGATGTAAGTAAATTCCATTGCGTATGAAGTGTTTGATTAATTGAAAAAAATACTTTAAGCCTAATTTTTCAAAATTTTAAAAACATCGTCCTCAAAAAAAATAAAAATTAGATAAGGCCGCTTCTCCTTAAAACTCAAGACTTGACGAGTCAAACCTGACATGTGTGAAGTGAGTTTAAGATCCTGAAGTAACGCAAATTCGGATCATCTGATACTTTTTTTGTATTTAATGTTGAAACTTTAGACTCAATTTTCCAAAGAAAAATATCTTGGGGATACGCGAAGTTAACTTTGGGACGACGATATATACAGGATAAGTTATAGACAATGTTCTGCTATGGAATATCCCAAAACATTCTAAAATTTAGAATCTAAACAGCTTAAAACTTATAAGTATTTATAGAAAATGCACTGTTTCATTTCTATGCAAAAGCAAATTGGACAAACACACATGCACATTTTGTTTAGTTTTCAAGTTGAAGCTGATACATGCATGAGTAATAATAATTATGCAATTGTTAGTAGCCACTTTAAACGCTTGTAGCTCTCAACATAATGAGCCGATTTAAATAAAATTAAGATTGTGCACATGGATGTAAAAAAAACCTTTAAAAATATATAAATCTTTCCAAAATCAGTTCAGTAGTCCGGATCTAAATATAACGTGTTTGCCTATTAATAATATAGATTTAGAATAAGTATAAATAGGATTCGGCCTGACTTGTTAGACTTGAAAATAGTTCTTTAGGAAAATAAAAGCAAGCTATCAAAACAAAAAACGAGATACTGAAGTTAATTTTGTATGCACATGATGTTCCAATAGTTTTTCTATCATCTGTACACAAACACATTTGCATAATGTCTTTTTGCCCTTATATGTGCGAATAAGTTTATTCTCTTTTATTTCTTGCGAAATGGCTCTTTTTGCACATTCTTCTGTCACTCACTTAAGCAGAACACACACAAGCGCACCCAATGCACTACAGCCCTTCTGCATACGGATGAGCGATTTACATATTCTTAACTAAAAATATTACGCATACCCACCCGTACCAGCAGCGGCATCTCTGCATCTATATGACACATTAAAATGCACTTCTTCTAGATTTTCCGATTTTATTTTATAGCAGATATATAAAATATTTTTGCATGCAAAAGTCTTAAGGATGTAAAATATAAAGTTTATACTTTTTGTTGTGTGTGTGTGTGTTTGTGTAAGCATGGCTGCACGTTTGTATGCTCGAGCAAATAAATTTTAAATATATTTTGATGAAGAACTATCTCTGTTCATGTTGAATCTACAAATTGTTTCTCTTGAATTTACACTTTCATCTGAGTTGCTGCTTTTTCTGTGCATTAAGGAGACCCCCTGGAGAATTGTCATTGTTTTTTTAAACTAAATTTAAAACTTTTAAGAAATAGCAAAACAGAAAGTTTATTATTTTTTTCCCTTTTAATCTTATAACCCAAAGAAGCAAAATAATTCAATGCTAAATATGAAGAAATGTTTTCTGTTTGGGGTTTCCTAATGTTTAAGTGTTTTTTTTTTGTGAAAGTGCAAACTATTTTTGAATTTACATATGAATTGTGTAATCGTCGTAAGCGATTGTATAATTTCATATGTAATCTCTTACTGATTTAAGGATTTAATATTACATTTAATATTTTGTATTTTTGTTTTTTTGATTTTCTAATGTTGGTTTTTTATATTTTATTAAGCACAATACAATTACATTTTGTTTGAAATAATATCAAAAGTTTGAATAGAGAACGCTAAAAATTAAATATTTAATTAAATGTGTGTTATTAAATAATAAAATATTTATAAAGTTTTCTTTGAAGTTCTTAAATAAACCAGTTTGTTTTTATAAAGAAGTACTTTTTGCGATCGGCTTAATCGGGTGGTTAAAGATGCACAAACAAACTAACGAAACAGGAACACAACACAAAGAGCCTTTTGTTAGTTATAAAGTTAAAAGTTTGGGTTTTGGGGCATAAAAATGTGCTTGCAATAGTGACTCAAGGACATCGCTGACAACACTGATGGCTAACCAGAGCATGGCAGCCAGCGCGGCACATCCTTAATACTGTAAGGGAATTTCGTAAGGTGTGAAAGTGAGTTATTTCGGAGATGAATAAATCCATCACTCTTTTTTTGGTGTTTCGAAAAATGTTAAGATGTTTTGTAACAAATGAAAACTCAAAAGATTTTTTTTAATTTCATTTCTTTAGATTAAAAACAAATTAGGTAACAAGGATTTTTTCCTTATAAAATATGTAAGATTTCACAAACCTTTAACGATTTAAGAAAATAAGGAAGAGGTGATGTTTTTAATCGGAAGCTGGAGTCACAAAAAACTTAGAATATTTTGTGGAATCTATTATTTTGTAGAAAAACACATTAATAAAAGAAGTTCAATCAATACGTTTGACTCATACATACATACATACATACATACATACGCATGTACATATATGTATGTATGTACAATTTAATAACATATTTTATCGAACATGCAAAGATGTATTTGTTTTTGTGTACTTTGCAGGAACCGTAACAGGTGACTTTTTCAAACAAAAAGAAAATTGTTATCAGTCCAGTTATAAATATTCGCAAGGAGTTTTTTTCAGGAAAGGTTTTTCTCGAGAAAAAAATTCTCCAATTAATTGAAACTCCCTTCTGTTTTGTGAAAGAATTTGTTTTTAGGGAAAACCTAAAACTTCAATATATTTCGAATTACTACTTTCTTGCTTTTTATTTTTTTCTCCCTTTTACACGGTTTATAAAAACGGACTAAAAAGTAAAACGAGTCAATTTTTATTCATAATAGGAGAAAGGAAAAAGGGAAAAATTTCATGAGGAAATTCTGGGCTGTATATTAATTTTTTCAGCGATACTCTGTTCGGTCAAAATTAAAAGCTAAAATTTTTTTATAGGAAAAATTAATCAGCCCAATTATGAATATTCTCACGGAATTTCTTTCTCAAGGCAAATACTTTTCTCGAGAAAAAAATTCCTCCAATCACAAATTCCGGGTGAACAAAAAAAGTGGTTAAGTACCATCATCGATTTTCAAAGACAACTGTTTTGTTCATTTTATTAACATTCAATTCATTTTCTGAGCGCGTTTCAGTGCGGAGTTTAAAATTTTTATCTGAATTAGTTAAAAAAATTAATTTAAAATGCACTCGCTTACTTGTGGATGAAATTTCCGATACTGCTGATGTCAAAATCCAATAGCAAATCAAAATTTCTTTGAAAAAATTTTTATTTATGTCCTATATATTGTCCAGTTCGGTTTGATTTTTCGCCACTAATTTCATTAGGTTGGAGCGCCAATAGAATTAAGTTCTACTTCAGCGCATCGTCTCGTTGTTGCCTTTAAAAAACCCGCAGGATATGGCTACTGGGTGTGCTTCCATCAGTGTCTACAGATGCTTTTTTGCTGCTTATTTATACGTTTTGACTTACAATGTAAAATAAAACCTTTTTTATTGATTTTATAAAATTTTAAAATGAATACTTACATGGCGGTCAAAATTCTTTATCAAATTGCAGGTGAAAGAAAAGTTAACAAATTTACTCCCTTTTTGCATTTAAAATGCCTTTTTTTACCGCGGAATTTTTTTTCCAAAATAAAACTGATAAAATTTCCATTTTTCTTTTTGACTGAAATCGCTCAATATATTTAATTTTATTATTTTTATTATTAATTGACTTTTTTAAAAAACACAAAAAAACAAATATGTAAATGTGTTTCAGGAAATTAGTTTCTTATCTAACAAGCGTCTCATACCCATAATCGAAACCCGTATAGATAAGTTCCTTCCGTTTGACTTTGTGAGTTTAATTTTCGAATACAACTAAGTTCGATCCCTGGCATTTTGTCCTTGTTTTCTGCTTGTCAATGAAAATAAGATTTCGTGGTAAGTAAATTTTCATCAAACATTTTATGTTTCCAACGTTTTTAGATAAACGAAAATATTTACAAATATTTTGTATATCAATAATGGAATAACATAATTAAATGCATAATGATCAATTTATATTGATTCACATTGACAAAATTACTTAAACCACATACACACATGCGTACATGCAAATACGCACACATACACATATTTGTATATGTACAGCAAAAGGCATGCAAATGCATGTACAATTTATTAAAAATTTAATTTAGTTTATGTATTTTAATCAACAAAGACAACGGCAGAGAAGAATGATTTAGTCGAGTAATGCATTGCATAGAAAAATCTTCTTTTAAAAACGAATTTTTAACCTGGTTGTCAAAAATACAATTCAATAACAGAAACCAGCAATTGAAATTTTTTATTTTGTGGTTTTCATGAACGACTTGGTGTCCTTTAAAATCACTTTCTTGAGAATGGTCAAAAGACTTTCTCGTTGCTTTGCTTAACGGCCATTTAAAAAATATTGATAAATTTTTTTTATAATTTCTGTACGAATTGCGAGCGGGCAAACCACTTAAGTCAACATAGATGGTTTTATTTGAAAATATGTTAAGAGTGTATGTATGTAAGTGCTCGTGTAGGTGAAAATGTTCCGAAATTATTATTTAAATACGTCTAGAAGTTGCGTTCTTTTTGCAACAAAGAATTTTATGCGACTTTTGTAATTTTATTGTTGTAATTGAGCGGCAAGTTTGTTTGCGATTGCTGATATAATTAAAGCTGAATTGTCAGTTGTTAATGAAGATGAAGTGTTTAATTGCCTTTGCCGCTCCTTCGTACCAAATATATACATACATACATACTTAATTCCATGGATTATTTTCTTTGAAAATATGTCTAATAATACGGCTTATTTTCAATACAAACTGTAAGTATGATTGGGCCATTACATGAAGCCAATATAATTATGCACTCAATGTCTTGCATATTTCTGTCCAGCAAACATGCGGGCTTGATATCAAAGTTTTCCTCAAATGTCAAACGTTTTTAGATTACTTAACAATTATTTAAGGCAATGTTATTTTTAAAATATGCTCCTTTTACATCGGTAGACGTTGGAAGGACGTTTTCAGTATATACAAGTTTTTTAAATGTAATTGACAACGCTTTTTATGTTGCTGCTTATTGCAGTACCAAATACCAATAAATATCTCATCTTATACTATCAAAAATGTTTAATTTTGATATTGAAATCTCCTTAGAAATTAGAGCGCATTTTGCTGTTTTCTATTCAGTTGTTTTATTTCTTATAAAATTATAAAATATTATATCCATTTTTTGTTTCTTTTTAAAATAAAATTTTTGAATTTGCTTAGAGCATATTTTCGCTTTTTATTGCATATTTAATAAGCATTGAAAAGCTTTTTCTAAATCATATATCCGGTTTCAATGCTCATATGTATTTAAAATGGTTTAATGCACTTTTTGCAAAGCAGACTTTTTATTTGATGCTTTAAAAATAGTAAAAACAGTTCAAGATCAATTTACTTTTAGCTTTAACTGGCATTTTCGACAACCAGTTATAATAAATAACATAAATTTAAATTCGAAATTTTGCATTATACCTTCATCCATGTGTAATCAAATGTTTGATCCTGCGTTTGTTGGGATTTCATACTTTCTTTTTCTTTTTTTAGGTTGATACAAAACGAAGAGTCTTTCTTTTCCCTTCTTTTTCTGTAGCGATATAAATTGAACCTATTGTATTTGAGTTGCGAGCCGCCTTACAAATCAACTTATCTTCGAAGTTCAAATCAGTTAGTCCCAGCAAACACATCGATTTGATGTCAAACTGGGAATGTTTTGGAATCAAACGCATTTATTCTTTGATTTAACAAAAAATTAAATTAAGAAAATCTATTTCATGTTTATGCGTAATTAGTTGAACTGTTTAGGTTTATATTGAAAGGAGTTAAAATCTGAGTTTACGCACTTCTTTTTAATTTAGTCTGTGGAATAATAAATTGTTCCAAATAGTACTCTCTTAATAAAATAATGCATTTATCGGAAAAATTTAAGCCAAACAATTCCTTTCAATATGAAAATATAGTTCTTCAACTTATCATTATATTAAAAATTTTCAATAAAAAGGACAAAAAATCCTGCATTTAAGAAAAAAGAAAGCGCCGTTATAAGTTTTGCATGATTTAATGTTTTTTCTTATTTGAGAAACACTTCCCGCATCTCCCGTCACGCATTTTAAAAATTGATGTTTTTCTTTAAAAATTTCCCAAAAATTATTACATGTTTCAAGGAACTCCTGTCTACATAAAAACAATATAATTTCGATTAACTAACTTAAACCAGAATAAATAATTCTGTGTACTAAAATTTGTGTCATTTGTTCGACTCTTTCAATTGTTCGACTTTGTGTTTGTTGGGTTAATTGTGCTTAAACGTAGCATGAATATGTGTGTCTATTTTTCTGCTTGATAAAGATTGCAAAAAGGACTTCCATTCTAAAGAGACTCTAAAGAGCAATTTTACCACTTTAATGCCTTTTCAGTTTATTACATGCACAACAGCAAATACGAACCACTGTCTGCCTGAGCGTTTGTGAGCTTATGCGGCTATTTGTTTGCTGTTTTTGTGAAGGAAACATATAATAGAAAGGATATAAAAAGAGCCACATTAATATTATCTTACCTGTTGAAACTACATATTTAATTTTAGCTTACCTGTCTTCTTTTGTGCTTAAACTGTCTTTCTAAGGATTTATGTACGAGTATCTTGGAGGAGGAACATTTATTTATAAGGGCTTTGGGTTCATTCAACTAATACATACTCTATATATTATAAGTCTTAAAGCAATAACCCTCGTACAATATCGATTTGTAAAATTTATGTATATAAAAAAGTTGTCTAACAAATTATTTACTGGTGCTATAAAAATCATATAGACTGTTACGAGTATTTAATAAAGCAGGGAGTATTGGGGTGTGTTCTCAAACACATTTGATTGTTTATTTAGATGTAAATATGTAAAATACATGTGTGCAGGTGTTGAATGGCTTTTCATATTGAATTTGCTTTTTATATTCATGCGATTTGCTTCATTTAGTAGATAATTCATTGGTGTTTTCGAAAGTGATTTCGGGCATGGGGGCGTGTGGTTGCTGCCTTCATTTCGTATTTTGAGCTTTTCTTCGCAGTAAAACCGACTGCTTGTTTTTCTTTACAATTGATATTTTACTGAAACGTTTCTTAAGTTTTTAAAATCCTATTTACATTTCGTTTAACTTTTCTTAATGTATTTTCATCGCTAAACGATTTAAGATTTGGCTGCTGCTTTTAAGTAGAACAAAAATGTGCATTCATATTCATAATCACTGCTCCATATTTTGGCACCGGTGTTCAATTTGAATATGAAATTTAAATGCAAAAGTATCATGTCCCAGCACTTTATGTGCAAATTAAGTTTTTTTAGCAACTTAAATTATTTTTATAAATATTTCAACGTACGTTAATAATTTTATCATGCATTAACATTTCAAATGACAAAGTTTTTTTTTTTTTAATTTCTTCATGCAGTTAAATTGTTGTCACAGGTCAGCGACTTTTGGGAAACTTTTTAATGAATCTTTTCTAATGGTCTTTGCGTTATAGAGACAAAACACTCAAGCACAGATCTTCAAATCAACTTACTCACATATCGCCCCTTTATTGCAACATAGTCATATCTCAAAAAACGTGATTCGTAACATTGTTCATCTTGTGCAAAAAATTCATTTTAAAATATCTTGTTTACTCAGCTCTTGAGAAAAGAATATTTTTTTATTTTTGCCTTGAGGTGGGAGATGTTAAAAATCGTTTTCTGAAGAACGATTTTTTTTGAGATATCACTATGTTGCAATGAAGGACCAACATGTACTCACATATTTCACCCTCTTAGCAACTAAATTGTGCTTTTGTCAGCAGTCGGAGCACCAATATGAGTTCGCACGAACAACTGAAATAAACCACATGCCACCAACAATAAAATTCTTGCTTTATGTTGTTACCAAATTTTAAAAAGTGAGAAAAATTAAACAAATTTACCCCAAAAAAAACTTTATTTGCCACAAAAGCACAATACATGATGTCGATGTGAGGAATTAATTCAAAACAAAAAGGGTACAACTTACCACCGGCATACAACAACATTAACAATAAAGAAAAGTACAACAAATTATGTTTGAGGGATAAAAAAAGGAACTGTTCACTAGGAAATGTAAAAACAATCATGTGTTTGGTTAAGTTTTTGTGCTGGTAATAAGAAAAACATTCTTGGTTTTGGGCTAAAAATAAAAACTAACTGCAAATTTTGGATAACATTACTTATGGTCTTCAAAAGCTTGTATGTTTGTATGTTTTTTTTTTCTTTGAAAAAGACAACAAAAGGGTTTCTCGTTGATTCTGTTTATTTTTATTATACTTATTTTTGTTTCTGAGCGAATAAAACAATCTCCCCGATAGTTTATATTAGACTTGAAGCGGTTGTTATAAAACTCAGTTGTGTTTGATATAAAATTAATGCGTTTTCAGTTTTTGATTTCAGTTTCCAAACCCTTTTTAAAGATTGAATTTGTGATTTCGCATGAAGGGCTACAATCAGTGTTATTCTATGCAATTATATTTTATCCCTCTAAGCAAAAAGGATGCTAATAATCCCCTCTATCCTCTTTATTTATCCCTGAATGTTGTTTGACATTTTTAACAAATATGTTTGAGAAAATTATATGTTGAATGTTGAGTAACTCTTATTAAAAATTCTATGCTTCTGGCAGTCTTGGTCAAATGAAACAACAAAATTTAAGTATTTCTAAACTCACATAATTCTTAATTTTTAAACAAATTTCTCTAAACTGACCAACAAAGCCATATGCATGAAATTTCAGTATGCGTTGTTATTCATTACTGAATCAACTCTTGACTATAAAATGTTCAGAGAATATTCTAGAATAAGAAAATGGTGTAAAATAGTCCTTTTTTAATTAAGATTCGCCCACCGTCCATATATCCTAAAGTAGCCAAGGATTTTCCACAAATTTTGTTTTTTGATAATTCTTTTTTAAAACCTTGGAAGTGTATCGAACATTTATTTCCTTTAGTCAAAGCCGGAACACCTGTGCCTCGCATATATAACACTTCTGCATTGCAACGTTGTCGTATCTCTTTCTTCAACAAATGAGCTTACAATTTTTAATTTACCTCAATGGAAAAATTAAAAAGAATTCCTACCTCAAGAGTTACTTACCTCAAGATATTTGTATACATTTTTTACAAAAATTTAAGAGCGATACAACGAATTATTATTGCCTAAATATTCACGCGATATGTATTTTTATAAACGATCTTATGCTCTTAATCAAAGTTAATTAAAGTTTAGCATGGTTTTAGCCGTAAGTTTAAACCGATATCTTACATACTGACACTAAATTCATTAAATTCGTTAAATTTAAAGCGGCTATTAGACAATCACACTTGGTATGTGAGAATGGTAGGTCATCATATCGTGTAACAGCGAACAATTCGTGTATGTCAGTTTTGGTTTGATTTTTGTGTATGCCATCGTGTCATCATGCTCGTGTAATAGCAATTCTGTCAAACACATTGAAAATTTCATTTAAATTTTCATAAACAAAGGATGAAGATGAGTTGGTACGATCAGGAATTCTTAAAAGAGTTTATTGAATTGCATGAAAGGTACTCACTATTCAGTGTTTACTTGTATGATGTATCACATACTGGGTATGACAGTGTAATAGCAATCGATCTCTCTCTCTCTTCATACGTTGCGCACATATAAGTATGACCGTCTAATAGCCACTTAAATACAAATTATATGCAGGGCTGCCAGTAATATTTTCAGAAAAATCGTCATATTTTGTTAATAAAATCGTCAAAATCGTCAGTAAAAAAAGCAGTAAAAAATCATCACCCAAAAATCTTCTGTTTTATACAACAATCTTTCAATTAAAAATTAACAATTCAACAGATTTCTTAAAAACAATAAAAACTTTAAACATTTTATTTAATTCAAAGCAAGATTTGAAGAGCTTTTGTGTCGAAACAGGTTCCAAAATAAACGTTAATTTTTTATATGATATGTTTTATATTTTAATTTATATAGAAATTCATAGAATATACTATTATACAGTTTTTCATAAACTTGCAATTCATGTGTAGAGTCGAATTCATTTTTTGATTTATTCGATTTTATACGCATACAAACATATTTATATATAAAGTACGAAAGAAGGACATACAATATTGATTTAAATTGGGTAATTACAAAATTAAAATACTATGTAAACATACATATCATAGTTATTTTTATATATTTTTTGTGATGCTAACATTGTAACAGAGGAATTATTTTTTAAATAATCTTTTGCAAAAAAAAAAAATAATACCCTCAAGGGTTCCTGTTTCCAATGAATTTCTTGTCTTGGTTTTATTAAGATTAATTTTGCTAAATATTCTTTCAACATTAGCTGAAAAGTTTGGCAAAGGCATTAAGTTATTTACAAATTCAAATAAATTTGGCAAAACAGGTTCATTGTTTGGTAGATTAATTGACTTTCCTCTTTTCCAAAATATATCTACATTTAATGCATTGTCTCCAAAATCAAAAAAAAAAAATCTTAGTTCTCTTATTTCATGCTCAATATCTTGATATTTTTCTTTAGAGATTAGATTAGGAAAACCTTTTAATAAAGGAAGAATTTCGGAGTTTTTTTTTAAATTACAGATGGTGTAATTAAAATATGTTTCTAAAAATTAAACCTAGTTTTAAGGACCTGTCCATGTTATAAAATTTAAAATTTGTTATTAAAGTTGAAGCTTTTCAAGAATATGTTTTAAGGTCTACTGATGATCTGGTATTAGCACCAATGAAATGCATGTACGTAAACTAACTAAACCTTCAACAAATGAAATCTTTTGAAATTAATTATTTTTTATTAAACATAAGTTGGAGAAGGAGAAGGCCTTCTGTGGCTCTAAAATTGTCTTAAATTAATTGATTAATTAAAAAAATATTACTTATACATAATTTTCGTTTAAAAATCATTGTTAGGTAGTGAGATAAACGTTTAACATCCCATTATTTCCAGGATAAGGATGACTTGTCCTTGAAACATCACATAATCTAAACTTGAAATTTCTTATAAAAAATGTGCAGAAAGTTCATGCGCCAATAATTTATATCACAATCTGCACATAATGCAATTATTAGAATAACAAATTACAACTTTTATTTTAATTCAATTATTCCTAAAAGAAAATTCCTTAAAAACTTTTAGCTTTTTTTATTCAGTTTCAACATTTAGTCGTTCCTATTACAAAACGCTATATTTATATATAAACGATTTCCTTATTTCATGGCTGGCTACAAAAAATATGTACACGTGGTATTTTTTTAGAGCTCTACTTTTACTATATTATTAAATCTTTTGCATTGTTCTTGATTTTTTTTTTTGGAAATACTGCACGCCTTCCTTTTTATTTCAAATTAACACACTCTTAGAAGAATTGTAAACATTTCAAATTAAAACTCTAAGTGAACAATTATTTGAGAAAATTAAAAACATATGGGGCTTTCTATTACTTTTCCACTGTGGAAACTTTTAACATTTTTTTATTGTACTTCTAAAAACAAAAAAGTAAAGGAAGGTGGTTTACGACGGTTTTAGGTGAAAGTGAAAAAATCATTTCAAAAATACGAAAAGAAATCGCACGAAGTATTTTAAGTGCGTTCTATATGAAATAACTCACACTTTTATAACAACAAAAGGTACCCAACCATTGCAACCGCTTTCACTATTGCCCGGGCTTTTGTTTTGTTTCCCATTTGAATGGTTTCTTTCGAAAATTTTTTCTACAATCGCTTGTTGCACCTGACTCTGTTGCATGTTGCTAATCACAAAGAATGTATAAGTATCGCAGAAAATTACTGAATAAAAATCTGTAAAAAAACGTGCAATCCAAAACAAGAAAAAACTTTTAAAACTTATTAAGAAAAACGTGGTTGAAGTGTATTTAACAAGCACTAATGGCAAAGAAAAAGTGTAGTAACAATAAAACATCTTATAAACAACACCTTCAGACAACTAAGAAACATGAGAAAAAAAAGAGCGCAAAGAATTAAAAGTTAAATTCTTCCGGAAGTCATATAAAACAACTTGCAATTTTCCGCTATTATTTTACAATTGAAGTTGGGGTAAACACTTTGGTTTGTGTTTTTGATGTTGTTCAATTGCCTGACTACAAAACAGCTTAAAAAGGGGAATGATATTGTTAGCTGCAAGTACAAAATAATTCTATAAGTTCTATATTTTCTACTGGAAAGTTTGTTTTTTTTAATTTCTATTTTACTGGTCAAACTCTTCAGTTAAAACCTGCGTTAGTAGTTATTAACTCTTGTGTTAAGTTGTTTAATGTTGCATGAAAACTGAAGAAGCAACGCAAACGTCGTTTAGCATATTAATTGATATTACATGTACTATTTCTTAAAAAGGAAGCTAAAAGTAATAATGAAACATAAAGAAAGTTAATAGACAATTTTCATTAAACCGTGATGTCAAACCTTGACAAAAATTCACGTTTGAAAAAAAAAAATTAAAAAAGGAAAATTCGTACCGAAAAACTCATTAAAATCACACGAGCCCATGATGGGACGACTACTACAAAGTAAGAAAATTTTGTAATTTGTACTTAAGTAGAAACTCTTATAAACTCTTGAAGAAAAAAAATTATATTGTAAAATCAAATGAGTAGCAAAGAAAACAGAAAGCATAAAAAAAATTTTTAGTATTAAAACGTAAATTAAGAAAATAATTAAGTTATTTTTACGTTCATTTTAAAACAACGTTGAGCTGCTGCGAACTGCATTCTTAAATTCGAAAGTAATATTATTTTATAATATTCATTAACATCCTCTCGTCTTCTATTTCTTATCAATTCATTAAGATTTTATTGGAGAAACTTTAATCATCAAAATTAAATATTAAACATTTTTATTTTTTAATTTCCCTCATTTTCCCGCGAATACTTAAAGCAACTTAATAAAGTGCTGAATACTTTTGCGTTTCTTAATAATTAAATCTATTTATTGGAGTTTCGTCCTCCAATTGGATGAAAAAAAAGTTGTTTGTTTCTCTTTTTTCAGTTTATTGCTGATTGCGATTTCATCGTTGTTATCTCAACACTAGAGATGATATCGTACAAAACTTTGCACTCACAAAGATTTATACTCGCCTGCAAAAAATATACCCTTTTCATTACATGGCTCCCTTTCATGCACGCTCACGACGTGATTGTAAAGAAAAATTTAACCTTTATCACGAAAATTCTCGATCAGAAAAACCGAATAACTTCTTCATTTTTGCAATCAAAGTTAATCAAAAACATTTTTTAAATACTTCCTGCCAACTATTTCTACTTGTATTTTAGATATTTCGAATTTTTAAAACTTTTCAACAACAAAAAAAATCAATTAAGCAAATTCTACTCATATACGCTGATTCTTGGCAATTTTTTTTCACTCTCATGCTGACGTGGTCAAAGAACAAGACTACTAACGAACGTGAATGATCTAAACATATCACTTGGGTGGCGCCCATCACTACTCAATAGATATTATTTTTCAACAATCTCCGTACAATTTTTTTTTCCAAAAAAGAACTTAAGGAATAAGACAATTTTTGCATGCAGACCATTGTTGTGTGTGCTCGTTTTTTTGTGTACACCATGATTTTGCAGTTAATGAAATTTTCGCAGCAACACTGAGAGAAAAATATGTGTAAATTACTTGTAAATTTTCAACCAATTAAGAATAATGATTAATGATTGAAATACTGATTGAAAGCTTAATAGAAATACATGGTTGTAACACTCACACTCAATAATCGATCAGTTAGACTAGTAGATAGCTTACTGAATATTTGTCGGGGGACGCAGGTTCGATTCCTGCCTAGACCCTGAGTGTTTCTTCAGACAAGGCTTCGCGGTTTGTGTTTATAAAAAAAAATAATAAAGTGTATATGGTAGTTAAAAAATCTTATTTTAAAGGAACCAATATTCATTCACATAAACTGTTTCTAGAAATTTTTTAAAAAAGTGTTTTATGAGAAAATTTTTTCTCAAATAAATAGTTTAAAAAAAAACACCTAAAAAGTACTTTTTAAAAATAACATTTAAAATATATTTTTAGACAAAGCAAATGTTAAACAAAGCATTTAAGAAAAAGCGACTTGGGACCAGAGTTGCCAGTATAGGAGTTTCCCCTTAGTTTCATTAGCCGTCAATTCATTTAGAAAAATTTAGTTGTACAAATTCTTAGGGGCAAACATTTATATTTAATGGACTTTTAGGTGACTACCACATTTGGTTGTCTAGTAAAAAAGTATTTATACATTTTACAACTGCATTTATTTGACAGTAGATAACAATAGCTTTTTAAACTTCTACTGAATTACGTTCATTTACCCTGTTCATATGATTAGCGTGATCACTTATGATGGCGATAAATATTTTGTTTCAATCACGTGAGTGTACAAAAAGTTGAGCCTCAGTGAGCGTGAATGACTAAGTTTTTAGCGTGCTTGTTTCTTGATTTTTTGCTGTATTACAACTTTTTTATTTAATTTAAAAATTTTTTATTTTTTTGTAACTATTTCGTGATTGAGACAAAATTTTTTTCCTTTCATGTCAGCGTAGAGTAAGTGAAAACAAAACTTTTCGATGAAACACTAATGTCGTTTTCTTTTCTAAAAAAAATTAAACATTCCTTTTACTTTTTATCAAACAAATTTCTATTCAAAGTTTTCTTAAGACAAACATTTTGCCGCGTAAGTGATGAATTCAATAATTTCTAATAAACTCCCGATTTCAAAAAATCATATTTCAAATTTCCAATAAAAAGGGAGAAAAATTTTTTTTTTTTTTGAGAATAGAAAACGCCATAATTTTGAAATATAATTTATTAAACAAAAGTATTCATTAAGCTATGAGAATAATTTTGCGTGGAATGTCACGTAAAACAGTCAAAATTCTTTGGACCAACTTTAATTATTTGAAATAGAATAATTTCCAATACATTTAGGGGAATTATTTACAAAAAAGATTAAATTTAGGAGTTTGTAAAAGTTTATTTGGGGGTAGAAAAAAATTTATGTGAAATAGTAGCCGGGCAGTAATAGTCGTCTCCCTACACACGTAAATAGAAACCTATTACGAAAAGTAAGCAGGACATTTTAAAACAGGACCTTCTAAAATAAGTATCTTGAACAAAAATTATCTTTCAAAACAAGTAGCTTCCAAATAAAATCTCTTCTTAAAAAAGTACATTAAAAAAAAAGCAACTACTAAAAATTTATCGTTTTTAAAGCAGTATATTTTGAGAAAATAACCACTCAGAAGAGTTCTTTTAAAATTATTATATTAAAAAAAAAAGATTCTTCTACAAAAGGAACCTTTTAAAGAAAGCGGTTTAAAAAATGTAGCTCCCATAAAAAGTATATTTACGAATTGTGTTTAAAAAAGTACGTTGAAAACAAAGTAGTTTCCGAAAATGAATTTGTGACAAAATGTAAAATAAGTACTTTTAACAAAAATTATTTTTAAGTAAAACAAGCTTTTGAAAAACGTATTTATATGCAATTTCTTTGGTTTTAAATTAAAAGAAGTTGGTTGTTTGGTTCGAGATTAAATCTTCAATTTACAGCAATTTTTTTTTCATTAAACAAAAATTCATTTCTTGTGAAAGAAAACTACTTAATAAAAAAAAGGAAATTTTAAATTCATTTGAACTGGAGCTAAAAAACTCCTTTCAGTAGTTTGAGCTTTTGAAAATGGTGGGAATGAAGACACTTTTTCTCAGTGTATGAATATTATGTGTCCATATCTGCACGAAGATTGTGCGTGTTTGCATTATCGCGATAGCAAATTTCAGATTTAGTGTCCTAGAATACAAAATGGTATCGTTGGCATTTTATTTCAATTATGTTTCTATCTTTTATTTCGCTGCTTTTATTCTGTGGGGCTATAAATAGACATAAATACACATACATTCACACACACACACACATACATATATAAACTGGTTTATTTCTCTATTATTATTTTTTCAAATAAGTTTTGCTTTCTTTGTTATTTTCTTTTATTCTTAAAGTTGCTGATTTGAAGAAAAGAAATGTGTGTTTTCAGTTTTAGCTAAATAAAGCTTTAAATCGTTTTTATAGAAAAGATTAAGTCTGCTTGAAATGTTAAATAAATGTTTTCTTTAATCAGTTTAGTTGCCCTTGAGTCATATAAATCCTTAGGCTACTTTAAAACTTTAAATGACTTGATCAATAGCAGCCCTTTTTATCACTTCATGCGCTGCTTGGCCGAAAAGAAAGAAATTATCTAATTTTGTGAGTTTTTTTTTTGTAGCGACTAATCCCAAGAGAATTGCCGCATCATCTATTGACTGACAGTAGAAAAAAAATACGAGCATCTAAAAAACAGAATGGAAAAGCTGCAACAAAGAAAAGCAAAAAAAAAATAAAAATGTAGGGGCGAATGAGTACTCATGTGAATGCGAATGTGTTGTGCCTCTGCATGTGGGTGTTTGTTGTGGGCATTACAACACTGTGTCATTAGGTTAACAGTTCGTTTATCAATGAATGTCCGCAACGTTTTAGGAAAATAATGAAACATTTACTTTTGCCCGAAAACGAAGCGGTAAATAAAAGAATCCTTTTTCTTCTAGTTGCTTTATCCTTCTTGGGTCACAATAAAATTTCCCATATGCCAAAGAGAGTTGTGTCCTTGAAACTGTAATTTTTAGTACCAGTATTTTTTGGTAAACTCTCAAATAGTGGGTTCAGTTGTGTTACTCGTTCCCAACGACACATGCTCAGTTGAAGTTTGACATTTTGGCGCCAATTTGTTGTTGTTTTTTTCGTTGCTTCGTTGAATTGAATTTCTTTTTTATGATGTGTCTTTATTGTGGTTCAATTTGCATTTTTTCTTTTGCCTTAAGGAATGTTGTTGTTGTTGTTGTAAAATAAAATATTAAATTGTTGTTGATGTTGTTCTTTCTGCTGACATTACAACATTTGATACGGCTTAAAATGTTACCATCATTGTTATCGTGTGTCCTCTTCGTTTTTCAATGTCTTAACACCGAACCGCCCGAATGCAATATGTGTTGGATTGTGGGGTTTTCTGTGTTAAAGCATCCTGCAAATAAGAAAGTTTGTGTGTGTGTGTGTGTGTTGAGTCCTGCGATTACTGACTTTGCTGCTGTCTCGCACAAAACATTTTGTGATATTTCAGTCCAAAGTTCAGTGTTATTTTAGCCGCATACGAGTCGAGTTGATATAAAGAACAAACAATTGATAAAAATATTTTAGATAAAAAATAATAATCAAAAAGAAATACAATTAAAGGAATTAAAGGGGAAACATAAATCGCTTAGGAAAAAAATAAGTAAAAAAATATCAATATACATTAATATGTATGTATGTCTATTTATGTATATAAATCTACGATATTAAAATTTAAAAAATTATGTCAAATAAATTACTATTAAAAAAATAAACAGAAAAAAAATACTTAAAAAATATTTTGTATTTGAATTAAAAACGAAATCACGTGTGTTAAACATCCTTGAAAAAAATAAACAAAGAAAAATAGAAAATTATTAAAAGGTAAAAATTAATTAATTTAAAAATTTCAGAGTACAAATCAAAAATTTATATTGTTATTGTTGTCATATTATCGTTGTTATTTGTGTTTTACAACTTAATAAAAAAAACAATATCGACTTCTTTAATGTGTTTTTGTGTGCTTTGTGTGTGACAATAAAAAACAAATCATAATAAAAATACAAGAAATTTATGATAAAAATCTTTTATTAAACATTGAAAAATAAAGAATAATAAAAAAATATATTTTAAATTTGCTAGAAAAAAGTGTTTTCTACTCATCGTGATATGAAATTCGGTGAAAATTTTTAAACTTTGCTAATTAAGTTTCGTGCTAAGGCAACGTTATCGTAACCCTTAAGATAAGATTCCGTAATAAATTTAAGATTTACACCAGCTGAATAAAAAAAAAATTGGAAATATTTAAATATGCTGATACTTTTCAAAATTATGCTGTTCAATTTCTATAAAACTCGTCAAAGATCTGTGATCAAACAAATTGAATTTTCTTAATTTCTGCATGAGGCTCGGTATAATAAGTTTATAGCCCTGTTAATGAATATTTGGAAAGGTGTAGTAAAATTATGCTTTAAGTTGGAAATTAAAAAAATCCAACAATCACACATTTGACAACTTTGTTGTAAAACTATTGCAAATATGTAACCCGATGAATTTAAATCTTTTATAAAGCTAAAGGCCTCATTAGTTTTTACTTTTCGTTACCGTTCTGTGCCGTTCTTTTCTGTAGAAATTATTTCTTAATTACTTGTTCTGTTTTTGAACTTTCGGATGTGGGCGATATAATTATAATATTGAATTTTGTAAATGTTTGCAAAATGTTTTTTACTTGACAAAAATATCTAAATCTTTAATAATTTGAATTAGAATAAAATGTTCTGACTTTTAAAACGAAATTTTTAATATTTCATTCCACAAAAAACTAATACATACAAACTCTTGGCTGTCACTTAACGTTGAATTCTATTTTCTACAGAATAGTCCGCAACAGAACAGAACGAAAAAGTAACAACAAACCACAGATACAGTTTTTCTATTGCACAGAAACAAAACAGCTGATTCGTAACAGAACAGAACGTATAAAATAATTCTGCCTTAATAATAAGACGATACAGAACGAAAAGTTACTTTTTAAAGCTATGTATTTTTAATAGTTGGAATAATAATTAAATTGAATGTTCAAGCTTCTGCTCTTGATCTTGCTTTAATTTTTTGGAAATATCTGCACAAGTACTTTGCAAAATACTTTCTATTTTCCAAAAATTTCAAAAATAATTATGAGCTCTTTAATTATTTCAATTTATCTAGTTGTGAAAAATAATCAAAATCAAACCTTTAAAATAAATTTGAAAAAATACCAAAATTTTTATATAAATTAAAAAGATTAAAACGCTTGTATTTTACAAGTGTAGCGTCAATAAATACAACAATACAAATTGTAGATTCGAGCTCTTGGAAAAATATACAACTTTTGACAGACGAGCCTCCAATTAGTAAAAAACAGTAGCTCAGCTATAAAATTGAATTGTTCAAATTATTTGAAAATTTTTTTCGAGTTTTTCAAAATCAAATACCCAAATAAAACTAAAACATTTAAATAAAATCAGTTTATCAAAAATTTTAGTTCGTTTAAATTAATTTCACAATTAAAACAAAATAAATTTTCCGAACAATTTTCAAAATAATCACCCTTCTTCTAATTGTCGTAATCATTACATGACGATGACGTTTTTCGTCGACGGTTTTCAAATATTATTCCAGTTGTAATCGTTATTTATCGATAAGTGTTTCCTAATATTTGGCATTCCATAAGAAATTACGTATTTGTATTTCGTTATTGTATTGAAACGACTTCGATTTTGTCGTCACAATTTTTACACGAGCAAAATGGAAGAAGTTGAAAAAAAAATAAAGTGATCAATCTCAACCAGTTCCAGAAACTTGTGGAAGAGTTGTAGAGTATGTAGAGGTACAATTTCCTGCAATTTCAAAGCAAATTGGGAAGGAATAGCAACGGAGTTAAATGCCCTTGGTCCACCAAGAAGATTAGTGGACGGGTGGCTAAAAGTGAGATAACCATGATAATTAGTAGTGCATTACAGTAATTTAATGAAATTTATCCATTGGGCTGGCGAGACTTAAGGTAAAAAGGAAAATGGTGACCAAAAAGTTGAGTACAATTTCACCGGTGGTCGACTCTCAGACCTCTGGAAGAAGTTGTAGGCTACGACAGACCCAAAGTAAAATCATTTCCCACTCTGAGTTGGGCTAAAAGCCTTAATGTAGCTGCAAATTTAATTTTTTTAGAAGTGAATATAGATCGAACTCCATTCCTTGAATCACCAAAGATCTCTTAAAAGCTGCTTTATTTAGTCAAAAGTAACTTTCAAGCCTGTTTATGAAGTAGTAAACTTTTATTTTGTAAAATTTTGGTTTCGGTACTTAATTTTCATCTGGTAAGTTGTAGATGTCGGAATTCTTTCCGAAAAGTTTTCTTTCTGAAATGAATGTGACTTTTATTTTTATATTTAAATCACAAGCAAAAAACATTTTCCCGAAAAAAATCTAAGTAAAATAATTCAACTTGTTATAGAGGTGTGTTATCTGATTTGTTAAAAAAACAATAAATTGTCGTCGTCGCAATAAGACTGGTATAGAAAGTCAAATAAATATCGAAATGACGGTCACTACGACAAACAGTGACATGGAAATACAAAATGTGACGAAATTTAAATCGACAACTAGAATAAGGGTGAATAATATTAGTGATTCAATACACAATTTTCATCGTGATTTGAAATTTAACAACACAATTAACTGAATATGCAGTTTTAGTCATTGAAAACTGACTTCAGTTCTTTTTTTTTTTGTAAATGTTTTAATAGAAATTTGAACCGAACAGGCTTAAGAAATGATTACTAATGAAATTTTTAAACGATTAATCTTTGCACATTACGCTCAGCATTGGTCAAATATACTAAATATTTGATCGCAATTCTAAACTTATTAGTAAAAAGAAAGTCATGTCGAGTTTTTCAAATTTCTATACAAATTATAATTGACATATTTATAAGAACTTACTTTTCCCAAAAATATTTTTGGCGTCCGCTCAAAAACGTCAGAAGGGAGCACATTTTATTAAAATACAAATTATAATATGTTCAATTCAATTTATATTTATAAAATCAAAAAAAAAAATATATATATATATATAAATATGATCACATTATTGCAAAAATTATTTTTCTATGCGTTCACAGTTAAAAGTGAAATACGTTTTCAATTACGGAAACTGCTAATCTAATTAATTGTGTTATTAAGGTTCAATTTGCGATTGGAATTTTAAATACACGCGAGCGTATATCCTCAATCACTGAAATTCTCATTTTGATTAAATCAAAATTTGTTAAATTATGTTTTTTTTGTATCATATGAGCTGATTCGTTTGGGAAACCTTTTATATTGAATAGTTTATAAGAATATTTTTCAGTTTAGTTTATTTCAAGTTCACTTCAAATTTATCAAAGCTCACGGGATTAAAAAAAAATACATGTGAAAAAGCTTCACTGACGCAAGTAGCTTGAATGAAGTCCATCTCTCAATTTTGTGTAAGCAGAAAAAATATCTGCCTGTGACATTTTTCTACAACAATCAAATTATGGTTGTACCAAACTGTGTGCTGGTGACGGTATGATTGTGGCAAAAACTATTGTGGATTTTTATTATATATTTAACATAAGATAAGTCACGTTAATATTGTTCAATATTTGTTATTATTCATAAAAAAATATGATTGGATGTTTGAATACACAACAATTGTTCAATATACTAAATACGAACTCACATATTCTTTAAGACTAGAACTTGCTATAACGAGTTGGAAGCAATTTACTTCAAGGATTATCTCATGCGATCAACATAATCTGATTCCATTTAATAATATAGAAAGATATTGTAATAATTTTTTACCATATAATGTTTATATTTTATTATTATATCTGTTATAATCATATTAAATTAGACAATATATTTTCAAATAATATATTTTTAAACGCTTTTAGTGTCAATCAAAGTTGGCCTGCATGTATAAAGAAACAAAAACAAGATATCCTGATCTCCAATTTGTTCAGTAAATCTTGGTTGCTTATAGTAAAACGACTGAAACATTATTTAGCATACACAATGTTAATAAGGAAATATTATATAGAGAAAATGTTAAAAATCCTTGCAAGATTAACTTTGGAGTCATGAAACATCCGGTCAGAAAATATGTACTCATATTGGAAGAGCTGATTTTCGAGTAATGAATATTAGTTTGTTCCTTTTCCTCTTTTTAAATCTCATATTTAATTAAGTCACTTTGGAAATAGCAAGACACAGATTATTTAAATAAAATGTCCTACATATAATTTTATGATTAATAATTTGTTGTACCAGACGAGAATACAGAATTTCCAAATGGCACATATTATTTTAGTCTGCAGACACTTTATCGTAAAAAATAAGAACAGCTATAAAACTGGGATTAAAAGACAAAATTAGCTGAGTACTACTAAAGTATAAAACTAAATATTTAATCACAAAAATCTTATTAATGTAATATGAAACATTAATTTTATGTTATGACTTCAAAGGATGCTAGCGTTATCCTTCCGTGAACATTTTGTAATGCTGATGAGTTGTAATTAAGAAAAATCTTAATGCTTTTTTCAAATCTTATAAATCATTTAATTCGTTTAACGTTTTAATAGTTTAAATAGAAATTGTAATAGTTTTGAAAGGATATTTTTATTTTGCTTGATGATGTGAAGAATACAAATCGCTTGAATAGGTAGGTGGCTCTACTAAATGAGGATATTTTTTCCATTTACAAAAATGTAACTAAAGTAGTTGAATATTTTTTTTCATCTGTTTTTGTTTTCATCCAGTCATAAATTTGATACTCAAAACCAAAACTGTTACTTAAGCACAAGGACATGAATAATGTTTATTGTTCTAGGAAGTCAACCGAGTAGCAGACACTTCTATACCCAGAGTAAACTTACACTGACCCTGTAATCAGTTTCTGTTGTTGAAGTGAGTTCTTTTTATAGGGGATATTTTTCAGAGGCAGCGAACTTTAAGTTGTAGTAAATATATAAAATATTATTTTTGATTTTCAGAAATTTGGTTTCAGTTAAAAAAAATTATTATTAATTAAAGCTTAAATAATATTTGGCGCATAAACCGGGAGGTCACAACTCTTTGCAGTAAATTAGACTATGGGTATATTTTTAACTACAGTAACTGAGCAAAAAGACAAGTTTAGCATTGGAAAAACACCACTTGCCAGCACATGTGTTCATCAACAATTTCTTTATGCAAACAATTGGACTAACAATCTTTGTACCAGAGTAGTCTGAGAATATGCTGCTAAAAAAACTTTAATCTAAAATAAACTAAAATTTTGTTTACTGTAGCAATAGTTTGCAGGCAGGTTGCACATCCTGTATTGCGTCGAATATTGACTTCCAAGCATTCAGTTGTGTTTTGGTTGCTTGAAGGAATGAAACATTTCGAAGAGAAAATGATTGAACAGAGTCGAAACGAGCCAACAAGGTGGCTATTAACTGGTCCATAAATAGCTTCTAGAGGTGCTTCTGGAACGTGATTTTTCAAATGTCGAAAAGTGCTGGTTTTCTAAAAAAAAATGGTCAGACAAATATTTTCTATAATGTAAATTTTGCCAATAAAATAATTTTGCATTATTACAATAAAATAAAAATATAGATTCCCCAGTGTAGATGTTTTCTATATTTTGCGAGTACGGCAACATTTGCTGAAACATTCCTCCCAATCATGGATACCAGACTTGTCGAATTTTTTTCCCAATAATTGGCGGCATTACAAATTAACGATTTTGCTTTGCGAAAATCACGATTATATTTTAATAATTAAATGACACTAAACGTTTAGGACCAGCAGGTGTTACTACGACAATATTGAGTGGCAGACTAGCTTGCGATTACTAACCACAAGAGATTAAAAGGACATCAGTACCACCAACAAACACTGTTCCAACAGAAACACACTCAGAATGAAATCTTCATGGCAAATTGTATCTGAAAACATGCGACATTAACGCAATCCAGCCACAGCGTTGTGTTTACCCCTTAATTTAATATTCATCATCATCATAATTATGTACGAGTACACAGCATTAACTCGTATGGATGTTTCTTTTATTTTATTTATGCTCTTTGAAAGCAATATCATTTCCATGGCGGTGACATTGTGGTTGATTTGTCACTTTGTACTGCATGTGGTCCCAAAAAAAGGACAACAAAGTGCTGCACAAAAACAAATTCTGTCAGCTAATGATTATCATACTAACAATTGTTGCACATTTAACTACTCGTCATTATGTTTTAACTTAAGTGTTAAATTTTTGTCAAAACTTTAAATTGTTGAATGCAATTTTAAAAGATTTTTGCTTTCCTCTTGATTGTTTTACATGAAAAGAACTATTTTTTGAAATCACCAAGATTTCTGTTCTGTTTTAATAATAAAAAATGTTTTAAGTTTAAAAAAGTTTGATTATTACTTATCTTGTTACCATGAACTTTTTATCATGGAAATATCCTTAATGAGACAAAGGAAAACTTAATTGACTGTTGCTGACTTCATCACCATCACTAAAAAAATAAATAAAAAATTGCTCCTTCAAAGAAATAATTTTCTTCCTTAAGTTTTGCAAAGATTAAAATTTGTGGTTTCGGGTTAAATTATAGAAAAAAAAAACTTTTCTATCAACTTTATTCACAACAACAAGTTTTGTAATTTGACAGATAAATTTCTCCAAATTAATACTATAAATTATAACATTCATTAATAAGAAATCTTTTGAATATGTTGGTGTGCTCTTGACAAACCACACAGGAGTCGATTATTAATGCATTTCTATTTCGATTATTAGTTTTTGTCGTCTGCTTGGCAATTCTCATCGCTGTAAAATTTAGCAAAATCTTTTAATAGAAATATGTTTATTTAACTATTTTAGTTTTTCTTCTCATGCCAAACATTTGATGTTTGTGGTCAATAAAAATGTAGACTACAGTGTTCGTTCTCCTTCGTCGTTACTGTAGCAAAATCGCCGCCGAAGTTAAATAATTAATCAAATGGGCATACAGCTTAACAAAAATGTAATGCGCCTACATGACACCAAAAGTGCAGCAGCACTGCTATAAAAAAATTATCAAAAGGCGCAATAGCAGAGTTATAAAAGATTTAATTAAGCTTTCTTAGTTTCACCGTCTGTCTTCTCTACACTGTCCCTAATTAAAGTGATTGGTAGCCAACCTTGACTTGTTGATTCTCTTAGAGAAAAATTAATTTAAAATAAATTAAATTAAAATTATAGATATTATTATTTTTTTTATTAACGTTTGTATGCACTAAATAATAGAGAAAAATAGATTTAGTTAAAAACGTTAATATTTTTGAAAGTTTGTACTAATTAAAGTGTTTTGTTGCATAGAAAATTCACACACATCCATCACAACTAAAGAGAAAAAAAAAATAATAACAATAAACATTCCTTACTTAAGCTTGTTTCAACCATCTCTATCTCTTTAAACCGCGAATGAATTATTTTTTTTCGCCTGTTTGTGTCCCTGCACACATTTGTTTTATTGCTCATGTTGTTTTGTAGATTTCAAAACAAGCGAATCATGCATTCATGCAGGTGACTAGTTGACAGGAAAAAACTGTTCGGATCGAAGTTTATTGCTCTTGCAAAAGCTCTCGCTGTATTACAACTTTAAATTTTGTGTGACAAATGTTGTTTTTAGTAGTGGGAGTAGATGTGAAATCCGCACAGTGCGTGTGACACTTCCCACACAAAGTTAATATTATATATCTTAAATATAGGGCAGGTTTTTATGGCATTTGCCATTTTTTCAATTAATTCGTGAAAAAATCAAATGTCGTTACTATATTTTATTACCACGGGGCATACCGAAGCAGTTAGTTGTGTAAAAATAAAAAAATTATATATTATAATTGTATAAATACAAGGAGTATAGAAACTACTTTTAAGAAAACACATGAATGCATCCATAAGATGACTGCTGTTTGTCTGACAGTGGGAGGGTTTATTATGCTTTCACGAATTTTCGTCATCATCATTATCATTATTTACAAGAGCTTCTGCATATGAGTAATTTTTATGTGGGTGTGTGAAAAGTTTATTTTACAGCAAAAAGTTTTCTTATTTTCCATAGAAAAAGTACAATGCAAAGTGAGAGTGAGTGTAACTGTGAGTGACTGTTTTCATTCGAATAAATCTGACTCTGTTAATGTACAAAATTCACATGTTATTTCGACTTAATATTTTATTTTCTTGCAAACTTAATGTGTGTGTACGAGTACGTTGTTCATTTTTCGTAGATTATTTTGTAAAACAAATGATTTATATCGGGATTACCACAATAATACTCTTTCGCTAACAAACATTAAACAATATTGTTATGTATATAAGTTTTATTTCGAAAGTCGTTATTTTATATTTTTAGCTTTTAAAGGCTGCTGCAATCAAATTTATTACAGAAAAATATTTAATATTTCATAAATTGTTATGTTCGGTTTTGGTCCTTTGTTCTCGTATATCTAAATATTTCAAATTTATTCTTTGAAATGTACAATCTTAACACAAAAAAAAACAACAAAACAAAAACAGCCACAGCTCTTTAATGTCAGCTCAATGTCAACCGTTCAAATGTTTTAATTGTTTTTTATCAAATAAAATGAAAAATTTTAATTAGATTGTTTTCTTTGGAAACCGAAACAATCTATTGGATTTTTTTTGCTATGGAATTTTTTTTATTTGAATTTAATTTGAAAGCTTATTTGATTGAAAAGCTTAACAAAAGAATCTTTTATAATTAGATTCAATAGTCAAGTTTAATGTAGCATTGGATGCGGCTTTAAGAAAACTTTGAAATTGTGAATTATTTAATTTTTGGGGGGAAAGCCGCCAACATCTTCTGGGATCATTTATAAAACTCATTGATTTTTAATCAGACGGTGGTGACATAAACACGTTCTCCATCAGCAATACGAGTATAAGATAAGCCGTTCTAATGTACATACAGGTGTATGCAGATATTTGTTACAATTGTTGTTTTTTAAGTAGCAAAAGGAAACGAATGCAAATGTACAAACTCACTCAAAAATATTTCACTAAATTTAAAATGCTGCCCAACGAACTTTTTTGCCGACATGTCTGAAGTCAGCACAAATTTTAAACTTTAGCAGACAATCAGCCGACTGGTCTAAAATTACATTAGAAGTTAATATACCACCAGCCGCGGCACATTGTCGGAAAGTAATTAAACTTCCGTAATCAGAAAATTCTGTTTTCCGCATTGCTTTATCAGCCGTTTCTAATCACTTGCTGAACAAAATAAACGACATTTCTGCTGCTGGGCGAAATTAAGCCGGGAGACCAATTTTAAAATAGTATTTCAAAGATGTTCTAACAATTTCTAAAACTAAAGTCGTTTTCATCCGCCACGTCTGCACATTCTGTGATTTTAATTCTAATAATAATTAATTTATTTCTTAAGGAGTAAATGTTTCATAATGAGCTGGCATAATTTCTTAATTTTATGCTAGAATTTTTCACGACAAGAACACGAATTTGTGTAAAAATATTAACGAAATTCTGACAAATTCCGAATTTTATAGCAGACTTTTCTCCGACAATAATTAAATATTTTCATTTTATGCTAGAATTTTTCCCGACAAGAATATTAAAAAATTTCTAACAAAGTCCTAATTTTATAGCAGACTTTTTTCCGTAATAATTCTAGACGTCGTTAACAGTATCGGAGAAGAATGATGTATTGTCAAATATTTTTCCCGACATGTTTTAAAGATGTGGAAAATTGCTTGAGAAAATCTTCAGAAATTCGTACAGAATACCTCGGACACGTTGTGAAAGTTTTTGGATTTTCGATGCGGTTTTTGAATGAGTTCGAATACGAATTCGGGAATTCGACAAGAAACGTTCGCTGGGTATGAACAACCGGAAAACTAAGTGTGTGCACGTGTGCATTAATGAGTTCGTATGTGTGTTCGTGTGTGTGTGCATGTGTGCTATGTAATTATCCTTGAACTTGAAGACATTTTGAAGTTTTGCCATTATTTTGAGCCAAGGATTGTGTGTACGTGTGTGTTACTTTCAGTTTTCAGTCTGTTGTTAGCCAAAATAAAAATAATGGAGTTTTTTCTCAACGACTTTTACTCATACCTACAATATTTCATTTCACATTGTTACAATCCTTTCGGCTTACAATTGCCAAAGGAGTGTTGCATGCAACATTTCATATTAGTACGTTGTTAGTATTTATTTTTTTGGTGGGGTTTCTATATCTTTTACATTCTCCTCATTTCGTTTTTAAATTCAATATTTTTTTAATTTTGTGTTAAAGTGCTATTTTTTTTTTAAATTAAGCACAAATATTTCAAGGTTTTGTTTTTAAATTTCTATTTGAAAAAAATAATTAATTTAAAAAGAAATAAATTCAAACTAAATATGATCAAACAACTTGAATGCTTTTAATTTGCAATTGTTATAAAAAATTTGTACGTGATTGTAGTTGAACAGTTTAATTATAATTAAATGAATAGTTTTCTTTGCAATTCTCTTTGAAGAGTGAAAAGTTTTCCCATTATGGTGATAATTTCTTACAGGAGACAGGATAAGTTAAATTAGCTTTTAGCAAGATGTCATGCACTTTCTATGCCACCACGTTTATCATTAACACGCTTTGTTCTCTATTTAAGCAAACAATTGATGAAAATAGAATATGCGAGATAATTAATTTACTTTCCAATCTAAAAAAGGTCACACGCCGTTTTCTCTATTCTTTATTATAACAAATATTTTTATTTATTATTTTGTTGGCTTTTTCTACCGTAAACGGAAACAATTTATTTGAATCTCGTGCGATAGTTTTCAAAAGACTTATTAATGTTGGCACATTTGAAAACGTTTGCATTTAGAAATTTGTTAATAATTTATTCATATACATTTTGGCACATGAACGCAATAAATATTTCAACCTATTTTGAGTTGTGCCAAAAACGTGACTCAAAAATATTTTTATTCATTAAAGCTTAAAATTTTAATGAATGTCCTCATTTTGTAGAATAAAACGTTTCAAATTTGTATGAAAGGTTCTGCAAATTTTTTTATATTTGATTTTTTTCCATTCAATTTTCATTTTACTGTAAAATTTGAATGGTAAAAAGTAAAAAAAAAAATCAAACATTTATCGGTCGATTATCGATGGCAAACGAAACTCAGATGAGTTGCTAGTTGTTTAAAACGGTATTATGGATGGCAACTAAGAGTTGACTCTTTCTATTGCTAATGCTTTTCTGTCAACTACAAATTTTTAGCTGTCGCCACAGAATCACGCTTGTGATAATCAATTTCCTTAGTCTCTTAAAATTTTCAATTGATTTTTTGCTAAAATTAATAATTTGTCCTTTGCCGCCAATTTGAGGTCATTATGCGAAAATTCGGAAAAAATTTAATTACACTGTAACGGATCTCCGGGTTTGAAGCTGGGATAGTTTAGCGGTGTCCAACTTCCTCTTACATAAAAACTTCAACAAAATAAAACCTTTATTGTTGTTTACTTGTTTTACGTGTTTATTGATTTAAAAAAATTATATATTTATTTTTTTTTTTAAAAATTTATTAGTCAGCTGGGTGGTCGTGGCGATACGTGGCTGTACATACTCTTTTAACGCTACTAGCGTATTCACTGGATGAAAATCCAGTACCTCTACGACTCTCCGGGTGATAATCTCTGGGAGTCCTCAATCTGTTACCCTGAGTAAAAACCTCTGGGAGTCCTCTAACATTTAAGCCCGAGCTAGTGCCCTGTGACTAGATAATAATCTGGTCCCAAAAAGGTGCATAAAAACCCTCCTTGGCTCGAACTACTTTTTAAATAATTATTATTTTCTTCTCGCTGTAATTGCAGCCACTTGCGCAACTCGAAGCACTTTTCACTAGTTTATTTTTTTAGGAAAAAATACAATTTATTTTATTTATTTATTTAATATTTATTTTTGTTGTTCACTTCCACGTTTACGTTTTCACTGGTCTTAACACTTGAATGTCAGCCGGAAAAAAGAGAGCGATTCAGTTTGACAGCAGCCTTTTTATATATTCGTCCAGCTACAATTTTGGGTTGTTTTGCAACTCGACTCGTTACTGCAGTTCCTCAGATGTTTTTTTTATCTTAAACTTTTATTATTGGTGCCGCTTGAAAGGGTACAATCAGGACCATTTAATGCAATTATTTTTATATACTTCTTAGCTAAAGAGGATGCTGATAATCTACTTTGAAAAGGCAATCCTTCAATGTCCTTTGAAATATTTATCAAGAGTTTTTGCGAAAGATATATATTTTGAATTTGAATATTGGGTGACTACAAGCGAAATTTCGTCCCTCTAGCTTTTTAATACATATCGTCACCTAAAATGCAAAATAACATGAAATCATTTTGCAAATATGTTGAAGGACAACATGAAAACACTGTAAAATAATTATTACAGATGTTTTTTTATTTTTAAATTTGAAATCACACACAAATATATATCTGCCAAAAATATACAAATCGTCAAATAAGATCTTGCGAACCCACATATTTCGTTAGAACTTGAACTTTTCCAGAAGTACAAAATTTCGGTGTCTGCTACTCAATTTAAATGATCTCAGTGTAAATTGCTCTCAAAGACTTTTGTTGGAAATGTCGAAGAACATTAAGATCATAGCATACTTTTTTGTTTAGTAAGACGAAAAATTAACTTTAAATTAAATTAAATTAAAATAGTAATTCAGTCGGCACCAATATTTAAAATTCATGTGCAACTGACTAATCGCCGTGTGAACAAATAATCGCGATTAGGATTGTGCTTTTAGGGGTTGATAAAAGCTTAGAATTACATTTTCTTCGTTGATTCAATCATTTTTGTGTAGATTTGTATTTTTAATCTTTCCATCTTTTGAATTTAGAATTTAGTAGTAACGAAAAAGCACTATTCGAAGTGTAAGCCAACCATAACAAAAATGACAAATGCAAAAATTTTTAAAGACATCACAAACAAAAAAATCTCAAAAATCACCCGAAGTAGGTAATCCTTAAAATTTCTCTCATTTTCTTTTTACCTCATGTCCAAGCCATTTCTTCTGCCGATGCTTCCTTCCTTGAAAAAACAAGGAAAAAGGAAAAGAATGTAACAATAACTAAAATAATCGTTTTAATATTCAAATAAACTGGTGGACATGAAAGAAAAGAGGAAAAAAAAGATGTGGTAACTATGTATACGACTTTGGTGAAGTACTTTAGCAACCAGTTTGAAAATGTCAGTTCCATTGGCCAGTTTGGCTTATAAATCATTTTAGCTTTATCACTTTATAAAGTATGTTTTTAATGATATTCCTTTATTTATAAGGATGTTGGATAACAAAATTTGTGTGCTTATAAATATTTATGTATATAAATAAAAGTATTAATCTGTGTGTATTTATAAAAAATATGAAAATAAGGAAAATTGTAAACTGAACTTCCTCCTTCTTCCACTTCAATGCTTTACGGCGGCAACCATAACTGAACGTAGGACATGCCGAGAGCAGAATGGACGGACGGACGGACGGGCATACATTTCCTTGAGTCTTTAAGATTTTGTTTATAAGAAGAAAAAAAAAACAGGAGTATTCGTTTGTGCTGGAAGAAAGGGATAAGAAAGACATCCACAAAAGTTTTCTTATTAAATGAAGCGGTTTCCACTTCAAAAAGCAATTCAAATATTTTTTTCTCTTATTTTAACATTTTGCTTAGAAATAAAGTTTCATACACTTCAGTGCTTTTTTTGGCTTGAATTTGTTTTTTTATATTATTGTTTCGTTATTTTATATTAAGCAAAATAAAACCAAAAGTTTGTTTTAAAATTTATTTACATTTCTTTTTTAACAGCCTCATTTTCTTTTTCAGTGGATTTAATTCAGTTCTTTATTCACTCACTCATCAAATTTGTCAATGACGTTGATTAACAATCAAATTTTGTTAAATGTTTTATTTCGGTCGTAAAATCAAAAATTAAAATATCTTTTTATACCAGAATATATTTCGTTTATTATTAGTTTGCATGGAAAAAGGATATTTCAAACTCTTTTTTTGTGCAGCAAGACTTAAGTTGAACTTTTTTCTTTGTATTGGTTTGTTTAAACTTTTGGTTTGTATTAAATAAAATTTTAATGGTTTGTTTTGTGAAAGTCGATACACATTATTATTTTTTGTAAAAAACTGAATAAAATATTTTTGATAAAGGGCGCGTCATTTGTGCGATTTTTGCATGTTATTGAGTATAAAAGTAAAGTACATATGTATGTGTATTTAAAGATTATTTCTAATACTATTGAAATGTCACAAATCAATGGAAATCCATTGTTGGCTTTTTAGATTTTCCTCTGTGTAATTTTATTTACTTTTAACTATTTTTAAAATCGTTGGCAAACAAGACTTCTGGCCGCCTTGCTTAAATTGTTGTTCTCGTTGATTTTACAATTGTTTTTGAAATTGAAAATTTTATATTCCAATTTATCAAATTGAAAGATGCTCTTCAAATGGCATCGACACTATTATTTTTTTACGTATTTTTTATTTTCTTCATGTTATAAAAACGTTTCCGCAACTACAGACGAAGTACAAAAATAATTGTTATTTTATTGTTGATGGTTTTATTTCCGGTTTTTGCTTTTTATCAATATAATAAAACTATTAAAACAAATGCGGGTCTTATCATTTCATTTTAAATATTATTTAATTAATCTTTCTCCCGACATCGATTAATCGCTGACTCGACCATAACCAAGAGTGAAATAATGGGATACTCTACTAAATGTGTATTGAAAAATTAAATTCATGAGGAGGCAGCGAACAAGAAAGAACCAAATAACAGTCCTAGAATGAAAAAAATGGGGACAAAACCAGAGCAAATAAATAGATTATTCCATTAAATCTAAAGATTTTTGCACGTCAGCATTTTCTGCCAAAATAAAATAGTTTCAGTGTCGTCAGCGGAATATTTGGTCTCAACTCCTGTCTACTACGTCCAATATAATGAAACTGGCCAAGCCAGACCGGTGGACACAAACTCTTTATCTTTCTGTCAAACAATAAGTTTTATGTTTGTTTTTCAAAACTTTTCCTTTTGACACTTTAGTATTGTTTGTACGAGCATGTTATCATGTTTTCTATTTCTATTGTTATTTGTTGGTTGTTCGAGACTCTTTTGCTGGTTTTAATATTAGAAAAACGAGAAATATATAAATAAAAATGTTTTATATTTTTTATACGTCTCAAAGTAAATTCATTGAGCTGTAAACAAGGTACAATTTGTTTACTTTGCTTTTTCTGCTGTCTGTCAGGGATGGAAAAGTGGCTACTTTTGTACTGTAATGACATCATTACTGCAGTGTAAACCTTCGTTAAAGTAAAAGGATTTTATTAAAGAGTCCTTAACTTGTATATTCGTTGTGTGGGCTTATTGCTTCGTAACCAATTACATTCAAAAATAAATTTGGAAATAACACTCAGCTGTTGTTTACTCCGAAAAGTGTCAAGTAGGCATCACTGTCAATCATCATCTGATTTAGTTGCAAATATCATTCATGGACTTACTGCTTGTCCCACTGTGTCGAGAGAATTCTTTCTTGCGTACAATTACATTTGAAACAAAGACAAATTCTAAAATTGTACGGAAAGGAAGAACTTTATCCGAATCGTGGAACGGACAGTTAACTGAGCAAGAGATCATTATTTTGTGCCTTGAACGCAGAGTAACTTACTCTACCTACAATTTTTAACTATTTATGGCACATTCGCTACATTCTGCTCATCATATTTTGAAGGACGTACTTACGAAATTTGTTTTGTTTCAAATACTTTCCCAGCAATGATGTAAATAATAAACTGTGCTTTGCAAACCTGTTCTCTATGCATTTAAAAATGAAATAAAAATAAAGTTAAGCGAGATTTATTTACTCATTTTATAGATTCAACAAACTAAGTGAAATCATACACTAAATTAAAAACAAACTTTCATCTTTTTTTTAATTAAAAGGACATTTTAACTTTTTGTTTTTTTTTTAACCAGAACTTTATTGCATTTTCCAGGAGAAACTTTAAAGTACATTTTATTAATAAATAATGAAGATGATAACAATTGCTGAAAATAAACTTTGACTTTAAAATGAATGTGAGCAGCTTGTTTAAATGCGAGTGTGCAATCAAAGATTTAAATTTTTTTAACAACAATTATTTTATTTCTTTTGCTCGTGATAGAACTTTTAAATAAATTCCCAATATCGTGTAACATTAGAAGACAGACAGACAGACAGCTTTAATCTTTTCTTTATTGATTTTTATTATAACTTTGTCCTTTTATTTAAAGCTTGTTTTTTCCTTTTCTTGTCTTCTCTTTTTTTTGTATCACATTTTTTTATTATCCTGCAGCATTCTTGTGTGCACTAAGAATATTAGAAAAAATTTCAAAGTGTTTCAACCACTCCTTATTTGACAGATGTTGTTAAATGCTGTTTTTGTTGATCGTAAAATCAATATTAAAGAAAATTCTTGGAATTTTAAATTATTAAATAACATTTCTTGTTTTATTTCTAATAAACTAGAGATATAAGGCTGATGTGCGAGTGTGCGCTGCAAGCAGTGCTGTGTCGCAGGCTTTAATATTTCGTGCTACAGCAATGATGCACAATCCCGGAGTGAGTGTGACATTGGGGAAAGCGTATTGGATATTAAAAGAATGCAATACATTGCGGAACGTAGTTTCCTTACATTCGCCTGAAACTTTGCATCTATTCTGACAAATTTTAAGCCACGTAGTCCTTGCACACATAGTTAGTGACTCACTATGTACCCGGGTGGAAATTTTTCTCCTTACGTTTAATTTGTAAGAGTTTTATTTTTGATAACCTTTTGAAACTTTCTAAATGATTTATGTATGAGAATTATTTATGCTCAAATAAACTTGAACATTTCGCAGTATTTTGTAGTCGTTTCTTTCCAATTCTTCGGTTTGTTTTACTTTTTTTAATGTTTTTGCTATGAAATTTAATATTTTTAGTATTTTCATAGCTGTTTCCGTAATTTCTTTTCCTAATAAGCTTAAACCTTTTGAATGCTGCAGTATATTTTTCTCTTTATGTCTTTATTTTTTCTATTTTAAGCGGAAGTACTATAGAATATTTATGTGCTGCTTTTAACAAAAATTGCTTAGAAATCTAATTAATGAAAACATTTTTCCAATGTTTTATTTATAGTATCTACTCTTTTTTTAATGTAATTTCATTTTCTTTAAAAAGAAAAATGTTCTTACAGGTATTTTTCTCTTTTGTATTTTCTGTAGTTAAAAATGTTTTTTTTTTTCGTTTGCTTCGTATTCAGTAAATACTAAAGAATAGCAGCTGAACAATCTCAAATTCTCGTACATTCACATGAACACAAAAAGGATGAAATACATACATTCATTTTTAAATAGGAATTCAATTGTACAACACAACAATTTGGGAATTTATTTGTGGTAGGAAATTAAAAAGAACATTTTTATCTTTATTTGAATTGATTTAAGATTTTGAAAAAAGTTTTCATCCAGCAAGAAAAAGACAAGGAAGAATTTTTCACAACAAACTTCATCATTTTAGGGAGATACGAGTATTATTTATAACAAATTATTATCCAGAACACCACATCTAAATGATAATTTTTATTTGTTTATAATTTTGTATTACTACAATTAGAAGAAGTCTGCACAGGTGGGCTGGGTGTGATCCATATTAGCTGGTTTTATTTGCTGAATAAGGCTGAAAAGTTTCCAATGATCATGTGAATGATTCTCTCGACTTCATCGAAAAGATATAGAATAATGAAAGAAAGTGACTAACATTTCTGATTTGAACTCCGCCCGATCAGTTCCCTGTAAGAATAACTAGATTCTCTTTAATAGTGGACAAGCTGCTTTGGCGAAGAAATGAAAGTCAGTCCAGCCAACTGCCTGGCTACCCGGGTGCCTTATATATCTGGGCAATCGCTGCTTTCAGAACCTGAGAAATTTCGATATTGTCGTCAGGAGACACAGTTAACAGAATGCTGTAACCTTGAAATTTGCAAAGCAACACTCAAATGCAAATTGTTCAAAAACGTTGCAACAAATCAACTCTTTTGAGCGTAAAAGAGTTGTCTAATTTGTGTTTGGTCTAATTTGTGCTTTTCGAACACAACAAACGAAACACACATCAAAATAATTATGCGATCATAAACGTTTCACGATTTCGTTGCATTATTTGACGTATTGCCTTATAAACACATCTGTTGTACAAACTCTACTTTTGAAATCAGCCTTTGTGTAGGCTGTAGATAGTGTCCTGGGCATCACAAAGGATCTAAAGATCTCGTAGTATGGACACTGTGTATACAAATTGACACTAAATAAAGTCATTAAAATTGAATGAATGAATAAATTGATTATTCGGGTAACACAGGACACTGCGAGCGAAGAAGATCTATTGTATCCCTTGACAGGTACTAGAGCACCTCATCTAGACCTGCTCTCCTGAGGAATCTTAAGACTGCCAGTGGTTCTAGTATTGGCAGTTCGCAATGCTTGCCAAATTGGTTACATATCTTCTGTGGCATAAGGCTACACAGTCCTTCAGAATATGCTCTGGAGTTTTATCCTCGTAATCACAGAATCTGCACAGGCTGTCATTCTCAATGCCAAGTCTGTTGAGGTGTTTTCTCAGTCCCGGATTTTATCCAATCTAAACCCACAAAACAGTTCTGGTCCAACCATGGGTCTACTAACACCCTTCCTGATAATTTTATCTGCGTTTAAGTTTCCTACCACCCCGACGCATCCAGGAACCCAGTAAAGTGTGACCTTATTCATATTGCTAAGCTGATTAATCTTGCTGAGACATTCCCAAGCGAGCTAAGAGGAGAACTCGTATGAGCTCTCATTATTAGCTCGTTAATTCCATTTTTATTAATTAAATTATTTTATATCGTAACAAAATGCTGTTTTTGGTAGTCGCTCCTCTTCACCAGCGTATATAATTCACTATCAAGGTGATAAAGTTTGAAATATTTAAAATAAAATTTCCAAAACTTTTGTTTGTTGAGGCAATCTTGCTTAATAAATTTAAAAAATATTGAAAAAAATTAATATCTCTTTTGAAAAGTTTAGTCGAAGTGCTTTGATTTTTTTCAAGAGGGAGCTGAATCTGAAACTGACGAAATAACATTTTCATTTCAGTTTTAAAAAGACAAAAGATGCAATCTTTCTCAAGAAAAGTTCAAGTTATGTTTCTTAAATCAAATTAGTTATTTTAATTTTGTATTTTGATTCTCTCGTGGGATAGATTTTTTATACATGATTTTTTTGCACAGGTAATGGTAGTTTAGGGGTCAGAAAATGGCAAAGGATGATTTTTATCGTCATGAAATTTTACATACAAGGGGTACAGAAAAAGGACATAGAGACCCCAAGTGTAGTTACTAAGTTATAAACCTTACACCGCGGGACCCAGCTAATTTCATATAAATTATAATATAAATTATAAGTTTCGATAACAAAACCGACACAGAAAAAAAAGTGCAATACCGCTACCGATACTGAAAGTCGTTTGGCCTGCCAACCTTGTTTTTAGCGCAATCCGAATCCACTTTGTAAGCTATTGGGCGGGCATGGTCTCAAAATCAATATGAAGAAAACTCTATAAGTTATATTGGGGAAATTTCTTTTGAAATGAAATGGAGTTGTTCTTAAGTGAAGGTCGTGGAAACTCAAACATGGCGCCCGCATTGCACGGTAGCCCAGTTTTCTGTACTGCAAACGTTGACAACTGTCACACCGCTTCGAAGGACCACAAACAACTTATTAATTATTATCTCTGTCTAACAGCATCAACCATAATTAGATACCACCCAAATGAATATATTTTGTTCTGCTGCACATACGCGTATGAAATGTATGAAGCTTAAAAGAAAAAATTAATTATATTTTATTAAAATATATATATTAAGTTCAGCGCCGTTTTGCTAAACAAATAATAGTTTTTTTAATAGAAATTAATTTATATCGCGCTATTATAATTTTATCGTCTACAACAATTTCAATTTAAACATTAATTATAATCTTCTTTGTGTGAGTGCAAATGTGTCACATGGCATGATCTGACATTATGAATGTGGTGTGGCAGTATATCTGACAGTTTTTGTTAGACTGTAAGCAGACAATCTAACAAATAGGCGAACAGTATTTTTTTGTGGCTAAATGCGGTCTTACAAGTGTCACTATCATTAACTGCAGTGGTCATCTGTCATATGAGTGTTTTTATGTGTTTGGTTGGCTTTCAATATACACTTACAAAAACTCATGCATACATACATTTGCACACACGCATACACACACACTAAAACATTTTAAAATTTTAATATACTTTACATAAATTTGAATTGTGTAAAGTTTACATGTGTTGTAAGTCCCAAAGGTAGTCTGTGTAATTTTGCTAAATTTATTCATTGTCAGTTGCATATTTCGATAATATTTGCAACAATAACTAATTTGCATTTGAGCATTTTACAAAGAATGTAAATTTATTCACCGCACAAACACACTTTACAGGGCTAAACCTTCATATCGTTAGCTTAATTTATAAAAGTCGTAAGTAACTTTAAAACCATATACAGCTTGAGAAAACATCTTGTTAGAAAAACCTTAGGAGAGTCTTATGTTTTTCTGCATTCTTCTAAAACTTCTAAAACTTTAAATTTACGATTTTCTATAGCAGTGTTTTTTTATGTTTTTCTGCATTCCTTCTAAAACTTCTAAAACTTTAAATTTACGATTTTCTATAGCAGTGTTTTTTTTTTTTCTTATAACTTGGAATTGTTTATATGTTAGATGAGTCCTTTTTAAATTAAGGTAACGATATGGTTGTTTGTTTGTAAATGTTTTATATGTGCCTTAACTTGTGCTTTAAAATTTCCCATGGCTTTAGAAAGAACGAACATACTTTGTCACAATTTATGGGGCCGTTTAAATATTTGCTTTAAATTTTTAATTAGGTTTTTGATTTGGGATTTTTAGTTTAGTGTTTTTCGTTTATCCCTGAATTGAATTGAATTTCCTCTTCGTTAGTTTCAACATTTCAGTTGGCATACAAACCAAACAAATTAGATGCCGGCAAGTACAAACAACACAATTTTATTTGCTTGAAAAGTATACGCAAATATTTCAAACCACTGGGGGCATTTTATCACCCGACACACTATTGTTTTAATGATTATGCAGCCACCCCACTTTCGTTTTCGGCGTGATGGCATGTTTCGAAATGGCCATAAAAATAAAGTCTTTAATTAAAACCGACACACCAACATTAAATATTTGTGTTAATCACAACAACTCTATTGAGGCCAACAAAAATAACGACAACCACAAAAAAAGAACGTATCATTGACAAAAATAAAAATAATACGTTTAACGAAATTGTTAATGACAATTCCGGTCTGAATTAGATGATAGAAATGGTGTTTATGTTTTGTTAAATTAACGTTTGCAACAGAAAATGTCCATTTCAAATCAATTAGTAATTAGTTAATTGACAAAAATTCTTTAAATACCAAAAAGGATCACGTGACTGAAAGGAGCATTATCTTTATGAGTTTACAATGTTTTAAGGTTTTTTTTTGGCAGCCTTGATATCTAGAAGAAGCTATTTTTGCATTTATCAGCGTCTGTTAATTAAATTAATGCCTGTCATTACAAATTTAATTTATGGTTTATAGCTTTTGAAAAGGAAATTCACAAGATCGCTTTAAAGCAGAGTTAAGCTAAAAAAGCTGCAATTGTTAAATCAATAGCATTAATTTTACGCAGTTCTATAAACAAATGTACCCAAAAAGGATTTACAATGACTTGTTGGTTACGAAGAGATTGAAGTAATTTGAGTTACTAAAATAAACTAATAAGGTGTTTTTTTATGCTACAAGAGAGCTCTAAAGGCACAAATGACGTTGGTTTCTATTATCTCAAGAAATTAAGTATCAAAAATTCATTTGGCATTTAAATTAGGTAGAACTTTGCGTAAATGTTTCTCTTATTTTTGTTGCCTTGAAAAAGACATATTATTCAATTATATTTGTGTTTCTGTAAATTTATACTTATTTAATTAAATAAAAATAATTATATAGATTTAATAATTTTTGCTCAACTTTAAGGAACAATATTTCCAAATATTTCTAGATATTTTCTCAAGTTTTACAAAACTCAATATAAAACGTATGTTAATTATTTTCTTCGACAAATATTTACTTAATATAAAACTAAAACACAAAAAAATATATTTTTCTTATTTCTTCACAAATTAATATTTATTTTATTTGGTCCGTTTAATTGAGACATCCGCAGAAGCTTAGCTACTAGACGGGTCACAGGTTGCGGGCCTGATAGTGGGGTTAATTGTGAATATTGAATAAACTCCTCGGACAAGCAGCGCGTGATGGATAGGATATGGAAGGTTTTACAGTAGGCTCTGCAGGAACCAGTGCAATACAGAAGTCATAATTCCGAAACTACATCACCGACACGACGAGCTGATGCCTCCCTCCCAAATAAGCACCCAGCCTTTAAGCGTCTCATCTATTTCTGGGCCAAATCGAATTATTCGGGGAATAGGGCTAGACTGATTATTGCATGATGATGTCATGATTATCAAAGAGGGGTGGGCTGGTAGCGGATGAACTATAAAAATTCAACGGTAGCACCAACAAACTTGCATGAAGTCTACGGCCATTCTTAGTCGCTAAGGAGCAACAGGCTCTACTAAGCCTTTCATTGTGCATTCTAGCAATGAAGGAATCCTGACAAACACTCAAAAATAAACTGGAATTAAACACCAAGAAAGATAATTTATCTCCCAGGAGTTCAGCGACATATGCCAAATCCTCCCGCTCCGGCGGCAAGCTTTACGTGTCTGGAAGCAGTTCATGTTTAGACGGTATTACAGAAACCTCTCTTTAAGGGGCGCTATACTCCAACCTGAGATAAGCGGATAGAAAAAGGATAAAAAGAAGAAGAAGAAATTTTGCGCCACAAAAGAATAAAACAAAAACTTGATCTTCTATCTATTCATCTAACTATTTAATTATTTAAAAAAAATTTCATATCGAATCAGGGTTGGCTACCGAGTGTACGAAAAAGTTCTCACATTCGTTACGGAAATGGTTTACACGATTGTTTGATTAACGAATTTCTGACGTTGAGCATTGCTTGTTGTAATTTAAAGAAATTATTGATTTTCTTTCAGTCTAAATACAATTTTAAATGATGAGTTTCAAATTAAAACAATTTTAAATATTTATATTCACCTTTATTTCACTTGTCTACACTGACGTCGCGTCAGTACAATAACAAAAAGTTGTGACTTGTCTTCTCGCTCTAGAGAACAATTTTGTGCTACTGGCAGTCTATTTCTGTTCTCTAAGATCTAGAAAATATCATGAGCCTTTCATTAGTAGTCAATTGTTTTCGACAACTTTTTTGGTATTGTATTGACGTGACGTCGATGTTGACAACTGGAATATGAATGATTATTTTTAACTGAAAATGCAAACTTATGCAGGACCTTATCTCAATCAAAAAGTATATAATAAATGTATAGACTAAGTATACTTAGTTTAACTTAAATCCAATAAAATCCAATAAAGTCTAATAAAACACTACAAAAAACCCACTGGGTGGGTTTTTTATTAAAAACCCTGGGTTTTTGCCAACACTGTATCGAATATAATGTGTTTGTTGGTTTTTTTTAAATAAGTTTTAAAGCCTCTCGTTCTTTGCTTAAAAGTTGTCATATAAATTAGGAGTCTTGCAACTTTTCAAGAATTTTAGGCATGAAATGCATGTAGATAAAATAACTCAACTCAACCCAGAACAAGTAAAACTTTTTTAAATTAAATTTGTAGAATATCTCTTATAATAGATAAAGTAATTAAGTTCTTTAAAAATTTATATTTCAAGCTTGTGGCATTTTTGATTGCTGGACTAATCTCCTCAAATAAATTTATAAGACAAAATAATATATTTTTTGTGTGCTTGAATTCGAGCTCTAACAAAATCCATTGAAAATTGAATTATTTTTTTTGAATGTGTCTTACTTATGATAAAAAAAGATTAATCAGATTAATCATAATAAATGTATTAACTTTCAGTCAAGTATTTAATTTTTCTTTCTAAATCTTTAAAGCTTCTTTTTTGTCAATGAAAGTTGAATTCGAAGCTATTGAGCTGAAATATAAAATATAATCTTTATGATTCACTGCTGCTGGTAGTATTTTGTTAAGTTTTTAAAACTTTTCTCTTTACAAAAAACAGAAAAAAAACTGTGCTTTAGTTAAGAAGTAAATAATTTTCAGATCTAATAAAAAAGCAGACAAACTTTAGAAATTTGTTTACTTACGAGTACTTTAATAAGTGAAATGTAGCGTGAACCTGCACAAAGTTGCCGTGAGTGTCAGGTACTTGCAGCTCTTCTGAAAGGTAAATTTATAACATTTTTTATTTTTGTTGTGGTTTTATTTTTCCTTTCAGTATTGATTTTTTATTAGTATCATTAATTACAATTAATTTAGTTCTGTACCACTCTTTTCTACTTGAGTTTATATTTATATGGAGGCGTAAATTTCTATTGTTTTGCGCCACCAAACAAAATCTAAAAATAACAAGTAATTTCAAATAAACAAACTTCAAATAGTTTCTTTTGTGTGAATGTGTGAAACTAGACACGGATATTCAAGTTTCGTGTATTAGAAGAGGCAATCAAGCATTAATTATATTTAGTTAACTGGCTGTTATTGTTGTCTTAAGAAAAATAAAACTTGAATAACGTATAAAAGAAAAACATGAGGTTAAACTCATTAATTACATTTCATTAGCTACTAAATTAAGCCAGAAACCTTAACAATAATTCGATATTTTGTTTACTTTTCTAATATAAATCATTTCGAAGCATTTTGGCGAACATGCTTCAACGAATGAAAGCACGTTCTGAACGAATTCGGTTGCGTATGAGTATTTTTTGCTCACTAAACAGCGTGTTAGCAAAATACTTATACGGCATCGAGCTGATTATTGATTCTTAAATTTAAAAAAAATCGGAATTTAAAAATAATTGAGTGCCTGGCACACGATATCGAAGGAATATTTTCCTTTAAAACAAAAACAAATTCTAAAATTTTTGTTTTTCTTTTAAATGTAATTGTACGAAAGAAAGAAAACGTGTGACATCTTGGGCCGGGCAGTAAAAAACAAATGATTTGTATGTCTCGTTGTGATGTGAAAAAATCCGAAATTGCTTGATCATCAATATAAATTCTCCTGCTTCTGTTCAGCAAGAAGAAAAATTACTAAAACTGTATGCACGCCCAGTTATATTCAGGCCGATTGCCACAACTTTCCCGCAGCCAAACTATCGAAAACTCTAAGATCATATAGAGAATACTTAAATACTACTTTCGATAATATTTAGCTAAAAATTTTATTTTAAAGGCCACCGCCGTGTCATTCTGTTGCTGATTTTTCTTGTCAAATTTCTAGCGATAGAAAAATTAGGAAACTTTCTGCTCGGGAAACTTTATCGTTGATAGTGATTTGTAAGATGGCCCGAATTTCATTGAATTAGCTTTTGCAGTTTTATTTTAAGTTTGGTCGTAAAAGAATTTTATAATAACGTCCGTCCGCTGTTAATAATTTGAGTCCTGACGACTCAAAGCTTCCGCTGACCTTTCCAAAGTTGTTTTAATTGTGTCGTTTACTTCAGAAAAGATTTCAACGCTTTATTTGTATGGTAGTATTGCACCTGGCTCCGATATCGGGAATCAAACGATCTCTTTCACATTCTCCTTTTATATATTTTTTAACACACGCGATTTGAAGCAGACTGTTTTTATAGATTTAACATTTTTCTTATACAGTCAAAAGCATTTTTGCCATCTTTTAAATATTGAATCGATAGACTCGAAATAATACGAGTATAATTTAATGGCGCGAAAAATTAAACAATTTACCATCTTGTTTAAGTGATCTGATCGAACTCACTTTATTGATTTATTTCATATGTTTAATGGTCGATTTATATAACAAAGTATCCTGTTTATTTGATCTGAGTTATGTTTACAATATTGTTTATTATTGAACAAATTCAATAACTAATAACTCTTTAAGTAGACCAAAAGAATATTACACTGCAGTCATGTGCTGTCACTACAATATCAAATGAATCAAAATTCATTTATCTGTCACTTACATCATTTTCACTTTCTGACATTTCTGCTAAAAGTTTTTTCTAAATATAAGATAATATTTAAAAGAAAAATACAAAATAAAGCTCATATTTCATTTAATAATGTGCTCTTTTGGTTAACCCCGGTTTTCCCCGGGAATGGAAGTGCGTCTTTTTCCAAATCCTTGATCCTAATAGTACATAACAACTTCATTGGAATTAATAATGTTTACCCAAAAATAATGCTTAAGCTTATTTAGTGAATTATTCGCCTAGTCTGAACTGAGCTCTAAATTAATTTTTGCATTTACAATAATATAACATGGTTGCTTATTTTAAATTGTATAATCATTTAAATTTATAAATACATAATCAGTTTCTCGTCTCGCTCATTTTCTTGTTTGTATTGTATATTTTTATGATATCAAAAACAATTTATGGAAAATTCATACAGCGATTTCAGTTATTACAATTTCATATTTATTTCAATAAAAAAGATTTTCAAAATTTAACATTGATATCATTTATTACACAAAAAAAAAAAAGAAATAAAAAAAGCATGTGTGTATGTAAAAATGTATTATACACCAATACAAACATACATCTGTATGTATGTACCCAGTGGTAAAAAGCAGCGGTAAAGAGGTCTTCTTATTAAGGAGAGATAAGGACACCACATACTCATATTTTTTCCCATGTTGCTCTCGTGGTGGCGTTGGCTCAGGTAGTAAGCACGTTGACTACAAACCGAAGGACGTGGGTTCAAACCCAGTGTCAGACAGAGTCATGAAATAAAAACACGCATTTCTCTGATGTGCATTGGTGTGCCTTCGTGTCAGTTGTTGGCGGAAGATTTCAGTGGCGAAGGCATGGTCACTGGTCACTGAACAGTACCAACTTCAGCTGATACTAATCCCAATGTAACATCAGAGCGCCCTCCTTCGTTGGTACTGAGTAGCAAAATCAACGGCGAAGTAAAATAAAATTAATAATTGGCTACTAAACTAAACACAGCTTCAAAAACCTCGTAATGTCCTCCTCGCCACCAGAGCGCTGCAACACTGCTCTACGAATAAACGTGCAAAAAAACAAGCAGAGTTGTAAAGAACGAATGAAGCTTCACCTCCTTTCATATCTATCACTATCCCTTTCCACTAGTTCCAGCACAATGCATTGCATGTGTAGGGGTCATCCCCTAAATGCTGGTCCAAGATAAAAAAAAAAAAAAAAAAAAAAAAAAAAAAAACGCAGGCCTTCCGCACTCGCTACAACTTTGAAGAATTCTAAAACGATTAAGAAAGAAAGTCTTGCGGAAGATCTTCCGTAGATGGTTTAATATAAAATATTTCAGTGTCGAGCATGATAGAAGTATCTTCTTGTAATGAAAGCCTAAATGGGTTTTGAAGTAAAGTTTGCTAAAAGGTCTTCGATCTAAAAGATGCTAAAAGCTCTTCTAAATTTTATTAACAACTACATAATTTTTATTTTTTATCTTTTTACTTGCTCCAAATTTCAACCGATCACATTAAAGGGAAGTTGGAATGTACATCGATCGGATCCTTTCGAAGTGAGAGGTTAGGCCTTTTGGCACGCAAGAACAAATTTAAATTGAATAAAAACTAAAGTCTTACAGGGCTTCGAGGAGAGCAGAAATTTGAAGTCCTTTTGAGATTTGCCGCTGGGTAGTTTCGAGTTTATATAAATACGCACATACGCACATTTCTGAGTTGTGATTTTATTTACAAGTACGAAAAAAGATATCCACTTCCAATATCAATATGTACACACATGCATGTGCAAACCAAATAACCCGATTATTGGTTGGACGATTATATCGAATATTTTGTCACTGAGTTGTTCCAACACATATTTGCACATACATGTATTTACACATATGCATCCATATTTATATATTCGGAAAGCAATAAAAAATACATGTATTGATTTTTTTTAACGAACTATTCATAATTTTTAAATTGCTGAAGTTTAAGCTCAATTTACATACAACAATATTTCTTTGGCTGCGGATGGGAGCGGTGATACCAAAAATAGCAAATTTTCCCTTTTTGTGACAATTCATTAGAAAATTTTAAGCGATGGGAAAAAGAGACAACATTTTCACTTCAGAGAAATCGCAAGGAATTTTTAAAAATTGATTTTTTAAACACCACACAAAACTGAAAATTTATCTGAAAAACAAATATTCAAATATGTATTTATTATGGTTTAAAAAAAATTCCAGCATAAGATGCTTTTGATACACACGCACAGAAAATATATGATTAGATTTTACCATTTTACCACACAATCAAGCATCGATCCTGCAAGACTAAAACTTGCTGCACCGAGTCCTCGGGAATTTGATGATATGGTACATATTTTTACTATATTTCATCATCATTTTTAGCCACATTATGATTACTGATTACAATATTACTCATAGATTATTCATATAATATATGTATGTTTACATTTAATTATAATATATTTGTTTTATGGAAAAATATTAACATTGACTTAAGCAACAATATGATGCATTATTAGTTGACTCTAACCATATAATACACTAATAATAATATGATTCAATCATGGTACGTTGATTTTAGATTAAGGTCGCCGCAACTATGTGTTTTATTTGCGTGCAGGATTACTAACAACTTTGGAAAAGGTAAAACAATGACCGATTTCGGATGCGTTTGCCTGGCAATAGAATCTGCATGAGGTGCTCTCATAGCAGAGCTCTAAATGAATCATTCATTTTTTAATTAATTCGCAAATCATTCATGTATTAAATTAACAAATTTTTAATTAATTATTTTCACACAAAAAAATTAATTGAATGAAATTTGAGTCAATTATAATGAATTTGGTAAAAATGAATTTCAATTCGTTTCCAATTCAAATGAATTTGTCAAAATCAATTAAAAAAAATAACAGTTCATTACCAACTCATTTGAATTGAATTGATTAAAATTTTAATTGATTTTGTAAGTAAATAAGCAGTAGGAGAAATTTCCATTTTTCATTCCAAATAGATCTGCTCTTGAATTTGATTGATTGCAACTCAGTTTTGATTTCCTCCATTTGAATTCATTCTTCTAATTCTAATTCGAAATCAATTCAATTTTAACAAATTGGAAATGAATTGTAATTCACTCTAACAAATTCATTTGAATTGAAAACGATTTGAAATTCATTTCTGCCTAATTCATTTGAATGTATTCAAATTTCGTTCAATTCTATTTTGTTGTGAAAAGAATTAATTCCAAATTTAGCTAATTCGTAAAGAATTATAATCAAAAAAGAATGATTTCATTTACAGCTCTTACTCATAGACTAGTGAATAGTATGCTTGACCACTAAAGATCACTCTCGTTAAAGAATTAACGTGCCTTCATTAAAGGCTCTAAGACAGATATCGTGGCTATTAAAATCAACAATTAATGTTTCTTTATTTTTTCTTTCATAAATATTTAACCCTTTCGGAGCTGTTGTAATGGATTCTAATACAATTTTAAGTATTATCTCTGTTGTAATCAAGAAAATCGGTATTTTGCGCAGCTCTTTTATATGAGAGCACCCACTTTTTCGCTGATCGTCTCATAATTTTATAAATAAAGACGCAGTTCATGTGTTTTTGTTCACAATTTTGTATGAAAACAAAATTGAATATTTTGCATCACGATAAATTTGAAGCTGTAAACATTTTTTATAGAGAGACTTATTGCTCCAATAAGATTTTCTAATGGAATTCATTAACCCAATATTACGTCATAAATACGAATTTGAGCCATTTTCTCCAAAGAAACTTGTTGTGATTATGTATCCCAGGATAATCGTCAGGATCTTTGAGTTCTCATGTATCCCCGACATCTTCTACTTTTTCCTTACAAATTGAGAAAAACATACTTGATTTTGAGAAAAACTTCAAGTGTGAAAAGGTTAAGACATGTACATAAAATATTGATTTTGTTTTTCTAAAATTAATTAATTATTAGAGCAGGGAAAATTGCAGGGTATTTTGCAATGCATGGAGCAAGAAACATTTTGGGATTTTTAAAAATTTCTCCTAGCATCACTGGGTAGGAGGGTGACCTAAATATTTTTTGAGTTATAGAATTTATTATTTTATAATTATTTATCTAAACATTGAGCAAGAAAACACTTTGAGTCAATGTGTCCTTTTCAACCCTTAAACAAACAAAAAAAAAAGAAAACAATTTTTCTAAATATAATTTGAAGAATATTTAAAAACAACTGAGACATCAAACTTGACAACTTTATATGTATAAGAAATGTTCTTTTTAATTATTTTTAAATTTAATGAACTTTGACTTAAAGTGGTACGCATTAGAGTTCTCTGCATCAAGAGGCAGAATAATCCTTGAAGTTCTATTAAAAATCCTAAATAAATAATTATTTGACTTACTAATGTATACACATACAATAAACAAATTTATGGACATACTTACACACTTACAAAACGCTCATGTTTTGCAAAATCATCATAACTCGAAAAGTTTCGAACTTGGCAAAATGCGATTAAAGTTTCAAAATGTTAACAGATTCAATAGGTCCGCTTAAATTCAGTTATAATTCGTGTAATTGTTTTGCATACAAAGGATACGTTAAGCAATACGTTGGATTTAGTAAATTTGAAATTGTGTTTCTTTTCAGAAACGAGCGATATGTACTCAAACATGTGTGATTCTGCATTTGCGCATTTGTAGAAATGTTCGAAGAATATACTACTACATATGCACACATACATACATGCATACATGTGTAATTTCCTTAAGGCAATTTACGTACTTTGCAAACATGATTTCTCCAACATTAAGCAGACTTTTCAAAAGAAAAATAATAATAATAAATAAATGTGCCTTTTTTCTATAACGTTAATGTACGATTCGTTATGCTACTTGAGTTTGCTTTTCCCGCTTTCTGTTCGTTTGTTGTTGTTGTTGTTCTTGTTGTTATTATTAAGTTCTTGTGAAACATTTACAAGAACATTAACAAATACTTTTCAAATACATGTACACACGAGCCAGCAATGCCATGCAAAATAAAAATGAAATATTAAAGTTCTGCTACAAAGTAAAACACACAATTACAGAATCTCTCATACATGTAACGTGCACAAACATTTGGTACGCAGTGTAACAAACATGTTGTACTTGGATGTGAACATACCGTAACATAAAGCCACAATTGTGTTAAAGAATTTAATACAGTTACATGGTTGTTTGTAATTTTCCTTTTACATTTTGCGCTCATGTGTTTGTTTTATTGCTGGTGGAAATGTTTTTCATACAATAACAAATCATACTGACGAGTACATTCATAAGCACCCTATAACTCGACAAATAAGCATTAGGAAAGCTTTTTGTTATTCAAAATATCAGGTAATTGAGGGACACACTTTTTTTTGAACCTTTTACTTTACAAATAATGTCGAACATATGAAATGCTTGTTGCAGAACACAAACCGTACTTCAATTGTGATACGAGTAGACGACAAGTCAAATAACATGTTGCGTGTTGAGTTAATTCTTTTTGGTCTTCTGCGTTAATGAATTAATAATTTGTTTTTCGACAAATCTAATTCCGCAAACTTGGCGTTGTCTAGTTTGGAGGCATTGAGAAATAACACATTCTATTATAAAATTAAACTGAAATTGACTGTTTTTCTTTCTCACTTAAATTTGCTCTTTTCTTCTTTTGATTATATTACAAAAGTTTTCGTTAAGGTTGTTAATGATATTTTATTTAATCAATATTTATATTTATAATGGAATATTAATGCGTTGGCTTAAAATCACATACACTTGTACATTCTGATAGATTTATCATAAATATCTATAGGGTTTTCTAATAACGGTGGGTCGATTTTGTCCGACTGAAAATTGTAATATTTTTTTATTAATGCAGGTACTCGTAAATGTTCGATGATACTAAAGTGCACGCTCGATTGAAAACAAGGCTCGACGCTGAAACTGGCTCTTCGCGATAATCGAACAAAATATTTAATTCAAGAAAATATCATGTATTTATTACAAACAAAAACTTTTTATTTAATCGAATTTTTAATTTTTAATTCTTTTTATATCCTCTACACTCAAAATAAAAATCTATCCATCCGTGCTTAAATCAATCCCAAGTATGGTAATCCCACATTTACTAAAATCAAGTATAGAACGATTAATTTAAGTGCGGACTCAAGTAATTTCTCAATTTAATTTAAGAATTTTTATTGTTAATTCAAGAATTTTCACGTGATTAAAGAATTGTGTACTCATTTTAAGAAACTCCAGGACGGGTTATCTAAAGTAATTACGTTTTTGGGTTGATTAAAGCACGTTTTATTGTTATTTGTACTCAAAATTTTTAGTACGACTCGTACTCAAAGTGAGTAGAAAATAGTTGAATTTATTGCTGCGTTTTTCTTTCTGTGTAATTTTTCAGTGACTTAGGAATTTATACTTTGAACTTTTACCAAATTTTTCTAACAAAAATCAAGCTGTCACGATTATGGGCAGTAAGAATATAACAACATGTTTGATTATGTATTTTAACTTTGATATTATGTAGGACTCTTATTTATTCTAATGAGAGCTGAATATGTACATACATAAATGTATATAAATATATAATATATATCTCTAGTTTCTTCAAAAGTTTTTGGCTAAAGGTTCGTTGATGATCTGCCCTACCAAAGCACTCACTGGAACCAGCTGGGGAATAATTTAATTTCTCATTAATTTCTAATGCATATTAAAGAAAACGTTTAAAGATTTACTGCATTGCAAATGTAAACTAAATTGTAATTTAGTAATTTACAAGAAAAAATTATTTAATTGATAAATAAATTGTGTCACTAGTCTGTGAATATCATGTGGTTTTAGCAGGACGACGCCACATCCCACATACTGAATGCCACAATTGACGTTGTACATGAACGACCCGTTCTTATTGAAGTTCCTTCTATACAAATAATAATGAATAAATAAATCCTTTAATTTTGCATTTTTCTGTATAAAATTGTTAATGAATATGAAAACATTTTGCAAATTTTCGAAACTTGACATTAGAACAAGTGAAACAAATTGGAATATTATGAAACTAATGAGACTTATTAAACAACAACAAAAATGTATGTATATGATTTAAAATCATTTTAATCAATTAAGTACGTAAAATGTTGTAATATCAATAAAGGTAATTAAAATCAAATCAAATGAAATGTATGTACCGGTGGGTTTGAGGTTCATTTCCAACCAAACACAGGAACACGCTGTTCAAATAACTCAAGATATCTTAAATAAATACTCCATGTCGAATTGAATATAAATGTGAGTTATCACGCTTTGTTTGTGAAATATTTTCCTCGTCTGATAAATTTTACTCGTTTTTTAGTGGTTTCTGAGAAAAACTCGATAAATTTTTTGTTATTTATTTTTAGGTGATCTATCATCCTGCATTGAAAGGATTCGGTGTCAATGAAAATTAGTACAAAATAAGGACTCCGCTTGAAGGTAGCCATCAATTCTATATGCACTGAAAGAAGTAAGTTTTAAAAAATAAACAAATTTAATTGCCCGAATTATTAAGGACTTTAGAGAATTCTAATTTATTTCAAGAGAAGCTATTTAACTTTAACTAATAAAAAAATTTTCAAATAAATTAACATTTTAGCATGATATTAAAGGTTTGAGAACAATCAAAATTAATTTGACATTTTCATTTACCTTAACTATCAAGGATATGACAACAAGTCCATTGTGGCACTCATGATATTTGCTTAAACAATAAAACAAGTCTTAAGAAATATTAAAATTTACAACACATGCCACCAGGCATATCACCACCATCTACTTAAAAACTTTTGTTTGTTGAGGGTTTTTAGCTAGTCTATATACATGCATTTCATTGGTGCTTAAGCCAAATCATCAGTAGACCTTAAACCTAATTTTTAAATGTTTCAAACCTCTTTACTTATACAAAAACTTTTAAAAACTCAATAAGAGTTATAAAAATTACAATTTTTAAATCTTTGAAAAAAGATATCGAGGCAATCTCGATTAATATAAATTTCATAATCACCATCTACACTCACATTAACGCCACAGTTATCAGCTCACCTGTAGAGACAAAACGAAGAATAAACTTTTCTAAACACATTCCATACTAGAGAAAATTTAAGAGTGCTGTGGCGATGGCGGTGGCACTTCCAAATGTTAATGAGAAATTTGTTAACAAGTATTAGTGCGAGTAATGATAATGACAATGGTGATGATGATGATTATGATGCTAATGTTCTAGTAGAAGTTTATTTTATTGCTGCAAGGATAATATTATCTTTAGAATTGTACACAAAACATGTTTGTAGATTAACAAATTTTCCTGGTGCTTCTGTCGTTGGGGTGACATTAATTTTGTATTTTAACGACGTCTTGAGGTAAGATGATAATATTCTTGCAAAGATCTTACCACCTCTAATGGCAACAATAGCAATCGCACTAGACGAACAGAGTAGTTAAAATCTAATAATTATTAAAAACAATTCTTGTGAAGGTGTAATAAAGTCATGTGAAACATCTCATTACGGTTGAAATTTCAGCTTTGGAATATGACTTAAAATGTTGTAGAGTGCGTAGCAGTCAATGAAAAATTGTCGTTTTATGGGCAACACAACAAAGTCGCGACAATTTGCCACTTGAGAACACAACAGCAATCTTCTTGCGAGTAATCAGTTTAACAAACAACAACAAAATTCAAAAGATGTCAATTACGAAGTCTAGGAAGGATATTTTCTTCTTTCTTCTGACTATACTCATGCATTTCCTACAAATACGAGTACATGTTTGAAATATGATGTTTTTTATTATTTGTTGGCGTTTGATAACAAGTAATTTTCAAACCTGCAGCAGAGGTTGCCAGTAGTATATTTGTGGGCATTCTGGCACACCAATTAGAATCTAATTAGATTTGGCCTCCTTATGGATAAAATACACGTATGGGCATTCTGGCACACCAATTAGAATCTAATTAGATTTGGCCTCCTTATGGATAAAATACACGTATGGGCATTCTGGCACACCAATTAGAATCTAATTAGATTTGGCCTCCTTATGGATAAAATACACGTATGGGCATTCTGGCACACCAATTAGAATCCCACTAGATTTGGCCTCCTTATGGAAAAAATACACGTATGGGGAAAATACACGTATAGAGATACTGAGTCATATAATGAAAAAAATATGATCATTCTGTTACACATGCATTCATATATTTTTCCATGTGTATGCTTTTACAATAAAGAGAAATTCAAATGAGATATTTTTTTGCACCATGTCAATGAGATTCTCATTTGAGTAGTTTTTATTAAAACCTAAAATAAGAGTTTTACTATCCAGCACAAATCAATATAAAAGAACGTTCAGATTTTTTTGTTTATTATTGTTCTTCACAGTTACTTGAAATCACATTAAACAAAAGTTAAAGCAGCTTTTCGCATCAAACAAAATGGTAAGTATACAGTTTTATAATACATAAAAAATTTTTTATTTATTATATAGATGCTGTAGAAAAAATATACAAATATTTATACATATTATATGATTGTTTTTATTTAATTGCTTTTAGATCTATCAACAGTTAATTAACATAGCCCAAGGAATAAAATCAGAGTACACGAAAATTGATGATATTCCCTTAAATAAACCATTAAAAATTTTAAATTTTGAGTGGAAGGTTACACAATATGGATCCAAAGTCATAGCATATTTGGAGAACAATAAATGGTTTTATCTACCTCAAAGAATGGTTAAATATTTAAACAGAGAGGATCCTTACTTAGCCAATATGAATGAAAAAATTTGGACAATTATTTACAAAGGACGACAATCGCCAAATGGTTCTGCAATATTCGAACTAAACTACAGCTAATTTTTTTAATAAACAAAACTAGTTTTATAATGTTGTAAATCTGTATATTATAAAACAATAAAATGTACATATGTGGTAATGTGAAATGAATCTCGATTATGTATTTATTTTTGCACATGCGTAGACTTGCATTTTATTCGCTTTATATATTTATTTTTCATTTTAAGACATGCGTAGGCTTGCATTTTAAGAAAAAGTATAGAACAATTCAAAATTAATTGAAAAGTTAAACATGCATGAGCAAGAAATAAGGTCAAAAATATGCTGCATTATTTCCTATTTTATTTCATTTGTTGTTTTTAATCTTTCTATGACAAGGTAGTAAAATTTAAACATTTGTTTGTATGGAAAAACTCTTAAGAACGAAAGACATGCGTATGCTTGCTTTCACTTATTTTTGTCGTAGTGTGTGGGTGCATTAACTATTTTTATTGAAGGACACTGTTTCAGTAAAATTTCTTAAGAACGAAAGACATGCGTATGCTTGCTTTCACTTATTTTTTGTCGTAGTGTGTGGGTACATTAACTATTTTTATTGAAGGACACACATTTTTTTCTACTTCAATGTTTTAAAATGCAATAATTTATGAGGCTATAAATCTGGTATGGTATGTTTGTTACTTAAGCAAAAAAAGGGTATGGAAAGGCAATAAAATTTTAAAATCCGTTTCAGGAAAATTTCTTAAGAACGAAAGACATGCGTATGCTTGCTTTCACTTATTTTTGTCGTAGTGTGTGGGTGCATTAACTATTTTATTGAAGGACACACATTTTTTTCTACTTCAATGTTTAAATGCAATATTTTATGAGCGCAGAAATGTGTTATGATGCTTTTGTTACCTAAGAAAAATTTTTAAACAAGGGTGATTAACAGTATATGTGTATGTAGTAGTGCCTCTAGAAAAGTATAAAATCAGCTATTTTTTCGAACAAAATTCTAGTTCTGTGAAATTATTCAACATAGTAAGATTTCTGTGAAATTATTCGACGTAAAAAGATTTATAAAACTTTAAACATGGAATGTAAAAAATATATTTGCGAAATATGTAAATTAATTAGTTTTTCCACATGGTGGAACAAAAAAAGACACTATTTAAAACAACACAACGTTGTATTAAGAAAGCCTATATGGAACACTCCGCTGTACCATAAAGTTATGAAGGCTAATTTAAAAAAAGCAGAATCAGAAGCAGCAATAATAATATCATCAGAAGCAAGAACTACATCAGCAAAAGCAACACCAATAACATCATCTGAAACAGCAATATCAGAAACAACAACTACATCAGCAGAAGCAACACCAATAACATCATCTGAAGCAGCGACATCAGAAACAACAACGATATCAGCAGCAAAAAGAACAGCAATATCATCAGCAGAAGCAGCAGCAGCAACAACAACAACATCAACAGAAACAACAGCAACAATATCATCAGAAGCCACAACATCAGAAACATATCATCATCTTCTCGATGGAGATGATGATATCTTTCTAAATATTAAATTATCGAAAGAAATTATTCACATTAGTGAAATAATTATGCTGCCTCCATTTGATGTAGCATCATACTTGGCCCTATATGATGGCCAAGATGATGTATTAATGGAGGCAGTAAATAAAATTCCACTAGTCTAGAAAAACTTATAATTGAATAAATAAAAAAATATATAAAAATTAAAATGTATGTCTTTCACTAAATTTTATTATTTCTCTTTTTTATTAATTAGATTTTTTGAAAATTACAATTTTTACATTTGCTAATATTATATATGTTGTAATAAAATTTCATAAGTGTGGTTGCTTCTTTCTCTATTTCAGTATTACGTATTCTATGTTGTACACATGAACAGGTATCTGGTCCACATGTCTCATTTTCATTAGACCAACAGCAATTGTCATAATGCTCTCCATGTTTATTTATCGTTGTTTTCAAATTATTTGTCCCTTCTAGATGTGATTGAATAGTCATGAGTTTATTTTTATCTTCATCGGAAATAATATGGGAACACCGTTTTAAGAAATCGTACATATCTTTTAGAATCATCCTTGTTAATGAGAATGACTACATATGTAGACAAAGTGTTTGTGAATAAACCTTAATGATGTTAGATTAGATATTTATACCATATTTTAATTTATTTATATCTACAATAGTTTTCTTATTTCATTTGTCAGGGGGATATATTCAAACATTTTATCATGTATAATTAAGCAATAAGCAGACATATTAGCGGGGATATTTTTTAAGGTTTTTATTTCAATCCGTATGTCGATTGGTCCAGTTTTGATTGATTCATTTTGATGTGTTACATCCAATACAACTATTGGAGCTAAAGCTTTAAAATTTTCTCTTGTTAATAGTGGTTGAGGATCGCGTGAATAATAAGTTGATTGAAACTTTAAATACATATCATATAGTATGGCAAAACGATTTCTATCAAATTTTAGGTTTAGATCATCATAGGGATATGTATCAGAGTTAAGATGTACTTTTATATCTGTCAAATCACAATGTTGAAATTTGTTGGCACTGTTTCGAAGACCCAAAAGTAGGAAACGTGGTCTTTCGTTTTCGCTGGCTAACTTAACATTCCATAAAACCGTTGTACTTTCTGGAAGTGACGGGTAGTAATACATATCCCAACTTCTGAAAGATATATTTAAAGGATGGCGATTGTTAATTGTTTTAAACATCTGCAATTTGTAAGCGTCAGCAAGTTGAATGTGTGGTATTTTCCAAGAAATGTTTAAAATAGACAACTTAGTTTTTTCGGTTGATATATTAGATTTTAAAACTTGTTTATCATCTTTAGATCGCAAAAGAATCAATTCATGTTTAGAATTAACTATTATTTTATTAAAATCTTCAGCAAATCCAAGTAAGAATTTTAGTGGCATACAGAAATTGAAATAACCGTCTACAAGTGTAAGATCATCATTATTAAGTGGCGACCATCCTGCATTTACTAGATTATCACTTTCTGACTTATTCAGCGACACAAAGTTTTTTAATTCTGTTGCAATACCCAAATGGCGTGTACGATCAATTTCTACACCATTGATTTCATATCGAATTTCGTCAAACAGATGTGCAATACAATTGTTTAAGAGACGTATAGATGTGGAAGCTGTTGAATCTTCCTTTGTTGCAAGCCCTTCAATGTATAGAAGACTTTCGCTTGGTAAAACATATAAATCTTGATTTTGAATTGTTATACGAATTTCATCATTATTTTTGAATGACTGTAGATATGATGTGTAGCTGTGATACTCCTTTTTTATAATTGAACTATCCAAATGTGGTTTTTGTAAAATATTAATAATATTACTCATTTTATAGAATTTTTCAGGCTCGATAGCTATATGATTAGCTCTATTTTTTTAATATAAATCCCAAATTTATTAAAAACTTTTTATTAACTTCACTAAGAGTGTTACTTAGTTCAGGCTTAATACCTTCAATTTTTCTTTTATACTTTTCTGATTGACTTTCACAGCGCGATGACTTTTCTGATTTGTATTTCGTTGTTGTTGATGCTAGAATGAAGTCGGACTTATTTTGCAACTCACTTTTATTAAATATAATCATTCTCTCATTGGCTTTAAATGTAATCTTATTGTTATTTTTTCACCGCGAAAGTTAATTAAATTTCCGTTTTGATCGACGACTTTCAAAACAAGACTATTAACTGATTTTGAATTCACGGGTAAATATATCACATTCGATGGCGCCTCTGTTATTTTATATCCTGGGCTAACGTTAAGTGAAAACTGATGTAAAATATGTGCAGACATGTTATTTATATATGATCCGCTTACAATATTACATTCAACGATTATTGTATTTATTTTTGTTATATCTATTGTTTTATCCGAGTAATGATCAATATCTGGTTCTAATACTCTTTCGCTAAAGCCCAATAAGGAGCCGATAGAGTTCTTTTTATTGAAATAAATGGAATCAGTTGTGCTTTTGATGAATGTTTGTAATGTATTATAATTTGCTTGTATGTCAAGGGTTCCTTTCTCATTCAGATTATGATATTTCTTTCTTAGTAATTCAGCTATATCAGCTAATTCATATGATCCAACAGGAATTTCTATTTCATGATTGCCAATATGAAATAAATTGTTTTCTACATCAACATTCGGAATTGAATGATATGTGTCAAAGCTTATTAAGCCACAAACATAATTTTCATTTAGTTCCATCGGTGGAAAATAGTTTGCAACAAGATATGAAGAGTTTCCGTTTAATGTGAGTGTTATTGACATTTTAAAGACTGATGAATGAATGAATTATTAATAACATCTGTTATGATTTTTATGATTCATTGCTTATATTAATCCAAGAGTTGTGTTCTGATGAAAATCCTAGCCATTTTACATAAACCTTATTCCTTTTTCGTTTTAAAACTTTTTCTACTAAATATGTGTCTGGAAATTTAGTTCTCATTAGCTCGGGCTCGTAAAAACCACCTTTAATTTCATGACCTTGATAGTCTTGTAATATATAAGTATTAGGGTTTGTATTTTTTATAGTTTTAATTTTAAATATTTCTGTAGTCCAATTTGGTGTGTAACCTTTTTCAAATGTATGCTTATATTTACTTATTCGAACATTATCATTCACTTTAAATTTTGGTTTTTTAAATATTTTTAAATTGTTGTAAACGGTATCCAATAACAATTTTTCTTTTGAAGAATTCACTTCATTAGGTGACATTTTTATTGTTCTGTGATATGTGTTATTATATTTGTCAACAAGGTCTTGATATATGGTTATCCATTTATATGAACCCCGATAGCTAAACTCTTTCCACATCATTCCTTTTAAAGTTCTATTAAATCGTTCTACTATGGATGCCTTTAGAACACTATATGTTGAGTAGTGATTAATTTTGTTTGATTGCATTAGTTGATGAAACTGATTATTGAAAAATTCTTTACCATCATCTGTTTGTAAATTTCTTGGTTTTCGATTGTTATTAGTGAAAATACTCCTCATAGCATACGCTACACTCAGTGCAGTTTTATTTTTTACTGCTGCAACCCAAGCTTTTTTTGAGAAGGTATCTATTACTGTTAGAAGATAACGATATCCATTATTATATAACGCATAATTCCTCATTTCAACCAAATCAGCTTGCCATAAATCATCAATTCCTTTCATTATAACTCGTCTTCTTTTAAAATTTTTTCGCGCTTGTTTGTGTAGTTCATTAACTATTTCTCTTTTATCCTCGTTCATTTTGTATATGATTATTTTTTCTATGTCATTCTCATATATATATATCTTATAAAGTTTTGTTTACTTAGCCGTCTTAATTTTAGGCCATTCAAGTTTTCGTTTTTTCACATCATCCACATTAGTGTTTTTATCAATCCGTTTAAAAATAAAATCATCAATTTTATTAAATCTTTCTTCTATATTTTTTATAAAGTCTTTATTTGAAGAGTATATTTGACCCTTCACAGCTTTTTCAATAAGTGCAACATCTTCATCAATATTTTTTTTTATGTTTTCTTGTAATATTTTTATATCACTCCTAATAATATTTAATTGTGAGTCATATTCATTTTTAAGTTCTTCTATGCTAATCCATTTAAAAATATAGGCTTCAATCTCATTTAGTCTATTTTCGACTTTATTGGAGAGGTTCATATTTATATCATGGAACTGATCCTTTATAATCTTTATAGTAGTATATATCTTTTCTATATCTTTTGTTATGTTATTGATTTCTAAATTGTATTGGGATATCCTTAACTTCGAGTTATTTAGATTATGCTTAATTGAACTTTCACCAAATTTATTTATATAACTCATTTTTAATATATTATGTTAGCTTCTCTTAATTCTTCAATGATGGAAATTATTTCATTTCTGTGATTATTATGACCAGCACTTTCCGATGAAATAAGTAAACGCATTCTGTCAACTAATTCATTCGAGTCATCCCAATATATATAGCTAGGCTTACGATTGTCTACAGATTTTAGCGATAATCCACTACCTTTCGTAAAAACATTTGTTTTAGTATTAAATAAATTTTTTATTATGCGAACATATTTGAACGCTCGTGTACCTTTAATTTGAGCTTTTGATTGATATTGTCGTTTATGTGCATTTGTACTTATTAAAATTTCTTTATATTTTTTTAAATCATTTTTATTGTAATGTAGGGGTTTTGAATGAAATAATAATTCAAATAATCCTGGAGTCATTTTCCACGTTAAATTCCCTATTTGAATTGAGTTATCCACATTAAAATTTAGCACATTATTTGCATAGCGCCATTTTCCACTTTCATCTATGTTGAAACCATAAACTTTATCTATCGTTTTGTTAGTCAGGAGCAATTCTATATTTTCCGCTAGTGACGATTTTTTACTACCATTTAACGCTTCTTGATCATAAGCTACAGCATCGTCATAATTATCAGAGCTATTATCGGATGGTAGTGATGGAAGTTGTGAATCTGTTATGTCATCATCATTTGACTGAAAATCATCTGATTGATAATCATAAATTTTTTCAATTTTCTTATTTGAAGGTTTTGTTATATCTTTGAATGACTCGTGCAATGAATCATCTGATTGGTAATCAGCATTTTTTTCATTTTTTGTATTTAAAGGTTTCGTTAGAGATTTAAATGTATCATCTAATAAATTGTCTGATTGATAATCATCAATTTTTCTAATAATCTTTTTCAAAGGTTTTGTTATAGGTGTAAATGTATCTTCCAATAAATTAAGTCTCTCTACTTCATTTAATTTAATATTTTTTAGTTTTTCCTTTAAAATCGCCCTTGTATTAACAATATCTTTTAATATTTTATTATTACTCATATCGATCTGATTTATATCTGAAATCAATCGGGCTTATATCTGATGTCGAACTGCTTTATATCTGATTGTGAACTGTTTTATATGAACTGCTTTCTATCTGCTATCGACCTGCTTTTTATCTGATTATAAACTGTTATGTATATATTTGTTAACTACTCCATATATTATTGTGAACTGCTTTTCTAACTATTCATGAAGTGATTTATATATCTTCCTTACAGTTGTATGAATTCATCAAAACCTTTCCTATATCGCCCTTTATTAATCAAATCGTCCTTATTGACAACCATGAATCCATATTTATCTTTCCAACACTCACTACATATATCCGTAAATTCTTTAAATGACATATCTCCAATAATATGATCATTATATATATGACGCAAATTCATTTCGTCCTGTTTAAATATTATTATCATATTCGCATTATCCCGAATAAGATGTTTGGGAATTTTCGTATATGTTTGACATAAATAAAAACAATCTATATTCTTATGTCTACCCATGCAAAAGTAATCTCTTATAGCCCCCTGTTTCCCACATATAACATCATCAAAGATTATTATTGAATGAGGGATGGCTTCAGTCGGGCTTAGAACTTCCTCATTTTCCGCAAATGTAAAAATATTTATTCCGTTTATTGGGTCTATCAATTTCTTTAGATAACAATATTTTGGTTGATACAAAGATTTTGAATATATGTAAATGTTTTTGAAACTAAGACCGTTGGGACTTTCTATTAAACTAATCATAACATTAGTTTTACCACAATTTGAGGGACCCACAATTAATGCTCGTATTGAATTTGGTAAAAGTGTACTATGTTTAATTTTAGATTTCTTGTCTTGAGCTTCATCAGCATTTCTTATTACAATTTGCTTAGCTTGCTTTACTAGTCTCATTTTGATAACTAAATGGGTTTTGATATAAATTTCCTCTTATATAACAAAACCTAATCATTTAAATTTTTAGTGTCAATCATATTAAACGTATATTATATATAATTAAAAGAAAAAATGAGTATAAACTATAGCAAAGGAGTTAAAAATAATCAGTATAATTTTGGAAGTGGTTTTGTAAACAACTTAATAAATAAATTACCTGTTGAACTGCATTTACCTGGTTATCAGTTTTGTGGACCTGGAACAAAACTTGAAAAACGTTTAGCGAGGGGTGATAAAGGGATAAATTTGTTAGACGCAGCTTGTAGGGAACACGATATTGCATATTCACAAACAAACGATATTAACAAAAGACATAAAGCCGATCAAATATTAGTTGAAAAAGCTTGGAAACGAGTACAATCTAAAGATAGTGATTTCAAAGAACGAGCACACGCTTGGCTCGTAACAAACACTATGAAATCAAAAGTTAAGTTGGGGTTAGGTATGAATCATATCAAAACTCGTAAATCCAGAAAATCACAGAAGAAAAAATGTAAAAAGAGAAAAGCATGTGATAGAAAATTGTTTTCAACAACTGTTAAAAATACTCTAAAGCTCTTGAGAAACGAAAAACCAAACAATTTAAATGCCGCTGTTAAAATTGCGCGAAAAGCCGTTACTTCAAACTTTAAAGGGAAGAAGAGAGCTAATATTGCTATACCGAGAGTTATACCAATGCCGAAAATTGGTGGATTTCTTCCAATTATTCCAATCCTAACAGCTTTGTCAGCACTTGGAGGTTTGGCTACAGGTGGGTCAGCTATTATTAAGGCTGTTAATGATATAAAAAATGGAAAAGAACAACTAGCAGAGGCTACTCGACATAATAAACACATGGAATCAATTGCTATGGGAAGAGGTCTATATCTAAAACCATATAGATCTGGATATGGTCTGTACTATAAGCCAGCTCCAAAAAACTTTTAGATAAGCTACCCAATCGACCATTAACTGATATAGATTTGATGAAATATGGTAAACAACTAAGTAAATTTAGAGGAGTTTTTATGCGTGACCGTTTACCTAAAAAACCATTACTTCAAGAATGTGGTATTGTTAATTTAGATAATTTTCAGGGTCCTGGAACTCATTGGGTAGCTTATTATAAAAATCGCAACTATAAAGAGTATTTTGATAGCTTTGGAAACTTACAACCTCCAATTGAAGTAGTTAATTATTTAAAGAGACCTATTGAATATAATTATGAGCGAAAACAAAACTTTAATACATTTAATTGTGGTCACCTATGTCTAAATTTTTTATTCAATAAATATAATTTGAAATAAATAAAACACAAATAGTTATATTTTTATATTTAAACATAAATACATAATTAAAATTTTATTAAATTTTTTCTTTTTGTTTCATACTATAATCGTTTGAATTCAGTTGTAAAATATATAAATATTAATAAATAAATATTATATTATTATATTGATAAATATATAATAAATATTATAAATATGTGGGAGGGGTTGTTATCGAAGCAGTCCACAAGTGTAACGGGACCCCTTTTCGATTCCCCTCCTTTCGTGTCTCAGTAGTTGATTGTTCAGTCCACCATTGGGATAGATCTACCAATCCCTGAGACACGCGCTAATATCAGCGTTTGCTCTGGACTTTAGTGATTTCTGGGAGTCAGATTGTAATTATCGACTTCCATTTTCATCACCGGTGTCCATAGTAATTGCTAGCATATGACATAGACTTAGGTGTCCACCCATATAGAATCGACAACTAATATGTATCGACCCGGTGGTTCTGAGTCTAACTCATGTGCTAACCAAAGCTAAAAAAAATAAAAATATAAAAAAATTAACAATCAATTTCCATTAACAAATTATCGTCAGCAGAATCATTTATAAATTGGTCTATACAATCAGGTGACCTTTGATTGTCTATATGATCGATTTCCATTAGAAAATCGTCATTGCTATCGTTTATAAATGATTCTTGATAATGCCCCCAAGCAAGGGTTTTTACACTATTATTGCACACGTATCTTTTGTTGTCTAAATAACTTAAAGATACCTTATTGATTAAAGACGTATATAAAACATGTAGTTTTGACTTAAAAGTATACATACTTCTATAATATACTTTCTTATTATACAGACAGTTTTTGTAATCTAATAAACTTAAATTTCTAGATACATTACTTTTTATACCCTTTGCTTTCTTGACTTCATTCATATCTTCCATTTTGTATGAGTACATTTTCGCTCTCAACCCCACAAATTCCTTCATTACCCTACCATTATTTTCATCCTTCATCATGCCTAATATTTTTTTATTTTTTTGTGGAATACCAAATTTATTATTCGCTTCATAATCTGATGTATCAAACTTTCCATCAATATCGTTTATTATATCTTTATAAAAATCATCAGTTTCGATTGTGTATATGAACGAATCGGTATCCATATAATTCAGCTCTGCTTTGATATTATATTTTGGTAGTATATAACCATAATGAAAGTTGTACATCTTCCACTTTGAAAGTTCTAGTATTGTAAATCCTAAATAAATTGGTTTATTATAAAACGAATAACTTCTGTTTAGCTCCACAGCTATCATATTTTCCTCAAATATGCTGAATGAATGAAATTCTGGTTTGGCAATAAGGACACGAGCACCCATTTTCCTACCCATGCTTTCCCACTCATTAACAATTTTAACATTCTTACGCTTGTCAACGTTTTCCATTGTTTTACCGTATACGGCATTATTTAATAATTTGAAGAAATTTTTTTCAAACGTGTTTTGGGCGTTAGTTCTATGTAAATTATTTAATGAAATATATGGCTTTAACCAAGCTGATTGCTTAAATTTCAAAATTCGATGAATTTTTACTAACTTTAAACCATGTTTTAAACATTGTTGTAAATTTTTATAATATATTACATATCCATATTTATTGTTTAAATCAACAATTAATTTCTTTTCTTTAGAATTTGGAGGATTTTTATTTTCACTACAAAAAGGTAAATTATTATGAATATCATGAATTTGTAATGGATACAACAAATCAACTTCTAATATATATCCAGTAGCTGAGTCTTCTGGTATACTATCCAGACAAAAGTTTTCAATATCTGTTTCCCACTCAAAATTACCTTCTGGTAGCGCTTCAGACATTGCCCAACCATACAAATTATTTGCATCTAAATACATTAAATACTTAGATGGTAGATTCTCATTGTAATCATTCATGTATTTGTTGTTTGCAATAGAATGCCGTTGAGAGCACTGTACTATTCCTCCTCTTATCCCCTTTTGTATAAAATGAATCATTTCTATGTCTATCAACAACTCTAATTTAATATCTGTTATTTTTAACATCGCGTCCCAAGAAAGTCCTGGGGCTGTATAGTAATGACAGGGGTCTAATTTATAAATATTTTTGCTAATAAATCTAAAGTTTTCAAAAACATCTGTTAACAACAAAACATCAGTTTTCAAATACAATAATAAATAATCTTCTAAAGTTGAACAATCAAACGTGCTCCATACTTCTTTAGCATGGGCGTAATCTTCTTGAGAACAGTCTTCATCAGTTAATTTATTATAAAAGCTCTCTATATTCGGCAAAGAAGTTTCTTTAAGTTTTTCTATAGTATTTAAATAGCTGTATGGAAAGACACCTTTTCTAATAAGCAAATTAAATTTACTTTCGTTTTCTCCAAATATTGATTTTACTACTTTTAAATCTTGCTTAGCTAAATTTTCAACCAAATCATTTAAGCTTGCTGGTAAAAATCTATAGGAATCTAAAAATCGAATTTCAATGTTAGCACTATTCTCATCAGTTATAGTTTTAGAGAGAGATATATAAAGCTCTTTATTGAGTGGAATAATATTTATAGGGCCATCATTTATATTATTTAGCTCCTTCACAAATAAATGGCAGTCATAACCAGAAAAATTGTGGAAAATTACTGGAAAGAATTTTGGCACTTTGTAATTAAGATTACACAAACTATGTGCAGCGCCTCTATATTTCCCACTTATATGACAATGATCCCTAACTTTTGAATCATCTAAAATAACTTTAGAACAAATGTGACATATATTGGTCGAATGGTAGTCTAAATTTTCTTCTTCTGTTAGGGGTAGCATGGGTTTTACTATAGATAAATAATTATTACTTAAATATTTTACGTCTTTAATTAAACTCTCTATAAACAGTGTAGGTGAATCTAAACCTTTAAAGCTACATAGCTTATTTAAATTGTCGTTAAAAGTACATTTAATGAAATATGATATAGCATACGGCACATGTCTATCAACTAATGTTGTTGAAGAAATATCACCACACGGAATGCAAGTTTGAATATTTTCAAATATGCATTCCGAATCTGCGTATATTACGAACGGTACATCTATACTATTACTATAATTACTAAATTGTATTGTAGACTTATCTGCTTGTGGTGTATATGCAATTTGTTTTTTACAATGTTGCCTATGAATTTCTAATTGTTGTTCATGGTGAAAATTCTGTAGACAATCATCACATAGGATAATGCTTCCATGATGAGCTGTCTGTTGAGCTCTAATGAATCTGAAAAAATTACAAAATGGATGTATGAATAAATAAAAAATAGTATAATAAAGAAAACTAAAGAGAAATTTATAATTTTATTCGTAATCATAACACTTACCTTGATATATTTTTTATATAAACATAGTGTGAAACTATGTTTCCCTCAACTTTTTTCTGCATAAATAAAAGTTGGATATGTTTAGATTTTTTTCCTTTTGTTTTATAATAGGGTCCCACAATCAAGTCTTTTTCCATGTCATATCCAAAGACATTTACACTAATATTCGGATTATTAGTTTCAAAAATTTCTATATCTTTTATTTTTAGTGGGAAGCATAAGCCACTAAAATTTAAGCCAAAGCCGTTAAAGGAAATTAGTTGTTCATCAATGTTGACGCCATAACTGCTTGTTCTTTGAGAATTTCTATGGGTTGCTAAGGCTGATAGTATTGCCCATTTGAAGCAAAATTCATCATTGTTTTGTACATTTATGCATGCTTTTTTTAACTTTATTTTATTTGGGAGAGGAATGAAACTGGAACCTTTTAGTGGTTGGTATCTATTTAGGTTTATATGAAGTTTTAAAAGTTGAACTAGAGTCCAACCACTATCCCGCTCTTGAAAATCTTCCATTTTTGTTAATATTCTTTGAATATTATAACAATATTCATCGGCAAACTCTTCTATATGGAAAATTTCCTTCATTTTCGTTTGAAAATGTTTCACCTCTATTGGGGTATTTTCTAAGTCATTTACATTGGGGCGAGCATATAATCCATATATCTCCATATTAAATTTAAGAGCATCATTAGCCTTTAAGAAATTGTCAACTTCTCTCTTTAACGGTTCCTCAGCTTCCTTCATAAGCATCTCCGGTAGAAGACATTCTTCATTACTATTTTCATATTCTAGTGTTATAAGCCTCTTTTTAAAAGCACTTTTTACTAGCTTTACAACACTTTTTTTTGAGTTCGAAGCATGAGATCTTTCATGCTCCCTGAAATTTTCCTCACTTTGAAAAGCTCTTTGACATTCTGAGCATTCTAGCTTGGTTGCTATTCTTTCCATAATATCACAATTTTTTTGGAAATACACTAAAGATGTTTAAAAAATTAATTTTTTGTATAGTAAAATTATTTAACGGTCTATATCACAATGTCGATCGAATTCTTGTGTATTTGTAGTGATAAAAATTAATATTAAAATCATTTTTACTAACCTGTTATGAATTCGAATTATAAAACACAAATTAAAAGTTTTTTCTTTTTAAAAAGTCTTACTAAAACACAAATTTAAAATCTTACTAAAACACAAATATTTTTTTTCTTTGGAAACAATCTTAATACATTGAATAATAAAAAAAAAACAAAAAATTTAAATTTTATAAATCTTTTCACGTCGAATAATTTCACAGAAATCTTACTATGTTGAATAATTTCACAGAACTAGAATTTTGTTCGAAAAAATAGCTGATTTTATACTTTTCTAGAGGCACTACTACATACACATATACTGTTAATCACCCTTGTTTAAAAATTTTTCTTAGGTAACAAAAGCATCATAACACATTTCTGCGCTCATAAAATATTGCATTTAAACATTGAAGTAGAAAAAAATGTGTGTCCTTCAATAAAATAGTTAATGCACCCACACACTACGACAAAAATAAGTGAAAGCAAGCATACGCATGTCTTTCGTTCTTAAGAAATTTTCCTGAAACGGATTTTAAAATTTTATTGCCTTTCCATACCCTTTTTTTGCTTAAGTAACAAACATACCATACCAGATTTATAGCCTCATAAATTATTGCATTTTAAAACATTGAAGTAGAAAAAAATGTGTGTCCTTCAATAAAAATAGTTAATGTACCCACACACTACGACAAAAAATAAGTGAAAGCAAGCATACGCATGTCTTTCGTTCTTAAGAAATTTTACTGAAACAGTGTCCTTCAATAAAAATAGTTAATGCACCCACACACTACGACAAAAATAAGTGAAAGCAAGCATACGCATGTCTTTCGTTCTTAAGAGTTTTTCCATACAAACAAATGTTTAAATTTTACTACCTTGTCATAGAAAGATTAAAAACAACAAATGAAATAAAATAGGAAATAATGCAGCATATTTTTGACCTTATTTCTTGCTCATGCATGTTTAACTTTTCAATTAATTTTGAATTGTTCTATACTTTTTCTTAAAATGCAAGCCTACGCATGTCTTAAAATGAAAAATAAATATATAAAGCGAATAAAATGCAAGTCTACGCATGTGCAAAAATAAATACATAATCGAGATTCATTTCACATTACCACATATGTACATTTTATTGTTTTATAATATACAGATTTACAACATTATAAAACTAGTTTTGTTTATTAAAAAAATTAGCTGTAGTTTAGTTCGAATATTGCAGAACCATTTGGCGATTGTCGTCCTTTGTAAATAATTGTCCAAATTTTTTCATTCATATTGGCTAAGTAAGGATCCTCTCTGTTTAAATATTTAACCATTCTTTGAGGTAGATAAAACCATTTATTGTTCTCCAAATATGCTATGACTTTGGATCCATATTGTGTAACCTTCCACTCAAAATTTAAAATTTTTAATGGTTTATTTAAGGGAATATCATCAATTTTCGTGTACTCTGATTTTATTCCTTGGGCTATGTTAATTAACTGTTGATAGATCTAAAAGCAATTAAATAAAAACAATCATATAATATGTATAAATATTTGTATATTTTTTCTACAGCATCTATATAATAAATAAAAAATTTTTTATGTATTATAAAACTGTATACTTACCATTTTGTTTGATGCGAAAAGCTGCTTTAACTTTTGTTTAATGTGATTTCAAGTAACTGTGAAGAACAATAATAAACAAAAAAATCTGAACGTTCTTTTATATTGATTTGTGCTGGATAGTAAAACTCTTATTTTAGGTTTTAATAAAAACTACTCAAATGAGAATCTCATTGACATGGTGCAAAAAAATATCTCATTTGAATTTCTCTTTATTGTAAAAGCATACACATGGAAAAATATATGAATGCATGTGTAACAGAATGATCATATTTTTCTCATTATATGACTCAGTATCTCTATACGTGTATTTTCCCCATACGTGTATTTTTTCCATAAGGAGGCCAAATCTAGTGGGATTCTAATTGGTGTGCCAGAATGCCCATACGTGTATTTTATCCATAAGGAGGCCAAATCTAATTAGATTCTAATTGGTGTGCCAGAATGCCCATACGTGTATTTTATCCATAAGGAGGCCAAATCTAATTAGATTCTAATTGGTGTGCCAGAATGCCCACAAATATACTACTGTTGCCCGCTGTGGGCTGCAAAAGGCCTTCAGATTTCTTCGCTCCTTGAAGGCAGAAAAAATACCTTGCTTTTTTATCCATCTTAAATTCTTTCTTTGGCTTTCTAAGAAGGGCTTTTAAAAGGAATTACCATCTCCCTTCTAAAAGATCCCCACACATTCCAACTTCCTTTCTATTGGAGGCGAAGGTGGAAGTAGTATTCTTTGCTGTTTTATTTTCTTATTTTGCAAAAGAATGCAAAAACCGCTACAAACAAGAAGGAATTAAATTTGAAGTTTCAATGTGATCGGTTGCGTTTTTAACAAGTAAAAGAGAAAAATTAAAATTGATGTAGTTGGTGCTAAAAACAAAAGATCTTTTAGCCACCTTCAGAAAACGTTCATTTAAAAACCTTTTATTGGGCATTCATTACAAGATGTTCTCCACATAAATCTTTTATATTAAACATTCTGAGGAGACTTTCTGAAAACTTTCCTCGTCAAGTGGAAGGACTGCATCGCAATGAAAACGTGGGAAAAAGATATGGGTGTGGAATGGTACGTGGTATTTTTCTGCCTGCTAAATAAGGTCATCCAGAGGGCCTCTTTACACCTTCATTTTACCGCTGGGGGGTGGTTTAAGGATATTAAACAGAAGTATGAATATGTTTGTATGTGTGTTTTCAGTGTATGTGTAAATTAATGTTTCTTTTAAAAGTAAATTTAATTTATGACAATTAAATTATGCCCAAGAAAAAATATTAAATTTTATAATGTACGTGTTTTCGTAACGCTTCTATAAACTTCAAATTGTTTCTATTTTAAGAAAAGAATAAGCAAAACAATTACTTATACATTTTTACTTTTAGAGATTTACTTAAACGGTGGTTTATTTTCTTCAAGTTTATTGATTTCCCAAAATAAAAAAAATAACACAAAATTATTTCAACAATAATAAATGAAACACGTTAATTACTTGTATTTGGTTTTCGAAGTTCAGACAGCTGAGTTTCACATAAAACTGATTCACTGACTTCGACTGACTCCATGACTTTGTACTCAAATAAATTCAATACACGATGCCACCGGCCTTTTGTAGATAACATTTTGCGATCTCGATTCTTTTTTGCTTTTAGAACTTTCCCGACAGCACTATTTTCGTCATTTTGAATTGCAGAGCACAAAAAATCTAGTGCTGGCCACACTGTCATACATCATTATTGTTTTTTTAAGTTTGATTATACACTTGAATTTCGTAACAATATTTTACTTATGAAAAATTCCAGGTTGTCTGAATTAAGCGATTTATTGATTATTTATTTGCAATTACCCAGACAGAAATTGACATTCCTTTTAAAACTTTGCAAACACTGTAAATAGAAAATTTCAATGAAAATTATGATTTTTAGTTTCCTAATACCGCATTCACAGCAATCCAAGGCCGCTACAATACTCCAATTTTAAAAATACGGTTTAAATTTCACAATGTTCATGTACCGCTACAACACTGTAAATACTGGGTAGCGCAAAATTAATCACCCTATCGGAAGATGTTATAATTTTGCAACTGACATCCTACGTCAATCATATTTGACATTTCTAAACAAGACTGCCGCAGAATACAAACAGACAAGCAATGGAGCGCTATACTCCGCAAGAGCGTGGAATAATTGTGACAAACCTTTTCCTGTTCGCATTATCTCCCGTTTTAAAGATTCGGCATGACCAGTAAGATCACGCAATTTAACCATTCCAGACATCTTTTTGGAAACTACTTGAGTCGCGGTCTTATGCCAACAAGTCCCAAACAATTACAGCACTTAAGGATAATATTCGACGGGAATGCGAACAGTGGGAAGGTTCAAGTCGAACGTCCACAAGCACTACCCTCTTTATCCTCCTTCCCATAACCAATTTTTCTAGTTCCAGCACAAGGCGTTGCATTTGCAGGGGTCATCCCCTGAGTGCTGGTCCAAGTTAAAATAAAAAGTTATTGGAAATTTAGCAGAAAATGCAAAATACGATAAAACGGACACAATTGTCTCTGAACACTAACGGCAGCTACTTGGCAGATATCATGTTTTCCACTCCACAGAACAAATTGTGGAGGTCCAAATGCTGACTACCACCACTCGAAATAATTTTTTTTATTTAGTAAAAAAGATATTCAAAAACAAAATTGGATGATTAATTTTAAGTTTACTTCTTGCTGTCGATATCTTGTTGGGTCTGTGGCTAAGCGGCGAGAATGTGAGCTTGTAAAATTTTAAACTTAATGTGTTCAAATCCGAAGTCGCACCACTGCTAGTCATACAACATAAATAAAAAATCTTTTGATCAATTAAGTAATTATTATATTTATTAGTCGAGACAGGTTTTGATATCTTTTGAAAACTTTTGAAATTCTTTCTTTAATTTATATAATATACGTTTTAAATTTATATTTACAATGCTGTGACATTGTGGCTTCGTTGTAAAATTGTAATTTCAATGACGATAATTAACACTTGCAGTATCGTGTATGTACTATATTTGGTAAACAGGATGTTGTACTCTTACTAATGTTAGTTGGACCCTCAAAGGAGTGCTGATTGTTTTTCTGTCTGGCCAATTGCAATCAATAATTTATTGATTCGATTATCCATATGATATATTTGTTTAATGTTTAATACGAGTAAAATAACATATTGAAGAGGCCGACTTTCAAGCACCAGATGCTCCAGTTAATCACCAATTGTCCCACTATCACCTTCATGTTTCACAGTTAGTTTGCGGTACATTAAAGTCGCATATTGTAACTTAACAAAACAGAAATTATTGAGCAGCTTGGGTCTTGGATCGCGGTACATCTTTAAGTTGGATGACTGTCAAAAGCGTGTTACTTACATGGGACAAGCTTGCCTGCTTTTGCATCCTCCAGCATAATTTCTTGGCCATCCTCAGTTTCCCTAACTAGTTAGTCCCGTTATTATTAGGAATGAAATATTGCCCCCTGAAACGGAGAATGTAGTTAGTATAATTCCTGTCAAGACCACTACAAGTAACTGGGGACAACTTGAGCTGGCTGGTTTTTATGTGCGCTAATTTTGTTTTTGTTCAAAAAAATAAATCTATTCACAACAAAATAAGTTCGCTTTCGAGTTCGAGTTTCGGTGTGAAAAAGAGCGTTCGTTTGGAAAACATTAAATTTCATTAAATCTATTTAACAGGTATTTAAACTACAGTTTTTTTTTTTATATTTGCAATTAAGTTTTATTTAATTCGTTTTTGTAAAATAATTACAAATGTTCCTGCAATTGAAAGGTCCTTTTAATTAAACTTTACTCCTCATATTAAATTTACCATCAATCACGTAAATCTGTCATAATATTTTTACGCCCCTAAAGACATTTGAAAATGAACAAAAGAAAGGGGTTTCTTGGACACAAAATGTCAAGCTAATTAGTGAATGATGAGGAGTTAAATTTATTCATAAATTACAATCAAACCGTCCGCTTTCTACGTTGACCTCGTTAAGCAAAATCATAATTTTCGAGAAATCAATAAAAGTAATTAATGTTAAATTAAAACTCTTTGTTGGTAAACAGCGTTGTCGTTTTTGGTTATTTATAACCAAAATTTTTTTTCTTCAATGTGTAATTTCATTTATTCATTTTGGTTACTTTTTTCGGTATTTTATTTACCAAAAAATAAAATTAAAAAAAAATATGAAAAAATAAAGCATAAAGTCAAATCGAATCTCTGAAAATTGAAATTTTTAAAATTAAATTTGTATTTAGCATTATCATAAACTAAAAAAGCTAGAACCAGCAAACCTCCTACTCTGTCTACTTTTCTTTTAATTTAAATCCCATAGAATCAATTCTTTGAAAGTATATGTGCCACTCCGCATTTAAGCGCACTTAAAAGATTTGTCACAGCCGAATTTAGCCATTTAATTTATATAAAAGTTTGCTTTCGGCTTTTATAATTCTCATTTTGTTTTTAAATAAAAAATATAGTTTTTGTTGCCTTTTAAAAAGTTAAGTAAATGAAATACTGATAAGTTTCCACATTTAGAATAATTAGTAAAATTACAAATTCTTGGTGTAATATTTAAAAACAACATAAGTTTGCAACTGATTATTTACTGTATTTATTTTTTTTTAACGACTATTGAAATTTTAATTAAAATATTAAACATAACAAATTAGCTTTTCTTTGGTGTGACACATTCACAGTTTGCCTTCTTTTTTGTAAACTTATTTTGATTGCGTTTTTATGAAGATTCATTATTATTCCTCATGAAGTTGTGCTGTTGGCCTGTATTGAGATGGCCACTTTACTATCGCCTAAAGTCTAAAGTATTGCTGCGTTTATGCAAATAAGCATGATGTAAGCATATTTGTTTCTTATACGAATATGTGTATAAAAAATAATTTTCAAATTCATGTGCGTTACACTGGAGACTAGTATGTGCGAAGTCATATTATGCAGAAGTTTGTATGTGAATATCAAGAATAATAATTGAAAAATGTACTTGACTTCAATGGAAAATCAAAATCTACAAGTTAAATGTCACGCATACTTCTGAGAACATTAATCAAAAACTGGAATTTATTATAATCAAACTTTTCCTAGAAAAAAAAAAAAAGAATGATATGGTAAATATATATTGAAATATTAAAAATATTCAATACTTGAGGCAAGAAAATATAAAAAAAATTTAAGCAAAATCTGTAATTGTAAAGTACTTGTAAAATACGCTGTATTACCTCTGCAATTAGATCTCGTTATTTAAATACGGCGATGCCATTTTATGCAAATAATGAAAACTGTAAACGAAATTATTTAGAAGTTGTTCAAAAACAAGTAGGGGCTGTTGACTAAAGTTGAATAAAAAGCAAATAATGGCTAAGAACGTGGGTTTGAGACAAGTTTCAGGCAAGTCGTAACATCTACTAATTTCAGATGTTGAACTAGCGTGCCATTAAATTCGTTGTTGTTGGACGGTTTAAGTGCCGAAGGTGTAGCACTGGTCACATTGAACAGTACCGGCAGCAATTGATGCTGGTGTATCCCACTGTACATCACAGAGCCCTCCTTTGCCGTTATTGTAGCAAAATCGACGGTGAAGTAAAATAATTAATAAAAATGTCTATACAGCTTAAATACATATAATGCGCCTTCTTGATAGCAGAGACGCTACAACCCCGATCTGATAAAGCTAGAAGATTTCAATTGAAAAATCTATAAAAATCTATACCGACTCATTCGTGAAATCTTTCAAGATTTCGTATCCATGCCAAAAGCAGTTGATTGGAGTTTTAATTTTCAAATGTCAAACTCCATACGAAAATCATCATTCAAATCCAAAACAGCTGGCGAGCACACTCTTCAAAGAATTCTTACTAACAGCGTAGTATTTTTCAATACAATTGAGGAAAAGCCATAGTTGCATCTCTAAGTGCTACGAGATTTTGAGTAGATTTTGTCAAAATCTTGTGACAAAGTAAATTTTGTTTTGTATGGGAAATCTAGTCAAAATCAACAAGATTTTGCTCGAAATCCCGTAACGTATAACGCTCAATATCAGAGTTTTAAAGCAACTACGCTTTCTCTTTTCACCATCTGTCCTTTCTCGCTATCCGTTTCCCAAAGAAGTTAAGACACCTACTGGTTGGTAGGCGTATTAATTAACTGAGTGTTACTTACTTCTCTTAAAAAAAACAACATGTTTCCATTTGCTTTATAAAAATTTATAAAACTACTATTGATATTCTCCAGCAATAAAATATTATGAACAAATGCCAGCAACCAATTTTTGGAACAACCAATAATTATTGGAACACCCTGTATATTGTAGCTGTAATACATTACTAAGCTTTAGCAGCGTAATATGTCATTGTTAATGAGAAGAGATTAACAAGATTTTGCAGGGATATTCAAATTTTAAGCTGAAAAAAGTATATTAATTGAATCAATAAATTTCAATTAAATTCAACTACAAATTGAAATGAAATTACTAAAGTGCTTAAAATATATTTTTTATGCTATTTTATTAATGTAATCAATTTAATTAAAGCTTTTATGCTAAGAAACTAAAAAATTATCAATTAAATAAAATTTTAAATGTTTATTGTTGTAAAATAGTTTTTTTTTAATTTGCATTGTCAGTGAATAATAAATGCTTTTCTCTTTCCTTCATTGTTTGGAAGTACTTCAACCCGCTTCGGTTCATGCAATACTTTTTTATTTTACCATTTCTGTGGCAAATGAAAACGTGCACATGTCCATTTTCGTATCATTGATATCAAATTGCTTCAGTTACAACTGCATTTATGGGTCGAAGTGCCACTAAAGAAGTTGTCGAAAATAAAAAAATAATTAAATTCCATTCGCTGTATTCCATAAAAAAATAAATGGGGATGGTTTAATGTATTTATTAAATTAAATTTAGCTTAATTCAGAAGTTAAGAAAATTCCAAATATGCCCACAAAACTTAAAAACACATTTCAAGGTTAAAAGACGAAAGAAAAAAAGAAGATGAAATTATGCTCGAAGGGGATAAACGGCATCGCTGTTTGTTCATCTTCATCATCATATCAGCCCAAACTGAAGCAGAAGTTTTCCTTGTCGTTGAAGAAACAATTTCGTATGATTTAAACACAACAAAAAATAATCCCTTTAGTAGCAGATCCATCTTATTTATCTTTAAGCTCCGGCTCATTTACAAGTGTATCAACACATTAAAAGTTGTATGTGACATGTTTATGTACGAGTATTATTCCGCTTTTCCATTTTGCTGCTAAATATATTTGTTTTATAAGTGAGTGTGACAAGATGGCATGAAAGTAAATGACTAATAATGAAAGTGAGTGTATAAGTAAAGCTAATGTCATCATTTTGTTTGTATTACTTAAGCCTGGTATTTTTTATCGTTTAGTACTATTTGTTATGTACGACTAGACATGAATACGTATATCTGGTTAAGTTGGAGTGAACGATAATAATTATTCTTTATTTTTTCTACGTGGCCTTGGAGTCTAAAATTGTTAAGAATTTAGCTAGAGTTTACTTATTTGTGATAGATGGTGGCGATTCATTACACAAGATTTTTTTAATTAATTGGTTTTTTTCATGTGAAAACTGCGTTGCTTTAGAGCAATCGCTATATTGAGGCTCATTTCTATAGGGAGAGGCCCACAACGGTTGACGCACTGGAAGCCAATATTTATTCTTGAGATACCGGCCGATATGTTGGAGAGAGTATACCAAAATTGGTCCCAGTGTATGAACCATTTGAGGCGTAGCCGCAGTCAACATTATTATAAATTTTATGTGTTTTTTTTATTAAATCAAATCCGAAAGCTTTTTGAAATTCTTCCACTAGAAGGATGCATGTCGGCAGGGATTTTTGAACCAACTAAAGAATTTGGTTTGTTCTATAGATCATTAACTTTCATTTGAACCGATACTGTTACAAAATATTACCTATTAATATTAAACAAAAGTGGTTTAAATTGTGGATCCTGTAAAATGAAAAAGAGATGAGTAAACGGAAAACTGAGTACTCAGTTTTAATGCAGTTGCCCAGAAGATTATTGGTTATAGTGAATTAGTTATGCAAGAAAAATGCTGTTGCACGAAAATCGATTTGAGTTTTTCTAGTTTTAACAATATTTTTTGTTGTTTATCTAATTTTTGTTTAACTCAAACTGCGAATCCTTTTTGGCTTGTCTTTCTGCAGAAAAGCATAGTCTAGAGTGGAATCGAACATGCGATCCCCAGATCAAGAGTTTAAATCACTGTTCACTAGAACAAGGGGCCACTTTAAACAAAATATTATTAAAAATCAACCGAATTAAATTTTTCTGATGATACGTTGTTTGGTATTTTATATGACGATATGTTGTAAGTGTATCGAAATTTTAAATCCCTCATAGTTGGTGAACAATCAATAAAAAATGTTTACAACAGCTTTTGCTCGTCTGCCCATTTTGCTTCTTTGGGCGATTATTCACACACCCCATTTGAACACAATACTCTAATATTTCATTAGTATTTCAACACTCCGCCCCCAAAGACTTTCAGAATTGAAGAAATAGCAAAAAATAGAAATGCGTCGTCCTTTATTTAATTTGATGCATTTCATTAAAATTTTAATAAACTCTTAAAAACATTCATTTCAAAATGGATATGGAATAAACAGAGTTATGGATTGTGTAAATGAAAATGAGAATATAAAAAATGTATTTAATTAAAAAAATTCATAAATGGAAAATGTAAAAATTTTTATTTGGGAGGTCCGCGTGAGTGGGTTTTGGCTCACAAGCACGCACGCTCGCAAACAGTAAATATTTTTTAAAAGCCAACACTTAGTTTGCTTGCTGATTGACTACCAGATTCGAGTATCCAATCGAAGGCGAATGAGTGGGTCACCTAAATAACCAACTCACAGAAGAAACTTTAATAATGGATCGCTAAAAAGGTTTTTTTTAACATAGATAACACTCTCGCAAAAAATATTAGGTTTCTGAAGGCTGTTAAAAATTTACAAGCGCCTCCGAGGAGGCGCAAAAAAAAAACAAACTCTCAGATTGTTTCTACATACAAAGTGATTTGATCTCTCCTTTATCTCAGGTAATCTATGCCTACGAATCATTTGATCATTTGTTACCTTCTTTGCGAAAAAGGATTATGAAAATGAGAAAGTTTAATTAATTCTTTTACAACTCTGCTCTTGCGCAATTTGCTAATCTTGTATATCTATTTTGCTGCGCCACTGGTGTCAAGTAGGCCCATTCATTTTTAAGCTTTGCAAAGACATTTTAAGAATTATTTTTACTTCGCCAATGATTTTGCTACAAAAGCGAGATAGATGTACATTGGCATACACCAGTATTGATTGCTGCCGGTACTGTTCAGTGTGACCAGTGTAACGTTCTCAGTGTCCAGTTGATTTTGTAGTTAACGCGCTACCTACTTCAGTCAACCACACCTTATTGCATGGAAGAGAAAAGGAGAGAGAGAGAGAGAGAGAGATTTAAAGTAATGCACACGATTTGTTTCTTTTTTTAAGGTTTGAACTTTAAGCAACATAGAAGTTTTACGATGACGCAATAAGACGAAGGCAAGATTTTAGCGCTTTTTCGAGGCTTTGCTCAAAACTCAGAAAAGAACTACTTCCTTTCCAGACTTATAAAACAGTGGCAGGTTAGTAAAGTTAGCAAAATATTGGTGCAAGTATTCGGTTACCTTAATGATCCTGATGTTAAAAAAAATCTATATATTAAAAATTCGAAAGTTTTTCGTTACTATTTTGTGGTCTACAACCTAGTCCACACGCTTTCACTTCGCTGGCGCTTATGCCAGCTAATTAGTCGATCTGTAACCATATTTTGAAAAGTTTTAATACTCAAAGTGATTTTTACGAGCATATAGAAAAAAAAGACTTCAAAGCATTGAATATATTCGTATCATTTGTCTGTCTAATAGTCCAAAGTAAGGGCTCCGACAGTACGTGCGGTGCGCCAGTCTAGAAATATTGTGTAAAAATCACTCAAATATTGGCTGTATAAATTTTCTTTAAGGAAACAGAAAATCTAATACAAAATTATAATTTTAGATAAATATTTGTACACAAAAATAAACAAAATATCCCAAAAAAGATTGTATAGAATTAAAAACTTATTGTTATTTTATGGAATTACTATTCATTCGTATTGTTACTCCGTCGTTTTCATTAATATTGTTGTTTATTTGTTTTTTGTTTTTTTTTTTTTTGTATTATGGACGGATATTCTTTTTTAGTTTTATTTGTCGAAATAACTTTGTTTATTTAACAATTGTTTGATTGTGTAAATGTAATCTAGATTTTGACCAGCAGACATCATCCATCCACCCAATCAACTAATGGCTGTGTTTTGACTTCTATTGCGAACAAGAGACGACCGTTTATTTCACTGAATAATGTTTGCAGTTGTTGTTGGTGGTGTTGTTGTTGTTGTTGTTGTTGTTGTTTTACTTTATGGTCGGAAATATTGCATATGACAACGAAAAAGCATTTTTATTATTATTGTTTTCGTTGCTGCTGTGTTATTTTTGCTAAAGTTGGCAACTATTCAACTCGACTTGCTACCGGATGTCAGAGGAACTGACCTTGTTTCCTTTACGGAAGTTGCCCTACACTAATACATACATAGTTTGTGTGTGAGCGTGTGTGTTTGTGTGCTTATTGCTTCATTATTTTTAGATTTTTCAATTGTTTTGTTGTTTTTGCTTTGTTCACTACAAATTTTTTACACAAATATCGTTTTGCTACTTAACGATTATATTGCTTACATGTGTTTGTGTGAGGAGCTTTCATTTCCTGGTTTTCTTTTCATTGCTTTGTTGTTAATGGTATGAATTCTTTTTGTTCAGCTCTATTAGAAAAGCCATGTTTTATGTCTTATGCTTAAGTGGGACATTCCGGCCATCATATTTTGAGGTTCGCTATCAATTGGAATTAGTATTACGGCATATTGTTTTTTAGTCAAAAAGACAACAGCATGAACATTACAAGCAAATAAAACAAAAAGTATTAAACTTTCGGTAAAGGTCCTTGTATGACAGGAAGGTCCTTTAGCTATCTGGATCTTCGATTGCACATTTAGACTGGTGTACATTGTTTTCTGACTGTGAGGAACTGCAAACGTTGTTTACGTCCGCATCATCATATAAAATGAAAAACCAAAAATTATGTTTCTTGTATTAAATCACAACTTATTGCTCCCACAGAAAAATTTTTAATTCAACTACTATCACTTGAACTACTATATAAAATTTTTTTCGCATCTCTTATTAAATTAAAAAAGAAAGTGTATTTGTATAGTTTTTCATATTATTTTCCTTTGTTCACTGCCATGTGAAAAATGTCATTCACCGAATCTTCAGTTTTAATTAGAGAATCAACAATTTATGTCAAGTTGTATTCTAATAGTTTTTTATTTGCATTTCATTATTGATTTCATATCATTTATATTTGATTAATTTCAATCAAATTATTCAGTCCACCTTCGTATTACTGCAAATACTCACTCATTAATCCAAGCATCATGAATGCTAAGAAGAAAATAATGCGTTGGCCAATTAATTGTTTAGTGGTCCGACCAAGTGATTAATAAAAATGTGGCAAAGTGGCTAAATAATACCGCTCAACCCACAAAAAGAAAATAAAATAAAACAAGCACACACTTGTAATCATTAATTATTTAACTCACTTACAAACTCGTCACAAAAATGTTTAATTCGTCATTAGTACAAATAAAACTGTCACTATTAACATCAGATAAGGCGTACAACTCATTTTTACTTCTATTATGTGTAACGTGATAATTCACCATACACTGGAAACAATTTTGTATGGAAAATGAATGTTTTTAATAAACTTAAGCTCCTAAATATTTGGAATTCAAGGCCAAAATTCTTTTAATATAAAAACAATAATTTTAATTAATTTCTATATTTATATGTATCTATTTATGTACATAGTTGATAATTAAATGAACCTGCACATATTTAATTATGCATGTTCTTAATTTTAAAAAGGATTATATTTAAGAAATGTGTAAATAATTAAAAACAATATGCTTGAATTAAATTGTGAATGTTGGCAAAATATTAGGTATGAATTATTGTTGTGGGTTAGCAAATCCACAGATGCATGTATTTGCCAGTACTTCGTTGGTGGGGAGCTCAGCCACAACAATACTTGACAAATTTTACACATTGGGAGCAATCTGAAAAGCGTTAATTAGTAAATTTTTATATGGCTTGAATTGATAGAAAATTATTAAAGCGATTTTGGAAATCTTTGGAAATAGTCTGTTCTGAGAGATTTAGGGCTTTTAAATTGAATTAAAAACAGATTAATGGTGTAGATTGCCACTAAAATGGCTTTATTCGATATATAATTATTTGCTGCTATTATTTGAATATGATTTCCGGTATGTGGATATCGCGGCCGGTTTGGAAGAATTTCAATCGCGAAGTACAATTTTAAATCACTTTTTACAACGCAATGAAGGTTGTGTCTCAGTGTTAACGAATTTTGTCTTCCAAAGTATTATTCGTCTGTGACTAATCGGCGTCGACCAGATGGCCTTACAAAAGAGTGGTTTCAAAACGTATGATCTTGGAGGGCAATTTTCGGGTCCATTTCTAATTAATTTAAACAATTTGCAGTCTCTGTTCAGGTGTCAGTCTTTTCATGACGAATAGGCAAACCAAACTAAACACGAAACATGTAATGGCTGTTAAGGCAGATCAATTAGGTAGCAGCACTAGAACAGATGAGTACATGTCTTATTTAAAGTGATTACTTTTCAAACAAATTGGTTGTTAGTAGTTTTTAATCCAAAATAACATTTTTAGTCAGAAAGAATTGGACATGAAACAATATTCCAAAGGAACAAGGGATAATTTTAACATCAATTAATTTCAACTTACATGGCAGAACAGAAACAACGTTGTTTTTTGGGACCCGCAACACTCATCATGAGTGCTCATGTGTGTTTCCATGTAACCGCCACTATTTAGGTGGCTCGGTTGAATGTGATTTAAAATTTGTATTTATACAAATTATGACTCGAAAAAGTATACGAGAGTCATTTGCATTGTGGAAGGTAATATTAGTTGTTTTTTCAGCTAACACAACTTCACCACTTTCGATATTTAAATTTTACCATCAATAATTAACGTTAAATTAACCCATTGTTACACGTTGGTTTATCTCATGTACCATTTTCCTTATAATTTTCTGTTATTACTTAAGACAAACTTTTTTGGTTTGATTAATGTCAATTGCGTGAAGTTTTGTTGCAGTTGATGAAATACTGAAAGGAAATGTTTGGCTTGAGTTCAAATCTGAGTTTACCCATTTCTTTTTAATTTAAAAATTTTTTTCAATAAATTTATTATTTTATTAAGAAAGTAATATTGGAATAATTTGTTCATTAGACTAGCAAAATGGATCAAACAAAGAACGCTGATGAGATGATGTAGCGAACTCAAAATCAGTACTGATCCGTTCTGCTACTCTGATTAATATATTCTTTCAATATTACTTTCTTAATAAAATAAAGAAATAATCAAAAAAATAAATTTATTAAATTAAAAAGATTTGAACTCAAGCCAAACAATTCCTCTCAGTATAAACCTAAAACAGTTCAACAAACGTTGATAAAATACTCATAACATCATGACTCAATTCAAGCCATCAAACACTGTTTAATATTTTCTTCAAGATTCAGTGTCACCCAGATTTTTATTTATTTTGACAACGAACAGGAAATTTTTTTCAACAAATTTTGTATTATTCCAGAACCGCTGCTTCCTGGCTGATCTGCCTTGTGCGTTATAATACACACCTGCCACTCAAAATTTTTCAAATAATTTTTTTTTTTAAGTGACATGTAATAGTTTTAAGTTTATTCAATATCAAATATGTAGATGAATATTAAAAGATTAGCACTATATTATTGAAGTTAAAAGCTCAATGAAAAATAATGTTAAATAATCGAATTAAAAATTAGAAAAATTAACGTGTTTTTGTTGACAAAAAAGTTTAGATAGTTTTGTTGATGTTTGCACAAAAATCTGGCTGGTCGACGCAGAACCGTTTGTATAAATTCGATTGAAACTCATTTTAAGGCCCGTGAAAATTTGCTAAGTTTAACAATTTTTATTCCGTGAAGCCTTGAAATTCGTTTTCATCGATAACTTCATAGTTTGAGGGTGTATCTAAATTTCTGTACATTTCAAAATGATAAAATCAGCTGTGTATACATCTTGGGTTAGATCACATGAAAAATTTTCTATGGCTGTCACAGAGCGATACACAAAAGGTCTTGGAACAAGTCTAAAATTTACTTTTTGTTTAGAAAAAATCAAACATAAAATTACTACCACCAAAGTTGTTTAATAAATAAAAACTAAATATTCGAACAAATCCATTTTTTATGCCGAACAATATAAAAACGAACAGGATAATATAATAAATGAATAACATCTAAATTTCTTATAGGAAAATAAATATGAAAAGACACAATCGAATAAAACCATTATCAGGCCTAATTGGCTTCTTGGTGAAAAATTAACTAAATTGGCAGGTACTTTTGCTTTCCTGCTGCTCTTGATTTGTTAAAACAAATGGTTTCCTTACAATTGACGATAAGAATGAATAGCAAAGCGTGTTGCTCTTGTAATGTTTACTTCTTGATAAATCGTTGGCATTGATATGAAAATTAACATAATTTCATTAATTATTTTAACAACCGCTACAATAACATTAAGGATATTCACAGATTAGAGTCGCGAAGTTAAAGTTGTTTTAACAAAATAGTACATTTTTAGTTTTTTTATAGTATTTGGTTTCTCAAATTCCTTTAAATAGAACAGAACCTCTATGAAAAATCTTCAATGGTCTCTGATTGATGCCATGGAGCACTTCGAACACGCAGCCGATGACTGTTCTAGTCAATTGAGGCACATCACCAATCGTTTAAAAAAGAAATAAATACATAATACCATCTTAGATTAATGCATTTCAAATCGTACGAATTTTCCTCTGGATTCCACAAGGACTTTCTTAACAAATTTCATTATAACATTTCTAAAGTATTCAGGCAGTTTTTGTGACAGATTTTCCTCAAATTTCGTTTTTTAATTATTAGATTTCATTGCTGTAGTACGTTTAAGTAAAATCTCAAAGGATTTTACCATATTATCATGGCAAGTTTAAATGTGCACAAAAATTATTAAAATATGCATGCAAATATTCCTAAAAAAAACTTTAAAATTTATACAAAAATATCCACCCGAAAAAAACACAGACTAATAACTTTTAAGAAAACTTTCTTTAAACAAATGTTTTTAGAACATTTTGGAGTGATACGAGTACTTAGAACTTCCTCTTTTACTTTATCTAAATAGATCTAAAGTGATTTCTATAAAGAAACTGCCTTTTTGGAGAATCAGAAAACCAATCTTGCATTTAATTCAACAGTTACAATTCCAAATCGCATGAGATTTTTATATGTTTTTAAATCCTTAAAATCTGAGTTCCGTTGTTAAAGAAAGAGTTACAAAAATGTTCGGCAAATTATTGCACTGGAAGAATTTTAAAATATATATTTTTTTACTGCATACAAATTATGCTAAAACAGCATTTAGAAGAGTTTCAAAAAATTGATTGCATTAAGTCAAAACTAAATGCCAAGTCCAGCAGTGAATATGCTTAAACGGCAACGATCGTTTGCTGAGCATTTTAACATTGTTTGAACATGGTAAGATTTTCCCCGCAGGTTGCGATATGTTTTTTTCTTTTTGTAACTATTAGAGTTATTCCATTTAAAATTAGAAAAAACTTTTTTTATTTTTTTATGAACTCCAAGCAAAAATAATATGCAATTTATATTATTTTTTCCTGTTAACAGGATTTGCGCATGTTAAATGAAAGAAAGTGTTCGTAAGTAGTTTTAAGCCCTAAATAAACATTTAAAACTTTTATTATTTTCTATGTACTTTGAATTTCGACCCAAAGAACTTTAAAATACAGTGCAATGCAAATGTAGGCAAACATTCTTCGAGTGTACATTTGAATGCACAAAGGGGCTCAAAAGTTGTTCTTTGGCTGTAATATTTTTATAAACGAAAAACTTTGGCTGTAATTGCAGAGCTAACATTTTTGAGTAGAGCGATCGTTGATGTATATTTTCTATCTGTTGATTTCGAAGCAGTTTTCACATAAACCGCCATTTGCAAAAATTATAAAAAATTATGTTCCGAGAAACTGATGACTTGGCGTGATCTTGTATGTTATAAAAGTGTGTAACCAAAGTATGCTAACTTTTATGTATTTATATAGAATTATTAAAATAAAGGAATGGTAGTTAATTGTTGCCTTTGACTGTATCTGTAAATGCAGCATGCGGCTGATTTAAATTTGTTGATACAAACATAAATTGAGGTAAATTAATATTTATTTTATGTTCATTCACCACATCTGTTGTAGATGTGCATAAATCTGCTCTGCAGGAATATTCTCTATAAAATAGTTTAAAATTTTATGAATCACATTCGTGCGAAGTTCTAGGCAGCTGCATGTGGGGATGAATGTGTTTTTTTTTTTTTTTTTGAATAATTTATATTTTTTTAATTTAATTTAAAGTTTTGCTTGCACGAACCTTTTGGTTTTTAGTCCGAGTGAATGGATGGATGGCGGTGAGTGGGTCTGCTGGTTGTTGGGTAATCCTGCTACATTGCGTTTCTTTTTTTGCTGTTGTCGTTGTTGTTCGGAGTAGTTGGGTGAGTTCGTGTGTATGTGTACGCAAGTATGCATTAAACAATAAATGCATACTAACGTAGTTACAATACATGTTTATTTCAAGCGGCAAACTTAATTTGTTATGCGTAAATATCATTTAAACTGTGAGGTTTTTATAGCACCACTTCAATTAAATTTTAAATGAGACATGTAAAAAATATTATAACGTAATTAAAAGCATTAATAAAATATTCATATTTTATGAATACGTTCATTATTGAAAGGCATACATTCATATATGGATAATCATTATGCTCATTTAACACATAAATATCCTGAAGGTTATTCGTCGGCAGAAATGAAACTATAATTCTGGCGTTATGAATTTTATGAGCTTTCCATGATATTATGAAAACAAGTTTCTTAAAGTGTTAAAATATCCTTTTTCTCGAGAAGGGTTTTTTTTCAAAATTTGGAGTACTCTTTTCGAATTGTTGAATATTGCAGATGAAACTCAGTGAATGTTTTTATTTTTGTAGGTTCAAATTCGTTTTTTGATTCTCCTACTAGGAATTAAAATTTTTTAATTAAAAGAATATTTTTAAGGAATATAAAAACTTTAAATCAGATCACCTGAAAAATTGCAATTTCCTGGGAGAGAGAGAACACAGCCTTGGGACTTCAGAAGATCTATTTCATTTTCGGACAGATGAACACCGTGAAATTGAGCCTCAGCCCTTTACACGTTGATATGGCTGATATCTCATGCATTTTCCACTTAATGTGCAGGATATAAAAACGCATCCATCTTAATAATTGCAAAATTTCTTTTTATGTTATTCGGTTTCTGTCAGTGGCATATTTTTCTTAGACACAGATGTCATTAAAATCAGTTTAACTCAACAAAGATTCACAAGATATCTTTCATGTATCCCATTGCCTTCAAATAAGAATTCGCAAAAGTATAAATAGCCTTGGGAAAGTTATGATTTCTGTGTATAAATCCCTCAACATCATCCTCACCATCACTTTAAATAACATCATGCAGACAGACATCGAATTATGTTTCGCTGTAATTTTTATAATATATTTTTATGGGTTTTGTAATTTGTATCTTTACAGATTTAATCTTCTTCAAAACCACTTAAATAAAATGAAATAAAAAGCAGAATAGAAAGTTGTTGCAGCTCATTAAACGAAATAATCCACCAAAAGAACCACAAGAACCAAAACGAAAAACCAAAATGATTTCGATAAAAGTTCATTGCATCATAACATTTGGTTTGAAAACCATAAAAGGCAGCGCCAACCGCTGGTGCTGCTAATGCAGGTAACTAATTTCAGCAGAGAGCAACAGGTCGAAACAACAACGACAATTTCCAGCTAAAGATAAATGCTAAATGATAATGAATAATGCAATCGGCCACATTGGAAAGGTTACATCATCCAGCTTTATTAATACCAATAGATCCTTGCCATATTGGGAATATGCCGCCTTGCTACAACCACTGGCCGCGAACATACCGAGAGCACTCAAAATGGCTGCTGCACAAGAGCTGCCCAAGGAACAGCAGCCGAAAACAAACTCACCCGCCTTTTCACGAACAGACAATCACAGCCATACAGCAACAGTGCTGCCGGGAGAGACCACACAAATGCCTGCGTCACAATTCTATTCGAGTTTCAATATCTCAGATGATCTCTTTTACTACTTCAATGGTTTTTTGGAACGCGAAAACGCGCCGGAAGCCGTATCGCCGACACCTATTGAAACTATCACCTCATCCGCGGAAACCCTCAATGTCACAAGCATACCTCAAGAGCCGGACTTTAGCGAGTTCATTAGTTCATTGCCCAATGATCGCGTCAGTCTGCTCTCCTTCCTGTTTCTCTTCTCCTTTGCCACTGTGTTCGGTAATTCGCTGGTCATCTTGGCCGTCATAAGAGAGCGTTATCTGCATACGGCCACAAATTATTTCATTACAAGTCTGGCAGTGGCCGATTGTCTGGTGGGTTTGGTTGTGATGCCTTTTTCGGCCCTTTACGAGGTGTTGGAGAATACTTGGTTCTTTGGGACAGACTGGTGTGATATTTGGCGTTCGCTGGATGTCTTGTTTAGCACTGCTTCCATACTGAACCTCTGCGTGATATCGCTGGATCGATATTGGGCTATAACCGATCCCTTCTCATATCCCATGCGCATGACTGTAAAGCGAGCGGCTGCACTCATATGTGCGGTGTGGGTGTGTTCGAGTGCCATCAGTTTTCCTGCGATAGTGTGGTGGCGTGCAGCCCGTGATGGCGAGATGCCTGCCTACAAGTGCACCTTTACGGAGCACCTGGGATATCTGGTGTTTTCCTCCACAATATCCTTTTATCTGCCGCTACTCGTGATGGTATTTACATATTGCCGTATCTATAGGGCGGCCGTGATACAAACTCGTTCACTGAAGATCGGTACGAAACAGGTACTTATGGCCTCCGGTGAACTACAGTTAACGTTACGTATACATCGTGGCGGTACCACACGAGAACCGTCGACCAGCTCTCACCATCAGGCGCTGCACGGTTCGCTGGGTGGGGCAGCAGGTAGTGGCTCTCAGCACCATCCCCACTCGCATCACAATCACCGCACTTCGCATCATAATCACAGTAACGCTGGCACTACCGCCTCAACACCTGAGGAGCCCGACGATGAGCCGCTATCGGCATTACAGAACAATGGCTTGGCGCGTCATCGTCATATGGGTGGCAAAAACTTCCCTTGGTCTCGCAAATTGGCCAAATTTGCCAAAGAAAAGAAGGCTGCAAAAACTCTGGGGATTGTCATGGGCGTCTTTATTATTTGTTGGCTGCCATTTTTCGTTGTCAATCTGTTGTCTGGCTTTTGCATGGAGTGCATAGAACACGAGGAAATTGTATCAGCAGTTGTAAATTGGTTGGGCTGGATTAACTCCGGCATGAATCCTGTAATTTATGCGTGCTGGAGTAGAGACTTTCGAAGGTAAATATAAAAACTTTATTATGCTTCACAATTTTCTTGTTATCGTTGTGATTAAAGTATATTAAATACGCCTTTGTATCGTCATTTATTTCCTTTTTCATTTTTTTATGCACTAAACAGTCGTCAGTCAAGTTTGCCTATTTTTATTTTTGTTATCTGAAGTACTAAATATCGATTTTTATTACTTTTATTGTCATAAATTAGGAGTTTTGTTTTTGAATACAAAGAAACTGGCTCAAGCGTTTCCACTATTTGATTTTGCTATTATTTGATTTGAGGCAATTCGCTGCCGGCAAAATTTAGATAATCACAATCAAAGGAAAATAAATCTTTTGTAGCTTCACACCAAAACCTGGCGGCATGGGAAGGTATGCGCCACGTGAAATATGAAACAATGCCTTAATTAATGATTAATATGCCTGACTGGCATGTGATTTAAATATCATGGTGCCGGGGAACACAAATCGTCAAATTTCCTGTGATGACGATTTTTGTGTACTGTTCTCTGTAAATGTGCACATTTAAATTTAAAAAGTTGTTGAGTCAATAAACAAAAATTTTCAAATTATCTGTGATGCTGAGTATTGTGTATTTATTAAACCGAATTTTGTGTGTGTTTATTGAAAATATTTTCATAATTTCCTAATGAGTTTTTAAATTATATTATTGGCAAATGTAGTACAGTGTAAATTCGATAATCCGGACTCCACTAATCCGGAATATTCGGTAATCCGGACAGAATTTTGCAGCTCATTGCGTATTCTATAATCCGGATTGATTGATTTTGCTATGAATTATTATAATTTTTAATAAATACATACATGCGTAGTAATGCAGACAATTCGCTACTCCGGATTGGGGTCTGTAATCAATTATCCGGATTATCGATTACGGTTGCTTAAAATTTTCTTTTTTCCGATTGTTGATACTATTTTAGTTTGACGGACATGTCATGTTATTTAAATTTTCAAAACAAACATTAAAAACTACCCAAAAGACATTCAGTTCGTTTTCAGAAAAAAATAAGTTTAAAAATTGTTAGCGAACTTTCGACATTTTCGTGATACAAGTGATTTTTTCTCAATTTAAGAAAAGTGTTTGCTGTTTAACGCGAATTCATTAAATTGAAGAACTTTTATAACGAATGAACTCAATAAAACTTTTTCAAAACAAATAAAATGAAATTGTTAAGTATTCTGAATTTTTTTTCAATGAAAACTAACAATAACTAGTATACGCACTTGTAAATCAATACAATAATACAATCGATACAACAATACAAATTTGTTTTTGTTTACTTTCTTAATTGAATTAAACTGCCCAGCTCACGATGTCGAACGATATCGTTCTTTTATGCAATTACATATAAAACAAAAACAATTTCTAAAATTTTGTTTTTGTTTTAAATGTAATTTCACAAAAGAACGATATCGTTCAACATCGTGGGCCAGACAGAAAATCTTATAAATTATAACCAGTTTTATTCAAATGTATTTTAAAGGAAAATAATTTTTAAAATTTTACTTCTGTCACTGCTGTTTTGGATTGATCGTTTTGTCTCATAACATTACAAATCAAGAGAGCGTAATCAAGACAGATTTTTAAATGTTTAAAATAATTATTTTCTTTTAGCACGCACTGATTTCTTGGGTCTTTTTTATTACATTGGGTTAAATTTTGTGCTAATTATTCATATATTTTCCATTTAAAGAAGTTTTTCGTTTCTCCAGTGATATTTTAAAACTCCATAATAGAGACTTTTTGCATTTTCAGTAGCGATATGTTTTTGTCTTTTCCTGTGTTTATTTTCGTACCTTAACGAAAACAAAACAAAACATACAATTCAAAATCACCGCCTTGAAAATATTTTGCTTGTTTGTTCCATTTCTTTTAAAATATTTGTTTTGTATCTCGTTTTTTTTTTTGTCTGGAGGTTTTTCTTTATTCTGACAAAAAATTTGCATAATAAGCATTTTAATGCGTCTATTGGCATACTTTTTGGCAGAGGGGGCCAAACTTTAATTATTATCGACCCCTCCGTAACATCTATTTATTGTCTTACAGATCTTCATAATAAAAATTGCTTAAAAATGGAAACAATTTATTTAATTCACTGATGTCCTTGAGTGTCTTGTTAGATAACTTAATTCTTAAAATTTCAGAGCGATTGCCAACAGCTTGTGGACTCTTTCAGGCAGATATATATCCGATGCACATTGTTGTAGAAAATATTTGAGAAGGAAGTTCTCCTTAAAATTAAAAATTTATCTAAATAGGATATCGACTGAATAATAAAAATGTTCACGTTAATTTAAATTTCAGGACATAACTTCCTTGCCAAGCAGATAGAAGATGAGCTTTTGGGAAAAAGTCAATTGTTCAGCTCACAACCTGTTGTAGGAGTTGTATGGCAATAGAAATTACAATAGTTTTGAAATGTTGTCGGCAATTTCAATGAAAAAGCGTATAAACCAGGCGACAGCAGCTGATTTCTTTTCCTTACTTATGCTTTCTACGTTGAATGTCAAAAAGGGTGCCTTTATATTTTTCTGTATTTGTTTTCTGTAGATGTTTCAGACAGAATCGATATAAAAAATGCCCGTTGTTCTTGTATTGTTGTAAATGTTGTACTAATAATTTCACCAGTTTGATACGCCTTGGTTCAACACGTACAACTTATTTTTCAATGTTTTTCAAATGTCATATGTTCAATTTCAAAAATAAAAATTAATTTATTAATATTTGAAATGATTGATGATTGGAGGACCAGATCTAATCAGTAAAGGGGAAGCAACAGCTTCGATCTGATCATTTGACCAGCAACAGTTCAGGAGGAATATTGTCAAAGCCTGGTGATTTGTTGTTTTTAATTAGTTTTATAGCTTCGTATATTCCAGAGATACTGGAACATGGGCGTGTCGTTGATGCGATTTAAAAAAATAAAATCGCGTATTTCTTGGCCAAGTTTTTCATATTCTTGTTCGTACATAATAAAAATTATTTAAATTACAACGATTATCTGCAGGAAAACCGAGAAATTTCTCTAAACAGTATTAAATATGCACTAAATAATTGAAAATATACTTAAAAATTAAAAAAAAAACTTCTTAAAACCGAAATGCCTTTTTTGTAAATAAAATATATTTTTGGTTCAACAATTCAATAAATTAGCATTCAAAATAACAAAAAAATCAACGTAGAACAAAAAATAAAACAAGTGAATAAAAAAGAATAGTTGAAAATGTAGACGAGAAATAAGATGTTGATGGCGAAAATTTAGCAACACATTTCACCTCATAGACTTACAAAATAGAAAAACCGTCTCTGCCTGTTGATCAGAATTAAAACAGATTTTTCGCCTCCGTTGCGAAATCATTTGTAAGCATAATATGACAACAAAACATCAAAATATGCTCTGGAAGGGTCGAATGTGCTCTATAAATTTGTAAAATTCTGCTAATTGTCTCTTAAGACTGAAATATGAAAAAAAATCTCCTAAAAGGTGTAAAATATGCGCTAAGAAATCGGTGACAAAATTCATAAAAATTTTCGGAACTGATAAATAGTTCATCTCCGCCTCCATTAATTGAAAAAGAAAGATCATGCAATTGCATTTTGACAGTTTCGGTGGTTATCACAATTGGTCGAAGGACCACCGAGTAAATTCGCCGCAAAGTGGGCACTCCTTTATGAAACATACCGCAGTTATTTAATCGTCGAAGCTATTTGATCCAAAACGAATTCAATATTGCATGTTTATGATAAATTTTTGAAAGGTTTTTGAAATTACTGTTTTGATTAATTTCTACCACAAGGGTTCATAACGACCACCTTGGCGATCGCTGCTTTAAAAACTCTTTATAAATGCTACAACAATACAATGTCTTACTATTCGGATTCTATAAAATTTTTGTACTTTTATGGATTTTGGGTTGCTTTACTTTAGCTGGAGTTGAGGTGGATTATGATGGCATAAAATTTGCAAACACTTGTTTAGTTATGGTAATTTACATGATATTAATGCAAAATTTGTACATTTCACCTTAAGAGCTAATTCCGTTGTGGTATTTAAATAAAAACTGAATTGTTTATTTCACAAAAATATAGTTCATGCCGAAGAGCTTTAAAAATGTTAAAAAAAATTTAATGTCAATTAAAGATTGGTAAATATTTATTGATTTCCAAAAATCGTTGTCTAGTAACCGTGCGAGCAGAAAGTCTAGGGACTTTCGGTGGCCACAAACTAAGCTTAGCTTCCCTTTAATTAGTCTAACAGTGACAAAATTCATTTTCCCCATTTTTCAAAAGATTGACTCCAACAATTGATTTTTGAAAAAGAACTGAATGCCAGATTCTCCTCAGAACAATCGTCGTATTTTTAAAGTGGCAATTTTTGAGAAAAGTATTTTGTTTTAAATTTTTGGTGCTTTATTTATTATTTTGTAAACACTATTAGATCTCCAGCAAAAGCTTTTCTATTTAGTTTAACAAAACAAAATTTGTTTAGCCTTTTAATTATCTTTATGCAAAATTTTAAAATATTTAAAAAATTCATAAAAAATTAAAACGATAGTTAGAAATCTCATTCTTACGTGACACACATAAATCTGAATATACGAGTATAACAAATAAGACAAGTGATCTTTCATTAAAATCGATGCTCATGTTTTGATATTATTTACAATTGATTGATGGAACCAGTGTTACTTTTGTATAAAAATCGCAAGCGCTGTCACTTTAAAACTTGCACATAATAATAATATTTATTCGTAATATATTCAGGTTTGTGCGAGTTGAACATATTGAAAGAAGAAAGACAATCACCCTTACTGTGTTTGGCGTTTTTGTGGCGAAAGTCCGACGTTTTTAAAAAATGGTCCGGTTGGCAAAAACGCCAATATGTACGACATAAACTGTCGTTAAAACAGTAAAGTGTTTTTTGTCGTATTTGTGTGTCAATGACATAATTCAGTTTAATTAATTTAATTTTATTTAATTATTCATAAGCAACTGTTTTTTTTAAATTTCTTGCAACAGGTTGTTTCATAAACACTTTTTTTTCTTTTACAAAAATTATACGGCCGAAAATTTTACACGATAGTTGGCGTAACGCGACTACGCCAATCACAATAAGGGTGAATATCTGTCCCATTCCGTACATCTCCGTTAACGCAAAGCACTAAAGTTGGGCAACTTTTAACGTACGTTGAGCACTTTGATAGCTATCAGTTTTTTTCCTTTTTGTGTGTTGACAAAATTAAATGAAGTAAAGTTAAATAAAAATTACAATTAAAATTCCAGAATATCCTCGAATTCCATAGAAAATGTGTACTTTAGTCAAATCCTCCGCCGTTACTTTAATGTCAGTCTAAAAGTGCATCGTATAGCGTATGGCAGATTCTATTTTCCTCAAGCTCTAAACACTTAGACGACAGCAGACAGCAGACAGCAAGCAGCAATATGTCAAAAATAAAATCCATGTGTTTAAATGAAAACGATTATTTTGACGGCAGCACAGCAGCAGGACTGCACAACAGCATTTGCTGCTGCAGCCAACTTAGGCTATTTTCTATTTTGACGGGCAGCAATAAACAAATATAGTGTTGCCATTATATATATATAAATTGGAAAAATAAGAACAAAAACTTTTGTTAATATTAAACATAAAAGAACATTACAAAAATACAATATCGAAATAAATTTATGTGATTTTATAATTTTTCGTGATATTATTACATTTTTTATCAATAGCTTTAATTTTATTCATTATAAAATATATATGCGGCATCCCTGAAATTTGTTTGTGTTTGAAATTATAATGTTGTTGCTGTCTTCAAAATAATATGAAGCTGACTTCAGAGCAGCATTTGAAGTTGGCAGCATTTGAAGCCGTGAAATTGTGAAGTCTGCTGTCGTCTAAGTGTTTAGAGCTTCAGCCTTTTATGTGTCTCGGTCTTTAAGTTCTTTTTTATTATAAAGAAAAATTATAACATAAATTCGAAATGCTACTATTTCAAATATTTTTATAATTTTAAAGTATAATTTGTTACAGTCCAACAGAGTAAGAATGGGAGTTGTGCCGTTCTTGATTTTCCTTTTGTGAATTCTTGAAAAGTAAAATTATTTAAATTTTGCAGAACCCTTTTATTTTCGGCACAACTAAAGTATCGAAATAGAAAATAAAAATATCATTTGAAGAAAAACAGCTCAGCTGATTACTTTTTGCTCCTTGCATCTCCTTGCTCTTTGATCTGTTTTGTTTGTCAAAGTTTGTTTATGTTTGATTTATATATTGTCTTTGACATTAATTTTGACAAAGAAAGCAAGTATTTTTTAAAGCGAATTGAGGCGAGTCTGCCTGTTATGAATTTGCCTTGGGATATTATATTGTTTTTCTCGAGAAATTCAATTTAAAAAAAAGTTAATTGCAAATTAATGAGTTAATATGCTGGTACACATATGAACTACATACATACTTTTCACTACTTCTTCTTTGACATTGTTTATTAGTCATTTCCAAGTACTTACCACGTTGTATTAAAAATACCGACTTCAAAACGTCAATACTTAGAAACTAAATAATTCGCAACACACAAGAAAAATTAAAAGTCTATTTTAACAAATAAACTTAACTTAAGTATATTTTGCGTATTGAACACATTAAGTATTTTACTCAATGAAGTATTGCTGAACGATTTTATTACGCGATAAAAATGTGTTTTCACGAACACATACACAGTTAAAAGATACTCATGTCGTCGCCAGGGATTGAACAGCCGACTATTTGCATGACAAGCACATTAAAAATAACTTAATTGTTTATTTACTACTAAGTGTCTATACAACTGCTGTAAAGTAATGCGGACAGTAGGCAGTTTGTATGAAAAAGTATGATGTTCTTAATATGTGGAAGTCATTATTAAGTTTTTGCTGGTTACGTATCAAAATTGACTAATAAATTCTGGTGCAAGAAAATCAGTTTTTCAATATGAAATGTAAACTCGACGGTTGTAAATTACCCGTTTCACTAACTTTTCAATTGTTGCTTCAAAACTGTTTACAGCTTAATACCATTTCGATCTGCAGAGTATCTCATAGAGGTAACCTACACATGATTGCCTCGTGTGGACTTAGCATTACATGTATTTTGCAGTCAAGACTTTTTACTTTTTAGCTATCACTTTTTTTGTATGCATCTTGTTTTTTGTTTTAATATTTAATGTAAATTCTTCAGCAATTATATTGTATTTTTTTTTGTAACACATATTTACTTTAAAATCCTCATTCTGCAAATAGACATTTATTTGAATTTTCATCAACACTTGCAAAGTTTTATTGTGTTTCTGTTCAGCAACAAAAAATAATTTTATGCTATTCCGTGCATTATTTGCTTTTGTAATTGCAGGGCTTTTGTGCGTATATTGTGTGTTTGTTGTCCACGTAAAATCCGGCGGAAATATCAACCAACGATGCGTTCAAAATCTCAGGTGAGTTTTTTATAATTTATTTACCTTATTTTTTTGTCAAAGTTTGTACTTAATCTTGCTGCTTCCGTGCCTCTTTTCCCCCCGATAACACTTAGTATTTTTTCTTCTCTGGGGAATAAGCGGCCCGTAGACTATATTAAATGTTTTTGTTTATAATTCTGTGTTTATTATCTTCAGCCTTAATAACTTTATTTTCATAATTTGCATTCATTTGAAGTTATTTAAAATGTAAATAGAAAATATTTATTTTTTTATTCTCCTTAAATGTTGATTTTCTGGATTGTTGCATTTTTTTTAATTTTAAGTTTTTCTTTCGCTTTCTTTTTTTGGGAGGGTTTTTATTTTGTTTTGAGCAAAACAAGTTTTTGGTCAAATCCTTAAATTGATTTTTTGGTTTTGTTTTGTAACTAATCAGGAAAGTAAATTTATTTGTCTTCAATTTTCATGCTGAAATTTTAGGTTAGATTGTGGGTTCATTAAACTGTAGGGTATTCGATTAATCGGGTTACTCTTTTAATCGATTAATTTGGGATTGATCTCTATAAAATTTCCACAAATTAATATATTTCAATAAATAAAAATACACAAATTATTTATTATTTTGAGATATTACGAATGAAATCCCATACAAAATTTTTTTAATTTGTATGGAAATTTCGTTCAATATCGAATTCCGTAATTTGGCCCCTGGCAAAAGAAGTATTCATCACAAGTGAGTGAGAGCCTTTTATTAGTTAGTTTCATAAGGAGTTTATGGAGTTCTTCTAAAATAATGTTTTAGGAAAATAGTTTCTTTTAAAGTTTTTCAAAATGTTTTTCTCTGGTATTAATGAAACTCGATTTAGGGTTTTTCTCTTTCACTTATCGAATCGAAGATGTTGGAGAAATCGAAAGCAATCCACGATCCAGTTTCTTGGTCATATTTCTGGTTCACACTAAGTCCTCAAATTATTCCCTCTTCCATTGTGCCATTTGAGTCCTGTTCGATTAAATTAAGCACATCGCTTCTTTATATATATCGCTTCTTTATTTATATATCTCAAAAAAGTTGATTTTTTGAGTTAAGAATGCAGAAATATTCGTCGTACCGTTTTCATTTTGTGTAAAAAATTTATACAAATATCCTGAAGGGAGAAAGAATACTTTTTTATTTTTCCATTGATGTGTATGTAAATAAAAAACTTTAAACACGTTTTCTGACGAACAAGGTTTTTTGAGATATGACTACGTTGCAATAAAGGAGCGACATGAACAAATATTTTCAAATGCTACAAAGCTATAAAATTGTGTGTAATCGCTTAATCGACCCAAATTAACTGATTTAATGGAAAATAGACAAGTTTAAATTATTCGAACAGTTAATCGGATAGTAAATTAATCGGTTAAGAAATTAACGGTCGGCCGATTAAATACTCTAATAAAAAGTAGTTCCAACAAATATTTAACTAATTTGTTATTCTTGAAAATCTTCTTAAACATTTCCATTGTTTTGCAAATGTTCTTTCTGCAAATATTATTTCTTTCTCTTGGCAAAACAAACTTCCAACAGTTTCGAAAGCCAGATGAAGATACATATAAAAGACAAACTTACCTGAATAAAATGACAATTTCTTAATGAAGTTTCTACAAGTTTCTACAAATAAAATAAAATACTATTATTAAATATTTAAATTAAATTGCTGTAGCAAGCGCTTGTTTTTAATTTCTTTTCAAACTTGACAAATACAATGCACAGTGGCATTAAATATATTTAAACTTTCATTGTTTTGAACAAAAATTATAATTAACACAGAAAAAAAAAACGTTTGAGATAAATTTAAAGCTGAAAGCAATCAGGAATAAATTTATTAAAAGTATTCATAAAAAAATAGTTTGTATTTGAAATGTATTTTAAGATAATTTTTTCTTATAAATTTTCCTTAAAATACATTTCAAGCCAATATTAATTTATCTAATATTTTAAAACAACACTTCTTAACTTTAAATAATTTTGTGAGAACTGCACACGACTAATAAAATTTAATTGGAAGTTTTTAATTGGCCTGAGTTCGTTCTAACAATTTTTATTGCAGAAGAAATACTGGAAAAGCAAATTACATAATTCTGAGAAACATGGTCAATTGAAAATATAAATTATGAACGATAAAACACAAAAGTTAAAACTTTATTTGTTTTTATTTGCGTTCATTAAAACAAATTCAACTTTCAATGGGTTGACAGAGATTTCCATGTGCACGATGGTTGCCGCGTGATTCAGTTTAAGATTTTGGTAGGAATTGAATTCTAAATCGAGATTTTTTTTAATATTCTTTGGCAACACATTCAGCGTTCCCCGTTTAGGGGTCTTGCCGAAAGCGGAGATGTTTTTCATTTTCGGTTATTTTTATTTTATTATACCCAACAATCTGGGGATTTTTTTATTAATAAAAAAAAACTTCAGCTGAACCTTGTTATTCTTTATCTTTTTTATTTTCTAAGCAATTTTTTGTTATATATTTTTAATCACTGTGGAAAAAGATTCCTAAAAACGGAGTTTGCCAAAACTGCATCATTTCAATATTGAAACCTCCAAAATATTTGAAACAAATTGCAATTGAGCGCGCAATTCCAAACTTAAAAAAGGACAAAGAAAATTATTTCAGCAATAATTTGTTATTATTTAGAATTATAAATAAAAGCGCAGTCGTTTTTTTTTCTTAGATTAAAAATCTAAATTTGTTGATGAGACTTGAAAAAACTGGGAACCCCGAATGCAAAATAAGAAAGAGATTTAGGTTTTCATTCGTGGTTTAGTTTAGTATAATTTTTTCTCCTTCACTGGATCTGCCGCTTGTAATGTTTTCATTATTTTTGCTAAGTGAAAAGCAAAAAACTTTAAAGGTTTTCCAAAAGTTACGCCGCATATACAAGTAAAAGTTTGTTAAATAGTTTGTTATTTTTTTGAGAAACACAAAACAAAAGATGTTGTTTCTTGTGCACAGTGGGACTGAATCAAAATATTATTGAATGTAGTCAGGCATTTCTAGTCCAATGAAAAGATATTTTCACACAGACTTAGCAGATCAGTATTCAAGTTTTGAGGTCGATCTCACCAGATTATCCAGGAGCGCAGCTAAGAAGCCTTCTGCAAAGTAAAGTTTTTAGACAATTGCCGTTACTTTATTTCTCAACCGTTTCCAAAACTTTTTGTGCATGCTAAAAACTCTTATTAAGTTTTATCTTATGGCTAGTGAACTATGCTCTAAAAATCACTCCTTCTCAATTTTACAAACCCCTGGTTCAGCATTTGTAAGATATACAAACCGAATATCAAGCGATCACAACTGTTCTTTGGCAGGTTTAACCCCAAAACCTGAAAGCATTTAACAAAAGCTTCATGAGAATTTCTCTCCTCAGTTGGAAAATATATAATTTTAGATTATGAAATTGAGAAAATATTGAAGTTTCGACAATAAAGTTTCTTTGGGCACATATAATAATTGTATATTGGCATCTAGGGTTAATGATGGTAAAGTTAGTGGTGGTAAAATTGTAACTTGTTAAATAATTTGGGAGCACAAGAGAATCATTAAAACTTTGGCATTGTATTTTCTCAAAAGATTTCAAATACAGACTTAAATTTACATACAACCTGCACCAGTGGTGCAATCCACGTGAACACTGATAATCGTGGCTGTGGCGTCCTTCAAGAACGTTGTTATTTTGTTCTCCCTTGTGTAGGTTGGACTTAATTGATGTTGGCTTTTCCTTTGTTTTTTGAAATATTTTCTAATGTTAAATTTTTTCTGACTAAAAACCAAAAAACTTTTGATCAAACACTTTTAATTTCTGTAGTCATTCCAAGAAAACTTGTGATCCCCTCTGATAAAAGTTTAATCCTTTACGACCGATTGTTAAGTTTTATATCCCTTTTTGCTTTCTACCTAAACCTTCAAGTGTGCTTCTGTATCTGTCCGTCGGTGTATGCCACTTTACTTGATTTTATTGTAATAATTAAATGTTTCAAAACTTTTCTTATTCTTAAAATGTGTGGTGCTTTACAGAGATTTGCCACAAGACGCTGTTACTCAACATGTTCTCTGCATGGCATCCAACATGTGCGACACAATTCATGCGAACAAACTTACATTTAGTAATTGTTTCATGCGCCATTACAATACGAAACATCTGTCTCCAGCGCAACAACGTACGCACGCCATCCTCAAAAATATATTTAAAAAAAATAAAATGGCCTACCAAAAAATAAAATTGGCATTTAAGACAAAATTGAATGGAAGATAATGATAAAAAGATGAAGTACTCGCACATGTTCAATGAAACATTGACCCTTTTCACTTGTACTCTGGTGGCCTTTTTCTCAATTCGATTCCTCTGCAACATGAAACACTAAATGAAGGCAGAAAATATAAAAGAACTTTTGCTGCTCTGTAACCACAAGTGCTGCTCAAGTGCCTGGTCTCTGTGTGTGTGTGTGTGTATTTTTTATATAAGTTGCCCATACAACCAGGGGAAAACGGAAACAAAAAGGACGATAGGCGAGAAAATGAATGTATGGCATTTCCACTGTTAGTGGTATTATGCAAAGATGAAAACGTCGAATAAGAATATGAAAATAAGACGATTATAAAGATTTTTTTGCTTGGCTGGATTTTTCTGGCTAATAATTGATTTATTTTGTTTGTACAATCTACACGTTTTTGTAATTTTCCTGCCGGTCCCTGTATGTGTTATTGGCCAAATGACAAGGATTTCCTCAATAATTCTTCATATTGCTCATCAACTTTATTGTCATCGCAATCGTCGATATCAGCATAAAAAAGCAGCAACAGTATCGTAACTATTTTTATTCTGCTTTTTGTTGAAGTTGCTACACAAATACATAAAACCAATGACTTCCTTAAACAAACAATTCAACAAAATGACGTCAAAAAAAAATCGTACAAGTGAAAATGAGGAAGAAGACACAGTGTGTTTAAGTGTTTATGTATTGTTTCTGAGCGACAGCAAGTCTAAGAAGGATGTAAGAGTCCTTATGTCTTATGTCTTTGAAAAGCAACAACTGCCAGGTGTTTGGGTTTGTGATCTCTTTTCTGCTGCATTTTAGTTTCTTCTTTGGTATGAAAGGTATGTAAATTCCACTTCTCAGTAAAGCTGCACTAATTTCTTTTCTTTTTTAATGTTGTCCTGTGCCATTTTGAGTGTTTATCAAGATTCAAGAATCTTTTTCACATTCAAAAACTTGTTATTGTATTTTATAGTTCCACCTTTTTATTTTTGCTGTTGTTGTGTATTATACTGAATTTGAATGTTTTATTTTTTGGCAAAAATTGTTTTTCAATTCAAAACTAATCAGAAATCACATAAAGCAGCTAATTTTGTGTACATTCCAGTTTAAATCGTTCCAGGCACTTTTCTAATCCTTGTTCTTTTTCCACACAATATTCGTTTATTTGTATTTCATATCATTACACTGATTCCTTTTGAAGCTCTGTGTTCACCTTCCGTAGTTGATGTTTTCCACATTCTTTTCCACATGAAACAGCAGCGCTTGTCTCAATAATGTAGTCGTAGTTCTTGAATGTCAAAATAATTTTTCTTCCTTCGCACAATTTCCACTTGATCCTGTTTGTTTCAAGTTGAAATAAAACAATTAATTATTTTTACTTTTTTCCTTTTTTGTTCGGGATCTTTAAACTTTTAATACGCTGATGTTTAAGCATGAGCGTGTACATCATGTCCATAAAGTACTTTATGTTAATGTTTGTTTTATTTTTTATGAGCAATTTATTGTCCTTTGTAAATGTTGAAATAAATGACCCGTTTTTTGTTGTTATGATTATTATTATTATTATTAAAATTATCATGTCTGTGGTCTTTTGACAGAACAACTTAAGTAAAATTTAAAAATTTTTCAGGACAATGAAAATAATATTAAGATGCTGATTATTTAAAAGTGTTTTTTAATAGTTCAAATAAAAATTAAATCATTTAAATAATTTTCTTTATAATTTCATTTATAATTTTTTTATTTATGTTTCGACGTTTTGAATTTTAGTTTTTGATGAGTCGGAAATTAATCAAAATCAAGATAAGTGCAATTTTCAAAAGATTTGTTTTTGTAGACAAAAAAACTTGCCTTAAAAATCTGCTTATTTAATTAGTAAACCTGGAAAGTTGCCGTAACTCGACTTAAGTTCTTTTGCTAAAAGTCCGCAGAGCTTATTTTTTTAGTACACAATAAAACATTTTTATTGTTAGTTTTTTTTTCTCTAAATTCCGTATACTTATTTTTGTGTAAAAATATAGAATTAAAATAAATTATATTTTGTATTTTACGGAAGATCAATGATAATTTCGAACGAGTTTGTTAGAAACGTTAAAGGATATTTAATTTTATCATACTGTAGACTTTCTGACCATTTATTTAACATCTAAATACTTTGAAAAATAATTCATCATCCTACTTACATACAGATATCCTTTAAAAGTTTTTAATTCATTTAAAGGACGCCAGAAAACTGTGTATGCAGTTTTACTGCAAATGCGCTGTAGTTTTCTTTATACTGTCTACTTTATGGCTGCTGCGTTATAGAAAAGCTCTACTGTACTTAAATTTTGATGCCAATATTTTAATTTTCTAAACCTCAAGTATTCATTTGTTTGATTTACCGATGTGTAGTTTCAAAGTATTTTCCTTGGCAACAGAAAAACCAATAAAACGTTTTCAGCATACTCACAAATACATGCATACCTACACACGCATACACATAAATCACAATACTGAATTGAACTCTAATTTACAGTTTTAACAATTGACGTTCTTGACCAAATGAATGAATTTCATTGATGTAAATTGAACTTATGCTGGAATTCAGTTTTGATTTTATTTTGTTTGGCAATTTGTAAGAGTTTGTAAAGATTTCTGGTGAAATGCTGAGTTGTTCAATTTCATAAGGTTAAAGGGAAAGTTGCACTTGTTTCAGTTGTTGTTGCAAGGATTTGGCATTTGACCAATGATGATTGTGCGTGTGTGTGTGTGTTTGTGTTAAGAAATCAATTTATACAAATTACCCTTTAGTTCACAGAATCGAAATGCATCAGTCACTTGATTATGAAACAGCAGAGTCGGACGTACTTGCATGCATATGTATGTAAATAATTCAGTTCTGTGGAAGAAAAATAAAAACTCGAAGCCTAAAGATTACCTGCCACAAAAAAAATAAATTTATATGCCATTTTATAATTTCTAAAGTGGGAAAATAGCACAATGAATGAAAGAGGATTCGCCCATTCGTTTTGCTGAAAAATTTTGTGGACTGAGAGCTTTTTGGAAAACGATTCAAATATTAAAAAAAAATGTTTCGGAATATCCATGCAACCATATGAAGTGCACATGAAGTCCCCTTTATTCCGTAAGAATTTTTCGATGTCGCGTTCGATGTACTGTTCTCTAAAAGTAGACGTTGGCAAGAGCCTGTTTGTAGTGCCCAATTGTTGTCGACAACAATTAGGCGAACGAAAATTTTTTTATATTGTCTCGACGTGACGCCGACAAATTCTAACAAAACAAGGGGGAATATAAAATAAAAATCTGTGACAAATCGTATAGAAAATATTATAATAGACAAGTACTCCTGTTAATAGCTAATGAACTAAATAATGTGAAATTATTTCCAAGGACATTTATAGATAGAAAGACACTAAAAAAATAAATGAACTGCTGTAGAACCATTTTAGGAACAACATAATTTGGCAACTCGGTTTAACTTTGTCTGGACAAAAAATATAATTGAATCAATTCGAGCTGAGAGTTCTCCGAACATTATTGCTTTGATTGCAGGTTTGCTATTGACATCTGTAATGAGAAGAGTTTAGCAAGAATTCAGAACTTGTTAGTAGTCTTATCTCTCTACATGCCGCCTCGTTCTACAACCTTCCAATAAGCGATATTTTTGAATAGATAAGAGTCAATGGTTCGACCGTCCTACAAAGCGCAGAACGGCTTTATCTGGATTTAATAGTATTGCAACAAAGGCTATTGGATTATTATCCTTTTTAAAGGCAACAATCCTGTTTGGTGAGATTTAACTAAAGACTACTGAATGAATTTCTCGACTTGAGCGATCATTTGTCAAATAAATTTGAACAATTCGCAACTTTAAGTCCATTCATGATGAATTTAAAATCCTAAACAGGGTCGAACAAAACTGTCACACAGCACAGTGTGTCTCTGTTACAAAATAAACACGATACATATTTAGATTGCTTGCGTACAATATAAGCTTTCTTACGACGGACTATTAACTATAGTTAGGCACCGCTCGAGTCATTAACGTGAATCATGAGTGATTACGTATTATCGTGATTAGTTTTTTGTTTAAATCTAGTGAGCGTGCATGAGTAGATTTTTGGCGTGATTGCTTCGTGATTTTTGTGCTCTGTTATAACTTTTCATTAAACATTTTTAAATATATTTTTTTTTTCGAAAGTATTTTATGAGCGTGAGTTTCCTGATTATGACAAACTTTTTTTCCACTCACGTGACCTTAAAATATAAGGTCGTGTATGAGCGTGCATAAGTAAAATTTTTTTATCGTTACGTGAGTGAAAAAGTCACGCGCGATCACATCTCTACTATTAACCACAAGTGACTAAAATGCGACATCTATGACCAAAAATCGTGTGGGAATGTATAATAAAGCACGCGTGCGAACATTCCCTTTATGTTCCGCACTGTTTCATTTGATAAATTGTTTGCTGTGATTGAATTTTGCCAAGTTTTCTTTTTGTTACCAAAAGTTATTGCAACGTCATTTATTTAATAGTCTACAAAAACGTGATTTAACAAAATCGATTTGAGATGAAAAAGAAGGAGTAAGAAATTCCAAAATGCAATAAACAAGAAACATAAATACGTATACGAGTATAATACATTTTTTTGTCTTGGTGTAATTTGTTTTCTTTGCTGTAATGAATGATTATTATTCAACAGTAGTCCACTCCTTTTTAATACTCTACTGGTATCCTTGCAACAGTATGGTGTCGCTTAAATGTTGGTATGCAAGCTTGATATTTTTTTTTTTGGAAAATATTGGATTGAGTTTAAGTTATTGCTTTAATGGCCACAAGTTATTTGGCAATATTTTCACATGTTTGGTTTTATTTAAATAATAAATTACTCTAAGTGAACTCGGTGAAATGTTTTTAATACTTTTCGAAATGTTCCAGTTCAATGAGGTGCATTGAGAGAATTTCTTTAAGTACGATTTTTGCTGAAGAGAAATTTAAAAACCTTGTTTCTATTACACGAGCTCACAAAATCAGGTCAACTTTTAGACTGCAGCAACTGTAAGTTTGCTTTGTATGTTATTTGGTGCACTAAATTCGAATCTGCATTCGGTCTCTTCAAATTGATTATAGTTTTCGAGATATATCGTTATGTCAAAAATAAAGCAGTTGCACGACAAATATTAACACAATTAGTGAGCGGATTGTCTTATTCAGTTAAATAATAAAAATATTACGTTCACTAGTTGAAGAGATATCGCGAAATATCTGTTTTGCTTGAAATATATTTACCAATATGATAATAACAAAGGGACGGAGTTTTGTTTTGCACAAGTTTCACGATATCTCTGAACATGCCGAGAAGATTGAATAAGAATGCTGACACGATTTAATGATAATATTTATTGTCGTCAAGTTTCGGATTTGTAATTTCACTGAGCAGGACAAACCGTTCTCTAGTTATGATAATATTTGTATGCCCAGCATATCTCGAGAACTCTCAATTCTCAATTCGAAGAGACAGAGTATCGAGATTTCAGTTTAGCAATCCAAATTACATATATAAGAAAGAACTTTTAGTTGGTAGAATCTAATCCCTTGTATACTTGTGTTGGGGAATGGGATCTTTCTCGGAGGTGCAAAGCTCTCTGTCTGCTTTCCACTTGGAGAAAGCAAGAAGCGATTCCTAAGTTAGAAATTCCCAAGCAGCTCACGACTTTCGCTATTTTACCAAATGTTCCCTGCTAATGTCTTTCAGGAACTTACTTGAACGGCAGTATTGAGTATTAAACAGCCTGATTGGCATACGAACGTCGATGCATCTCAGGTAATTATAGGTGACATCCGACGACATACCGTCAGTGAAGCTCTACTCATCTTGTCGTATTAACTTCTTACCTGCCCAGAGGTTATTCACAGCCCTGATACTAGGATCGAATACAGAGGCCTAATTAATCGCTCACTCTAAACACCACTGATTAACGAAACAACAGAAATAATATTAAATAAGTTGCTAGTAGCCAGCGTTGCCGTTGTGACACTAAAGTATCACTTTTGACGCTTTTTCGGGCCAATGACACTTTAATTTATCCGCTTCTTAACCGTTTTTTGAAAATGAGTAAAAGTTCCAATATTCCAATATTAATAAACAGCAAAACGTATGAAAATATATTACGTAGAATAACCACTTGAAAAATAGATGCGCACAAAAACATAAATGAGAAAATAAGGCCAAGTTTCTATCCAAAAGCTTCGGCCATTAGAAGTATTGAGATCAAAAAGAGGACCAAGTTCTTAATAGGTAAAATAACATTTCATTTCTAGGCAAACTTCCAACTTGCCAGCATTTTTTACTCCATAGTTTTTTCCTATATAAGAAAGAGTTAAATCTATTAAAATTCATAAATTTTTGTGGTTTTTTGTTTACTTTACAATCCTTTTTTTATACTTTTTTTCTCTTAAATACCCTTTTTATGGCACTTTTTCGATATTTTCAACGTCGGCAACCCTGCTAGAAACTCCATTTGAAGTGACGTTCTTACAATTGTAAGATTCGTTAACTAAAATGAAAATCTAACAAAATACTTGTGTTATTATTATTTATTGTCGTATTAAAAACACAAATTACACTGGTCAGCAGAAAAAAATGTATTTTCTCCTCATTGTTTTCATGCATGATTACATGATATTTTATGCTCTAAACATGGAAATTTAACATGCAAATAAATACAACACATAGATTTTAAATACAATGCCCAATTAATTAAAAAACCATATTATTTATATTTATATTATTTAATTTTTTTTTTCGAGAATCTTCGTGTTGTGATGTCATGCAGAAATAACAGTAATTTTCATGATTCTGAGGTTCACTCCACAGCATTGGCATCGTAAATGGGGCATAGATTTGTGACTTCCTTCAAGTCACCCTCTCAACGTTTTTGAAAAACTGTTACAGCAAATTTATTTCTTTAAATCTTTTATTGCATTTCGCTGTGTTTTAAGAGTAAACTAACCACAAATGTAGCAAAAACAGTATGTAGAATTCTTACAAATGCGCGGCATTTTTTAACCTAAAATTGAATGGAATTTATATTTAAAAAATTTTTAAATTTCTATTTTATATTTATTATCTCTGTTCTTAAATAAATTGATAACCTACACATAAAACACTTAAAATATATGTACAATATGAATTTTGCGCAAAACTTTCTAAAGCATTTGATAATTAAAATATAAGTTTTCAACTAACTGTTGTAAAGTCACAGAGTATACTGCGCAGGCGCATATGTACTACCTTAGAAGTCAATTTTTGCACTTTCCTTTATTCTCTTACGACTAGCAAAAACCTATTCCATATGTATATAAATTGTTTATAATGTTAAAGCATAAAACGGATTAAAAACATCTAAATTTATGATATTTTGGGAAAAAATTCATATCGAACAATCTTGTCGTGATAGAAAAAATTGGTCATAGGGAACATATTCAAAGCATAAAAATCTTCATATTTATGACATAATTTTTTGAAGGAAGATTTTGTTGCAGACCAGTGTTATTTGTATTTCTAATCTACTTTAAAACAAAATTTCCATACAAAGACTTTTCAAAATAGGCCAGCAAAACAAATTATGAGTTTTATTTATTTTTATTTCATGTATAAACTAAAAATAGTTTTTATGAATAAGACCGATAGTTGAATTAATCAATCTAAGATATTTAAATAGCACACATTCTTATATTTAAACAAAATAATAATGTAATAAATTAATTGAGATTTATTAAATCAGGCTCGAAAATCCTGTACTCGATTTCTCAATTCAAATTAACATTTTATTTCAATTCATCTCTTTAACAAGAAATTAATTACCTTTATGCACTGGCAGCATAAAGGTTTTCAAATTATGTTTTACATGAAGATTTCCTTAAATAACTAGAAAAAGATTTATTGATTACAAAAACAAAAATGCTAAAATATATTTATTCTCTTTGAAGCACTCTTAAGCCATTTCAAACTGTCTGTCAAATGATTTTAATATTGTAAAGTGCTGTTTTATATTGATTAAATTAATTTCGTGTCTTTATATCTCCTGTAAATGAACACAATTAGCTTTTGGGCACGTTTTAAATAAATCTATTTATCTATTCTGAACACATACAGACAAAATTTCAATTTAAAATTCTTTGAAAATATAAAGAACCGTATCATAAACAGTTATTGTGAAGTTAATTTAAGTTTCTGATATAAAATTTGTCAACTTTGTCGTGCTGCACAGTGGGGCCGACTACAGAAAATGATAGGAAAATTGTATCTTCTAAATAACAGATCCGATTGCAAAATGATTTCATCCTCCTTCAGGATGACAAAATTGGCCCAGCGCACAAAGATTTTGCAAATATGCTCCGATTTCGATAAATTGATAAAAGAAAATAAAAATTATATGATAAAAAAAAACTTGCGTTATTTTAAGTCAATTTCAAGTGCGCTTTCCTGACCCCAGTCAGCCGATGGACTTGAGCATAAAATTTATATGAAAAACGCTGTAAGTGATTTCCATACAAATTTCTTTGTTATTCAAGTCAAACGCGGGTATTGTGGAAACTGCACTTCAAAATATATATTTTTAAAATGTGTTTTTCTATTTTTAAAAACATTAGCGCTTTCAATGTTATTACTTACATTGTAGTACATATAAAATGTTTAATTATCAATATTTATATTTAAATTGTGCTTTAATTTGAAATTATTTTGTAAACAGCTTTTTGTTCTAGTAACGTTTTTTTTGTTTTGTTTTTGCATTAAATAAATATAAATTAAATGAAAATAATCTTTTTTAATTAAACAAAAACTCAAACATAAACACATTTTCATTTTATTGTTATTATTTTTATTCTTTTTGTTTTTTTTTAGCCCTTAGCCCATTCACCGAGCGAAACAGTTGCCTTTGGCCACATAGATTTAAGCACAAGTTATTGATTATGTTATATACACCCTCCACCGACATCCACAACACCATCCACACCACCCACAGTAGTACGAGTGCAAATGCTAAACTACGTTTAACAGTCTAGAAAAACACGGTAAATCATTAACACAACTCAAAGTAAAAGTATTTTAAATCCTTTTGTGTTACTTATTTGTTTAATTTTGTTGCCCTTTTTATTACAGTTAAAACAATATCCTGCTCATTTCTTGTTTTCCGCTTGGTCTAAATATAAATTTCACAGTCATTAACATTTACATTTACTTGTGTAAAATGAAGCCATAGAATTTTTTGCCAGCCATTTAATCGGTTAGTGAATCAGTGTGTTTTTTATTTTATTTTTTTGTTTCTCACTGCCTTTAATGCCACTGTATTTGCTTAAATGCAGGACTATTTTCCTCGTAAAATACACTACACTTCCGTAAACAGACACATATACACACACACACATACATACATAAGCGTATTTACATTTATGTAATGTACAGTTTCATAAGCATTTATAAGTATTTAAAAAGCTTTTGGCCTTTTCACTTCATCACTTTCAACACCCACATATTGTTAATTGTTACAATATAATGACTTTTTGTCTATAAGTATTATAGTAGTTACGTTTGCCTGTGTATGCGTTCGAATATTAGGGGAGTCCTGTTTACTGCCTGTGGCACACATGCTGATGAACCTTGCATATAAAAAACGCAAATATCTATTTAATATAAACTAAAAGATACAAATATCCTGTGAGAGATTTCCCGTTTCGTTTGAAGGAACTGGCATTAAACAATTTTAAAAATGATTTACCCATAAGAAATACTTTCTCTAGTGTCATTTATTTATTCATCAGACTTGCAGAACGTATCGGTATTGATTGTGCCAAAAAAGTACTCTCTTAAAAAAATAATTCATTTATCCAAAAACAATTTCTTAAATATTAAGAAGAAATGGGAAACTCAGCTTTAAACTCAAGCCGAAAATTCATTTCAATATAAACCTAAAACCGTTCAACAATTATGTATAAATATTAATTTAATTATAAATTTAAAAGATAAACAACATATAAGACAAAAGCACTTCCGATATAGAAACGTTAATGTACGGTAGGAAAGTTCCCAAATAGAAAAATATATCATTTACTTCTCGTACTCGCATTCAAAGTTGTACAACACAAAAAAAATATCAAACTTCTACTGACTGATTCTGGTAGATGGGTTCAAAAAAATATACTCATATGGACGATTTGAAAGTTTGCCTGTAGTGGGAGGTAAAGCTCCCACCTTTTTGCAAATTGTTGTAGTGATTCAGAATCAGTCACTAGAACCTTCTTATTATTTTTTATTTTTTTTTTGTTGTACAGTGTATTTTAAAATCGAAATCACAGAGCCATTTGAACATCCACAGATCGCGCTCTTTCACATTGTGATTGACCAACATCATATCGAGAATTTTTGTAAACATTTTCAGGTGTCACAGATTTTCAAATAATCAATCCCTTATTGAACTAGCCACGTATTCGTTTAGATGACCGATATATCAGCTTGCCATCAAAATTTAAAAAAAATTACCAAGAGGCGTTAAACGAGGACTCCAATTTTTCTCGATATTTTTTCATGTTGTTGTTGCTTATTTGCATTTTTTATCTTTTTTATCAATCTTGTTGTTTTAGGCAAAAATAAATAAAACAAAAGCGTATCAAAAGCAAAAAACAAATTAGAAGAAAAACTCAAATAAGGTTAAAAATAGATTTAACTTAAAAAAGGGTTAACAAATTACTTTCATCGAAAACCAACTGAAATTTGTAAAAGAAAAAATTCTAAAATATAAAAACATATTCGGCTAAAAATGAATTATAAAGTGAATAAGGCCGAATCTCGTAAAAGCAACAATTAATAAGCCTAACCGTTTAGTTAGCTATTATTAGTGGATAATTAAATTTACTAATCCATGAATTATTATGGAGTACGTGTAATAATAAAATCTAATTTTAACCCGTTAAATATTTAAATTTTTAAATAAGAAAAAAACGTTAAAAGTATTGTGTAGTATCAAGTAGAATTGAGTAGTCAAAAGTAGCCGCTTCTTACAACACTAGTACAAAGCTTGTACACAGTTCCACTGCGGTATTTAGATCGTGTGCATATGAAAAGTTGCAAAACATTGCAATATGTGCCTCAACTTAGAAACCGATTTCTCGATTGTCTTTCTGCGGCGTTTCGACGACCTTTTTAACAGGTATGAGTTATTAAATAAAATACCAAGATATATTAATATATCTTGTAATGTACTTTGTTCGACTACAAATCAATTGACATATTGAAAGTCAGTCAAATTCACAACTTATACTTTTTTTAGTTTATAAGAATGGATTTAAAAAAAGAAATATCATGCCTTCAGCAAACATAAAATAATTGGGTCTCCCTCCAACACGCGATTTAAAGAATTAACAACGCAAATGTTGCATAATTCTAATTATTCCCAATGGACGCTCACAAATGTTGTCGACTTTTCTAATTGCGCTTTAACTAGACGCAAATTCACAAGCAAATAATTGAATATGAAATTTTAATTATTATTAACATTTATAAATGTATGAGGAATTTAAGACGAGTAAACGCACGTTTTCATAATTGTTTAAAAATGAGAGAAAAAGAGATTTAATCCTGGAAACTTACGTGCTCGTACGCACTCAATTAAATATTCATTAACCCATTAAATTCAAACTATAAAACAATGAACGCACAGAAAGAGACGGGCTGCTTGAGAATGCAAGCCAAGCAACGCCATTGATGGTTATTTAAAAATAAAAACTTTATTACATTTTTACATCAAACCGCCTTCTTTATGGCATACGAGTATTTATTTATGTACAGAACATGGCAAATTACATTTAATTGATGTAAAAAGGTTGGCAAATATGGTTGTGTTTTTTATTTATTCACTTCTTCTGTAGTCAATACATTTTTAATAATTTTTTATTTCATTTTTCATTTTCTTTTTTTTTTTGTTTCCTGGCTGAATGTTCCTTGGTGCGGCATTTCAACAATAATTGCGGCATGTTTTTGGTGTTATTGGGGCATGTGCATTGTTGCCTTTACCGCAACTTAAGTGTCATGTGGCTGCTGCTATGGTTGCTGCCTCAACATCATTTGGCTATTCGTCCGTAAATCAATTTGATGGCAATCGATCCATTATGTGACGGCAGCTTAGCAGTTGCAGCTCTTGCAGTGGGAGCAGCAACTGCGGTAGAAATAGTGTCGTACATCATCATCACCACCACCATCATCCGCATCATCAAGAACAACTGCAGCTACAAGAACAGCAACAGTTTCAAGGCGAACGGTCTTGCAGCCGATGTCAAAGTTTTCATCGTCATCATCACCGTCAAAGGAGAAGATCCTCTGGTGTTCATTTCGTTTCAGCCACAAATGTGTTGTCGAATACCACCAAGGCTGTAGTCACAATTACACCTCCTGTGACAGCAGTCTGTGTCTCACGTTTATCGACAGCAACCACCACATCCGTTTCGCCAACATCATTGACTAGTCTATCGATGGCATCCGCCAGCAATTTAAACAATTCTCACGACTTAAGTGGAGCAACAACACCACAACACCCAAGCGCCAGTAAACATTGTACATTTTCATTGACCCCCATTACGATACCGCCACCACCAAACAAGGTATCTTTTCTATCGACGGCGAAATTTCATAAAAATTCCCTCAAGTCAAGTAGTGCAACATTTGCCACCACCTCAGCTTCCAACACCGTTAAGGCTGCACTTGCAATTTCATCAAATAAAACACCTTCCACACCACCACCAACTCCAGCAATTGTTGAAGATGAAACTGTCATGGTGGGCTTATTGCCTTCTCATACTCATCCGAAATTGGGCATGAGACCAAGTGTAACAAGTCAAATCACTACAGTTGAAGATGTTGATGAAATTTGTAAACTCTCCTTGAATGACGATTGCGTTGATGCTGATCTGCGCCATCACCACTATTCCACTCACTCCTCCGATTCATCACTATCGTTATCTTCTTCTCCTGTCATGACACATGACAACATGGTTCCTTAAGGTTAGTTCAAAATATTTTCGTTATTATTGTTGTTTTTATCTGTTTAAGTTTTGTCTTTGATACAAATTTTTGAATAATTTCCCTCAAAATAAAAAAAATATATAATTAAAAAAAAATGTTAGTCTTCCAAAGAACTTAAATGCAATTCATGTGTAAACTCAATTATTAAATGATATTATTGTAAAAAAGAAAACAAACAATTTGTTGATATTATTGCCATCTAATTAACGCAAATAGTTTTAATAGTTTAAATCAATTTTATATTTAAATTTATTTTTATTTTTTATAATAATTTAAAATATATTTTTCAACTTCCCGTGATAAAATGTTGAGCGATCAAGGGAAGATCAATTCGTATGGAATGTAAATTTATGTGGCATAAATCATTTTTGATTGGAATTGAATGGAGTTAAAAAAAAGCCAGAAGTATGCGACAGAACAGATTCATTTAAGCAGATGTCGAACTCAGGGGCTTAAACGCCGCTTTCAATAACACAAGTTGATTCGATCGAGTTTTTTTTTGATTTGCGATTATCGATCACTATAAATTCATAAATCGATAACGAATGCCATAATCTCAAAGTAAGAAAAGTCGATCGAATTAACTCTTTATCGAAAGTGATGATTGGAGCCCTGATTTTTAAAAGTTCGTTCTGACTAAAGTTGTCCAACAGCACTAATGATCCCTGCGCTGTGGCTTATTTCAGGAGAAGGCGACTCACTGATTTTAAAAATAAATATCCCATTTAAAAGTGAGCACTGCGTAAAGTGTGTTTCAAATTGCATTTTCGCATAAGTGCTGTTATGGAAAATATTAAAATTTTAAGGGCGCATAACTTAATTGCTCTTGAATATTTTTTATGACTGGCAAAGATTCAATGTTCTAATGTTTAGAAACAACCACCATTTGTTATTGCGAACATCAAGAAATACAAGGTTGTGGTAATTATGTTCCACCTTTCTGTCATTTCTGTAATTTTATTTGGTGGCCACTGCCTCATTGTTGGCTCCTCATGGAAACTGCATCTTGGCATTTTATTGATCTTTTACGCCCATATATCGAACAATAAGCAAATGTTATGCATATGTTGTAGCGGCATTTGATTATCATAGGAAGAAAATAAAAATAAAAAAAATAATGTGCATTTAAATTTTTTAATTATACAAATATGTTTTCTATAAAAATCTTTAATCTTGTTAAGTTCGTTTAAATTATTAAATCTTGTATAAATCTGGTACCTGCTTTTTATCGCAACAAACATAAAAAATAAACTAGAACAAAAACTTAAATGTAATCACAATTTTCTGCGAAGTAATTAATTTTAATCACTAAATAACATTGTAATTAAGACACACCCACACACACACACACACAAACACTTGTTCATACAAGAAAAATAAGAAAATAGTTCATACTTTAACAGATTGTCAAATGTTCCTTCAATACTTTTTTATATACTCGTAGTTAAAAAGTAAATACTCTATAAATATGTACATATGTATTTGTATATGTATTAAAATTTACATTCACGCACTCACATACACACACATACACGCTCACACGCAGAAACCAACAATGCGGCATATGCAAAGTTGCATATGCAAACTTGCATATTCTATTCATTTGTATTAATAAATAACTATCGTTAGAATGAAATAAAAGTAAATTGTAAAGAACTGCATGTGTAGTTGTATGAAAATCCTTTCGTTTCGTTTTTTTTCTGATGAAAAATTGTGTTATATATAAATTTTATTTCATTTACAAAATCATTTATTCATCTTTTTTACATGAATGGATGAATCCTTTTGATGCATGCGTGTGTGTGTGTGTGTCTAATCGTATTATTGTGAAAGTATGATTTTAAGTTTAAGATCTTAAAAGTAAGCAAAAGACGGTTTGTACAGAACACACAATCAGAAAGAAGCATTTGGTTAATGGGAAAGGATTCTGGAAAGTAATTTTAAAACACGAAATACTCATTTATTATTTTAAGAGTTTTTGAATTAAAAATGCTCGTATGGTTTTGTTAACTTTTCTAAAATGTGGTTGAAGGTCTATTGAAAAACTGGCATAAGCAGCACGGAAATGCAGCGAGCATATAGACTAATCCAGCTCGCAACTAAATAATCTTATTTATTTGAATGTGATTGCTGATCCATAGTGATTATTGTTAGGCTAAAGCTCGCTGCAATTTTTTATTCAGAAATAATTGGATATGAGACAATATTCCACAGGAACAATAGAAAAATCAGCATTAATTAATTTCAACCTAAACTAAAATGCTACAAACTTTAGCCCAATAATAATCAGTTTGGATTAATGACTTATCTTATGTTATAAGTTTTTAATTGAAATGATTACAATTTTATCTGACAGCAATTAGAATGAAAATTGTGATTGTTATAATTTACTTATGGATTCAAATAGATAATTATTTAAAAAATACGTATCTTTCGATCTTTTAATTAATGTTATTAAAAATGTAATTGGAAACTTCAAAACATTTATATTGAATTTTTGATTATTACTATCAAAATTTAATCAAAAATAACTTCCATTAACTCAAGTATAAAAATTAAATTACAAAAATATAAATCCAAATTTTTTTCAATTAACTGTTTGTTCATTAAAAATTTTAATTTTTCAATTAATAGATACTTTAAATTCAACGTCTATTTTAATTATCTTTGCTACTCTTTCGAAACAGCAAATTGATGCCAGACTTCAATTCAAAACATGTACTATGAAACAGTTTAAATGATTACATATTAATTGTGTGTAAAGATATAAATCGAAATCACACAGTTTTTTAGAGTACGTCACATTGCCTTAATAAATATATTTTTAAATAAAAATATAAATTTTTTTATTGATTCAATTATTTTCATAATATATTCAATTATTATTTTAATTTATTTTTATATTTTTTATATCTATTAACGTTTTAATTGTTTTTAATATTTTGAATTAGAGCAGATAAAAATTAATTTTTTTAACAATCACAAACTTGCAATAAATTAACCGAGTGCAAATCGAAAAAATCAAACAAAAGTATACTTATAGTTGAAATGTGATCCTCAAAAATTATTATTATATCGCAGTAGATATCGCTCCTGTATTGCAACGTAGTCATATCTCAAAAAACGTGATTTTCGAGTTAAGAATGCAAAGTTATTTATCGTATCGTTCTTCATCTTTTGGGAAAAATTCATACAAATATCTTGTTCACTCCCCTCTTCAAAGGAGAATACTTTTTTATTTTTCCGTTGATGTGTGAGTAAATTAAAAGCTTTGAATTCGTTTTCTGAAGAACAAAATTTTTTGAGATATGACTACGTTGCAATAAAGGAGCGATGTGTTCCCTAACTTATGAGAAGTTTTCACATCGAAAGCAATGGAATAACTATGTCAGTCATTCAGTTTTTCAAATATGATTAATTAATTAATTAATTACGATTAATTAATAATTAAACTGAATACATGAGAAACAAGGAAAAATTTAAGTTTGTTGATACTCAAGTGTGAAGCCTGATGATAAAAATTTTATCGCATCGAAGAGTTCACATATTACTTACAGAACTCGGGTGGGTTCAAGTGCAATCGTAGGCATCATAACATCTTTGACACCAGATACGCTGCGACTTTGCTGCAAAAGTTAACGAATTCACATTTTTCAATTAATTTTTTAATTGCATATTTTTTGCTAATTTTTATATTGAATTTTTAAAAATCTTTTAATTCACTTTTTATTTATTTTTTTATTATTTCAGTTAAATATTAATTAGTAAAATATTTTTACATTTAAAAAATCGTAAACTTTTTTCAATTAAATAAATTGTTGAGTTAATACCACAAATTTCGAGAACGTTTAAAATCTAAATAATTTTTCAATCAAATCAACGTTATTTTTAATTTAATCTTGTTTTTACAGTTTGCTTACGGTTGTTGCAATCTAAACAATACTTTTATTAAATTCACACTGTTTTTAATTGAATTTTTTTTCTGTGAACAATTTAATAACTAGATTTTAAGATTTTATCAAACAAAGTTTCTTTTTCTGAGTGCCCAATTATGAAGTATGCTATATTTTTTGTTACCGTGGTCTAAGCGTTGAATCAGTAGGCTTTAGCCAGATTGTTCCCCAATAGGCTTGTCAACATGACCCAGCTAAGAATACTCGTATATGAGTTTCGCGCCACAACAACGTTTACTCTGGGCTTTAGTAATTTTTTGCCTTTTTACTGCTTCTTTCACCCTTCTTTCTTCTAGTGTTCCTAGCATTTTCAGTAGATTCCCTTCCTGAACAGTTATTTGGTCGTACATTTGTTTGTATATCATCATAATTCAATAGAAAATGTTACATAGCAACACATACAAGCACAAAAAAAAATTAAGGAATTAATAATTTATAAATAAATGTAAGTCCTCGTCATGAATGAGTGAGAGTGAGAGTGTCTGTCAAATACACACATTCAATTATAGTAACGTACAAAATAAGTAAATAGTATAAACAAAACAAACAATTGCATTGAAATATATAAACAGACATATAAAAAATAACTTGTATTATAGTAACACAAACGAATGTAATTATCAATAATTTCTATTTTTTTATTTAAATATTTAAACGATAACAAATCAATTTTTCTCAATTTTGTAATTTTGGTTTTATATATTATTTTATTTGTTTGCTATATGCAGACAAATAAATACAAATTATTCCAAGTCAGTGTATGTATGTATAAATGTAATAACTACAATAAAATAAAAAAATTATAATATAATTAATTAATATTTTAGTAAAATGCTCCGCTGTAAAATTCTTTTACTAATAACAAAAATCATAATTTCATATGAATTTTCCATTAGTTTGCTTAAAGCTTGTAAAAGCTTCAAATAAAACGGAAAATTTTAAACGAAAGCGCTCTTCTAGAGGCTCATTAGAAAATCGCTTTTGTTTGTGTCATTTAAGACTAACTCAAGTGAAAATGGAAAACAAATTTGTAAAAAATAGTTAAAAACATTTGTCTCACATTTTTGCTTGACTTACTCTTGTCAACAAAACTTTTTAATTTTATTTATAAATTAAAGAGAAACACAACTAAATTAGCACTGTTGAAACACCAAAGAATTCTCAACCAAAGTGTAACTTTTAACTTTTAAATTTTGTATGCTTTACATTCTGTCAATAACAAAAATACTAGTCATCTACATTTCCCTGTTTAGAATTTAATTGAAACAAACATTTAAAACCAACTTGTCTGTGTAACAAATTGATTAAGTTTACAAAAATCAATAAATTAAAATGAACTAAAATTTATATTTTTAAAGAAAATAAAAACAATAAAAAAACTGAAAGAAACACATCAATTAAACTATTGATTTTTAATTAAATAAAGAGCACGAAAAAAATAAGAAAAGGTAAGCTACATATAAATCATAATAAATAGAGAAACTCCACAAAATGCATTTATTTAGAAACTTAAATTTTAAACATTTCACACTCAAATCCACTGCAAATAATAATAAAAAAATAATAATACTTGCCCGATTCCATTTTTTGTTGTTAAAACACAAAAAAAATCACTTCAACTAAATTCCTTTAAATGCTCCTGCAGAGCAGTTCATTCTCTGATTTAATGGTTTTTGTCTGTGACTTCCGCCACACACATTTTTATTACATTCATTAATGAATTTTCCTTCTTCTTTAATAAAATTAATTTTTCATAGTCAGTGTGAGCAGTGAGCGAGTAACAACTTTAACTTCAGGTTTTATATCAGGCGCTCAGAATATTCAGAAAGCAGCTGCTTTTTAATTATTTTTTTTCTTTGTAAAACATTATCACATACTTTCAGGCTGTTTGTTTTATTAGAGTCATTTAACATTTGTTATATGCTTAAGCCTCCCTCCCTCAAAGTATGTAATGAATATTTAAACAAAAAGCAATCAACTTTAAAATGCACTTTCTAGATTTTTTGTGCGCCTGGTATTAAACAAGAAATTTAAATAAAGTTGTCTCAAAATGTTCGAATACAAAAAGTGTGTGGCGTCGCAGGACACTCGCAAATAAAAGAATTTTATTTCAATGAATGTTTTGAAAAGAAAGAAAGAATGAATGTGTTTGTTTGTATATTTATTTGTTTTAGCAAATAAAGAATGTTTTATATAATTCTCCATACTTGTGTGTCAAAAAACTACTGTTAAATATTTATGAGAAATCTGCTCGAATGAGTGTGAGAACACATTCCTTTAGTTTTATGTTTTTGAAACGTGATTAAGACATTTCTGCTGTTTCAAATGCTTTTGCAACACTAACATGTCATTAGCTAAAATCCAAAACCACGTAACTAACAAAAAATGAGAAATCGGTTTTTGATTGATTATAATTGCACATCATCAACATCCATGGCCCCACCAATTTTTAATCTCACATAATAAAAATTGGACATTTCAAAACCGAAAGTACGTAACTACAAGTGCAATCATTATATAAACCAAAAGCACGTAACTACATACTTGTTTCTTGGAAATAGTCACTAACTCATACTTATTTCAATTGAATTTTAAGAATTCAGTGTAAGTATTGAATTTTTTCATTATACTAAATCTTATCATAGTTAATTATCACAATTCCAAAGCTTTCTTTTGATTTGCTTACCAAAATTGTATTTATTTTTCAACATATAACATATTTTGTTTCTACTGAAAAATAATGTTAGTTACGTGGTTTTGGATTTCAGCTGACGATATGTTTATACAAAACACAATTGAAAAGACATTAAAATCGGGAAAGTGGTGTAAAAGTTGTATTTCAAAAGCATGTATCCCACTTTGTGACGGTCTTGTCGATGTGTATGTTGTTTAACCGACTTCAAAAAAAAAAAAAAGAAATGTGATCCCTCAGAACTCTGCCATTTAAAACCCGATTTAGGTTTTCGATATTTATTTACAAGGATGTATTTCCCGATTGGTCACGTTGTAATATGAGAAGCGTCACGTCCATAAAAAGTATGTATTCTTGTTTAACCTAATTCTACTCAATCGATTCTTATGAAACTTTACATACAAACACATTAAGTTCCAGTTGCAGTGCTACATTATAATTTAAAAAAAGCGGGCAGTTCCAAGTCCCTGCAAAATGTTGTAGCCGCTTTTTTGCAAGAATTATTTTACTAAAAAAAGATTTGCTTTAGTAAATGAGAACTTGGGTTATGTTTTTTATATAAAAAAAAATATTAAAAGTATACAAGGGGTCTCAAATAAGTTTATAATTGCTTAGCTTACTGCGACATATCCAAGTTAAGTCAATTGGAAGCGTGGCTCTAGGGGAACTTAGTCGCTATGGTGCGCTTTTAGAAGCTGGTGAGTAACTCGGCGACTGCATCGATTCTGCAATATTGGAGGGTTACATCACTCGAAAATGGATCAAAAAGATTGAAGAGACCGGCACAACATTTTAAAAATCGGGGCGATCGTGCTGATCAAGAACTGCACAAAGCGTGGAAAGTGTTTTAATCAGTCTGTTCGTGGCAGTCCTGGCCTTTCAATCGCGAAGCTGCATCGCTACGAAACTCACATTTGCATAAATAATAAATATTGTTTCGATAAAGGGCCCACCTGATTTTTTAATCGATTCACTAAATATAAACTTTCTTTTGAAACACCTTGTATTTATAAGAGTAAAAATGAAATAATTCTTCTATTTTCATAAAAACATATTCTTAAAACATCTCGCATATTTTTAATTGCCCTTGAGATAAAGAAGAGAATACATTCATCGCAACTACTTGACAGTTAATGAACTTAAACATACATACGTGCTTAGTTATGAAAAGGGTGGGTGATTTACTTGAAGGTCTTGTGTTTAAAGAAAATATAAAACAACATTTTCCTTTTATTTTTGGTTCTTTATTATAATCATACAAAAAAATAATTTGTATAGTTTTAAAGATTATGAATTTCCTAGCAACTCAATAACATTACTTTTCAATCTAAAGTAAAAAGTATTAAGGTACGATCTCATGTGGCCTGGGAGGCCAATACACAAGTCTATTATGTGAAATTAACTGGCCACCAAAATGTTCTCGCAACAAAGTCATGACCCGACGAGCTGAGTGGCTGAAAAAAGTACGTTATAAAAAAATGCGCTTAAATAAATAATTTATTCTAAAAACAAGCGAAAAATTAATTTTTTGATTTTTCAAGACCTGCAAGTAAAGTGATTTTGATCCGATCAAAGCAATGAATACATCACCAGAAAGAACAGCAAAATATCTTTGAAATAAAGAATATTTTATTTATATTAAGTTTCTAGAGTTAACGACAAACTTTAATTCACGTTTTTCTCGGATACATCGAGATATTATCTCGAAACCTTCGTTTCCAAATAACTCCCTCGTATTGGTTTTCATAGTTTAATTTAAAAAAAGTAAATAAATAAGTAAAAGCACTAACTAAAAAATTTTAACAAGCGCGGTACACCCCAACCAACTTAAATGTTTAATATTCATATTATCTTCAGTGTATTTATTTTAAATGCAAATTGTTTACAAAATGAATACTGGCCACCAGTTGGCATTTTCCATCAACTGCTGCACTAGAAAATGGCGCCACAAGCTTTTAAATGAAACAATTCAATATTAAAAAAATAAAAATATGATAAAAAGTAAAACTAAACGAAAAGGAGAACAAATTAATAGAATTGTATAAAAAAAACTTTACTAATACCAGAAAAATTAAACTTTGTTCTCTCGCTGCTGTCACAAGTGTCGTTGATACATTTTCTTTAAGGGGGAGTCAGTTATCAGTGAAAATGCATCCAAAAATTATTTCGTAATAAATATAAATTTACTCAAGATAAATTTGAAACACGCAACAACAAAAATCACTACGTTTGCCAAAAATTCATCAGAAAATTATAAAAGAAAAACACAAAAACTAATTGGAAGTAAATAGTTTCCATGAAATAAAAAATTTCACAAAAAACGTTTTGTCTTCAGTACAGAACATCAAAACAGAAAAGTCAAAATCGAAATATGACAACACTGGTAATAAGGAAAAATAAAATTTATACATATTAAACTGCCACTACCTACGTCACTGGTCGGCTGTTGGGTGGATAGAATCTGCGTGGCGCACTTTTGTTTGAAATTGCATTTTAGTTCTTTTTTTGCTTTTTAAATAGTTTCTAAAAATAAATAAGCATGTGTGTATATGATTCGTATGCAACAATCTACTAATATTGAAACAATTTGAATAAAGGATTTTTTTGTTAGTCCTTCCCAGGCATACACAAACAACCACCTACAAACTTTATTAAAAAAAAAATAACCCAAAAGCGATGAATGATATAAAGAGCAAGATTGTAAACCATTTTGGTTCCATTAGAATTCGGTCATGATGCAAGTCATGGATTCCAATAAAACTTTAAAAAACAGCAATTTAATAATGGATTGCTTGAAGCTTTCAACTTTTAAGCGTAAAGTAATTAAAAATAGTTGAGAGTCATTTTTGCAGTTGCTGATTTAGTTTCCCCAGTATTGAATGCAATAAAAGCAAAAACAACACAAATATTGTTGAACAAATAAAATATGGCAAAATATAATTAAAAGTATTCATTGAAACGATTAGAAACCATTTACGAAAGAGAAAGAAACAAAACTAAGTTGACAAAAAATAAAATTATTTCTTTTTAGAATACAAAATCATTTGTGTGCACATAATTCTTCAGTGCATAAATATTTGCAAAATTTATTGCAAAGGACATAAGATAGAAAATAGTTAAATGGATAAGAACTTGCAAGAGCAAATTGTTGATGATGATTGTAGATGGTGGTTTTATTAAAGTTGGCCAAGAAAGTTCTGCGTTAGCATGCCTTGATGCATGCGGCTAAACGTATATTTAATATTTAATATAAAATATTAATTTGGGTTTAAAAACAAGATGTCCATTTAACCTTGACATCTATTTATTTCTTACAAATAATAATCATACTTAAAGCTAAATACAATTTATATGAATTTGTATAAACGTTTGGGTGTGTGTGTTTTTGAGTCTCTTGCAAACACGACCACTGTGGTCAATTTCAGTTAGCCAGACCTTAATCGTCTGACCAAATGTCTGCTGACCTTACAAAAAAAAGCAAAAAATGGCAAAAGAATAGCAGATAGAATACCAGGAACTTGAGATAATTTAACTACAAAAACATTTTGTTCTTATAAATAATTCATGGCAAAATGAAGACAATTTGTAGAATGAATGTGTAGTCCAAGAAGGTATAAAATAAAGCACTTGTGGAAAAACTTTTAAGTCCTCAAGTATATTTGTGAAAGTAGCGTTTTAATCATACAGTATCATAATTCACTGCTAGTTGGATGTAATTGGAAGTGGAAGCCATCAGGTGGTGCTCGACGGGGCCTCAACAATAACCAGCTCAGCATAAATTCCAGTAGGCTGAAGGAATGGCTTGTGTGGTATAATTCTGCTCAGCCGCGGTTAAATACTTCTTAAATTTTAGGGCACTACTTGAGGTATTGGTAGCATCCAGGTGTCGGGAACCACTAAGATATCACGCCGCCGCACAGTATTTCGCTGTTCTGCAGTAAAAAAAAAATAAAATGAAATTTATTGAAATTTCCATCATTTAAAATCAATTTATTTAAAGAAAAAAAATTTATAAATTTTAAAGTTTGTCCATAAAATTCAGATAAAGTTTTAAAATTTTGTTAAACAATTCGACAAAAATATTGGACCTTTCAATTTCAGGATATTTTTAAAAATTTTAGGATTTTCTTGAGTAAAACAGTTTAAATCTGTTGGCTGAGTTTTATAACTCTAGGACTAGGACTTCTCAAATTATTCCTAGTTGTTATAAGCAATAGAATCATTGTAGTCTGGGGAGACCGCAACTAGGTGCAGTTAGTCCAAGTCCAAGCATTCAAACAAAGTGAATGACACACAAGTAGAGGCTTCCTGACGGTAACGTATGATCTGCTAATCAACACAGAGTCAGAGCTAATTTGCGATTCACTTGCAAAAATTTAAAAGCAAAATTTTTTTTCTTTGTAACTAATCTTTACTCGCACTCGGCCTGAATCAACTTTTATTTCTCATGATGCTTTTGAAATTTCAGCAACATTATTGTAATTGTTAAAAAAAATATTTCACAGTTTATACACTTGGCTTTCAAACTTTTCTAAAAACGACATGCAATTTCAGTTTCATACACTTAACTCACAAAATATTCACATAAGGACTTACAATTTCATTTCTAAACTTCTATAACAAACTTGTGCACAAAAAGTTTCCAATTTAAATCTTCACTCTTAAGCAAATGCTCATGAAAAGAGTTCCTGCAATTGCAAAGTTGTTATAAAAATCAATGAAGTTTTTACAATACAAAAAAGGAGAAGAAAAAAACCTTTTCAAATTTACATAAAAGTTAAAAGTTTTTACAGTATTCTCGCCCCTTAAAGAAGAACTATTGTGCGGGAATTTAGTTTTACAAATTTATAATACAAAAAAGATCTAATCAAATATTGTATAAATGCGCGAAGGAAAAGTTTTTCCTCACATGTCTTAATAAGTGCGTATCAGGGTGGCTGGGGTAGCGAATTATTGGTTGGCTGGTTATTAAATGTTACGTTGCTATTTTATGTTTTCTAATGATGGCGACAATAGTGACGATGACGCTGACGGTGGTGATGGTGGTGATAATGTGTTGTACTTTGGTTTTGTTTTATATTTTGTGGTTCCCTTCAAATGCCAAACTTATTACAAACGATTACAAACGAAGGAGTGTAAAATACAAATATCTTTTTTTGAAAACGAAAATGCGTTTGGGTACAAGCAACAATGTTAACGCCAAGGCCATTTCAAGGATAACACATAATCTACATTTTATGTATGAACGCTACAATAATTTAAAAGTAATTGAATTGAAAATAATTAAATAAATACATTATTAAAACAAATAGACGATTTGTTAACCTTAATTTTAGCGACATACTCTAAGACGTGGTTGTAGTTTTTACCCCTTTTAATTTAACCGAAATATTTCACTAAAAGAATTTTTTTTAAGTTACTACTTAAAAAAAAATTAGTGGCTGGCTGATGATGAACAAATTCTTCCTTTCCTGAAATTGCAATTATCTTTATAACTAACAAGCAAAAAGATTTTTTTTAGATCCGGTTTACACTCATATTAGATATAAAGCCGATTTCGAAGATATTCATTCACTAATGTGCACAATCTATATTTTGTTAAAATCGGTTCAGTATTTTAGGAGCTATAAGTGTTTAAAGATGCTATTAAGCCTGCACACTTACTGCACTCGCATACATCAGCTTCAAGTTAACAAATAAACAAAGTATACATGTGTGCGTTTGTTCAATTTGCTTTTGCAAAGAAATAAGACACATCGTTTTCTACACAAATACAAAAAAGAAGATAACAAGTTTTAAGTTTTTTTCGTTTATGTTTATCGTATATATTTATGGGAATGCTGAATATTTCATTACTATAATAAGGCCGATTGCGTTGGTCATAGGAAATACTAGTAATTTTTTGTTTTAAATGCCATTGTATGAAAGAAATAATACGTCCGAGATCGTGGGCCTGACAGTTAATTTCAAATTTAAATAATTGAAAAATTCATAGAAAGCTATTAGAATGGGAAAATAAAATTTGCTATAGCACAATCAAAGGGTAAAGCTTACCATCACCATCAGTTAAAGTTTAAAGGAATTCCCAGAGTTTCCAAATTCAAAATTATATTTTATAACCCCAACTTTAAAGCTCATAATATGTGGCACCAAAATAGAAATAAAATCAATGAATTAATATGTAGAGTGAGTTTATGTATGTGTTGCTATTGTCATTGAAGATTTCGTTCAAGTGTATTAAAACATAAATTAGATCCAATGGCAGCAAAAGTAAAAGTTTTTTATGTTATTTTTATAAGGATTTGTAACATTACAGCCAGCAATCATTCACCTCGTAGTCGTTGACGACATCTGTTAAAACAATTTAAACAGTTTTTACTTCAGCAATTCACTCACTGCTAGTCGTACGTATGTACATACGTAAGTTTAAATTGACACAATTGCGTCTTCAGTGAAGCTAAACTAATCGGAATACGCAGGCAGTGAATTGAAAACAAACAAAATAAAATATAAAAAAAGGACCAAAGATATAAAAGAAGAGCTGTTATAAAAATACATGATATTTTTAGCACATCCTTTGTCCCACTCACTATCACGCACATAATTGTTCGTTATCCTGCGAGAATAGCAATGTTCTGTAACCTTTTTTTAAATACACGTACGCATCGAGATCACATAAAAACAGTCAATAAAAAGACCGAGATGAAAACGAATAAAATAGATTGTAAAATTTAGCATGAAGGTCTCTGTCGTTCAGGGACAGCACAACCCACATGTGTTAGCAAAAAAAAAAATATTTTACAACTTAAAAAAAACGCATGCACAAACTTTTTGACACATCAACCAACCATACATAAGTAATTTAACCTATTTTTGTTTTTTTTGAATCTACAAGTATTTTTCAAAAGTTTAGAACTTTTTGTTGTAACAGAAGGAAGCGATATCATGCATGATATCATGATTTCTATAAAATATTTTTGAGAGATACAGAAACAGAACACAACTGATCTGTGACCTTGTACGGCTTCCTTTATTTCTTAATAATTGCTGTTTTTGGCGGCCTCCGTATGTATGTATGTACGTGCGCTGCTGTCTCAGCCACCGCTGAGCACATTCTGCAAACATCAACTTGTTCGATTTTCGTTAAGTTCAGATGATACTTGAAGGAGCAATTTGCGGTATTCCGTAAATGTATCTGGATCAGTATTCGAGCTGGTATACAAGCAGTCATCTTCCTCGCAGCTTAGTGTCTTACGGTACTTGCACCCCATCGTGTCCCACATATTTGGATTTGAACATGGCGCACTTCCACAACAGCTAGAAAGATGAGATTTGGTATACAAATAGGTCTTGGTGATCAACTGATGGTTTATATCTAAAAGTGGAACATTTTCATGAGCTTACACTTACACTAAAGCAAGAGAGCTGAAATTCAGTATACAGATAGGTCTTGGTGAACGAATAACGGAATTTGCTCCTGATAAAGCCGTCATCATATTATGTAATGGCAAATGGTTGGGATCTATAAATTTAGAGTCAACAAAACTTTTATAAAGAAAACTTAGCAAGCAGGCGTCAGATCAACACGAAAACATAAATATGAAAAATAAGGCCAAGTTTCTATCCAAAAACTTCGGTAATTAAAAGTATTGAGATCAAAAAGAGAATCAAGTTCTAGGCAAACTTCTAACTTGGCAATATTTTTAATAAAACGGTGATGTAAAATTCAATTTTTCTAAATAATAAAATATTTTTTTTAATTTATTAATCGAGATTGCCTCGATATCTTCTTTCAAAGATTTTCAAAAACTTTTGCTTGTTAAGGGTTTTTACCTAGTCTATATACATGCATTTCATTGGTGCTTAAGCCAAATCATCAGTAGACCTTCAACCATATTTTTGAAATGTTTCAAACCTCTTATCTTATACAATTTTTGAAATTCTCATTGGTTTTCTAAAAGTTTTTGTATGAAATAAGAGGTTTGAAACATTTCAGCTTCAACTTGAAAAATAAACAAAGTGTGCATGGGTGTTTGTCTAATTTACTGTTGCATAGAAATGAAACAGAGTTCTAAGTTGTTTATTTATTAAATTTGTTGTTTTTGTATTTTATCGTATGTAAATGTCTAATATTCATCTCTAGAATGCGGTCGATTGAGTAGACCGCTGAATATACTAGTTTCTATAATTATTTGATACGTTTTTTACTACTCAATATAAGTTTAAATCGAAGTGACAGTAAACACGAAAAACTGTACAAAATTCAAAATGTATTAATCCACAAAAAGAAAAGAAAATCAGATTCATCAATAAATTTGTCATGCATCCAAATATTTAAGCAATTGCTATGCAAACTATTAATTTAAAAAAGAATAATTAGAAGAGTGTAAATTTCTTTAATGTTGTTTTTTTTGTATTTTTAAGCCATTGCCATGAAAAATATTAATAAAAGAAAATCGACTTAGTAACAAGTAACAAATTGAATCAAAATTCCATACACTTAGTAAAAAAATTATTCAAGAAGTCTGTTTCGTTAACTTGTATACGTGAGTCAATAATACTTAAGTAAATTTTTGTTTTTGAGTTAAATGAATTATTTGTGTTTCATTATATGTTTACTATATAAACGACAAACTTTGTCAGGAATCTGCAGCATTCAAGTTAAAATATTTGAAAGTAGAAGTTGTCTAAAGTTGTGTTAAAAATCAAAAGAAAATTAATTATCAAAAATGAAAGTGATTATTGCAATTTTAGCACTCGTGTCCTGTGTAAGTAAAAGCTTCGAAATAAAAAAGTCCTGACACAAGAAATTATAACAATTTGAATTTTTACCGGCAGGTTTCGACCAAAGAATTGATACCTAATAGTGATCAAGTGAAAAATCTTATCAATGAATGTTCAGAACAACATCCTCTTAATTCTGATCAAATTTTTGCATTGTGGGGCTATGATTTCCCCACTGAGGAGCCAGTTCGCCAATATATGCTCTGCTTTGCGAAGGGAGTAGCGTTTTATATTTCTAAATATGAACAGATTAATCCAGTTAAGGAGGACGAGGAAATAGAAGCTAAAAAGTTGGCTGAAAACTGTATGACAACACATTTCAGGGACGATAAAGATGCTGCAGTGATCATGAAAAATGTTGATGACTGTGTGAAGAAAGTCCTTATTGGCGAGAACTACTCTGAAATACTGTCCGACCATGATACGTTTTATTTTGTACCGCCTCTATGGTAAAATTGTAGTATTGTAACTACCATCAACTTTACCAAAATTTTGCAAAAAGAAAACTAAATAAATTCAATCAATCATTTTCTAAAATCTTTAAACATTTTTGTATTTTTTAATTCCACTTTCGATATCTCTAAACTTTTTCTTTAACGGAATTACAGCTTGGAATGGGCATAGGATGCCTCGCTCCATGGCCCACTAGTGCAACGCTCTATTAAGGTCAAGTGACTCAAGAAGTACTAGATAGTGATTTGTATTTAGCACCAAGCATCGTGAATAAATTATATGTTTCATTATTTTTCACTGTTGACATTTATTCATAAATAAAAGTTACAATATACAGTGCCGGTAAAAATATTAGAACTATGGTCAATATGTATGATTTCTTTTATATACAGTTTTTAATATCCTCCTTTTATTCCTTTTTGTCACATTATGTCCGAAAAAGTTATATTCACTTTAATAGCATCAAGTGATGCCTTCATGTGAAGCAGTTTTTGAATGAAACGTAAAATCTACCGGTAAAAAATTAGCACTGATCATAATTATCTTCAGAAGTTTTTATTTTAGTAACACATAAAGTAATTGTATCGAATAGCAGTAATAAAATAAGTTCTTTTTGGTAAAATATCATTTTTCGTTGGTAAAAATATTGAAAGAAATCTCCGCTGTACCCCTTGTAGATTACAATAACGAACGGAGAGGCAACTTATGAAAAGAACTTATTTCGGAAGGCTAAGCCGGTGACAAAATAGACCAAATGTTCAACTATTAAAAAAAATGATACTCTAACTGGATAATGAATGACCCCATAAGCAGACGGGCTTTGGAATGATTTGAAGATTTGTTAAGCTCAGATCCAAGGCGATGAGCTGCCGTTATTGACAAAATGTTTATATTAATCGTTCTATGTTAAATTTAATTAAGTTTGTGTTATCTAAGAATGGAAATGCAATTTTCTACCGATAAATTTTGAAGATAAGACAGTAGTTTGCTAATCATTTCATTGAAAGTCAGTATTTGTATCAACTGTTTTCTTAAATAGAATGGTTGTTCCCAAATAGAACTACAATAATGTTATGAAGGCGAAGTTTCTTTATAGTGCTATTTTTACCGCACCAGTATGGATTTCTATAAACAGTAAACATTCCCAAAAGACAGCGCCTTGCACTGAATATAGCGGCGATGTAAACTTATCGCAAAACGTCAAAGCCGCTAATAATAATATCTTAATTAGCCAAAAAGATATAACACGAGCAGAAGAGTGACATCAATCTTTAAAACAGATCAAATATTGGCATTGACTTTTTTTTAAAAATGTACTTCTGCTAAAATAAACACATGAATAAATATTAAATAAATTATTAACTGTCTTTGTTCGAATTCTAAACGAAAAGTTATTTGTGCCATACAAACAACTTATTTATTATTATCATCAGTGGAAGTGCTAATATTCTATTGCAGTCAGTGTTGTCATATTTAATTTTTTATTTTTATTTATTTCTGAGAAAACACCTTTTTTTCCTCCAAAAAATCGCTATTCTTACAAATCATTAAAAAGCATGTGTGTTTTTAGTTTTATTTTATAAAAAAAACTTTAAATAAATAACAAACATTCGAATTTGTTTTAATAAAAATTAAATAAATTAAACATTCAGTTTTTTTCATATTTAATTATGATTTTATGTCTTTACAACAAATATAAAAATAAAAAATTTTATAAATAAATACATATGTATGTATGCGTGTGTATATACATAAATATCGCTCCTTTATTGCAACGTAGTCATATCTCAAAAAACGTGATTTTTGAGTTAAGAATGCAGACTAGTTCGTCATATCGTTCTTCATCTTGTGGGAAAAATTCATTCAAATATCTTGTTTACTCCCCTTTTGAGAGGAGAATACTTCATTAGTTTTCGATTGATGTGTGTGTAAATTAAAAACTTTAAACTCGTTTTCTGACGAACGAGTTTATTGAGATATTACTATGTTGCAATAAAGTAGCGATATGTATGTGTATTATATTCTTTCACTTCTCTTTTCAGGTCGTTTATAATATCATCTTTAAGATAATAACTTCTCTTACTCTCCGCGATCATATTTTTTTTATCAGTTGAGAATACTCTTTTGTATAATCCAGTGTTGCCACCAACGAAATGTTAAATTACACATGCATCATGCCAAAATTACACATGAAAGTAGGAATTACACATGATTTCTTTTTTTTTGTAATATAACGTGCTTTGATTTGTTTAGATTAAATATTTGACCTTTTTGATGTAATTCCAACATTATTTTATGATGAATATATTTTCAATATTTGGGCTTTCAAGGTCATTTAATAAAACATTATTTTTATATATTATTCCGATTTATTTATTATTATTGGTACTTTCCAAGTTCTTCAGGAAATTTTTTTGTTTTTGTAGATATATAATCTTCTTTAGACCGATTCTACATCATTCTCTTTAAAAATAGCACAGTTTTGTTTTGTGTAAAAAGGACAATCACAAACAAAAACTTATAGCCTATTTCTATTTTAAGAAAGTAAACTTAAGCGAATGAAAGCCACTCGGTCGAATTCGGACCAATTTGGAGTTCTAATTGGCACTCACTTTCATTCGCATTAGCTTACGTACATACGTATGCCAATAAAATAATAAAAAAATATTTATAAAATTTTCTCAAATATTTTCTTCCTTATTGTGGATTTAACTAATTCATTAAACCTGCTGCTGTTGTTTCAGCGGCGTTAGCCATCCTCTTTGCTGATTCAGTTTGCACCTCACCAGCATCAGCCATTATTTTTAAAGAATTAGCTTTTTCTGTCTCCGCAAGTTTATTTGCTACTCTTAGCTGTCGGCGGATTTCGCCTTTTGCTCATTATCACTCAAAAAATTTTGGTTATGTTTTGTCGCAGTAACATTTTTTGATAATTTTTATATATTTGCTGGCCATTTTGTGGCCACAAGTATTCATTGTTACATAGTTTTTTTGTGCTGGGAAGTTTCCGGGTTACTATTTTCTGTAAGCACTGCAACAGCTTTAATGCACCTAGTTGGTGACTCCACCATTGCAACAAAATAATCATCAATTGATTAGTGGATTTACACCAAACACTTTACCCACGGGTGCTTCAGTTGGCGATAGAAACAGCGTCTTGTATAAGCCCGTCTCTCTAAGACTCTTTTGGTTTTCCCTATTTTTTTAGTCTGTGACTTTAAATCTGCCCACGTCTAGAGTAAGTTCGAATAATGTGGAATACCTATTTTTATTTGGTTTAAAGCTTAATTCGATTACGTTCAGGAAAGTGAAAGAGTCTTTGGAGCCCATGTTTTATAAATATTTGAGTGAAAGGGCAAAAACCCATAAACCAGCAATTGAAAAAATTGGTGGGTTATACATTTTTCTGTTAATGTTGTACATTAGCGTGAGTGGCCGATGGTGATTTTGAATGGATATATGACCGTAACAAGTGATGTTCGGGTAGTTAAAAAAATGTCTCAAATTTGTTTATGTAACTGGGAATACAATTAAGCTTAACAGTTTAGAGTACTTCATAAGAATTTTTAATGCTGTTCAGGCCAATGAAATACCTGTTTTATCTAAACATATCGTTTTTTTCCTTTTTTCTGTTTCTCATTACCTTATTTCACTTTTCTTTGGCATGTCTGACATTTTTCAGTGAACCCAAAAAAAGTAAATCACACGACTATTAAATTTTTTTATTACCACCTCTTTGCATAGCTTCCAAAAAGCAAATCAAATTATTTATTGAATTCTGAGATCTTGAATTCATCAATCCTGGTTTTGTCAGCTTCTAGTTCTATACCACAATACTCAAACTTACTTTACAGATAGTGTCAATATGTTTCTTCTATAGCATACAAACAAAAGTACTAATCTTTTTTTTCATTAACAAATAGTACCAGTGGGAGGCCCAATCGAATTTAAATTGTTGGACAGCTATTTCCAGATAATTTTTAAATTATCTTTATTTATATTAAATATAAAAATTTTGTTGCGAAAGCACAACCACATCGGATTTTATATGAAAACATTTACGTTTTCATTCGAGTTGTCTATCGAGTCACTGTTCGATGAGAAATAAAGTAAAGAAATCGAAATCAATGATGGCGTTCTTTCTTAAATCAGAAATAGGCTATTAATATATGTAAAGCAAAAAAATACAAAACATGTTCATAAATAAATTTAAATATCACAGCCAATCCTTGTTTTTCGTCATCACAGTTGTCATCACAATACAAATTTTAAATTACACATGAGTTACACATGCAGCCAATTACACATGGGCTACACATGAAACTAAAAATTACACATGATATGTGTAATTACACCTGAGGTGGCAACACTGGTATAATCATCTTGTTTTGTAAATTTCAGCATCTCATTAATTCCACAAACGATTTGGATTTGAATATTTGAGAATTTTTACGGGAGTAGGAACATGTGCTCTTCTCTTAACTTTGCGCCCCGACACACACATTGTTCTTGTTATTGTTTGATTTTTAAAATATGTAATATTTCCACGACAAATTGATATATTCAAAATCGTTTGTATATGTATATGTATATATGTATGTATGTATATAACGCGTTTAAAATGTATAAATCGGTGGGATCTAAATAATCAAACCTTTAACCCCAACAATCAATTCACGGACCAACTTTGACCATTCATATTCATTTATTGATTGGGCATGCCAATCAGAGATTGGGGCCATGCAACAAATTATGAATGGGTCCATGTTAATAGAGTCGATTTTAATCGTAAGACTCAGTCACCGTACATTTTGCTTCATCAGTGTGTTATGAATATGTAGAAATTAGAAGCTCTTGATATTCTTGACATGAAAATTTTGTGTGAAGTTTGATGAACTTATCACATTTTTTAAGTCTCAAAAGCAGCTTTCCAGCTTGTAATAAATGTTTCAGTACTATTTATATCAACTGCATCCGACCAAAAATGGAACACACAAAAAAATTTAATTTAATTTTCAATAAAGAAATTCAGTGAATACAGAAACAATTCATTGAAAAAAAATTCATTTTTTTATAAATATTTTTGCCAAAACAAATAATCAGCCCAATTATGAATAAAAAATTCCTCGGAAGATTTCTATCTTTTCCCAAAATGGGGCTGTTTCCTTTATAATATGCGACCAATTAACATGTGAACAAATATGTGAACAGCCACTTTTTGGGAAAAGGGAGAAATCTCCCGGGGAAATTTTATTCATAATTGCGCTGAATATCTTTACAGATTTCTTTGTGATTTATTAAGCAAACTTTTTTGTCTTTATCTGTAAAACAACTTGTTGAAGAACGTGTTTGCTAATTTTACCCTAATACACCAAACAAATTTTTGTCGCGTTCTGTTAAACTGTTTTTTAAATACTTTTATAGCATTTATTAAAAAGCCAATCATCAAAAGTTTGCACAATTGTATGTTTATAAAGGTTGGATTTTTAATACCGATAGAACTTTGAACTGGCAAAACTGCTTTGTTTGAAAATAGAATTGTTAGCTGACAGTTCCTTTATATGTAGTTAGTTTAGATTGCCATTTGATAATCAATAGAGTTACGTTAGACTAACGCTTACTAGTTGTTGTAATCTCAAAAATATTTAAAAAAAATACTGAACAAAATTTTCAAAAAATATTTAAAGTAATTTTTTCAAGTTGACAAACAAGATCAGGCGATTTGATCCGACTCGACTATTTTTTGTGGGGAAACGTGGAATCTCTCGTATATTCCAGTTGTGAAAGACAAATTACAGCTGCCATTTATGAGATACCGGCTGACATGCTGTAAAAAGTTTGGAAATTTTAAACTCACGGATGGAGCACTTACCACGTAGACGCAGGCTACATTTACATGAAATAATGTTTAAAACATAAATGACAGACATTCATTTATCGCCCCAAATAAATATTTCATTCTTTTATGCATATTTTCTGTGTTTTTTTTTAATTTTCCAAGCCCACACGGTTAAAAAATCACCCTATACAAAAACTTATGCCGTTTTCTTTTCTAAAACAAGTTAACATTTCTTGTTTAAACATTTCGTAAGTATGATACGAATACACTAATTTTTAATAAACTCACTATTTCAAAAAATCATTATATTGAAAATTTTCAATAAAAAGGGCAAAAAATTTTGCATATCTTTCGTGTATATTGAGTAACATTTACATTCGTTCAGAAGCAACCATTAAGCAAATTTGTCGCCATTTTAAATTTTATAGTAACGATGCGAATACGAATTTCGTTTCTTTTCTTGTTGTTGTTCCTGTTAATTTGAATATATCGCTCTTAAATTGCGCTTTGTACAAAAATTTATGATCATGGAAAACCAAATATAAAGTTTTAAATTTTGAGGCAGTTGTCAACAGCACGATGGGTTTTTAAATAAAAATCAAACAGAAAAAAATATCTTAGACAGACAGTGAAAACATTTACTTAAAATATATTTTTATTTCTGACAAGCGTTTGTTTGATAATTTTTTTATAATAATTTTTTCTGTGCAGCTCTCATGTGTGTATGTTGCCCTGCTGCAAACTCTGCTTGGAAATTACTCAACCATGTACAGGAGAAGCCGAAGAAGCTTATTGACGGGACCACAGGGTAGACCAGAGATGAAACAATGAGTTTAGATTGCCAGAATACTTAAGCAAAGTGTTTGTGCATGGAATAGATTTATACAACAAATTGCAACCTGTGTGGACCTTGCAAGTCACGTAGGTGTCTTTCTTGGTTCACATGGCGGTGGTTGTACATGCAAAACCTCCTAAAATGTTAAAAGTACATGGGATTTAGAGCGTAAAGCACCTTAAATCTAAGACAGCGAGGGAAAGTTGAAGTTGAATGTACGCAAACACTCCATATATCCTCCTTTTCGCGACCAACACCAGCCACCACACAAGGCCATCTTACAAGTGCTTTGTCACTGTAACACTGTAACCGCTTAACATTGAAACTAGTTCAAAATAATTTACTTTATCATAAAGCTTCATTAAAAAGGCATTCACATATGAATTTTTGTATAAAGTGTCTTAATGGGCATAATATTTCTAAAGACATCGAAAGTGAACGCGTAGTCTTAAAAATTTTATTTGTCACTTTACTCGCACAACGGCCATGCCCTCTGCTTAATTAATTTTAGAATCATATAGTTGCTAACCCATTATAATCTTTCATATAAGAACATTTTTATTTATTTTTATGATGCATAAATACTGACGTAGACTCAACTTATCTAAAAAAAAGCGAATTTAATAAAGACGCTTGTAGATTCTGATAAAAATGTGATGATCATAATTATTATAATAAGGAAGAACATTGATTTTTCGTCTCGTTTAATATTACATTAATTTCCAAATAAGTTTGTAATACGAGTATATGAATCTCTGCCGCACGGTAATCTGATATCACATGATACATGATAGTGCAATCTATTTTCATTTATAATCTGTTGGTGGAAGAAGATGATTTAAGCTAAAACTGAACCTCATTGTTTCATCTGTGGTCTTTCCTGTGGATATGATTGAGGAATTTTTGAAACACTTTTGCACATGAATTGAAAAACTTTAAAATATTTAATAATAACAATTTCATATTTTTCGAAGTACTAAAGTTAAATTTGAAGAAGTACGCGTGTGTTCATGCGCATCAGAATAAGTGCTCCTTATTCCACTAACGAGACAGCTGATTTGTATGGGATAATATTACAAAATGTGTATGACAAAGAATGACTTAAATTTTAAAAAAATAAATAAATTTTTTTGTCACGTTTTTGCAAGTCTCTGCAATAAAAAATGATTCCTGGAGGCGTATCTGCTGCGAGAAAGATACAAATTTTTACTGTGAACACGTCTACATAATTTTCATAGAATGGAACGACATTAATAAATTTTAAGATTATCAAAAATTATCAGTATCATAATCTACACACTTTTAAAATGCCACCAGTATAGTTTTAGTTTTAACAAAAAGCCATAAAAATAATTTTCATAAAAAACAATTTGTTTTTAAAAAAAGTATTTTAAGACGAATTTTTCATACAAATCTGTTTGGAATACATTTTCTAAACGACCGCAAAATATTAAATAATTTAATTTAAGTACAAATACATAAATGTATGTATGTGAATTTGATTGTAAACATTATGCACACTGCTTGTCATAACTATAAGGCAAGCCTTAATATTGCTAATGTGTAAGTTCTAAATATAGATGTACTTATTTGTAACTCTATTCAAAATAGTCGAAAATTTTGCGGTAGCATATAAATATTTCATTGGTTTCCAATAGTTTTTATTTAATATTTTTTGATCATATTCATCCTATGAAAATAAAAAAATTACATGACGTGGAATTTTAAATAATTTTTTACAACTTTCTTTGTTTCATTTGCCGCTTTAAGCCTTTTTTTAGTCAATAAAAAAGCTGAACGAAATAAATTTCAGTTCTTATCAAAATATTCCCGATTTTCCACTGACAACAACTTCTCTGGAGAGAAACACGTTTCTGTATTGACAGCGTTAAGCAAAAAACTCATTAGTCGTACTAAGACTATCGCTATAGTTATGAACAGCAGTGTATGTGCTCCAAATGTGTTAATAATAGTTAGAATTGTTTTATTTTGGAGTTTATTAATTATTTACTTAGCATCATTTGCTTTATAAACAACATTTATCAGTAAACTTAATCATTCAAATTAGAATATTTGAAAGAAAAGGTTTGGCTGTGTTCTTAAGATTAAAATAAAAAGAGGTAAAGAAAATTAATTATCTAAAATGAAAGTATTTCTTGCAATTTTAGCTGTAGTATCCTGTGTAAGTAAAAGCTTGGAACAGAAAAAATTCTCATATGCAAAAATATTACAATTTGAAATTTTACCTTTAGGTTTTGGCCGAAGAAAAGGTAGCCATTGAAGCTGAGATGGAAAATGTTATCAAGGAATGCTCTGAACAATATCCTCTTTCTCGCAAAGTAATCGAGGAAATAATGCATTCTTCATTCCCTACTGAGGGGCCGATTCGTAATTATATGCTCTGCATGGTTAAAGGAATGGCCTTGTATACCAATTATTATATTAGACTTCAAGGACCCGAAGAGCAAATGAAAGAAAAAATTATAAATTTGGCTGAAAACTGTATGAACAAATACTATAATAATCATGAAACATCCGTAGCAATCATGAGAAATGTTGAAGACTGCATGAAGAAGGGCATTGTTGAAGAGAATAATAATATTGAATATTTTATTTAATCAATAAAGAGAAAAGAAAAAAAAGGTTTAAGTTCTGTGGTATAATTGACAATTAACAAAACAAAAAAAATTTTGACAATCGCACCCATCCAGAAATATACAAATAAATAAATAAGAAATAATTCCAAAACGCTTTAACAATGGCAGAGTTTTGAGCGAACACACATAAGTATTCATGAATAATTCAATATACCAATTCATCTGCAGTCCAAATATAGTGAAACTGCTTACTCCGGTTTCCTTCCAATTGTCTAACTTTTGTTTTTTTTATAAGACTTTATATTTTTGAGAGATACAAAATTTCTCTATCAGCCCAAATGAAAGGTCATTATTTCTAAAATAAATAATTTTTTATTTAATTTATTTATCGAGATTGTTTCGATTTCTTTTTACAAAAATTGTTCTTTAAGCAATATCCTTTAAAAAATGTATGCTTCCATATCCTTAAGAATTTTTATTTAAATACTTAATAAAATTTTAATAATGAGGTCCTTTTTCTGTCATTAGAATCGTTAAAGCAACCTGTAATGGACATTTATTTTAATTAGAATTATTCAGAGAGTGAACCGTTTTGATATTAAAAATATTTCACATAGTAAAATTCTAAGGTTTATTAATTAAAAGGTACATTCACTTCGGCAGGACCAAAGATGAGGAAATTTCAACTGTAGAATGAAGATAACCAAGGTAGCAGCGATAAAATCGTTTGTGCCATAACTTGTGCTATTAATATTCTAATGCTCGAAGAATAATGAAGGCGGGATTTTCGGCTTTAAGCAAATTTACTGAATTTTTCGAAGTTTTCGATCCTGACTTTATTTTTGTACTTTTTTGGAGTCTCACATAATTTGTGATGTGAGTGTGTGAGTTTATTTTTATTGATATAAATATTTTTAACATAAATTTAGAAACCAACTGCCTTTTATCTAATCAAATCTGGCTGTATATAAAGGGTGATTTTTTAGCAACATTCTTTTTGGCAACACTTTTTTTGGCAGTTCAGCTGTTTTCGTGCAACGTGCTACTATGAAACATGATCAGTTTTGTCAATAATTTAACCATGAATCGACTTACAAACGAACAACGTTTGCAGATTATTGAATTTTATTATCAAAATTCCTGCTCGGTTCTTCCATTTTATTGTCAGTTTGGGCGACCTTCTGAGGTACTACATTATTAGAAATTAAAACACCAACACGCATAGGTAGAGTGCGGACAGAGGAAAATATAGCAGCTGTATCCTCCAGTGTTGGTGATGCCGTGAATTTTCTATTCGGAGCCGTTCGCAGCAATTGAGCCTTTCTTACTCCACTACGTGGAAAATTTTGCGGAAGAAGTTGGTTGTAAAACCTTTTAAAGTACAGCTGGTGCGAAAAATTAAGCCACACGAATTTCCACAACAGTTAACGTTTGGTGAATGGGCGCTGGCAAAGTTGGATGAAGATCCACTTTTTTATCGGAAAATTGTGTTCAGCGACGAAGCTCATTTCTGTGGGAGAACACTCGAATTATAATTTAAGATTTCACAACTTTGTAAACAATTTTTATTTACATCAAGTTGTGACTTTACTTTAGACAATTTTTTGTGGGGCTATGTTAAGGTTCATGTCTATAGGCACAACACCGCAACGGTTGGCGTGAGATACCAGCCATGTGTTGAAGAGAGTATGACAAAATTGGACCCAGCGAATATACCATTTGAGGCGTAGCCGCGGTCAACATTTACATGAGATCATCTTTAAACATTGAAATAAAGATTTCATACATTTCTCTAAATTGTATGTTTTATTTTAAATCAAATCCGAAAGTTCTTAAAAAATCACCAGTTACATACGGAGTATGCATTCGTAAATGTAATAAAGTCGCTATAATGAAAGTTTCGCGTTCGAAAAACATCATTTGTCAGCAGATTATTTCTTCAAAATTTCTTTTAGGCAAACAATTAACAAATGCAACAGTTTGCAGGCAGGTTGAAAAATTTGACTGCATTTACGAGTCCCCCTACACATTCTTGTGTACATTTAAATTTGCATATGATTGCATGATTGCGTATCATTAAAATGTGTGAACAGTATTTAAGTTTATTTTCTGATTAGTTATTTACTAAAATATATTAAATTTGAAACAATAGAAATTATTTACATTTGCTTGAAATTAATTGCACCCCAATAAAACTCCTACTGTTCATTTTGTATAAAATATGGCATTAATCCTGGCTATAATTATCCTGGCATTTAAGAGCATATTATGCAATATTGAATTTATAGAACTGAAAATGTCATAAAGCAGGCGTAGAGATTAAAATTATTAAAGGAAATTTTGATAAGGCGTTGGTCGGCTGTTTAATACTGTAAAGAACAAGAAAGTCTATTAAATTCAATTAATTATACATGCAATGACGTTATCGTTTTCATTTTGGAAGGACTCATTGAGCACATAAAGTTAATTTACTACAAGACTGTCATAACTCAAAAAAATATGAATTGAGTGTTACTAATGAACAATTAATCATTGCAGTGTAAAAATGCGTAGAAATAATTTATACGTACACTCTCGTCTTGCAAGGAGAATATCATAAGAACTTATTAGTCCACTAGCAAACTCCGATAAGCTAAAAAAAATATATAAAAATTCTGTAAATGCCGCCATTTGATTTGTTATTAAAAATGCCTCCCCCAGTCCTTGTCAATCTGGTTCAAAACTCACTTAATTACACGTAATTTCTGGCTAATATTCAATGTTCCTCTCTATTGGAAATATCAAAAGGTTAACACGGTCTTTAGAAATGATTGTAGAACCAGAAATTAACTTCGATATTTTCCAAAAATATTGCACGATACTGAGATTTAAATTGCCTGAATACTGTCCTTTCCCATTTAATGGCTCGAATAGATTCTATTTTTGCGAAAATATGAAAATGCTAAAATTATGTATCGGAAGTGAATAATTACGGCGATATTTCCAAAAGAAGTAAACCATATGAATACATTGAATCAGCTTGGATCAATGTAGGACTTCATGTTAAACCGGCAAAATTATATGATGTCATTGAAACATTTATGAGAGAAATGGGCTCAGATTTCTCCAACAAGACCAAAATGACGATGAGAAAGCAAGCGAAATCGAAGCAACTTCAATGGATGATGGAGAAGCAACAAGAGTATAATATTTTTCTAAATTGATTGATTCAACATTTATGTGCAGTACCGATTCCAAACTCGTTGTTGTATTAATTTTTACAACTTCCTAAGTGTCCATGTGAAAATTAAGTCTGCGTTTAAATTAAAAATTCAAATTAAAAGATTTCTATTAAAGTGTGATTTTATTTAGAGCCTTTTCCACTGTGAAAGTTTACTTTGCAAAGTCTTGTGTTTGATGTTGATAAAAGAAAGAAGAAAGGGGGTTAGTACACACTTTGCTGTATTCGCAAAGTTGCTTTCTTCTTCGTTCGTCGTTTGTACATGCTGGTATTTGGTTGCATGTGTGTGTTTGGTTGGCATGTTCATCCAACAAACGAACACAAAATTTTTTCAAAGTAAACTTTGCGTGTGGAGAAGCGAAAGAAAGTTTAAAAGATAATCTAAAAGCCTTTGTCAAAGTAAACTTTAATCGTGGAAAAGGGCTCTTATTATAGGAAAATGACTGCCTGTGAAAATATTATTATTATTTTATTAAAGTCCTTTATTTCTAAAATTTTCATTACATTTGTAAAAAAAATTGGATAAAATGCCAACGAACTCTTTCCATCTACGACGATTATTAACTAATACTTGATACCATGACCTTCGTAGTCTCTTTTTACATTTCTGATCCAGGTAAGGCGTGGTCGAACGGATCCTTGTAGGCCTTGATAACGCCACTCCATTGCTGTACGTGATATATTATGCATGGGCTTTCTTAGTGTGTGACCAATTCTTTTCCATTTTTGCGTTTTTATTTCGATTTCAATTTAGTTAAAGTTTACCATTTCAAGCAGCTGTTCATTAGTGACCCAATAACGCCGGAAGATTCGTAGTATTTGGCACAGACATCGATTAGTAAAATATTGTAGTTTTCTTACGCTTTCTTGGGCTATTCTCCAGCTGGTACAACCGTAGAGAAGTATCTATGGTAGAGGCACTACTGTTGAAGATCCGAATCTTTGTTGATTTACTGATATCGTTTTATCGCCATATTTTGTAAAGCGATTGAAAAGCATATCGTGCTTTGTTGATCCCATAATTTATATCTTTTTCTGATCCAACATCTGCAGTGACTGAGATTTCAAGGTAGCAGAAAGAGTCTACCTTTTCTATTATGTCTCTGTGTAGGTAAACGGTGTACATATTTGATGATTCAACACGCAAGAGCTTCTTTTTTTTAATTTTTTCTTAGACCTCCTTTTGCTAATAGACAGATATCATCAGCATGATCAATGTCATTAAGGCGTTCCAATAGCTTCCATTGAATGGCAAAAGGAGAGTCACAGTTAGTCTGTTCCATTACACAATAAAGTAATATTAGGAAGAGAGTTGGAAACAGGATATAGCCTTGGCTTACACAACATTTAATTCTGAAAGAATCGCTTTCCTTACCCTTGTAGTGCATATCTCATCAGCGTAGAGTTCGCCTATCAGGCTGACAATTTACTCTAGGAATCCTCTGCAATTAAGAGTTTTTCTTGATAAAGTATCGAAAGCACGCTTTAAGTATACAAACAGACTATTGGATTCAGCGGATTTTTCTATAAGAATTCGTAGTGTTGTTACATGATCTGCATAAGGGCAGTTTGGCCTGAATCCTGCTTATTCTTTGCGTGTAAGATTGTCTCCACATATGGTGTAATGCGTTGTAGGATTACAAGGGCGATTACTTTATTAGTGGTATTGAGGAGTGTCATACCACGCCTGTGACAATATTTTTCAATAAATAAATTTTCATAACTTGATGGTTCCTTAGGGTGCGAGTAGATTGAAAACTTTAAATTCGTTTTCGTTTGTTTTTTTTCTCGCTATGACGGTCTTGAAGTAAATGAGCGATATCCAACCACATCTGTGCCTGCACACAAATGAAATCAATTTATTTTGCTGTAATAAACAAGTTAAAGACACTTGCACACATTCAATCATATTGTGTGAACATGAATGTGTGCGAGAGCAAAACATTTACCCGAAACTTGCAGTTATTTTCAGCTTAAGTAATACAAAGTTAAGTAACTTTGCTCTTGATGGTACTTCTTCCATAAATTCAATTTAAGTTTGTAAGTGCCTGTAAATCCTAAAATACAATTTTATCAATATGCCAGGCAGACAGGCAGGCAGGCAGGTGGTATCTTTTACATTCTAGGAAGCATCAGGTAAATGTTTGCAAGAAAACTAAAATTTATTATTATTTAATATAAGCTTTGTTGTCATCTGCCATATTTAAAGTTCATAGAACAGCCTTGTAACTTTATTTTCAATTTGTTTTGCTGCCTCCTCCAAAGAGTTAAACATATTAATTTTTGCTAATAACAAGTTAATCCTTTTGAAACATGAATTTATATTTTATGTTTTAAACATTCATTGATGGAATTTACAATGTTACAGATTTTTTTTTAATTTGATGTAAATAAGTATTAAAGAGAAAGAAATATGCCCCAAAAATTGTTTTTATTTTTTTATTTTAAATTTACATTAAAAAAAGTGAAAATTTCCTGCACAGATTAATTGATTAAAAACAAATCAAATTCTTTTCATTCAACCATTCAATAGCATTTTTATTTAAAAATTTCAGATTAAAAAATAAAACACACCACAGAACAAAAAACATAACAATCGAAAAAAAATAAAAATTTTATTTCATACTAAAATTAAATATTTCGAATAAATTAAGACAAACTTTTTATTAGTAATTGTTGTTGTTGTCATTTTCACTTGGACTTGGACAATCGAAGTCAATATTTTGTTTTTTATTGCAATATCAATTACCAACACACAACTTCTTTTTATAGCTATTGATATCGAGATCTTCTTCGAAATTGAAATAATTTTTTTTATTCAGTTGTTTTGTTTCTTGTTCGGTTTATTTAATTTATATCTAATTTTAAATGAAAATGTTATTGAATTGTTGAATAAAACATACATTTATACACATGAAGATGTATTATTTTGAAACAAGCCATTTTTGTTTCTGTTTTAAATTATATTTTCTAAATATTTTGAATGCAATTTTTTACTGCATTTTTAAAACACTTTTTTAAAACATTTTTCCGATTTCCGGTAATAAGTGTGAAACAAATCTGTATATAAATAATCTCTGTCCGTAATGAATAATTCCTGTTGCGTTTAATATTTGCAACATATAAATTCTATTAACACAATTACATTTGTACATATTAAATACTATTAAATTGGTATTTAATTGCCTTAGAAAAAGAAATATTATTGAACTAAAGAAAAGAAAGTATAGAGCAGACCAATTCATAACAAAATAAAGACATATAAAGAAATGGATTTTGCAATAATTTTTTTGTGAACGGAATGAAATGTAGTCAAATACACCATTCGACAGCAAAAAAAAATTACTCCTAAAATATTTATAATCTAAAGCAGTCCGAACATACAGTTTTTGAAAAATTGCTGCTTAAGCTTGAACTTATTTTATATCGTTTAGATTTATCATTCCATTTGTAATTTCCACAATGTTCGTATGCGACCTCATGAATTATACACATGAATTCTGGAACCACATGAACTGAAAAGATCCAAATAGCCCGCTTGTTCAAAACCCAAAAAAGCATAAAAATTTATTAAATTTCTTTCAAATTGTTAATGAAGGTCAAATCCCGGAAAAAATTTCCCCGAAATTCAAGAAAAAATTATAGAATATATCAATAACAAAGAAATGCTAAATAATCCACGCAACGAAAAAAACAAGGAAGCTATAAGCGTTTAAAGATGATACTAACACATGCACACTTATTACACATGCATTTATCATAATAACTTAAAAACTAAACAAAGTGTGGATGTGAGTTTATCCAATTTGCTTTTTCATAGAAATTAGACAGAGTTTCAAGTTGTTTCTTTCGATTTTTTTTTTGTTTTGTGTTTTCTAGTATGTATTTATGGAAATGTTTAATAATCATTTCTAGAATGCGGTCGATTCAGCCAACCGCGGGATACACTAGAAAAATATTCGAAAGCCTGAAAAAAATCCCTTAGCGGGAAAAAATTGCTAAAACACATTCAGTTTTCCTAATATACCAAAATGTAGAAAAATAATCAAAATGTTATCAAAAAATTGGTGAAAAGACAAAAAAAAATTTTTTATATCATATGGAACATAAATTAAAAAAACATGCGATATTTTTGGTCTCCTTTGAAATAAAGTTTATGCATATCAATCAATGTTTATGTGTATTTTATGTTGATTGTGTAAATTGATCTTATTTGTTAAAATTATGAATGAAAAAAGAATATGAGAATTATTATTTCTTATGAAGTATTATTTAAGGCAATCAATTATTTATTGAATTAAATAAAATCTCATCAAATTAATTTGTTGGTTGCTTTATTCCAAAAGATTATTTTCGACTAATTTTCTTATCAATTCGATAATATTTTTGTGGAGTATTTTTCTATTTTCAATAAAAAAAAGATGTAACAGTTTGAATTTTAAGTTTATTTCGTCTGTAATTCTGTCGGTTGGTATTTTTTTGTTTTATTTCAAAATGAGGTCTTGCAGAATGTTTAAAATTGTCGAGTGGTGTAAGTTTCATTTGCTATAAGAAGCACAATTTGCAATTATTACTTTAACTAACTTGTATTTAATATTTATTATTCTGGTTCTTTCTTGCCACTTTTACTTTCGTTTGTTGTCTAAAAGTTTAATGATTTTGGTATGTACATATGGTGACTTGAACTTCAAAAGGCTAAACATCCAGCATTTTATTGTTTGAGCACAATTTCTGATTTCATTTGATTCTAAAATCCATTAGTCTTTTTATTCTTTTAGGATTTTAAGTGACGATATACACATAAATTTCTCATGACTGGGCAGAAAATGAAAAAAAATTAACAGTTTAACTCTCTAGAATTGCACAAAAACACATTAATAATGGTTAAATATTTGTTTAACGCAATTTAATACGAATCAGCAAACAAAAGCCACTCCACCAGACTCTTTCTTGTCAGCAACTGGCTTTTTTATATCTGACCACTACTGGTAGTTGGTACTGAATAAATATTTATGTATGTACATATATCAGTTACATTTAATTCGCAACAGCTTTAATGGTATCTTTTATGTATGTATTTGGGTTAACTTTGACCAATTTGAAACAGTTTCATCTCAACAACTGATGTACAGTGTATTTGGGGAAGCCGAAGCAAAAAAAAATAAATAAGAGAATAGAGAAGAAACAAATTAATAGAATAATATAAATAAAAGAGCAATAAAACGTAATGATTAAGAATCACTGCCAATAAATTACTTTTATGATTCTTTAATGAAATAATAATTTGCATTAAAATTTGTATGAATGTCACATTAATTCATTTACTTTCGTTTGCATCGTTTCGTTCTGCAATTTAAGAAGCAAAATGAATAAAGAATGAGGTTGGAAATAAATATTGTTCATTCGCACCAGCGAACATTTTACAACCAATTTTGTGGGTGAGATGGGAGGGACAGAGCTGCCAGATCTATATAATAAAAAATGGGGAAATGTTGAAGAAACAATGGCTAAAATGTAATAAATAGATAATTAATATTTTATTTTTTACGATGAAAATGCACTTACTAGTAGACATGGGAACGATCACAGAGCATTAAAAATGACAGTACTGGCTGTCAACGAAGAATCTAATTATGGTTCGTTGGTATCTAACGATAAAAAGACTACAACAGCTTCTTCCCTTAATTGCAAGTTGCGAATTTGGTTAATTTAAAAATTAACTTAATAAAATTAAACGACGAATTTAATACTTTTTTAAGCTAAAAAACGGTTTACAGCTAGCCCTTGTTTAATACGGTGGTTACGTTCCCCGAAAATGCCGTGTGAAAGAAGATCGTCTTAGGTGATACAAGTATACAGTACAAAAAGAAAAGTTACATTCCATGATTTCCAAAAAAAAACCTTATCAGTCATGTATTTCATATTTTATTCGATATGATATGCGACATAAAACCATAAAAAAAGTTCATCATGTTCAAAGTTCACTATTTATAGAAACCGTGTAAGTTCGAGATTTTTTTCGTGTTTACCAAGAACGTGTCACAAAATATGAACCGAGTTCAAGGAATCACGTGTTAAACAAGGTCTACCTGTACTTCATTATGTAATTCCTCATATGAAGAATACTAAAATGTATTTAGCAAACAGTTCGAATAGAGAACAATTTTATCCTTTGGATGGCAGGGATGGATTTCTCAAAGTATTGTAGTTTATCGGCAGCTTCTAACTTTCGAAAAAAGTTTTCTTAAAGAATAAATTGGAAACAATATTTTTATTATGCTGAAATATATTTTAGTGCAAATTGTGAAAATCTGGTGGTAGTGGATTGTGTGTTTTGTTATTAGTACTTATTTTCATTAACCGGAGATATTCTCTGCTGATTTGTAAAGCATTGATCCTTTAATTCTATGTTTACCGAAAATCATAGTAAATGCAGAACCCCAGATTTAAGCTTTTGCACGGAAATTTAAAAAAATATATGTATATAATCTAAGCTCTTTATGACACGTTGGGAATGAGAGCCTGCAAATAAGCGTAACAACGACACTTTTACCTTAGAGCAATGCGTTGTTTTTGCTGTTGTTTTATTCTTATTTATTCTATTTTTGCTACGAAATATAGTTTTAGCCGACAGACCCCGAAACACATCTCGGCTTTTTTATTATTTTAAATTTATTATACAGAATTGTTTGTCTTATAATTTTTATGTGAATTAACAAACTTAGTTCCCGTGAATCTGATTTGACCGCAATGCAAATCCCTTAAGACAACAATTGAAGGATATCTTTACAGGATAACTTATTCTTAAAATTCTATTAATCGTTCAGTTTATTCAGTTTTTCAAATTATTTCTTACATGCTAAAAGGGAAAAGGATCTTTCAATTGCTGCATTTGAAAAGATGCATACATAAAAGAGATGTGTGCGCTAACCCATTCCCCCTTCTTAAGGTGTATCTTCTTGATCTAGCACCGAACTTTTGCGCCTTAAATTAAAAACGATCCCCAAAGACTCTGGGAAAAATCTCTTAATCCAACAGCACTGGGGGGAATAAAAATAAATCATAAATTTTCTTTTTATTCACATAAATTACTAAAACTTGACATGCATCCTGATAACTTTACTTTTATTGTTTTAGAAAAGATATTTTTGTAAATTGTTTTATAATCCTTTTTAATATTCATAATTTGCTACGTGAAAAGTTTATTATATTATACCACATTTTACAAACATTTCTTCCCTTTGCCAGGACAAAGTCGCACTAAAAGTTTGTAATATTACAATAATTCTCTGAGGGCTAATTCTATGATTAAGATAATGATGGCCAGCATCATTAAACAATTGAACGAAAGCGAGACTAGTTTGGCTGGTGGTGGCTAAAAATTCTCTTTGTTTAAAAAAAGTCGACAAAACTAATGCCCTGATTGCTACTGATTGTAGTCAATTGGCCGATTGTCAGAAGGAGCAAATCTGAAAAAAATATCTTTGCGAATGAATTTGTTAATGTATTATTCTTTGTTTAAGTAAAATTATTTTGGGGTTATTTTGACGCCTAAAATTGTGTGATCTTTTTTGTCAATTAATTTATCACCTGCACTATGGCGAAGATTTTAAATTTATCATCAAAAATTAAATTTAAATTTTTTGCATTCTTTAGTGTTTAACTAATTTTTTTTAATTGGGGCAGTCCGCAGTCCTGTGATAATTTATTTTCAGGTAATTGTGGAACAACGCCGACATTTTTATAAAATTAACGAATTTTTATATATTTTCTTTGTGATTATGAATCCCAATACTCGAGGTGAGTATTTATTTTCACCTCTTTATAACATATTTTGACAAATGTTTGTACATTAATGATTTCAATGTTTTATCTTTTTCTGAACATTTATAAAGCTTTGTCGTCTTTTAGTCAAAGTAAAGGCGTAGTAAAACATATGGATTATAAATATCAAAACATTAAATAGGTAAAAGAAAGATAATAAACGCTTCAACACAGAGAACCTACGTATAGATGAGAAAACAGATTTTATTTTATACATTTTATGTAATAAAACCTTGAATACAAGAGAGATGAAGAGCAATACCAAGCGTCAATCAATATTCAGTTGCAATAACTTAGTTATTCAGTAAAACAGGAATTCCTCCCAAAGGATCAATAAGTATATATTTTCGAAGTGACAACATTTGGATGTTTATAGGATATTTTTCAGCAGAGATCCCAAATAACTCTTAGTTTTTTTTCATATCCAATTGGTTACAGAAACTAAAAATTGTCGGTCGTGTAATAACAATTACCAACAACCCAAAAATGTTTAGTCCTGCCATAACTATTAGAAAAGATTTCTATTTCTGTATGTCTTTTAGCAACCATTATAAAATATGCGACTGACTAAATGTAAGAAAAAAATATTAAAATCTTTTATAAAGGTTAATAGAAGACCGAAAAAATCGAAAATCTATTCTGTTATTCAGAGAGTAGATTTTTAAAAATGTGTGAAAAATCATTATTATTGGTTAAAACGATTATATCGCCGCTTTTAATTACTAATGTTAATCAAATACTTATACATTTTTAACTTAACAACTAGAATGAACATGTCAAGTAAGTTCTTGTATTAAGTGCTACAATAAGAAATAATTCATTTATTTTGAGTGCATATTTAAACATTTTTAAACAACCTTTTTATATGTAAGTAATTTAAATTTCACAGACGTTTAACAAACACATAAAAATAGATCTACATAATTAAAAGGCGAGGCAAATTTTCGTAATGCAATTAATGTTCACACCATATTCAACTGATTTTGATAAAACCCATACCATTTCAAAGGTATTTGCTTGCAAATGTGCACAATTTATAGTTTATTAAGATCGGCTCAGTATTTTGGGAGCTATAAGCATTTAAAGTTGATACTTATCCGAGCACAATTATCACACATGCATGCAACAGCTTCAATTTCAACAAAATATATGTACATATGTGTGTTTATCGCATTTGTTATTGCAAAGAAATAACAACAATAATAAGACGGAGCTTTTCCTCTACTTTGGATCTGTGGAATTGTGGGAAGGCCGTAGTAAACAAATGAGAGTTCATTCAATCCAAGTTTGTTTATTTTTAATGCTTTTTTGTTTTGTTTTCTTTTATTTTATCATATAATTTTATGTATTTAATTTATTTTAACAACAATTATGAAACTAAGTTATAATAAGAGTAAGAAACGAAACTAAAAATCTGCTCTTTTGTAAAATCTACGAGTTAACTGAAGGGTATACAAAATGTGCACAGGCATTTTCATAAACGATTAATAAAGTTTTAACCGGGTTTCCAATGAAAAATTTGATTTACACGACTATTACAAATCTAGAATTTAAGTACGTTTTCTACAATACAGACGATCAACTGGAGTAGAAAATCAAATGTCCAAGTGCTTTTCATATAAATTTATAACTCCAAGTCGACCGTCTAGATTGTCTGGAAATTTTATAAACTAGAATCAAATAAAAGAGCTTCACGCTACGTATGTATGTATAATTTTTATATTTTTTTTATTTATAAATAAAAACATCATTATATATTTGGCTCAAAGTGCCCACCAGCGAACTAGATAGCCGGGGTTATTGATAACAGACTAATAAGTACTATTAGAAAATATGCAAATATGTAGGTATAAACGATTAGTGTACATACATATGTATGTATGTATATATGAATGTGTTTGAAAAATGTTTACATTATTTAAGTAAATAGAAACGAAGAAATATACAGTTTGTCGAGGAATTGGTTGCAATTGGAAACAATTTTAAAACTCCATAATTAATACAAAATTACAGCAACAGAAAACACCTAAAACAATCAGCAAAAGATTTGTATTGAAATTAATACACATACACATATGTACAGGCGTATGTATATGTTTTATTAATGTTCAAGTTATGTTTATGTAGATACAAACCGTTTGTGTGCAAAAGCACATAACTAACAAAAATTTCTAAATTGCGTTATCTTATGAATTATTGTACGTTGCATATAAACTCTCGTACGTATGTATATACATACATACATATATCTCTACAATGTTTTAAGTTTCTCTCGTAAAACAAACAGCTGAATTATAGACGAAAATAAGAAGAGAGATCTTCAGTCAATTGAACCATTTTATTTACAGTCTCTCCCACGATGTCCAACGTTATCGTTCGCTAAAAAAAACTTATCTACGACACATTAACAACTTTTTTATTTGTTTAGTAATGAAATTGATGTTCAGCTGAGCATTAAAATATTTAGCAAATAATTTAAATAATTAAAATTAAAACCATGGGATGATTTTCTGTGTGCACATATGATTCTATGTCTAGATTGATGGTATTATGTCCGACAAAAAAATCACCGTTTACGTTAAAAACAAAATAATAATTCAGCGAAGAGGGTTCCGCACTTGTTTTGGTGGGGACATCCTTCAATTTTTATTATTTTTAATTAGATTTTTAGTATTTGTTGTTTGATCGGCAATAAAACATTGTGAGAAATATATATAGAAATATTTTTATTGGATTTTTCTCTTCTTGTTTTGATGCATCAGTCGATTCCATTGCTTTTAAATTTTTTTTAGTAAAAAATTTTTGTCCTTAGCAAATGACAGCTTTAAAAGTGAGTGATGACAACGCCATGCACATAGCAAAAAAAAAAGCTATACCATTTTCAGTGTTGCTAAATTGCAATAACGTGGCAAATACAAATTCGAATATATTGTTGTTGGATTGAAAAGAAAAGCTACGATATTTTGAATTTGCACTTATGCAAGGCCATTCGCATCAAACACTGAATTTATAAAGAAAGAGTTAATACTCCAAGCAGACACTTAATTTTTATGATGTCTCATGTATTCAATGACTTCAAAATATTGATATCATTATTTGTACTTGCCTCTAACGACAAGTCCTGGTTAAAGTAATGAGCTAAAATACCAAAGTAGAAGTAGTGAAAAGTTTGTACTTCACATGTTTATTTACATTTTAAGTCATTACTTTGTAATCAAAGTTTTTGCCGGATACACATGTACATACACGTGCGCGTATTTAGTTGTTAATGAGAATATTTTTGGTGCGTTTAAGGTCCGAGTACAATCAGACTTCATCAGAGAATGAAAATGATTTTTTATGATTAGAAAAGATAGGAAATTAATCATGATTAATATTTAAAATAGCATTAAATGAAGAGTGAATACGCAGCTTACAAAATCCCCATACAACTCTTCTTTCATCAACGATTTTTATTTATAAACGATACTTCCTGTGCTTATTTTATCTCTTCTGTTTTTCATATCACAATAAATCGTTTAAGGGGCCTCGATCAAAATAGGAGGCTCCAAAAAAATTTTTTTTACCTAAAAATTATTTTCAGTAAAACACCGTTAAACCGGTGCCAAAAAACCGGCATATCGAATTATTTTTTTTTTTAATTTAGTACACTTTTTCATGGAACCGTTAATATAACGAATATGTTAAACTGAGCTTAGGGATTTTTTAATCTTGTATGGCGTAGATTTTCTTGACAGGCTGTGCGTAGATTTTAATTAAGATTTGTTTATTTAAATATGAACATAAGTATGTATGTATGTATATAAAATAATCGTTTAGTTAGGGCTTTGAGAATTTGTGAAATTTTTATGTTATTTATGAAATTAATTAAAAAATATTTTTGCAAGTTATAATTTGTTATAGTCAGGAGCGGATGCAAGGGAAGGGAAAATATGACTCCATAATCCTCTTTCCTTACAATGCAGTGCATTTGAGTTTCAAATATTCCAGAAATCACTAAACTTTCTAGAACACGTGCTGGCGATATAGCAGTCCTGACTGATAGAGTGATATATCGACCTAATTGTTGGCAAGAACACTCATTGAGTCTGCTTCGATATTTTCCCTACACGCAGTCATCCATATGTACATATCTACGTATGTATGTATGTAATATGATACTCTCAAACGTGAACGACGACGTACTTTTCAAAAATTAATCAAACTTTAACAATATTTTAAATATTTTTATTTGCTAAAGCCAACAACTATTTGTTTCAAATAAATAACGCAAATATTGACGATATTAAAACCATATTATTTTTTTATTATTACGAAAATTCACACAAGTTATTTTAAATTGTTTTTAATTTACAATTTTCGTAAATTGTGACAATATTTATGAAGCGTTTGTATATAAATATATTTGAAAGTAAAAAAGTTGTGCATACAAAAAAAAACTCCAACCAAAGTCCAATAAACGAAAATGAACTTTAACAAATCAATATGAAATGCGAATAAATGATTATTTGTTTAGTATTGCAGTGGCAAAGTGAGTGGATTGATTGCCTGTTTGCCTAACTCACTTGTAACGTCTGATGCTCGTTATAATGAATGAAAAGAAAATATTGCCAACAAATTCGATTCATATGAAATGTGAATTGATAGTGCAAATAATATACAAATAGACACAAAAATAAGCAAGAAAATATAATCGCAGAACTATTATCAAGATGGAAGAGAGAGGAAGAAAAATAAATTAGCAACTTAATCTAGATTAGAAAATAAACCTCGAGTATCAATTCAATAAATTATTGTAAATATTAACAATAGTGCAATAGACAAACAGAAACGAACAGCACAAAAGATGAACTGACTTATTGACTGACACCGTTACAATGAAGATTTTCATATTTTTTGTTTTAATATCTACACAGTTTCGCTTTGCTTTCATGAACTAAATATTATTGAATTTTTTTAAGTTCAATATCGGGAAAGGTTTTTGAATGCCTGCAACCGATAAAGAATATTTCATCAAAACGATCCTTCGCAACTGTTCTGTATTCCGAAATGAATAACAAATTTCGCAAATACCATGGCATGACGTTGTCAATATTTATTTGTAAAAATACCATAATTCTGGCGTTTTCGATTGCTCACGGAATACATAAAAAGGGGAAATAGATTACTTACAAGGTTAAGGTTGCCCCATGTCCCTAGCATGGCTCCCAATATCTATGCGCCCAGCTTGCAATGTTACTAGAAGGGCTGTTTGGTGGGGTTTTTAAATAAAAAAATAGTATAATGACATAGCTAAGCCCGCTACGTAAATTATAATTTGATTAACAGTTCTACAAATTTTTACTACATGAAAGATGTCAGCTAAATTTTGAAAAGGCGTTATTAGCTTATTTTTTAAACGACACTATACATTTGCCAAAATGCTTGACATCAAGTTCATGTACGTGTGATTGACGTTAAGGTATACACTTCTCAAGCATTCACCTGGAAATTGCCTTTGTAATGTTAAGTAATAAGTAACACCAGTTCTTTTGTAGTCTTGTTAAAAGTGTATACTTGCTTGAAGAGTAAGAGCAATACATTCATCAAAATTCCTCGTCAAGCATGCAAAAATCAAAATTTGTTCAGCATCGCCGTGTGTGTGTGACATATGTATATCATCAAATGTTCACCATGTTCAAGATTTTGACAAATATATAGCGGTTTTATACAAATTTCTGTCGGAAATTGTGTAAAAAATGTCATGTTCCAAATCAGGTGCAGTTTTTAGTTACTGATCAATGATTTTATTGGCTTCAGCTAATTAAATTATTTTTTATGTAAGATTTACTTAATAGCCCAGTTGGAAATTAATTAGATACATCACTACTCTCTTTTTATAGAATATTTGATCAAAATAAATCTACTTAATTAAGTATAAGAGCGTATGTGAGAATTTGCAAAACGTAACAACCCATTTAATTAACATTTATCGAGAATAAGAATGCCAGATATATTAACTGATTTTTACAATTGACACTATCTAATCAAAAAGGCAATAAGAATGAATGTGCAGCGGCTGGTGTATAAAAATGGTTATTACTTTTCACTATGTATTTCGAATCGAAGAAAATGCTCATTTTCATAAATTTAAAAAAACACACATTCGAATAGAATTGCAAAGAAGAAACTCCAACAAATGTTTTAAACCATTCCTATTTTTGAATTTTTATTAATACTTTTAGTTTTAATTGCTTATCGAAAAATAAAAATTTTGAATTTGTTACAAGCAGTTTTCCACACAAAATCAAAAAATCACGCCTTTTAAATTAATTATGAATAAGGTCTTAAATATGTACGCATGTATAATGAAAAAAATCAATTTTATTTACTTTACAAAGATTTTATTTAAAATCATGTTATAAATAAAAAAATTTTCAAATTTCTTAACTTCATAAATTAATTTTAAAATCTAAATTAATATACTATTGGAAATATTGAGTAAATTACAAAAATATAGATTAAATTTTAACATCAATTCCATATTTACACTACACAACGTTGTCGCATGCAATTTTCATTTTAATTTTGAAACAGTACTATTACATTAGTAATAAATGTGTTCTCCACGACATTATTGAAATAAAACACTTCCCGCCTTATTCATAAACGATTATTAATGTTAAAGTTGTTTTAAAGTAATAATTTTGTATGGAAAAAAGGGGTTTAAGTCATACATGTATTTAAAAAATTAGCTTGAAAAATGAAAACAGCCACCGCACCCACCATATAAAATAAATACGCACTGTATGCATGTCTCGAAATGCGTCTCTGCATTACCGCACTATTATTTCGCAGACGATTCAAACAGTTCCGGCGCTCTGAAGTGACATCCACTGTCGTTGGTCCCGATTTGCAATTCATGCAGTTCATTGGCTTTTTTCCGCTGACTTACACCCCTTGCAGATCGTCATCGACCCATAGAGGTTGAATGCAAAAACTAATATGTACATATTAATTACACCTAGCATAGTTTTTTGGTAAATATCTCAATGAAAAACATGTAGAGCGAGGTTAGGAAAAACAGCAAATGAAACTAAATATGTATTTAAAATAAACACTTACGCGTACACAATATACATACATATAAAAATGATTTTAAAAATTAACAATTTGTTTAGTTTGTTTATTGGAATCTCAATTTAACAATTAACACATCGACTATAAATAATTATTGTATTGGTTAGTTAGTTCGTTATAATGGGAGGTGATTAGTTATTTCTTTAATTATCACAGACCAGAAGTTTTGCCTTCCGCAAAAGTATGGTATGCTTGGTTTAACTGTTCCAGGAAGATAAATGTCAAAACTGTGTGAGGTCCAAGACGGCAATAGTAGGGTGTGAAGCCCTTCCATAGGGCAAAGATGCCCTCTTGTCGAGCAACTCTACCCAATACATCGAAAGTGCCACGGTATTCCGGTTTACCATCAATATATTTTTGGTTTTGTATGCGTGTTTTGGCAATATCCAGCGGCATAGAGGTAATGGTTGTCAACAAACCGGACAGCATACTGGCACAGAAATGTAATTTAATACCTTCCTCCATCTGTAGAGGGCCAGTTCGGAAGTATGTCTTGAATTGTGAGTACGAGGCAAGTTGTGTCATATTGACGACCATAGCACGACCCACAGTGGGTAAACTGCCACGCCATAAAGTTGCCAAGCCTTCTTCGGTGGTAATACGACTTAAGGCATTAAACACATTTTTATAGTTACGTCTCTCGGCCAAAGGAAGACGTCCGTCCGAAGCCATTCGGATAAGAGCCACCTCAGCAGGAGTACCAATGAAGGCACCACAGGCACCAGCAATCGCACCAATTAACATACTGGCACCTACATTCGGGTTATTGTTAAAGTGCACTTTGTAGGCATCATTGAGATAAGAATTCACACCCATACGACCTGTTGTATAAGTGGCCTGACGTAACAGAGCAGCGCCAATACCCTGGTACAGACCTAATGGACCTTCTTTACTCACCACTGTCTGTATACAGTGAAAAGAATTGCGGAATTCCTTCTTTCCACTGCCTGCTCCAGATATTTGCATACGTGTCTTAATCAAATCAAATGGTTGCACAATTAGAGTGGCACCCATACCGGCTGAGCCGCCAAAAACGAACTTCAATCCCGTTGGAATGTTGCTTTTAGTTTGCTGTTTTTCATGCTGTTGTTGGGTTTGATTTCCTTGTTGATTAGACATATTGACGTCTCTTGTAATCTAATGTAATTTTCTTTCACTTATTTATTTCCACCTTATTTTCTCCACCTTCACTCTCCTCTTGATGTAAGTTTTATTGTCCTTGTTTAAAATGGTACAAAAATTATTTCACTGCCACTTGTTATATACTCTAAAATTACAAATAGACAAGCAAACAAGTAAACAAATTGTAAAATTAACAGAACGTTGCAACAAATCGATTGGGGAAAGAACACAAGGCACTGAGTAATAACAGATACACTGGCAAACTTGAATATTATTAAATCATATGTTTACTGACCACTTACCCCACAACCCGGCGTAAAAAATCCAATAGAATTGAAGAAAAACAACAAAACGAAAGCACGTACAGACAGTTGTTAGGTTTGCGCAAGCCAAAAAAACTAAACTGTCACCATGGACGAAGAGTATCGTACTGAATGTGTTTCACACAAAAGCTCTCAATGCACTCACTACAGTGGAAATAATTTATTTAATTCTCGCAATACCAATTATAAAAACAATTTACACAAATATTATTTATTTGTTACTACGTCACAATAAGATTGAAATTAAAATACCCCACTACTGCTCCAAAAAAATAAAAATAGAGAGAAACCGATCACAACTTGTTTATTTATCATTCCAGAACATAAACTGTAAATTAAACAGCTGATGAGCGTAACTGTGGGGCAACAGAAGCAATGGCAGATTAACCAGATAGTAGCAGTTCTACAATAATGCAAGAGCTGCTTCTAAAATATACATTTATAGTTGTCAAAGCAAGTAAAAAGCCGAGTAGAACTTGACGTGCGATTGTATGAAGTAGGCCATGGTATTATTTCATCAAAATCAACGAAAATTCTGGGAATTCACCTGCAGATTATCAAGTAAAGTAACAACACATTTACTTATGAAAATAAGAATATGTAAATTAAAGTGAAGAAGGCACAAAATTAATATGTAAATAATCATTGAGCAAAATTTTATTAAATGGTTTTTATTTTTGTTGATAGTCCCCCCAAAATATATACATATATGATTTTTTCTACTGCATCTGCTTGGTAATAATTGTACCAAGGTCATGTTTCTCAGGAGAAACCATAGCACTCAGTTAAACGCCGCCAATGCAGAAAAGTTTCAATAAAATCTAACTGGTTTTGATTGAATTTTATGATATGCTATTTTAAGAGAAAAACTCACAAAATTAAATAAGTTCCAATGAAATGAAATAAGCCCAGAAAAATAAAATTTTTATTTCAATATTTTTCCTATTTAAAAGTCCTAAGAAAATTAAATAGCTATCAACAACAGACAGGCAAAATGAAATAACTCCCAACCATATTTCATTGGAAGTTATTTAATTTATAGGTAATTTCATTATATAATTTTTTCATTAAGTACTTTTTTATATGTTAATTTTATTAATCCTTATTAATACTTATTATACCTATTTCAAAATGAAAACTTTTTAAAATGCGCTTCAAATGTTGTGGATAATTCTAAAAAAATATATATTTACATAGTATGTAAACGCTCCAATCATTGTTAAAAACTTTAACTTTATTCGAATACGACAGCACTGACAGAAAGCATCAGCAAATTTGATCGGCGCAATGCGGAAATTTCTAATTTTGAGGTGACCTTGACTATCACTACGTAGTACTTACATGCTTATATTTGAATAGTGTACTGGTATGTTGTTTTCTGTATGCTGTGTTTATACATATATAATTATATATTTAATTTTACTTACGTACATTAATACATATTCCGATGCAAATAGTCAGATAAGATGGGTTTTTTTATAATCATAAAAAATCTTAACAGCTCCACTCTTTGTTGAGAAATATGTATGTATGTGAGTATGTACATTACCACATTCTTTTGCTACTCTTAATAAACAAATTTCAAAAACTATATGTATGTACATATGTAGCTGCAATCAATTATAATAATTATATTACAATAATTTCACTTGTACTTATGTATTAATCGTACATAATGCCATTTTTCAACTACTGTATCTCATGCTTGCGCATTGTTTTCTCTTTATCCTATCACTTGTTTTGATTTAGCGTCTTTTTCTATTTGTTCTCTTAACAGTACAATGAAATAGTTACATGCCGCCGTTGCCAGATGATTTTAATACAAATTCGAGATAACCGTAAAAATAGGCTATTTTTCGTATATAATATGGTATGTAAATATGGCAGCAGAAGCATCCACACCCAGTGATGAAAATATACATCACGTAATCGATGATATAAGCAATATTTAGCAGCAATCAGAAGGTGATTCTTGTGCTTACTTCCCATCAAAAATTTAACATAAAAGTGACATATGCTTGCTATCTTATCGGTGTGTTCTCGCTTAGAAACCAAGCCACTAACATTGCACTTACATCGAATTACTGTAAGGAATGTAATTATGTAGATTCAAGTACCGTTTAGATTTTGAACGGAAATAACGGAAGGAGAAAACCAGCTCTTCGTTGAGAAGTTTTGAATTTACACAATTACACTAAAACGTTGTAGTATTGCTATTGCTGAGAAGCTTTTACTTTTATTGAAAATAATTGCTTCTAAGTCGTTACAAGTGTGCTAATGAAATTTCTGAATGGACTTAAAATTGCGCAACTTCGAATAATATAATTTTTAAATAAAAATTTCACTTAAAATGTTCACCAAAAGTATTGCATCTCTTTACTCAAATCGATTTGTGATCATAATATAACATTTTGGCATAGGACTCCTCACGAATAATGGAAATTAAGAATTCTAAGACATTCGAGATTTTCCGACACTTAAACAAATCTTTAAAATGCCAATAAATTATAAAATCTTGCAAAAGTATATATCAATATATAGATTTTTGTAAACAATGTTTTTTTGTTAACAATGTTAAAGTTAGGATGTCAATGGACTCATAATCAGTGTTTGATTGTTATATGTACGTATAATTAAAGTTAAGAGTGACTGATAAGCGAAAAGACAGGTCTTATCAGCTTTTAACGTAAGTTTTAAGAATTTGAATAATTTAAGGTCATAGCAAATTTATTGATTTATAAAAGGTGGGCCAAAAGAAATCACCCTATTGGAAGATGCTCTTATTTTTGCAAATGTCAAATGTTGAAAACCATTATAATTTTTTATATACAGTGGCTCAGAGCTTATTTTATGCAGTGCATATTTTTCCTTTTAAAGCTCTATAAAAAGAAAACCAAGAGGAACTTAGAAAAAATTTTGGTATCATTTAAAAGGAAAAACGTTATTGTGTAACAAACAAAAATCATTTATTGCAAAAACGTACATTTCAATATATTAAAACTAAAAATACCAAAAAATAATTTTTTTCATTAATGCATATCGCTCTCTTATTGCAACGTAGTCATATCTCAAAAAACGATGTTTTTTGAGTTAAGAATTCAGAAATATTCGTCGTACCGTTATTTATTTTGTGTAAACGATTTATAGGCACAAAATATCTGGTTTACTCATCTCTTGAGAAGAGAGTCCTTTTTTATTTTTATTTTTGCATTGATGTGCGCGTAAATTTAAAACTTTAAACTCGTTTTAACGAACGAGTTTTTTGAGATAAGACTACGTTGCAATAAAGGAACCATATGTATTTATTTATCAGGTATTATGTTATATATACTTATGAACTTTTCGTACTTTTTCCGAAGTTGCCCTGCCCTACTTTTAATGTTAAGCAAAGTAATCGAGAATATGTAATGGGGCTTATTACGGTTGTCGTATTTTCACCTTCGACTTCGACAAGTTGTACTAGATTAAAAAAGCACACAAAATTATTTTTTAATCTAGTACACGCTCGCGCAGTCGAAAGAGAAAATACGACAGCCGTAATAAGGCCCAATATTTCTTGCCTTGCTTATAAAATGTTAATTTTAGTTTACTGAAGTTACAACAACAACTAAAGTTGCTTTTAAATAATCCGTATCTTACAAGGGTGGTTATAAAAATCTATAACAATAAAATATAATCAATCACAGAAATAAAATAATTATATTTTTGGCAGCCTTTAAAAAGATTTGACAGCGGATAGGTTTGGGTTAGTAAAAATCAAGTCGAATTCATTTTACAAGTGGTGTTGAAAGCACTGCTGTCTATTTCGCTTTGATGGCTCTATATTTTCTTTTAGTTATGTTTTCTGATGCTTTCGAAAGATATTTTCGCTATAGACAGTAACAAGTTGCACTAAGTCTGCGTTTACACACGTCATGTCTTATTGACGTATTTTCTCATTCGTAATTTTAAGCCTGAAGGTATTTGCAAGTAAATGTCGTCAACATGACGTGACTTGTGTGAACAACAATGAAAGTTCAAAGAAGAAAAAGTAAGAATCATGTCACGCGTCTAAACACAGACTAAGAAAATAAATATTTTTTTTTGCTTGGGGCAAAAGGATTGTGAGATTGTGCCAACCAGATGGCATTTGTTGCGAAATCAATACCACTTCTAAAATGAATTCGCTTTGCTAAAAATGGAGCGTTACAACTAGAACAAACTTTTTTAAATAGCTGCGTTCGAGTACATAAAAGCTATAAAAAATGTTTATTGAACTTCTCCTCAATTTAAAAAACACAATAAATGAGAACATAAATTGAGAGAGAAAAGTGAAAGTTGAAATTTTTTCTGCACAAAATTTTGATACTAAAATTTAGTAAAACAAAAAAACTTATGATGCAAAAAGTAAACCAAACAAAAATATGTATGTATGTGTAATGTCAAGGCGAATTCATTATGAATTTGCCTTGGTACGATGTTTTAAAAAATTATTTTAAATAAGACTGACACAAAAATAAAACGTGAATAAATGTTATTAAATTTTTAAATGTTAATAAATCCGCAGTTTTATTTATTTTAAAAGAGAAACTAAAAACGTCATAAAGTCAATAATACAAAAGAATTTTTTACAATCTTTTTACATAAATATTTTTCAACTCTCATTTATTTGAAACCAGTTATTTCCTTAATCTTGGTAATTTTAAAAATTTTATCGTTCGCGTTCATTTTTTGGCATCAGTTTTTAAGTTCAGTAAGTAATTGCTTATGCAGTAACATTTTACAGTAAAAATAAATAAGCAAACCTATTTTTGAACAATATCTCGAAAATAATGAAGCCGTGTTTTCTATTTAATTAAAATCTACCGTTCATTTTGGGAGACCCTTTACATAGTATGTACATATCTATACACATTTTAAGCCGTCCATGAAAAATGTACCAAGCCAAAAATTTAAGTTTTGTTTTGCATTTTTAGATTTATCTCATATTTTATATTTTACGAAGCTTCTTTAAGGAAGTCATCTACATTTTTTGTTATAATTGGAAAATGTTTTCCTTATTCTGAACGGTCTTATCCGTTCCCTTTGGCAAATTATTACTTCAGATATTTGGTATAAGTTTTCATGATTTTCAAAAAATTTCAAAGGCTTTTTTCGATTTTATGTCACCTATACATACATACACTTACAATACAATAACAATTATTTTGTGCACCAGTTCGAAAATCTTTTTAAATTTTCTTAATCGTATTTCTATGAGCTATTTTATTAAAATATCTTTTACTTTGATTACGCTCGAAAGAATGATGGCTTTGTGATGACTGGAAAAACAGAATCCGAATTTAACTGAACTATATAGATAATATTGTATTTAGTTCTTTTTATAGTCAAAGACTTTATGCAAGGAATTGTAAAGTTCTTGTTCTACAAAAAATAAAACAAAAAAATATAATATAGAACAAAACTTGCAAAAAAGAAGTTAAACGGATAATGGAAAACACATTTGTTATCGCAGATTATGTTGACATTTCAATTTAAGGCTGCAATATGTTCCAGCAATCCTATTATGTAAGTATTTATTTTGCAGTGGTACGAGAGGAAGTTAATAAGACTTGTGGAAAGTCATAGAAGCTATTTATTTACATATTACGTAAAATCATATTTGACGCTTCCTTAACAAATCGACAATCCATTCCTTTTAGTGCGTTACGTAATATGAAAACAGTCCCTAAAAACATTAAGAATTTAGAAAAAACTACGACCGACTTACTGAAATGTTTTTAGGGAAATTCGTCACGCAGCTTCTTTTTGAAAATCAATCACTTGACTTGAAAAACCTTTTAATAAATTTTAAAAGTAGAAAAGCGGAATTTTGTAATTTTGAAATGCTAAACAACTAAGGAAGTCCTTGGAATACCCACACCAGCGTTTATCTACAATCGTTGACTGCTTCAGCAGCTGGCTTAGAGCTGTCAAGTTGCGATTTAAAATCTCAACTATACGCAACGTGAGCAATATCTAAATTCAGTTTATGTTTTCGCGATTTTACTGTATTCAAAAATTATGTTTTATGAATGTAAAATTTAATAAAAATTATTATTCTATGATAAATATGTACAATACATAATACATCTTTATAAAGAAGGAAACCCTCCTCCTAAACAAATTAAACGGTCTTGACTCCTCCGCATCCTTTATCAATGTTAGCATCATTTTCCGTTATGTGTAGTAAAATTATAAAACTTTATTTATAACAGTTAAATTTATGTTTCGTTGACTCCTTGGTAAGCGAGTTTATGTGAGCAAGAGTTGGTGTGGGTAAAGGAGTGTAGCAACAATATATTAATAGTAAAATTCCAGTCATTGAAGCAAACCAGCAACGAGCCAACAATATAAATCATTCATTCAGAAGAAAGAAGACCGGAAGGGACGGATGGTTCACGCTATATTTTGTTCGTTTTATCGTTTTGCTAGATATTTTAGCCTTGAATATCAAAAGACGTGAAAAGAGATTTAAATTAAATTTCCTATGAATTTTGTTTTTTGGATCTTATCAGATTTACAAGGGAGTTCAAAATGTTTTCAATATTAACATAAATTAAAAACAGAATATTTGGTATTTATTTCCAAAAAATACAGTTTGATAAAAATACATACATTTTCGATGAATTTGTTTCCCTACGATTCAAATTCATTCGCAAAAAAACCTTTATGTGGGGAGTTTCCCCTGCTTTCGTCAACACACGTCAGACACCCTCCTTGATTATTTTGCAGTAGATTCTAAATATAAATATGTATAACATAAAATTACTTCGCCTATCCAATTATATTTGGAGTAAATCTACTACTACTCACGTCTTATATTTATACAGAATTTGGCATAATTTCAGAATATATAATGTGAATGTGTAGAATTATCGAGAAAATAATGAACTTTAAGGAAATTTTACCCATTTGTAATAACGATCCCTACACGGGTCTGCTTATTTTATCGAAACTTACTTAGAAAAAAGCAAAAACTGTAACATATTATCTTATTGCTTACGACACGGAAACTCTACATTTAATACACCTCATACATACATTCATACATTTTCTCAAGCACTTACAAATACTGATACAAATCAGATTCTATGTATGTGGTTGTTTCCCACTAAAGTTAATGTTTATGGCAAAATGCTTTGATTAATATAGCGTAAAATTTTATTGATTGCCAATAAAACGTGTTGGTTGATTGACTGGCAGCCTCATCATTGTGTTTGAAACAAATTGTACAATCAATCAGCAGAGAGCCAGCCGTAGCTCTTTTACTCCTAAACTAGATTTTGGTTTGATAACACAACCATTTGCCCACATACCATACCCAAGGGCAAAAAAAAAGCTGGAGTAAAGGGGCCTTCTAGAAGACAATATTAGTATACACAAGGACGAAGTGTCTCATTCTGTACTCATGGTTCTTCTACAATCGCTTCCTCTGGCAGGGAGTCTAAAAGGACTGACTAGCAAATTCTTTTAGAAGGTCTTCCAAGTAAGGTTTGGGCTCGAAAGCCTCTTCAATGGAGAACATGATAAAAGAAAGCTAATAAAAAATTTTCAAACAAAGATCTGATAAGATGTATTCTCGATTTTGTCGAAATCATTTGTAGTTTTTGGAAAAATATTTATTTCCCTGCTGATAATAATAAAAAAATAAAACTTAAATAAAAGTTTTTGTTTAGCAATACGAGTAATTCATGCAAAAAAACGACTACAAAACAAATTGTTATGGGCGTGGCATAATTATAATCGAGAATTTTGACGGGAACTTATTTTTAATCCAAAGCTTTATAATCTTCAGTTAAGCAGATTTTAAAAAATAATATGTATTTACTTTGTATGGGCGTGGCACTTCTCATTTTTATAATAGTCATTTCGAATCTTAACTGGAATTTAATGTTTATGCAAAGTTTCATAACTCTGCGTTCACACAAGTCATGTCTTATTGACATGATTGCTACTTTATAGGCGAGAGAGACGAGGGGAAAATAAATGAGTACTCAGACGCATGTACTGTCATTACGTTTTGCACTCTCATTCATAAATTTAAGCATGTAAATGTCGTCAACAAGTCATGACTTGTATAAACATCAATGAAAGTTCAAAGAAGAAAAAGTAAGAATCTTGTCAATAAGACATGAGTCGTCTGAACGCAGACTAAGCGTCGGTTAAGTTGAATGTGATGAGAAAGAATGTGTCACTAACAATGAAAAAAAACCGAAATCGGTATATATATTGCAGAGTTATGAGCGAACACACATAAAAAACACCAAAGGGATTGATTACCTTCTCCAGACGGTTTAAAAAAATGCCTTAAAAGAAATTAACTTGAGTTTAACACTACACTCAAAACTTAAATTTTGGTTAATAAAAACTCATTAACACGAAGCTGTGTTAAGATTTAACTTTTAAATAAAGTTAAATGAAATATTTTCTGATTTAAAATTTTTAACTTGAAAAAATATGACGTTTAAAAATTAATAATTTTGTGTTTACTTTAAAAATATTTTTCATAAATTCTTAAACAAAAATGTGAATTAAGCTTTATCATCTGAAAAATGCACACAGAAATCGTGATCAGATGTCCTTGATGGTATTATTTTTTTTTTGGCATTTCCCAAAAGTAAATTAATGGTGTGATTCACGATAGTTGATAACTGTGAGTTAACAAAATATTTTTATTGTTAATGAACATTTTTAACTTCCAATTAAAAATTAAGTTTAGACTAACCAAAGGTTAGTAAACTTTCAAATTAACTGCCTGTTTTTGGAAAATGAAAAGAAAATTGTGAGTGAGAATTTACATTGAAAACAAAAACAAATTTTCGAATTTAAAATATTAATTTGAAAGTAACACTAAACTCTAAATTTGAACTTTAGTTAGTAAAAATTCATTAACACAAAGCACTGTTCAGTTTTAACTTTTACTTACTATTAATGTGCTGTTTCTAGAATCCAAGCAATCGAATTGAGTAGAAAATATATATGGAAACCACTCGAATAACTGGAAACCAGCACATAACTGAAATATTTTTTGAGTTTGATTTTTTAACTGAAAGAAAATTATGACATTGAAAAATTAATTATTTTTTGTTTATTTTAGAAATATTTTTCACAAATTGTTAAAGAAATAGGTGATTGAAGCTTTTTTTGATCTTAAAAAGGCAAATTTTTGTGCAGAAATCGTTTAAGATGTGATTTACATATTTTGCATTTCTTAAAATTAATTGTTGTTGTGATTCACAATAGTAGATCAAAGCAAGTTAACAAAATTTTTTTACTGTTAACGAAAACGTTTAACTATCAGTTTAAAATTAAGTTTTGACTAATTGAAAGTTAGTAAACTTACAAATAAAACTAGCAATACTGAACTTTGTGTTAATGGGGGTAAGCCGAATAAACTTAGTCGTCATTGACTATTTTTTGTAAAATTTAACTCATTGAACTCAGGGGTTACACGACCAAATTTTGTCTATCAAGTTTCAATACACTTTTAAAACTTGATACGAAATTGCTTTTGAAATTCTATTTTCATCGAGTGCTTCAATTTACTGTCAAGGAAACATTTTTTCGTTTGTTTTTTTACAAATTTAAAATAAACTAATTAAATCATATAATCAAATATGTTTGTGAATAAAAGTTTTATGTTTAATAATGTTCGGTGTTGCATAAAGTGACTATTTGAAGCTGTTTTCTTGACGATGACATCTAGAAAATTAAAATTGCTTTAAAATTGTGTGCAGCCTACGTCACAGCTATCGATTTAAATGAATTTCGATAAGCAGTATGTGTGAAAAACTTGAAAGAAAAACTTGATCGTTTGACTTTTTATTTAATTTCTTCCGCTAATAAACGGACATTTTTGAAGGAGTGGCGAGGCCTTCTAGAAGACCTTTTTCGAAAGTAAAAATTAGAATTAGATGAAAAGGGCAGCAATTAGAAGGCCTTTCAATTTTGGTCGTTGAGTAGTGTGGCACTACGGGTACCACCTTTCACTATAAAACAAGCTATCATTATTATTGTTGAGATTTATTTTTATCACAAGTTAAATTTTGTTCCTGTGTTTTATTTTTATTTATTGGTTTGTTATCTGCTGGTTCATACTATGACAACAACAGTACTCGCCAAAGGGAGCAGCAGCAAATGACTGAAATACCAAATATAAAATATATTTAATATGGATTTTTTTCTTTCTTGCTTTGTTGTTGTTTTATTTGTTTTCTTATGACAAAAGGATGCATCATCATACAACTAGAGAACTTGTAAAAAAATTATTTTTACTACCGCACATACACATTCTTTGAAGCCTCCAACTATTTTTGTGGGTTTACAAGCGGAAGAATCCTTACATACATATATACATCCATATACATATACACACACGTTCGTTTGCTGGTAATAAACGTAAAAACTTTAGTAGGATAAAATATTTATAAGGACATACATACAGGCATGCACTCATATTAGCAATTTCATATTTTTTGTGATTTTTCAATTTTTTAAAAAAAATTTTTATTGTGAAAATTTGATTTTTATTAACGATTTTTCGGTGAAATATCAATATTTTGGTAGTTATGAAATTTTTTGTGAGTTTTACTTTCTGTTGAAAAATTAGTTGTCTTTTCGTCAACTTCGTCAAGACGCCTGAACTTCGTATTAGTTTTCATTTTTGATGAATTAAAATTTTTTTATAAAATATTGTATGCGTTTTCTTTTCAACATTTTTTACCCTTTTTATTGAAAATTTACAATATAATGATTTTTTGAAATAATAAGATTTTGCGAAACGTTTAGTGGAAACGTATAGAGATAATACGATCACATACTGATGTTTAGTGTATATACTCGTAAATCAAAAACTCATATACCTCGATAAAATCGTAAGGAAAGTTGGTCTTAAGATAAACGTAAATATAACAAAACTCATGTGGATTGGCACCATCAACTAAACTCCTCTTTCACTATATGGAGCCATAATTGAAGACGTTGACTCTTTTTGCTATCAATAAAGCCAGAGTCGCATTTCACTCACTAAATAAATAAAGTCAAGCGAGCGAACAATATCTCTACACCTACAAAAATTAGAATATTTAACTGCAGTGTAAAATCCACAACGCAAACCACACTCGGAAATATGCAAACATTTGTGAATCGTTCCCTTAGACAAATTCTGCGCATGTTCTCGCCACATTGGGTGACTAATGAATACCTTTTATACATGGTCAAATGTGTACCGATTGAGAAACTGGTAGAAATTAGTCTTGGATTGGCCAAATGCTGCGGAGGCCATGTAATGAAATCAGCAGAGATGCACTTAATTGGAATCCGCCTGCCTGGTTGCCCACGAAGCACTTTCGTGAGCATGTTAAGAAGAGAAATCGAGAGCTACAACAATCGTGGATCCAAGTCAAAGCTCTAGCCAATGATCGTTCCCATTGCAGAGAATTTACGGACGCCCTATGATCAACATGAACTCTTATATACTTAAGCGATTAGTCATTTATCAATTTATTTATACTAGAGTACGTCTACTAATCGAAATTCGACCGCCACTTTAAACGTATGCCTTTTTTAGTTACATTCATTCAAACAGAAAAAACTTCCTGATTACTTATTCCCTTCCCCATGGATAGAACAATAAACGAAATAAAATTGCATATAAACAGGCACATTTATAAAAAAAATCTTATTACTCATAAACATACACACTAATACTTACATGTGCATGTACGTGGGTATTTTTTAGCATTTGTAGCGGTGTAAATTTTATAAGCCTTTTATTCCTTCAATACTGGACCGATTTCAATAATATATAGTCGGGTCACTAAAGCTCAACAATGTTTACCATTTGGTAAAACAATGAAGAAAATCTGTTGGCAAACAAAGAAGAAAAAGGGATCCAAAAATTTTTCTTTGCCTATTTATATATAGATATATAAAAAGAAATATACATATGTATATGTATGTATGTATATATAGTTTTTTGATTTAATTCGATTCTCTAGCGAAATTTATAATGAAGGCGAAATTTAAAAATAAATCAGTCAAGTGCATGTCCGAATCGCACACGAAGGTTTCCGTACATGTTTGTGAAGGGACATTATGTTGTTCTCATGATACAATAAACAAGGTTAAACCGTTAAAGAAGCTGCTGATCGATTATATTTAATTTCCTGAATGTCAAACTCAATAAGAAAAAAAACATAAACAATATTTTTGTGTATGGATTTTGTGTGACAGTAAGAAAATATTTATAAAGGTTTTTCTTGTAATAACCAAGGCGTATTTAACCAGGTGACAGCATTACAGCAGCTGACTATTCGTTGCGAATGTCAAAATACATACAAATTACTTTTGTCTTTTTTTACTTTTTTTTCAGTATCTGTTTTCTTTGTTTTATGGATTGATTTTTGACATACGTAATGAAACTACACAAACAAAAATGCCTGTTGTTCTTGTTTTATTGTCATTGTTGTCACCTAGTTAAATACACCTTGGTACTAACTGTATACCTTGTTTGTGATATTATGGTTGTTCTTCACAGAAGTCGTTGCCAAGATTTTTCTGGGTATGAATTGAAGAATATGAATAGTATGTGCTCTTTGGTACAAATTATGTGACAAGCATTCCGTGTTAAAGCATTTTTCGCCTTTATAGCAATCGTCTTAATAGTAAAAGCAATTATGATAAAGTTTTTCGGACATCTTTTACATAACAAAGCTTAAATATTTATTATATTTATATTCTTACTTGAAATTTTAAGAAAATAGTTTGCGTTTAATAATAATTTGATAACCCATAAATCACATCGTAATAATAACTTTAAATGCAAATAAAAGGGATGCCTCGTTCTAAATAAATATCTTGACCTTAAGGAATGGCTGTTTAATTGGTACGAGGCGGTAAGGACATTTTGTCTGTAGTATAAAAAAACACAAATACGCACATATTTCGTTTAACGAAATCTCAGCATCTTTATTCAGTAATTCAGTAAAAAGACCGAATAATAATTCTTAAATGTATTTGTTGTACACAAACAGTGCATACATACTCATTACAAACACGTGCAAGGACACATCATCGGACGAAGTTGCCGTTTGTGTAAATATGTATCACTATTTTGCAATGATTCTATTTTGATTTTAAATGCTCATTACAATTTACGACATGATTATCTATTATTATTTCCCTTATTACGGGTGCTTTTAATGGCCACAATCATAAAAAAGGGGAAAATAATAAAACGGGTAAATGCAAATGCTAGAACAGGGATTGTGGTCAAACAGCCATGGACAATAACCATTTTTATTAGAATATAAAATCAAGCTTGAAATGTAACACAAAACATTAAAAGAAAATATACAAACATTTGTTTGCAATCCCCTTTAAAATTTAATAAATGTTTTATTTGATTCAATAAACGTTTAAACTTGAGCTTTTTATCTACGCTGAAAACAGCAGCAGAAAGCAGTTTTACAAAATTCTTTTATAGTTAAGTTCTCATTTAGTAAAAATTGGTATTTCAATTTATGAATTATTTTACTGATTTCGGTAAACAGGTTTTAAACAATTATTTTATTTGATTTAGTAAATTTTTTTGTTTGATTTTTTTTATATATGTAATACAACAACAAATTTAAATTTTTTTCTGAATTTGCAAACTCCTTCATTTGGTCCGCATTCAGTAAAATTTATAAAACATTTTTGTTTTGTCTTTTGGTTGCTGGTGCGTTCTTAATGTTAAAATGTTGTTAATATTAGATTTGGTTTGCACTTATTTTTGTTTTGCCGTGTAAATAACTTAATGAGCAAACATTGAAGCGGTAGGTGCTTAAAATGCCATCGTAAAATTTTAAAAGATTTAATTTTACCATTAACAGCTAATAAAAATCAGGATCATTTATTCGAATGGGAGCATTCAGTATGCTGTTTAATTTGCATTTATTTCGTGTATTTACAACCGCATCCATCTGAGTTTTATTAAGTACTCATTTCAAATTTTATAGACATAATTAAATATTTTTAATATTGTTTATTTTATCATCAAATAATTTCTAACGCACGAGCAAGTTCTATTTCGGGTGCCTTTCACAATCAAAATAATATTCTGTTAATATTAAGTTAAATGTTCATTTACATTAATATTCCTTTAGTACTCCTATTCAATTTAGCTTTTTAATGAAAGGACGACGAATAACTTTTCGCTAAATAGTTTGACAATAATTCGATTTTAAAAAGTGTTATAGTGATTGGCAAATAATATGCTAATGACGCATTTCCTTTTATCTAAATACGCCAACTACGGTAGTAGTGAATGAAAAAGTCCTGGCTTAAATTAATTAAAAGGATAATACATTCTCTAAATCAGTGTCTATCAAAAATTATTGGTGCTTGCATCCATTACAGCAATTTGTTTTCTCTAGAAAAATTACTAAAAACGATTTTTCGCAAGGGAATGTTTTGAAAAGGTACTTTTTTTGAGAATATTAAAATATTTTTTTGAAGGATCCTTTTTTTTAAATATACTTTTATGAAATTTTTTTCTTTCTTTCTTTAAATGGTTATTATTATTACTTTTTTAAAAAAGGTGTTTTATTTTAAATTATAGGAACATATTCATATATTTTTTTTAAAGTACTTGTTTTATAGGTACTTTTTAAAAGTACTTTTTTATCCCTTTTTTTAACTTACTCTCCTTGAGGGCTCTTTTTCAAAAGGTATTTTTTTCATAAATTTACTTTTTTAAATTATACTTTTTTACGTTTTTTCTTAACAAATTTCTTTGTTTAAACATATTTTTGTTCATAAAAATGTTTTTTTCTACATGTATTCTTTCGCAGAAAGGACTTCTTTAACATGATATTTTTTAAAGGTACTCTTTTGAACGATACTTGTTCTAAAAGGTACTAAACGGTTGTTTGATAGAAGTAGGTTCATTTTTAAAAGATATTTTAATAAAAATGTATAAAAATTTCCTATTTAAACTGTTTTTAAGGCATTTTTGAAAAAATAAATATTCTTTTAAGAGGAATTTTTTTCAAAGGCGTTCTTATAATAAATACTTTTCATATTTTATTAAATATTTTTTCAAAAGAAACCTTTTAAAAAGGATTTTTAAAGGTACTTTTTAAATAAAATACCTTTTTTAAAAGCGTATTTCTTTTAAATCTATTTTTTAGATTTTTTAAAATCTATTGTTGGAAAAAGTACTTTCTATACTTTATTTTCAGATAAGTGCCGTTGTAAAAAGTATTTATTTTTTAGAAAAAAAGAGTTTTTAACAGATATTTTTTTACAGTTTTTATTAAAAATAAACCGTTTTTAGTTGATTTTTTTTAAAGCCATTTCGATTAAGGTATTTTTTAAAGCTTATTTGTCTTAAATCTCCTTTTAAAAAAGGTAATCTGCTCAAAAGTAAATTTTTTTAAGTAGAATTTTTGGAAGGTTTCCTTTTTTAAAAAGTTCTTTATTAAAACCATACTATTTGAAAAAGGTTCTTCTTTCACCAGGTATATTTTCGCAGGTATTTTTTGTAGTTATTTTAAAAGGTACATTTTTTTAAAATAATTTTTAAAAGGAATTTTTTTAAGGATACTTTTTTATAATTTAGTTTTAAGTTTTAGTTTTAAGCTTTAGTTTTTCTAGATGTAATTAGTTATAGTAAAAGACATTTTTTAAAGGTATTTTCAAAAGGTATTTTTAAAAGATACTTTTTAAGCGTACTTTTTAAAAAGTTCCTTTTTTTAAAAGGTAATTGCTGAAAGTACTTTTTTAATGTGTTTTTATGCAATTTGGATAAAAAGTTCTTGTTTTAAATACACTTTTTCGGAGATATTTATTAAAAAATCATTTTTAAAATGTACTTTTTTAAACCCCACTTTTTGAAAATTTCTTTCTAATTAATGTCGTTTTCTATCTTAAAAATAAGTGCAAAATTTTTTGTCCTTTTCATTGAAAATTTGCAATGTAATGATTTTTTGAAACAGTGAGTTTATTAGAAATTATTGTATCATCACTTACGAGGCAATTTTTTTTTATAAAAATAAAAGAAATGTTAAATTGTTTTATAAAAGAAAACGGCATAAGTTGTCCTTCTTTAAAACGTTCTTTTTTATTATATGCTTTTTTACATGATATATATTTTAGGAGGCACTTATTCCAAGTAGTACATTTACAAGTACCTTTAAATATTATAAAAGTTTCCTCCAGTTCTACAATTTTTTTTACTCATTGTTTATTTTTGCGATATTTTAATGGGTCATGTACTCGATCAACTTATACTCGTATATACATACAGCCATACACACATGCTTATGTATGTGTGTACGTCTGGTGGAAATAAACGGAAACTCAAAAATGCTTTAGAGGATAATTATTTTGCATTCCGTTCCAAATAAAATGTGCTTAAATCATCTGCAAAAAATAATTACTTCAACCACTATTTATTTAAGTTTTTTTCACAAAACTAAATTTGTAGTTCCAACCTTATAAATGCTCGTATACACATACATACGTACATATATATGTGTCTGCATAAGTATGCACACTTCTATCAAAGATGAGATGGCGAGCAATATGTTTTCAACAAAAATCGTACCATACAGAGTCCCCACGGTTGAGGCGATTTTAATACTCGTTTTAATGCCGATGACAACACACATTTTGTACTCTTTATTGTATCCTTCTTTAATGTCATACACTTTTTTATATACACATATGTACATCCATAAATATTTCTTTATAGTAGTTTTTATGTATGTGTGTGTGTGTGTGTGTGTGTGTGTGTGTGTGTGTGTGTGGTTGTTTACTATTTCCTTTTAACCAACAAGCATGCACTCATGTCAATGTGTTTAAAGATGTCCACGTGACTAACTTGCTCCAACAAAATAAAGTAAAATCATCATAAGACAACAGCAAGAACAACAAGTAAACGAAGAAGCCAACAACTATTTGAACATCAATGGCCCTGACAGACTGCTAATACTGGGTGATATGTATTGATAATGGACAATGTTCACTGGATGGCACGGCCCGGCTTTCGTCTGAACATGGAATAAAGTTAAATAAATGCCAGCCAGCTAAAAAGTCTTTCAGAGGTATGAGAAGTACGAGATATGAGTAGAGAATGTGCCAGGGAAAATACTGGCAAGTATTCAATGACCGTAACAACATTGACTGGCAACAGGATTTTCATTCATTGTCTTTTATCCCTGAAGAAAATATTTTATTGCTCTTATTTGTTGCTGTTTGCACTCGTAGTTTGATATAGGAGGTCAATTGCAGTGCAAGAATAAAATACTCGTATGAAACTCGAAGAAAAATGTGATTAAATCTCATTTTAAAGAAATTTAACTACCATTTAATTTTCAAGGATTTTTCCAATGACACTATTTGTCTCTTCAAAAAGAAAATTTAAAATATTTTAAGTAGAATATTCATATTCATAGAAATAAGTTGTCTGTTTGTTTGGCAGTCTAGTCTGTAACTGAGGGTTGAGCGAAAATATTTTAACGCTGCTGTGAAATTAACTGATAGGGTTTTTTTTTTAAATTAATTTAAAGAGCTCTAGAAATTTAAAACAAACACGATATCATAAAGCAAAGGATGATTGACTGACTAATGATTTCTAAAAATCGTTTGGTTCGGGCAACTTTTGCTGAAAAACTTAAAAATACTAATTTTATTTTGTAATCAATATATTTACGAAATATGAAAATCATTAATTTATAGAAGGTTGGTCCGATTGACATGTAATTTTACATCGTACCAATCTAGTTTGGGACCTCTCCGCGCCATTCGTGAACGCTTCTCTGCTCTTCCCGATGTCTAGTTGTATCGCAATCGGAACAGCTGTTTAATATTGTCTGCAATTGCATCTCCATACATTAAATGGAAACTAAAAAAAGCTTAAAAATTAAGTAAATTGTGCTGCACAAAATGTTAATTTGAAAAAAAAAATATATAAATCAGAAATAACAAAAACTCTAATATTGCTTAAGGCATTGTTATCTTATTTTAATAAATTTTATATATATGGACATCAAAATAATATAACTCATTTTTTACTGCCTATAAAAATATAATGAAATTGCTTCAATAAAGTTGAAAAAAAGGAAAAGGATGTATCCTTTTTACGAATTCTACCATAAAAAAACGTTGGTACGAATAACTATGAAACATAAAAACAAAGAAAAGATTTCATAATCATGATCAAGAAATTTGAATTTATTATAAGTGGATAATACAAAAATGGAATATGAAGTCTTAATTCAGACATACATTTGTACTTGTATGTCTTTTTATATACAATTAAGTATCCAGTATAGTTCAGCATTGAACTGGCAAACATCTCGAACAAAGCACGGTGGGGCTGATCGCAAAAATATTTGAAATAAATCTGTGGCTACTAAACTACCAAGCTGCTTAAAAAACTAAGTTTGCCAGGGACATGGACAAGGATAACCTGAATTTAAAGAAAATCCAATCCTTGAGTACCCTGTTGGAGTTCACGATAAGCTGCCACGTGCCAAATCGTAGAATCATCTGTCACAGAAAATTATCCTCTAATATAATAAAAATAATAATCAGCAAAGAAAAAAAAATTTTTAAATCTGTTGATTTTAAATTTCTTGGTTATTTATGAACTTTTAAAACTGAATTATTACATGATTAAGAGGTAAATGGCCTAATTGAATAGAAAAAAACAGATACGTATAAACTAATAAAATCATTTGAACCAGAAGAAAATAAAATATCTTCAAAACTTAAACACATTAGATACAAAATAATATAAATAACCAGTAGTTCTGCAATTTAACACATTGTATACAGATTTTTTATTTTGTAAGTCCCCGAAAATTGTGCTCGTTTCATTATGGCAGCCAAACGTCTGAACGGCTTTCTTGAATAATAACTAAAAATACTGCCGATATTTTCAATTTGGTTCAAGAAACAAAAGGAATTCATTCTAGTTTAAAAAATTGCTTGGAAGGAACTCTTATTGCAATCAATGTTGAATTCTCAGAATTAAAGGGTAAATAAATGTACTAGTCACACGTGCAACATACAGCAGCGGCAACATTTTCGTTCACAAGTGGTGAAATGGTTGAAAGGAAGAATAAAAAGCTAGAGAAACTTGTATCGATTTCATTTTATTACTTCTTACGAGTAGTCTTCACAAGAAATGAACTAGATCGATATGCATATCAAAAGCTTTCGCAAGCACTCGCACATGCACGTTCCCAGCTCCCCAAATTGTATTTTATAAAATTACATTACTGTGTTTTTTACAACAAAAAATATTCTATAATTCCTTCTGGCAACAAAAACTGTGTGAAGAGAAAATTCATTGATGTGGATGTCTATTAAAAAGGCTCCTTTCTTTTCTAAGTCCTTCACGTACATTTATACACGTACTAGATATACAATTTTGTATATAATTTATGTAAATATTTTTTTAAAAGTATGATGAGTATTTGTGGGCACAGGCATATCGTTATCTTAATATAGAAAGGCCCTAAAATATCTATATATATGTATATATATTTTTTTCAAATCGAGTTTCCTGCTTAACTACTTTGATAAATTAGGGATCCTCAATCACAATATGAAAGCAAAACTCGATTTTCGCCAAAAAATATTTAGCTAAAGCCTTTCCACATTATGGTAGCGATATGAAGGAATGATGAAATTTTTATTAGAGTCCATCAATAAGTGAGTTAAATATACATATTTCATTTATCAGTTTTAGGTACATAAGTGGTTTCAACTGTTTCCTTTCCAGCCAACAAACAATAGAGTTTATTAAACTTTATTTTCTCAATTCAATTTACACTTCCACACATGCATACAAAATCAGTTGGTATCAGTTTCACACTAAAAAGTATTTATGTTGAATGTGATGTGGGCATATATGCAACCTTTTTTATATACAATAAAAAAAAGTTTTAAAAAAAAGTATGATTGTGGCAAGCAAACCAGTGTTGTTTGTAATTATTTTAAACATATCTTTGGTCACGATAAGCAAATGCTTGCTGACCACTCATAAAAACTGCTACAGTTAGCGTTGCTAGCCCGCTGGAAAAAAATATATTTCATATATAGGGTGGCGCAGAATGAGCTATATGATTTAAATTCTTTGTAACTTTTTTAATTACTGCCAGTCCCAAGATGTCACACGTATTCGTTCTTTCGTATAATTACATTTAAAACAAAAACAAATACTAAAATTTTCGTGGGCCTGGCAGTTAATATTTTTTGTTGTTTTTTTCATCATTTTGTCAAGAAGACTTGGGGAATTTAATATGAATAACTACACAATCGAACAACGTACCAAAAACATTGAAATTTATTTTTCAAATCAATAATCAGTTGCATTCGCACATTGTGTGCTTATTGAGGACATTTTGTTGTGGGGTATTGGACTAACGGCAAGGATGCCACCAGAAATTTGAAAAATTCCCTACATGTTTCGAGTAAATTCCCGCTTTTTTCCAAAACGCATAATTTATTTCCCTACATTTTTTCTAAAAATTCAAAATTTTGATCATTTATATCGCCAGGTAGAAAATTATATAATAATAAAAAGGACATAATTTTTTAATTTTAACAGCCTCCAATTTCTGCCTTTGTGCCCTCATAGCTCCCAAGCAGTTACTTCTTATCTGCTTATATTTAATTATAATATTAAAGATTAAAGATTTAACTTCAAGCATATTATGATACGGCTAAAGCAAAACAACTCAATCAAAGTATCTTGGTCTTTGGTTACGCTTTCCTCAACCATGTTTTTTCTTTGTGTGTATAAATTCTGTAATGGGTCATATTCTGCTGAAGAGCATATTTTTGGATTATTTGATACTGTTACGTTTCGACCTTTTCGTAAACGTTTTCTTGCTCAGGTTCTTTTAATTTGTCACAAATGAAATCAAACTGATTTATAGTGTTTATTTATTTCTTTTGCAGCACTATCTGAAAATATGCGCACGAAGTTCACCACTGTGCTCAATGGTTATGCAGTAGATAAAGCAGTTTCTAAAGGGTTCGAGAGTGAACTAGATATTGTTCGCCTGCCAGTTAGCATGTAATTGCATATTTCGTTCGTTCTAATTTCCAGTTGTTTTCAATATTTTTCACACAGATTTCTCGAACAATCTTGTAAATTCTCGTTGCTGTTTATAGAACTTTTCGGAATGTTCTATTTCTGAGTTTTAGTGCTACCAATCTTGCATACACGGTTGATTAAACAGTGCTTAATTATTGCTGCATTTTTATATTCGTTAAATATGAATCTATATTTGAATTTTGTAACGATATTTTCAAATATTGATAAAAATGTAATTGTTTAACAAACACAGTAACTTAAATATACAAAACCTACAGATATGAATGAACTGCTCTTATGATTGAAAACATGATTGAACTGCAATCAAAGTTTAAAAATTTTGCGGTTTTTGGGTTATTAACAAACGCTAAGTCTAGCGCAAAAAGTGCTAAGTTGGCATCATCGATATATCGTATTGCTCAAAAATCATGGCAAGGCAGATCAACTGACTAAATGTCAATTGTGTTAAACTAAATTTGTGTTGATAATATACTCGTAATAACATGGCTGATGCCAAACTACCAAACACTGCAGCTTTGTATGATGTTTGACATTTGTTAGAGGTTCAGCTGTGCTAACAGTGCCACCTGGTTATATACAAGTTTTGACAGTTGCTCAGGTATCGCTACTACCTTGTAGACCTGCCTTGAATCATGGTCAATGTAACCACAAGGTATATCGAAATATACATGACAACTTTTTTTAAATTGCTTTAGAAATTGCTCCCCAAAACTTGGAAAATTAGAAATGAAAAAGGAATGTTATACCTACAGATTTTAAAATGTCATTCGTTTTCTCTAATTTTATAATAAACAAGAAAATAAGAAATGCACAATCAAAATAATTCATTACTTTTAGAAAATGCTGCTTATCAATTTGTTAATCGCACATTCCAATCCCAAACACATAACTAATTTCCAAATGGTTTGAAATTTTAATTAAATTTAAAATTTATAAGGAAACCATAAATTTCAGCAATAAAAAGTACCATCAACCTAAAAAAATCTTCAAAATTGCTAAAATATTTATGACGCAAGGCTGACCCTTCAAATAAAAAAGTCTGCAACAACATCACACTCAAAATACTTTCATACATAAAACATTTTTGTCTGCATAGAGGATAAAGAAACAGTAAAGGAAAAGGAAATTCATAAATAAGCTATTTAAGTTTTCCAAGAGAAATCAGTTACGCACACAAGCCCAAAGATACAGTGAGAAAGAAGCCTTTTGTATGTGTTAATAACGCAAATGTTTTATAACTTTTACACTGAGTTAACTTTTTTGAAATGGACTTTCATCCTTTTTGGTTGTTTCGGTAACATATTTATTGGCTTCATAGTTTTTAACAATTGTCTAACAGGACAAACAAACTAAAAACCCCAATAGAAAGACATCCCTTTTTTAAATTGACTGCCAATTGTGTACTAAACAAGTGTAAACACATTGATAACGACAATGAAACAGAACAGGAACTTAAAGTATTCGACAGTTCTCGATAAAATTGAAATAATTGTGAAATATGCAGATATTAATTTAATTTTATTCATATACATTTTTGTATATTTCAATAGATGTCGGTTAAAAAAATACTTTCAGACATTATGCTCATAATGTTTTATTTTTTAATTTAATTGTGCATATGGACGGATGACTTGTTACCATTAATACACAATTTTTATAAGGACATTTTAAGAAAAAAAAAATATTATTTAAAATTTTATAAACTTGTTTAAGTACTTTATTGGATGGAGCATTGGGTGAAAGTCCTCAAAATGAACAGCAGAGTGAAAAAATAATTCAAGCAAGTCATAGAAAAGAACATAAAAGGATTTAAAGGACAAAATGTATTGAATTAGAATATAATGTTGGTATTAATATCGATAACCTTTTAAAACTATTAACAAGAAAATACTTAAAGAGAATGTGTCTTTTGTATGCTTAATAGCTTTTTGTTGCTTGTTAAATAGTAAAGCTTAAAGTTGTACTTTAGCCTGCAACTTTAAAAATTTTGCAACTTCTTTTTAAATATACTCGTATATTTACTACAGCGCTGCACAAGCATCCGTTATCAATCGCTGATTTCCAGTTTTATTTAGACTGTTATGCAATTCATGATAATTATCCATTAATAATTTCGCTGCTCTTTCCTCATTAGGATCATGCATGCGAAAATGATCGCACAATTTAGCTGCCATTTGGAGTGCTTCTTTAAGTACGGATGCAGTGAGAAATTAATGATGATGACAAAAAGGTTCCATCATCACTAATTTCTTTGGTTGCGGGTGTCTCAAGCGCAAAACCAATGTTTTCAACATCGCTAAGTGCCTTTTCTAACAACAACTCGTCAATATCTGCAGACGATAAATCATCAACATTCATCATTTCTCCTCTTCAAGGAAGGCACTGGGCTACGATTTTTAACGTAATCTATACAAACTGCTCTCCAATATGCGTTTAACGATGATTTTCATTTTCCATATTTTTAGAAGGCATTAATTCAAATCAAATCGCGTAAAAACAGAATGAATATTTTTCTGGAATCGCGTTGAATTATATTCACATAAAAAAATTGTGTTGTTTGCTTTCATCGTATTGTTAATAAATATTATATCTGCACTTTACTTTTGTATGTTTATTTCTATTTAAATTCCATTTAAATTGCGAGAATATCTGGAATAATAAATTTACTAAATGCTTTATGAAAATATATTTAATGATCATTATTTATGATATAAATTAATTTTTTGGGAATATTTTTCATACAATTAATTTTAATTTGTTATATTCTTTTCCCCCCAAAGATAATATTTTACTTATTTTTAATGTTTATACATTGAAATTGACTACTAAGGGATACTCTTTTGTCCTTTTCGCTTTTCACTGTTGCTAATGCAGATCAGCAGCAAACTTTTACCCAAAAATTGTTAGAAAAACTAAGGTATTTTCTCAGGATATCATTTGAATTTGAGAAGCGTGCAAAATAAAAAGAATTGAAACAAGACTCAATAATCAATCATGTTGTTTTCATTTTCTTACTTGGCCTTTTCTACACAGGCTGGACAGATATAAATTATACGTATATATTTGTTTATGTTATTAATTGATTCGATTAATAAAGCTAGAAGGACGAAATTTCCGTATGTCGTACTCAATATTCTCAAGTCATCAATATAAATTATTCTCGAACTTAACTTTTTGCTTCAAATATTAAAGGATATTGAAGGATACGTGTTTGAAAATGATTTACAAGCAAACGTTTCTGCTAAGAGGAAAATAAACATAATTATAACGAACACCTTTGCACTTCGCGGAGTTGTGGCTTAGCTCGTCGAAATGGGCGGTGCTTTTCCGCTTAAGTTTTCACAAAGAGTTATTCGTGCCTTAAAAGCCGGATATGAAACAACAGTATCCAAAAAAAGTAGTCCACATATAGAAAAAAAGAAACCTTAGTAGTAAAAAGACCAGGAAACATATTTGACAAAAGTGTAGAATGTCTTATTTTAGACGAATATTTGTCGTAATTGATCACGTATCACCTGACACGACAGGATCACAGGTCAAAATTGAATAAAAATATCCTGATCGTTCCCTTTTAAGCGACATCAATATTGAAAATTTAGAATAGAAAATGCTTGGAAATTTTTAAATTCTATAAAAAATAAAACGGATCACAAAATTGAAAACTGAAAACGCAATTTTACTCCTTTCAGTTTTATACGTATCATCCGGTTCAAGCGAAATGTTATGTACTGTCGGTCAGTGTAATATTTATTTTCACTTTTCCAATGAGATATTTTATTTTGAATCAAACAGCATCATATACATATTTTTCAATTCACGAAATCTTTAACTTTTAAAACATCTCTCGTTATCAATTTAATTTTTATTATCACAATTTACTAGAAATTCAATGTAGACATTAAAAACGTCTACTCGTATTATAATAATACAAGTATATAAATAATTAACAAATAAAAGACTATCGAAAGGAATCTTCTGTTTCGCATAAAAAAAATTTATTTTCAGGAAAATCTTGTTAATTGCTGCTGGCAAAATCACCTGCATAACTCAATGTAAACATTCAAAAACAAAATATTTTAGCAATTTAACAAATCTTGAATTATTTTGCAACTTGAAATTGTTGCAAAATTGTTTACAATTAATAATACAAAGTAAAGTTTTGAAAAGACGATTTATTGCTGACACAAAATTTTATATAAGAAAACGCCAACTGACACAATATTTGATGACAAATTATCTTTAAAACTTTGCAGTTCAATGTTTGTGGCGACATTTAAGTATGACAATGTGCCTTAAATGACACTTTGCCTTCAGATTATGCAGCCACTAACCGACATTTTTAATCCAATTTCAGCAGACAACAAACGCAAAATGTCATAAATCTTGACAAACAAACGCAACAATTAATCAAAAATTAAAAGGCATGTCATTTAATTCAATTGTCAATTATATAAAACTCTCGAAAACAGCAGCAACAAGGATAACAGATATAAATTAAAAGGACATTCATTGATGAACGCATTTCATTAATTTTTACAAAAACATAAATAACAGCGGCGCAAAAGTAGCAAACTATGGCTCGTGAAATCAAATAAAACGCCAGTTAATGAAATTAACAGGAAAAACAACTGCCACAGTAAACATTTAAATACAAATAACAGCAACAATAATAATAACAAAAAATAAATACATTTCGGTGGAAATGAGCAAATAAATTGGTTTTTCAAATAAAAATTGTTAAATACTTTTATAATTAAAGTTTTTAACAACATGCGAAATGGCTGACAAGTGCATATTGCTTTCCAGTTTCAAAGGGAAATCTTTTTAATTAATTTCTTTATGTTGGGAACTAAAAACTAGGGATGTGCCTTCAATTGATTAATAAAACATTTTGATTAATCAAAACACTGATTGAACAAATACATATTTTCAAATTCGCTTGTATTTCGTAGAATATAACACAATAGAGAAAATAAAATTCGAATGGACGAAATGAATGGAATGGGAACAAGAAAATATTTGGTCCAAAGACCGCCACAGCAACACCTAATGGATCTTGTTTGACTTTCCTAATGAACGTCGTCAATGCAGAGACTGGTGGGATTGACTTAATACCATCTGATGGAGTATCCACTCGATTAATCTTTGTTCGATTGGATGTAACATGTTTGCTTGTACTATAATATTATTAACTAAGTGTGATGAAAGATAATCCTTGCAAAAATTCACACTTATCAACGTACATACATACATATATCTGTAGCCAGCATTATAAATCTGCTTAATCCAACATAAATTAACATTTTAACTTTCAAAACTCATTAACAATAAGTATTTCTCAGACGATTGTCGACTGTCGAATGTCGACTGTGGTTGGTGTGACTTGCAGTTGCTGCTCATCTTAATAAAAGAAGTAGTTGTAGTTAGTCAGTCAGTACCCAGCGGTGAAATTCAAAAGGGTTTACGTTTAGGCCTTCCTGAAGGCCTTTTTATTCTTTAGTCTTGTTACGAATCTCATTTTTGTTTGTCTTCTAAATAAAGATTACCTTGCAAAACTCGCATGGGACGAAAAAAAAATTGCTAAAGTAAAGAAAATGCATGAAGTAGATATTAACTTTAGATCATATAATCCAGGCAGGATAATGTAATCATGTAATCACCCACAAAAGATTAAATAAGCATTTTAACTTCCTTTCTTTTAAAAATGTAACGTAATGCAGTTGCACAGTGCGATTGATCACAAAAATAACATAAAAAAATATTATGTATTTTCTATTTTTGTATTATGAAATCAAACTAAAGCAAAGAAGAGTACCTAGTCTTTCTGAAAACTAGGTTCCTGACTTTTCTCTTTGTAGTACACGGTGAGTCTATTAAAAAAAACAAATTGAAATATTTTTAAGGATTCATCAAAAATGTTATTTAAAACCATTTGAAAGGTTCATTTTAAAACAAATAAAAAAATCTGAGAAATAGATAATTAGAAAATTTGCTAAATTATTTTTCTATGCAAGACAAACGCTTCGAGGTAAATGACGTAAAAAACAATTTTTCAATAATAATTTTGCAAAAATTTTACAGCTATTTTTGCTGAAGTAAAATTAAATGAATTAAATCGTAAATTAATTTTTATGATTAATAATGAATATTAAGGATTATATACAATAAAAGAAGTGGTTGTAAAAAGTGCATGTTTATGTGGTCATGATTTGATGGCATATTTAATATTAAACCATCGTTGAAAAACAAAACTAATTTTAGTTTTTCTACGCAAAAAGTTTCAACATTTTCATTTCAATTGCAACAAAAATAACATTTTTATTGACTTTTAGGGCTGATCATAAACGTTTTTTTTCTAATGTTTTTCGATACTAAATTTTGTTAACAAAAGTTAATATGAAAACTCCCATTTATCGCCACTCTCGATACTCGTATGTATTTTCGTATTGCCCCAATGTGCAATATGCGCTGCCATTAAATTGGAATCCAATTTATTTTATTCTTTCTGTTTTTATTCCTTATTATTATTATTACCTTTTGTTGTTGTTTTTGAGAAAAGTATGATTTTCAAAACTTTTAATTTATGTTATAACAAGTTTTTTTTAACAAGTTCCCCCCCAAATATCGTCTCCTAAAACATGTGACAGTAATGTTTTTATATTCGAGCATGATGTACAAATTTTGATGAAATTTTGCTTTATTTTTGAAATCAGAGTTATGGTTCTTTTTTTTTGTAGCAAAGTGTGTTGTTGCCAACAACTTATAATAGCTTTTGGGAATGGCAGAATAACAACAAATAAAATGGAACAATTTTCAAAATTTTAAACGTGATGGTACTTTATTTCTTCCTCCGTATCCCCAAAGATGCATTTCATCGTGGTGATGGTCAACCGGGTTGAAATTTGTTGTTTACTCTTCCATCAAATGAAATATTTTCTGATTTACTTTTAATTTTATTATGAAGAAAAGAAGCATTCTTTTATTAAAACACAAAATGGTTAATTTTTCATGAACAGACGAACTGATCAGACTTTAAAAAAAAATCATTATTTTCAATTGATTAAAATTGATTGAAGGTTTTCAATTCCGAACAAGAATACGAGGAATGATAAAAATACAAATAAAATTGCGAGGTAAGATATTTTGTCATGTACTATTTTGTAATTTCAAATTTGTTCATGGTTAAAAGGACCTTTTGAGACTCCCTGTTTGTTTTACTAATTAGTTTGATGTGTTTATTTTAAGATTAAAACTGTTTATATTATATTTCGATATAATAATAATATGATTTAAAATGATAATTATTTATATGCAAAATTTTAAGTTTTCTTCCTTTTGCTTATTATCTGCCGTACACATAAAAAAATAATTTAAGTTTAAAATGTATTTCTAAAGAAAATTTTAAAATATATTTCAAATTCAACTGTAGTGTGGAGCGCAACTACTCAACTCTGCGTTTCTAATACAAACACTCAATGGTTGCGCAACAGTTACGTCTTATGAACGCGACCATTGTCATATGAAATATTTTTAAACCATAATTTGAAAACTATTATCATTCTGTACTTTAATAAGCTTTAATAAGTGTGCTTACAAAAAATTTTAGAAAATCTCTTACGATAACTTTATTCTACAATTCAATTACATTTTGCTTATGTCCTGTATAAATAATAAACAATTAAGAAAGTCAGAAAAAGCAAGCAGGAAAATAATTCTTAATACAAAAAAATAAAAAAACAAATAATGCTAATAATTATAACAATAACGAAAGAGAAACATTCTCATATAAAATAAAACATAAAATAATCCAATGAACTTCTGGTTGAAATAAAGTTTTCAACACGTAATTGTTAATGTAGAAAAGAAAATAGAATGATGTTAAATTACATGGAAGGAAACTCATGCAGTAACACAGAATAAAGTGTAAGAAGGCACGTACTCCAAATGTTCAGTTTTTTTTCCAGCAGTCGCTGCTGCTGCTGTTTAGTTTCAGTGCTCATTAACCCTGATGTAGACTTGAAGACAATTTTGTGCTCGCTCCTCCGGTTAATGGAACAATTTTATCAATACTGAGGTTGGGTTTGGTTGCCAGGTAGTTGGTAAGAAAAAACGTGTTTAGCATTCTTGGACCCCTGTGCGCTTCATATGGGCATTTCCACAGAAATATTAATTTTCTGTTAATTAGGTTACCCTCTTTTATTGAGTGAAAACCATAGAAATATTTAAATTTGTTTTACTTCCTTGTATAAATGTTTGTGTAGAACCTTGGTAGCTCTACATTTAGTAAAAGAAAATAAAAAAATCTAAATGTTTTAAAATATTCAACTAAAGAGGATAACGTGCTTGACAAAAAGTAGACATTTCATTGGAAATGCTCATACAAAAAACAAGAGATGAAAAGAAGGTAAAGGAAGAAAAAGTAGAATAAAAAGTTATTACAAAAATTATCTGTCACTCCTAATAAAATAAGTTATTTCATTGACTTTTATAGTTTATATATCAAGGACACTCCTGAAGCACCTTTGACTAAGAGTGGCAAGTAAGCTTTGATTATTTTCACATATAAGATCATTATAGTGTAACTCAAGCTGAAATATCAGCCATAAAAATTGCAGTTAACCGGTTAAGGTATAACAGTTTATACGGTGAGGATACTCGAATATGTAGCGACAGAAAGGCTCCACCGAACGCTATATCTGGTGCTTATACAACATCTGAGCTGGTAAAGGAATGCCGGACACTGACTGGCTAGCAGGAGTCCCATTAAAAGTCTCTAAAATTCTCACATTAAAAAACTATTAGGGAAAGCACTATCCAGATGGTTCAATGAATCCACATGTGCAGTCTCTAGATCAACCTGGCCTCGATATGACCGAGCTAAAACTGCCATCATATTGGGGATTTCTGAACCAGTTTATTCGTAAATCGGTTTGGTTTAATACCTACCATAACATACGATAGAGGAGAATTTCTTTTCACTGTCCACATCAGGCATCACAAAGTGGCCCATTTTCTGGACCCAAGCTACCAAGAGGTGTGGTAGCACTCTTCGTTTACACTCCATCATATAGCGCGTTGACATCCTGGTAAGCTGATCTCTATCGGAACCTTTTGCAAATGGTTGTTGCATTGCAATCAGACAATCTGTACATACAAGATTGTTTTGATACATTTTTTTAAATATCCAGCATTTAAAATAATTTTCAAAATTATCCCCAATCCAACAACAGGGTTAAAACTATGAAGTATTCTCCGGGGGGAAGCATAATACTTAAATCATAATATTTGAAATTGTTGTTAAAGTGAAAAAACTTACAAATTTTTAGGAGCCATGAAAGTCTTGAAAACTTTTTAATTGATGAATTTAACGAATTATAGAATTGCTGAGGCTTTATTTTTCTCAATATTTGTGTAGCGTTTCTATTGCAGACATATAATTTGAGTTTGGTTCAAGTTAAGTTTGTTATTAAAGCACATGTGCGAGGGCGAACACTTCATTATTCGCTTTGTCAACTTTGACACCGTTCGATAGTTCCACTAGTAGAACTAACAATTTTTACTTCAGACATTTTTTTTTGCCGGAATCGTTCACAGAAATAAGAAAAATCGGCCTTCAAGACAAATAATTCTCTCATGTGAAAATAAAAATTCTCTCTCACACAATTCATATTTTGAAGACCAAAAACCTTTTTATTTGTTCTCTTACAAAAAATATGAATCATTTTTAGTAGCAAAAGAAGCTGTCCCCTCCCGGCCGTTCAGTATTTATCCATGTTTTGGAGATATTTCAGACAAAATTTTAAAATTCATATGACATATGGTTCGATACATAAAGAAAAATATGTTGGAAGTAGAGATGGTATCGTGAGTGACAAATTTCTAAGGCCTAGAAAACATGCTTGACACACATGCTTTTCTCGATCGGTCCACCCGTTATGAAATGGCCGTTTGATTTACCACTATCACGCTCACAATATGAATAGTGCCCCTCGTATCCTTTTACTTAAAATGTGTGCAAAACTTTTATTTAGTTTTTTTTTCTTGTGTTTTAGTTTTGGTATCCTTTTTTATATGTTGAAGGCAATTGTGGCAATTAACTGGACACTTTTGTTTCTTTAGAATTATTATTATATTATTATTGTTGTTAGTGTTACATTTCTAGTGGCAGCAGGTGCTTAAAAAACTTTTTGTTAGCAATTAATGTTAATTAAATTCATATTTCATGCTCCAGAAACTGCAGTTTCATCTGGTAATTTTCTTGTAACATCCTGATCACATTAAAAATTAAAAAAAACCGACAAAAAATCCTGGCATTAAAAATGAAGATTTGTGGCAGACAACGAAATTTGAATAAAATAAATCAAAGTTAAATTTATGTTTTTGCAGACAGTTTCTCGTTTTAAAATTGAGTTTGAATTTCAAGGGATCCTTTTTATATCCGGTATAAAAACTGATTTAACTAAGACAATGTCAACAAATAACAACAAAATAACAAATTTCGGCAATGTTACGCTAATGTAGTTGTAAATTATAAAAATATTTTTAGCCAATTTGTGCTTGTTCCTGTTTCTTTTTTAAACAGACAAGTGACAAACAATTTTTACATTGACTGACAATTCATAAATAACGCTGTAGTGTTCGCATTTAGAATGTAAAAAAAAATCCCCTCACACATGCTGATGATTTTTATTTTAAATTAGCTTCTCATTTATCGTTATCTAGATATATTTTATTACAATTCCATTGCCAAAGCAGGTAAAATATCCTTTTCATTGGGTTTCACTTTTACAATGGCATCATAATGCTCACATACACATGCAGACACAGACACATACTCGCTCGTATTGGAGAAAAACTTAAATGTAAATAAACACGAATGTATCTTAATAGCATCAGGTGTGGTAAAAGTCTTTATTTATTATTATTTAATCTAAAGGAACGTGATCCATAGCATCCTGTAGAGCTTTGGCATTAAAGTTTTGTTTGCATGCATACGTATGGATGCGTTTCATGTTACACACATGCACATACACATACAAATATTTGTTGCTGTAAACAACATACTCATCCATACATATGAGTACGAATAATTTTGTTAATCCTCGAAAATATACCATATAGTTACTTGTGTGCTTTTACCAATACACGATGTTAAATATACTTTTGCCTAAATGCTATTGAGCGATTGTATTTCAAGTTTAAATATAAATATTTATGTATAAGAATACAAACAATGTTATTTGGTTTTTTTTTTCAAGAAAAAAATTCTAAGAACTTTTCATGTTATTTTATTCTATCAAAATTGTTCATCTAATTCCATCTAATTGGATACGAGTGAAGACTGACTGCAAAAATTAATTCAATCGAAATTATTATGAGAATCAAATACGTATTTATTTACATTTATTATTGGTAATAGATGTATATATCGACCACTGTGCGCGAAATTATCGTATAGCACATATTTTTCAAAATCGACTTCTTTTGTGCAAATGGGTTCTAAATCCATTAATTCAACTGTTGACAAAATATTATAGCGATAAATATAATAGTTATGGAGATAACACAATGCACATTTTATCGTATGTAACAGTTTTATAGTAATAAAAACGCTCTGCTGTAAAATTTAGATTCTGTAACATACGATAATATCGCGCACAGGGGTCGGTATGCGCTAATATTATTGTTGTGACTCCCAAAGTGTTTTAGAGAAGACCAAATTTTTTCTAACTTAATCGGCATCGCCAGCTGAAATTCTTTAACGACTTCTTTAGAAGCCGTCGGTCGGCTAAGACGGCTTTTCCACAGTCAAAGTTTACTTTGCAAAGTTTTAATTCAGCTGGGAGAAAGATAAAATAAGAAAATATACATCTCTCTGTCTTTCTTCCAGTTGAATTAAAACTTTGCAAAGTAAACTTTGAGTGTGGAAAAGCCGTCTAATTATAATTAGTAAAGCATTAGGGAATTACTTACGTATATACGATAAAATACAAAAATAAAAATTTGTGAAGTCTCTTTTGCTTAGTACGCCTTTCCCACAATTCCACAAATCCAAAGCAGAGAAGAAGTCAGTTTTCGTTGTTGTTTTCATATTTTTGGCAGCAAAAAATTGCTCAAAGTTTATTTTTCAGCACAAAGCTGATAAGATAATAAGTGTGGATGGTTATCAGCAAAATGATAATGCTTGAATATACAGGGTGGCGCAAAACTAATCACCATATCGGAAGATGTTATAATTTTTACAAATGACATCGTACGTCAATCATATTTGATATTTGTAAACCAGAGAGCTGCAGTGTAGAAACAGTCAAGCAATGGAACGCTAAGTCCCGGTTCACACACTTCAACTTTTTCTGCTCAACTCAGCTGTAAGAAAGATGGAGAAGAAGCTACAGATGTGTCTTTTTTCTTACAGCTGAGTTGAGCAGCAAAAGCTGAAGTGTGTGAACCGGCACTAACCTCCGCTAGTGTACATCACAGCGGCCCCCTTCGTCGGTGTTGTAGCGAAATCGTCGGCGAAGTAAAATAATTAGCCCCGGTTCACGCACTTCAACTTTTGTTGAACAACTCGTAATTCAGCTGAACGAAAAAAAAGATATTTGTATTTCCTTTTCCGTCTGTCTTACAGCTGAATTACGAGTTGATCAACAAGAGTTGAATTGTGTGAACCGGGACTTAATAATCTTGCTAAGCAGCTTAAACAAATTTTATGCGCCTACTTGACAGCAGAGGCCCTGCAAAACTGCTATAACTCTCACCTGGCAAAACGCGCAATAGCAGAGCTGTAAAAGATTTAAGCTTTCTCACTTTCAACATCTGTCCTCTCTCTATCCCCTTCCCAAAAAAGGCAACACATCTTAATTGCCTGAGTGCTACTTGTCTTAAAAAAAGAGTGTGGAATAATTGGGTTGGGTTTTCTAAAGCAACAATCGGTCGGTGCTGTTATAGCAGCATGAATTTGGGCGTTGATTTCTTAATCGTGTCGCGCTAACTGGGCAAACATTCATTCGCTTAACTGCTCTACTCGAGCAGACCGGATTCCTAAAAGAACTTGCAGGCCGTGTCTGCCATTCTGTCGAGAATATTGTGTCTGTGGCTGCCGATGTCGCTGAGAACGAAGAAACAGTAACTAGATGTTACAGTCCCAAGAAAAACGACTTTTTATTGCCGAAATCAAACGAGCGGGGTTTGGTGAGCATGTGGTGCCAACATGACGGTGTAAACGCACACTCAGCAGGAACCACTTTTATTCTGAATTCGAGGATTATTTTAATTGGGATTATAGTTCTTTTGAAAAAGTACGATCACCAGAAACAGAACCAAATGTCTGAAGCAACAAAAAAATACTTGAAATAAAGATCCATCTGCCGTTGGTTTCCTAAAATTTTGATAATTTTATTAAGAAAATGTAATTCATTAATGAAATCGCATTCATTTTTAGAACAAATCAATGGTTTTTTAATTAAATATTGATTTTCTTTTTTTCGGCACAATTGATAAATCAACATTTCAACATATTTTTATTCCAAAATTCTTATTTGTAGTTGCCAAGATTTCCGTATTTTGAAATTATTGTTCAACAGTGAAAAGAATTTACCTTTAACACATGAGATGAACTTCTAAGTAAATTTTGGAGTACCTTTTTTTGCTTTTGACAACAACAACAACAACACATAAGGGCGTATATAAAAAGTAAGTTTTTACAAGTTGAGAAATAAAACACAAATGTTATTGAAAAGTTGTTAAAACTTTGAAATACATTTGAAATGTCAGTTTTTACTAATCCATGCGTGCATACATGCGCACATATATACATATATACATACTTAAATGGATACACTCATGCATAATTGACACTCAACATGTATTGAGTGCAAAGGGCAGAACACATGAAAATCATATCGTGCAATATATCCTTAAGGAATTCTTGTTATCATCCTGTTTGATATAACACAGAGGAAACAGTGAGCAGCAACAGCAAGTTAATAAGTTTTTATTAAAAATGTATTCCTTTTATTTTTTAACTCAACATCTCTCTGATTTTGACAGTGCTGCTGTTTTCAATTGTATTTTTACGAGCCTTTAGAGCATAACGAAAATAAATATTGAGAACATGAGATAATTGCCAAGGCAAGATCATTGATTAATTGATGGCAGGCGAGTAATTTAATAAAGTGACGAAATCCTCCTCGGCTTACGAGGCTTTTTGGGTATGAAAAAATGCTTTTTAATAATCAAGTTTGCATGAAAGTCTTTTTGCTTTAATAATGATATTCAACATAAAATGATAACACTCAGTGTTGCTTATTGACTGATTGTAAAAGTAATCGCATAAAATATAAAAGAAAGCATATAAAGAAATAAAATCATAAATATTCCATTTTGTCGAATAATTCGTTTCGTCCTTAAGCCCAGTACTCTGTTAAAATTTGCGTAATATGTTGAGCAGCATTGATTATTTCGTTTGAAAATTTTTACAATTGGCCAGTGGTGACAACACTACGATTTAGAAGAAATTTATCGGTTTTATTGCCTTGAATTAAGCAACATTGTTTTTTTTATGTAAAGAAAAACCATATGTAAAAACAAATGGACAACAAAGTAATTTTAGAAGCTTGTGCTGCAACGTTTCCATTAATGCATATTGCAACTGCTGCGGCCTAATCTTCATTTTATATTGTATTTACAACATTTTCCATTATTTTAATAATTTGTGCACGACCAAGTTAGTGATGCTTATATTATTTCGCAGTTGGAAAATGTGTTGCATGAAAAATTTTGAAGTAGGAAAAAAATGTTGCCAGAAACATTTCGCACGTTTTCACAAAATGAACCGAGTACAACTTCAGCAATATTATTTTGCAATTATTTCTCATGAATTTTATTTTATTTTATATGGCCTTTTGACAAAAGTTCGCACGAAATGATGAAATGATGCTTTATAAAAAAACCGATTTGAAAATGGATTTTTCGAATAATTCTTAACCCGGTTTGACCTCTAATATTATTGTATATGAAGATCACGTTTACACGATATCATTTTTAATAAAATGTGTTTCAGTTTTTCTTTTGTATGAGATATGCAGCCAAGCTTTTCTTTAAGATTTACTAATTAATAAAAATATATTTTGAAATAATAGATATTTATTTTAAAATTATGTCTCCCGTAAATCAAGGGTCATCTTTAAGTTATTATTTGTACTAAAATCGTTTTAATTAAATTTGTATTTGCAATACAGAATTGTATGTCGTCCTTTTGAAAGAAGTGTTTCGGTTTGTTTGTTCCATTGTTAGTTTGTGGTAAAATTTTTTAATTTAAAATATTTGGGGACACTAGTTAGTTGTCGTTGTATTTGATTAAATATTTATTTTAGTTTTTTATCCCTTTTTATTTATTCATTTATTTATAAATTGTTTTAATAAAAGTTTAATCACAATCGTCGTCTCTTTGTGTGCTGCTCCGACATTCAGATTGCATGAAAATAGACCAACAAACTTGTTAAACAATTTTGCGGGATTCAAATGAATGTCATGATGGTGTGCATGTGTCATACAATTAAAAAACATGTTTGATACGGTAAATAAATCCAAACAAGTTTTGGAAAATGAAAAGTAACACGCACACACACACACACCAACACAACCTTCACAGAATGAAATCCCATTCACAATTTGTATCTGACAGTGGTTTGGTACACAATATTTTTTATAATTTCCTGTTTTCCTTTATTTTTACCGCCTCCTTTCACATCCTAGCAAATACAAATGTATGTTCATTTGTATATAAAATAAAATAAAGCTGATAGATGATACAAGTCTGGTTAAAATGTGATTTCCATATTTAAATCATTTTCATTGGACGTTCCAAAAAATATTTGAAATTTATTATACAAATTTTACACAAAGAAAACACTTGAAAGATAAATAAATGCAAAAATCCCCTAAGAGGCATTAAATGAAATCATTGCATTTTAATACTAAATCTTTTTCCTTTTTTCTCAGTTCTTTCAAAACTTCTTGCAAAAACGAAGAAAAAAAAACAACTGAAATTAATTATTTTTTTGTGTTAAAGAAGTTTAAATAATCTTATTCGCACTTCTGTTTGAGGGTTTTCTCGTGAGCATTTTTTATAAAACGTTTAATTACACCGTGCAACAAATTTTGAAATAGTATTCTTTACCTAAAGTGTCTGTTTTAATGACATTTTATACGCTGGCCGATAATAGTCCCTATTTCAGCGACTTGAGTGTTTTAAAACCAAAATGAAAAATAAGTAAGGATACATTTTTATTGCAGATGTGTTTTTATTAACATAAAACTAAAGTTTTCATTCACAAATAACTAAACAAATTTATTGTCAGAAGTCTACATAGGATCTGAATAATAACAAAAATTTGTTCCAATTTTAAAAGTTGTTAGTTTTTATTCAAGTCAATATATCGCTGAGTCAACCATGGGCAACTATAGTTGCTTGCAATCGTCTGGGCATTGATCTCACTAAATTTTCGAGTTCTGCGGATCTAATGTTTTACCACTCCTCTTGAAGCTTCTCTCTCCGCTTTTCTCTCTTCATTGGAGCACTAGTAATATGAGTTTTTCGAAATTTTCGCTGTAGAATCTCTTCCACGTGTTCAATAATATTTAAGTCCGGACTTTGCGGTTATGTGTGCTGCTGTCGAGGGACATGGTAGAGCAGCCATTTTTTGATAATTCTGGTTGAATAATTAAATTCTGTCCAAGATTTGAGATATCAACCGATGGTTTAAAATTTTGTCCTCAAATAGGCTTTGCACTGATACCGATTCAGATTATCCTCAACAAACACTAACCCTCCTACTCCAGAAGCAGCGGCAGCACCCCAAGGAGGCAGCTTAAAAGTAGCGACTAAGTTTTTCGGATTTTTGTATCGCCAAACTTTGGCTCTACCATTACTTCTGAATTTTTATATGTTACATTTCGAATCGTCAGTGAACTAAATAAACCCTCTTCCAGAAATCTATATCGTTTCCGATACGCTTGTGGGCGAATTCCAAACGAAGTTTGCAATTTTTGTTTTACAAGAGTTTTTTGCGAGGAGATCTTCTATGATATCCACTATTATTTAAAGCTCTTTATATAGTTGGAGAAACCATTAATACCGATCTTGTTGCGATATGTTCTGCCAATTTTTGGCATTTATTTTTGAATTTTTGTCCACCTCCTTTAAAATGAGGCTAACGTCTCTGTGGCTTAGTTTCTTTGGGCGTTTGTGGGCTGGTTGTATGAAGTTGTGTCTTGTTTGTACCACTCGATCGCAACCTGTTGCACAACGTTATTATGTTATGTGGTGACCACTTACAGCCGATTTATATTGAGGGTGATGTCGCTGAGACAATTGGTCTCACCACAGTAATTTTGCTTAAGCTGCATAATCAACTTTGAACGATTTTTGTTCATATATGTAAGCGAAAAATTCTGTTATCTTAAATGTATGCTTGTATATACATACAAACAAAATAGATGAATTTTAATGATGACGACATAAATGACTTGTATGCGATATTTTTTAATTATAAATGGCTTAAGTTTGAAGTTTACGTGAAAAAGTGGCCACCATATTTTTAAATGCACTTAAACAAGATTTAGGAAGAATAATTACAGAAAATATGTCTTTTTTGGGTAGTTAAGTCAAAATGCAGCTAACGTTGATTTTTTGTATGAAAATAATTCTAAAATGCCAAAAATTTTGGGCATTTATCTTAAATGTGCATGCATTTTTGAAGAATAGTGATTGAAATTATTAATTTTGTGTATTACGTGCAACTTTTACTACCCGGCAAGCTTCTCTATACTTTCCCACCATAAACTCGAGTCGCAAGCGACATGTCGAAGGGACATCACCCCCAATATAAGCATGCTCTTAGCCAAAACCAATGTGTGCTTGTTGTATTTGCCATCCTACTCATAATGACTTTTTTACCAACCAAACGCAACGTATATTGTTTGTAGAACGATCCGATCTCTGGAAGAACTACAACTTGAAATAAAAAACAGCGACTTTGATTTACTATTTTGAGCCAAAGTTAATAATTGATAATTAATAAATCTTGTAAAGATCGTTTAAAAAACGCGATTCAACGCGATCAATAATTCCAAATCGAAAAAAAACTATGAATGTACACAGAAAAAATTTTAAATTTTAAAAAAAATTTTTAAATACATAAATAATAATAAACGCTTCCATAAATCTGTATAAATTAAAAATACCATGAATAACACTTTTCATACGAGTTCACAATAATATTTCTGGTGGTGCTGTGTGCGTTATTATTAATGTAAACAAGATATTTATTTTTGGTCTTTATTTTTGTTAAATGATTCGCCATAAATTAACCATTCGTTGAAAGTAAGTTACTGTTCTGTTTATTTTTCAGCGATTTACACTCGTTTTCATAAAATTAATATGTATTAAGAATTTGTTTATATAAAAAATACATACGCATTTTCCAAATAGATACGTACACGTACACATACATATCGTTGGCTTAATATATAAGGGACGTATCTAATTTTTCTTCGAAACGCCGTTGTTAATCTTTTCTGGCATTATATTTCGAAATACACATGAAAAGCTTAGAACTGCAATTTAAAATAAAAATCTAGATACGTGCTTTCTATAGTAAGCCAACGATATACACTTACTTACTACACTCATACACACATAATATAAATACATACGTACCTACGTATGTATTCGTATTACATCCGCTTGATTTATTTCCCAAAAAGCTGTATTTTTTGCTATAAATGGCGAATATTATTTACCTATAAAATATCCTTCTCCTCCTCTTTGACAGCGAGAAAAAACAAGGTGTAAATAGAAACATATTTTTGCGTTTCTTTCAATAAATGTTCATTCACATGAGTTTCATTTCATTTTGTTGGTTTATCATCCTTGATTTCCGAAAAAAATTTTCAAGCTATTTTCTTATTGTAAGTATATAAGACTTGCTTATGCATGTTTGATTTTTTACTGTTACTAATTTTTTTCTTTGTTTTTTTTTGTGTGTGCATTGCAGTATTGCCAATTCAGTTATATTTTATGCAGTTTAACCACTAGAAACAATTTTAAGGCATTTTTCTTTTATTTTGGCAATATTTTTCTGGGAAACCGGAAAATCATAAGTAAATATACAAACTTTATTATCATATTTTATAAGCGACTTCAAAACAATGAAAAGGTTACAAATTCTGCATATTCCCTCAGAACTCCGTTTTGTATAAATCGATTTCAAATTTGAAAGGATGTACTTCCAGATCGATTTCGTTATACATTGGGCACTGCCACGCCCATACAACTACCTCTACTTAGCCGATTCTTACGAACTAATACACATTAAGTTCCTGCTACAACATCAAAAATTGGGCAGCGCTAACAGATTCTACTAAACCAATTCTTATGGAACATTGCACACACATTTATTTATGGTGACAATAAAATATTTTATATGTAAGAATCTAGTATTCGATGTGGGTCTGCACGTCTAGAATTCTGTACATCTCTTTAAACAATTCTATTTCGTTTTGATAAAACAGGTGTTGCAAATGCAAGAATCTTTTTAGATCATATTTTAACACTGATCGATTTTATTTCCGTGCGAAGTACTGACGATCAGTAAGTATCATACCTCCGCGCTTGAAAAACATTGGGAAATATTGCACACTTATTTCCAAAGTGAGTGCTGTGTTGCACAAACAAGGTTTTGTACGTCCCCGATAACTTCACGAATGCCAACGTTCAGGTCTTGAATCGACTCTGGGCCATTGGACGACCCAAAGAAGAAACCTTAAGGTTTTAAATCACATGGTATCGTTGGAAAATTGTGATCACCTCTTCGGGAAATCATACGGTTAGGAAACCTTTTATATACTGTCTTGTAAAAAATAAACGCCGTCCACATTAATAACTTCCAATTTCAATCATGATCCATTAATCACCGTTCAATCCAAAGTCCAACAAACCTGGGTTTTCCTCAACACTATGGGCTACAACAGCAATATTCTCTGTTGTTCTTGAGCACGACGTGCGTGACTTCGATTCTTCACTTCATTAACTTTTCTCAATAGCTAAAATTTATCCACTAGTTTCACAATCGCTGGCCGAGAAAATGATTTACGACGATCCAAATGTTTTTTAGTTTTGCAAACTGTGACCGTGAAATTTTCAACATTTCTGTAGAGTTTTTTTAGAATTATATGTGTGGTTGAGGCAGCATATATCGTTCCATTTTTATTAATGGCGTAATTTTTACTTGTCATCTATTAAGTAGTTAGTGGGTGAGTAATGACAACCTTTTTAAATGGCGAACTATTCTGTATCTCTGTACTCAGTTTACCTGAATCAGGGGAATTGTTATTAAGTTAATTAAATAAATAAATCATTTTAAAAAGAATGACCCCTATTCTGCATTTCGATTCGAATCGAAATTTTCACCGTTTTGCAAATTTGGTATTCTGCGTTCCGTTCCCCGTATCATTTCGATTTCTTTTTCGATTGTATGTAATCTGCATTACGATCGTAGCTACGGTTTTGCAAGTGCTTTGTTTACCAACGTAAAGTTTTCGATTTTTGTTTTTGTGGTTGGAAAAAGTGTATAATTAAATAAAATGTAACTATAAAATGTTATAAAATTATTTTGTAATAAACTCTTTAATTTTTTATCAAAATTGAAAGCTTTATTTTATTTATTGCGTGTGGAAAAACACAACACCTGAGTGATATGAAAAGCTGGAAAAAATGTGGATATCAGAAGCATGCCAAGGAAAAAGTGCAGGCATTCTATGATGAAGTTCCAAATGATGTATAGAAAAGGAAATTATCGCCTCTGGTGCTGCAGGCTTCTTCACACTGCAATAGTTTGGCCACAAATACCGCTTACTCATATTCTGGTTTTTTTTTCTTGCTTTCCATATTTAACTGATGTGTTCATTTAATTAAAGTTACCACAATATTTATTTTTTATATATTTATCACCATATTTTTCATTAAATTGAATTTTTTTGCAATTTAACAATTACAATGTTTACAAAATTGCTCATTTATTCTGTTTCTTTTTCATACGTTTAAACACACTCTTCTCTTCTTCTTTTTCTTTCGATAAAGTTTTTTTTTGGAACACAATTTTTCGATTCGAACGTAACTGAATGCAGAATAGGGGTTAATGTTTATTTGAAAGCAAAATAAAATACAATGAAATCTGCACTCACATTTAACTGATAAATTTGCTTAATTTAAAAAATTCATATTCGCGGGATTTTCTGGGAAAGCCTTTTTCCAATTCCCGGCCGGGAAATCCTACACAGTAATCTGTTTAGGATTTAGTTGAAATATAACTACTTTTTTGTGGCGTACTGCTGGTACTGCCGTCCAGATTAGTTTTTGTTTTTATTTTTCAATTCTTTTTCAGTTGGACAAACTCATTGAAAAACTATGTCTATGTGTCTCCAACTGCGAATGGACATTTTTTATTTCATTGTTTATTACTTGGCCGACCTACAATGTGAAATATAGTAGAAATTTAATCAATTTAAACAAAAATTGAATGGCTGGAATTGGTCGGCATTGGTTTTTTTTGCTATTTGTTTTGTTTTACAATTTACTGCAATTTCAAAATTAAATGACCAGCAAAAATATGTGAAATATAGGAAAAAAATTAAATTGTGTTAAAAACAAAAACAATGAAACTTTTCCCTACTGAACTCTTTCTAATTCCAACTTTATAAACATTAATATCTTTAATATTCTTTAGTTTTTATTTACAGAAGAAATACTCGCCTATTTAAAATTATTGGTGTTCAAGTATTTTAATTTTAATTGGATGTAAATTAGTCAATTTTCGGTTTTATTCGTTCGGTCTTTATTCCACTCTATAGAGTTTGTATACAAACTCAAACACTTGAATATCTCATATGCAAAATGTTTGATTGACGTGCAATCCATTCTAAGATGCCGAGAAAAATACCAATCCGAAATGAAATTAAATACTTTAAACTGTTGAATTCGAATTTGAATTCCAATTTTCCAACTCATTCATCTTTAGTTATTAACTGTTAATTGGCTGTTGGCATTTTGGCAGTTTCAAGCGAACCGCACCACCCACCCCCAAAAATAATAATAAATTCAAATAAATTATTTTTGCACCAACCAAGTGAAGAGGAAAAAAGAAAAAAATAAAATCAAAGTTTCATATTCAATAGATGAGTGGAAAATTCGATTTAACATCGAGCAAACAAATCCATTGAATTCTATGGATGTAAACATGAATTAACAGCAAATTATGCAGAGTAAATTGTCAACAAATATTTTAACAAAGAAAAACTTAAAAAAATATATACATTCTGAGTTCTGGCAGCATTTAAAAGAAAAGTAATTTCTAGAGATGCATTTAAGAGGAAAAATATTTATTCATAAAAAAGGCAATTTTTAATCAAATACGAGTATAAAACAAATAGAAAGTTAATTTCCGATGGAAGTGAAAAAGTGTTGTTGAAAATGGTTGGAGTTTGTTGTGCCTTTTAATTCAATATTTCTTTCAGTTCAATCATTTAAGTTAGAATTACTTTTTTCTTTTAATTTCGAACATACTGATAAATTTTTTATCCGTGAAAGCAGCTAGATATCGGAAAACACATGAACGGCGATTAAGGACTAAATTTGAATCATTTACATGCTGATATGGTTACAGAAATTTTTAAAATTGAAATTTTTTAGAAATTTGTAGGCACGAAAATATACTGGATTGTAAATCACAAAAAAAATTTTAAGTAATTGCGAGAATAAATTTTTCGAGGATTAATCAATTTTTAAAAACGTTTTATTTTATAATATAAAATTTACAATACTTTTGCTTTTCGATTCCATTATCTTTTTAAGAAATTATTAGGCAACTTTCACAAATTGTACGTACAAATTAAATTAATAAATTGTTCCAGCCAAGATTGTAAAAATACAAAAACCAAACAGATTTTTCATACAAATTGATAAATGAAATCAGTGAATGAAAACCACACGATTGCCACAACTTCACCACTTTGGCAATTTAATATGTAGAAATATTTGTATTTAACATTTTAGAACTTGTTAAACCTTTTCAATCCTTTTACTTTTTTTTAAACAGAAATCCAGAAAATGGTTGCTCCAACAAAAGTTCTAAATCCAATTGCTTGTGAATCCTTTTGGTATCCTTCACCAGCGTTAGAAAATTATATGTTTGTTATTCCATTTGACACTTGAAAATATTTGTTAATGAGTAAAAAAATGAATTTAATTATTTTGCATTTAATAAATTTATTATTCCAAATATTTTCCCATTATAATTTCAAAAAGTTCTTTTTTTATGGGTTGAACTGTTCTGTCTATATGCCAGCATTTCATTGCTGTCTCTGCCAAATCATCAGTAGACCTAAAACTTCAAACTTCTTAGCTTGTAGAACAAATTTTCAATAACTTTTTTTCAAAAATTGAAATAGAACTTCTCGTTAATTTCAAGCTCAACGAAAATTTCATTAAAATCGGCGAAATCGAAGTGATATTAAACTCTTTAGAATTTGCCAATTGGTGTAGACGTTCCAAAATTTTGAGAGGTTCCAAAATTTTGACGAAGTTACAAAATTTCATAATAAATGGAAATGGAAAAAATAATTAAGAAAACTAATAAAAACTAAAAATGTGAGGCTTTCAGCGTTCCCAGTTTATGGAGTTGGTCTCCAAAAGTGGAATTTTTCCGGTTTTCGGGAACAACAATTTCGTATATCTGTAAATTTTTCAGCGACAACATATTTCTATTGAATCTTAGTTTTCTTTAAGCTGTTTTCTTTTCATACCGATTTTTTTTGTATTATTGTTGAGAAAGTTTACTTGTCACAGTATTGTAAAAATTTCATGATTTTAATTTTAAAGCTTCTGAAATATTTGAAATAAATTACAATTGCACAATTCCAACAAAATACTTTTTCTCGCAAGCTACATACCGGCTGCATTACTTTACACTAGTTATATAACTTCTTACTAGTAAATAAAATAGCAGGGAATTTCTTACGAACCAAAATTTATTTGGCTTGTAAAATGAATATAAGAAATTGTCGTTACTTAGTGAAAAATTGTTAATAATCTTACTCATTGGTATTCACATTGATTAGTGGCAAAATAGAACAAAGAACGCTGAGAAGATGGTGTAACGACCTTTAAATCAGTAGTGATCCATTTTGCTAATCTTAATCAATTAAATTCTTAATAAAAATAATTCGATTTTGTCAAAAATTCTTAATAAAAAATTATTTGTAAATTCAAGTATCAACTAAAAGTAATAACTTTCAGCTTAAAATTTCCAAAAATGTAAAAAGAATTTCTTGAATTTAATGCAAATATTTCAATATTTTAAACAAGTTTCGAAAGAGATAAATATGAAGAAAAAAAAACGCCAATCTCATAAGATAATATTAAGTAAAAAAAAATTTTAGGTACGAATTTTTCAGCATAGTGCAGGATGTCTAAAAGCCGACAACAGTCCTCTTTCTTTATGTTCATTCTTATTTTTTACCACTTTTCATGGGAACTCAATTTGGAATTTTTAAAAAAAGGCAAACATAAAAAACGTAATTGTCTGCCATTATTGTTGATTTTTGTCTCTTAATTTCCCTTTTGGTCTCGTTGTTTAAATTATAACAAATCTCTTCAATTACATTTAACGAACCTTTTGTAGCTTTTCTGTTTATTTTAAATTAGTGAATAATACATTAACTACAACTGAAAATAGTATTTTGCCAGTGGGAGCTCAGCACGAACTGTGATTTTGAAATATTTTCTATAAATAGTAATTCGTTGAGCTACTGACACCGACGACGAGCTTTTCAAAAGGGGCAAACTACGTCTTATACTTAAAATTAAACTTAATGTGACTAAAAGATAAATATGTACTGTAAAACGGTAATTGAATTCAAAAAATTCATATTTTAAACAAATTTTACCTTCAATAAACGTTTACAAATTGTAAGCTTATTTCTTTTAACTTATTAAGGATAAATTATTATATTTAACAAGAGGAAAAAATAATATACCATAGAAGATAAATAATTGTTCAACAAAATCAAGCTAAAGAGGCTTCACAATGGACCAAGGCTGGTCACAATAGAAAATCTTTTGCCTTTAAAAATTGAATATTACGATCCGTATAAAAATTTATTCATTTAAATTTGAGACTTTTAAATTTTTTAATAACTATGGGCACTGCTACACGTGCAATATGTATATTGTGATATTTGGATCGCGATCCATATTCCGGATTTTAAACTATTAAGTGATGCATCAGCACTTGCGTCAATACTACATGCTAGACGTTCAATAAATATCGCGATACTGGACCGCAGTCAATATATGTATATTGAACGTGTAGCAGTGCCCTATGAAAAAAATTTTGTAAATTATTATTACAAAAAAAGTGTGCCATGGGTCATGACTAAGATTTTCGAAACGGGAAATCCCGCGAAAGGGAAGGAACACTAATATTGCTATGAAAATTTCCAAAAAAAAGGAAAGTTAAAAGTATAAATTATTTCACAATTAAATGGATTTATTTTAAATTTCTTTTAAATACGTATATTATTTGATCTGAATAAAGTTTTTAGCAGACACTACAGAGAATGAAAATTATGTAAGTGACAGAAAAATTGTTTTTGCTTCATATGAAATTTTTTAAAATCAATTTATATTTTTTTAGTCATTACAAAAATGGATCTGATTGCTTAAGAACAATTTCTTCAAGTAACTCTGTTAATTATGTCGTTGAACGGGCGCATTTTGTAAAATACAAATTTTAAAATGAAGACAATTTTAATTTCACGCCACTGTCATCGCCGTAAAAATACTAATAAAGTCTTTTGTTCAGAAACAGTTTTCAAAATTAAAAAAAATCTTCAACATATGTATTTACATATCCATATGTATGTATTTACATATACATATGTATCTTACTAAACTGTCATGATGATGGTTTTACGTGCCTTTTTGCTAAATAAATTCCCGCCTGAAACAATTTGACAACATTAGTTTTCATCAATTGTCTCCAAGTTTTCTCTGACGTGCTCAAAAAGCATAAACAACTAAAGTGACACACAAATCTAATTCGAACGTACAAAATGGATAAATTTTAATATAAATGTCTTGCAAAAGCATACAGTTTGTCAAGAAAACTTTTGCAATAGGACAAAACGACTTCAAAATAAGCGGAAGCAATAAAGAGTGTCCCAAAAATAACACAAGATTATATTGAACAGTATTTTTGAGATATTGTATGAAAATAACACGTTCTATCATCTAAAGTTTTATTGTTAATAACCATACATTTTCAGCTGTCAAATTGTTTGCTTGAGCTGCCAACACTTAACTGCACAAATAGTGAAAATTTTAAAAGCTTTTGTTGATTTTGGGACACCCTTTACATAATTGTTTCGTATGGTGTCTACGGTTCCACCTCAAGATTTTCCCTGAAGGAAGCACATGGTTAAGTGTATCCATGTCAATATTTTTGTTAACAATTATGGTGTCTTTTTGGTGACACTGTCAACAAATTGTTTGTTTTTGTTATCTTTTGTTTTTGATAGTTAGAGAAAATGTTCGACGATCAAAATCGGCGGTGAGCTGATGGAAATTATTTTTATTGATCTCGGATCAAAGGCACAGTTTGGGTTAATTTTAATTTTGCAGACATACAAGTTTTCCGCCTTGGGAAATAGTTTTTTCACAAACTGTAGTTTTATTGGTTTCTTTTATCTGAAAAATAGACAATTTAAGCTTTGGTCTTGGAAATTGAGAATTGAAAATTTGTTGATCTTTTTTGAATTGACTATCAGCATTTGAAAATTATCCATAAAAGACCTTAGGAAACATAAATTGGAAATGCTATTTATCTTTACATAAATACATACATAACCACATACTTATGTATGTATATAAATTAAAACTAGAATGCTGTGAAAATGTGGCTTGCAAATGAAATATTAAAGGACCTTTTTAAAGTAACATATTTTGTGGTAACTTTTTAATCTTACAAAACAATTTTTTTTAAATCTCTCGAAAAGCGTAATTTATAATATCGGATTTTCGGTTGAGGTATAAATTAATTTTCGTCACCATATTAAAGTGCTGACTTTTAAGGGAATATTTTATGAAATAAAAAAATTCGTGAAAGTTTATTTTGAAATAAATACAAATTTTCGTTTATGATTGATTACTGATTTCAATATAAATTCTCACACGAAGTTTCATTAGGTGCGTTCGAGTACTTTTACAGTAAAATGTAGTAAATAAGTAATCACTGAGTAAGCTGAAAAAAATCTGTCGCTAAAAAAAGTACGCGAACGCAAAAATTGTAATTGGTACTCGATGCAATATTTATTATAAACAAATTATTTTCTGTAATTTTTTCCAATTGATTTAAAAGTATTCGTATGTGATTATTTGTTTTTGATATTGATTACCTTAAAAACAAGTGCAGTACTAAATAACCATATACTTAGCACTTCACAACTCAAAAGAGTTAAATTAACACAACGAAAATGGATGTAAATGGTTTCGACAACATTTAATTTCTTTTAAAAGGACGAATAGTTTAAAATTATTGTTCACTATTTATTTTTTTTTTACTTTACTATTTCAGTTTTTCTTTTTTTAAATAATTTTTTCACAAATTGTATACTTTTTTCCGTCTTTAGTTTATTTACCTTGTTTACAATTTTATATAATTTTACTACACGAAATTCCTGCAGTAAAAATTTCGTAAATGCTCAGCCATGAAATGTCACTTTACGCTCTCAATTTGTGTTCTCATTTACTGTATTTTGTGTAAACGAACGCAATTTATAAAAATGCCTGACTTATTGATGAAACAGAACAAAGTCTGCAACCTCAGGACAATCGGTGATGACCCATAATAAAATCGACAGCAGTAACTTCAAACACTCTTATTATTGTTTGATTTTCTTTTTTTTCGTATGAAACATGTATGAGATTTCATGAAAACACGATAACATTGTTGAGAGAATGAATATATTAAATTGAGATCATAAAAAATAACGCTGTATAATAAAATAAAATAGATAATATATCACGGCCACCGCATTCTCTGGCAAAATTTTATGTTAAACGTTGTGGAAAACATCATTCAGCCCCAGTGCTGTTTCATTATTTATATTTATTTATGTTGACTTCAGTAGCTATTCCCATGAGCATATAAAATTTGTCAAGCATATGTATGAAAATATATTAAAAATATTTAAACTTTTTTTTTGCAAAAATTTCCACTTTGCCTTTATTCTTCCCCTTTTCTAAAAGTACAAAGTTTTTATTAAATGTTTACAAACAACAAACTTCGGAAACCCCCATAAAATTAAAAAAAAGTAAATTTATATTTTTGCATCATGGACCGTAATATGGAAATCTACTCAAGCTCCATATAAAAAAGGGGAATTGTAGAATTTATTAGCACAAGTTTTCCACTTTTCTTGAAGCAACTTTGATTTTTCGAATTCGGTAATTTACTCATGTTTTTTTTACATAATATCTTGTTTATATAATTACAAATTTCTACTAACAAAAAATCTGGGAGTATATTTCCCTTTTCAGTTTTTGCCAGCGCTTTTTAATGTTTTACCTAAAAAATAAACTTAAAAATTTTTTAAATAAAGAAAGAGAGCCCAGACTTGCAATTTTGGTTGCAGCAATTCCTGAATATGTGGGAGAGTATTGAAATAGAAGAATATACGTTTTGAGTTCCTCTCTCATTCTTTCTCACTAAAAAATAAAATGATGCTGCAACGAAAATTGCAAGTCTGTACCGGGACTAACATAATATAATACAGTAAATGCCTTAGTCTCGGTTCAGACTATGAAAGTTTTCTTTCAGAAAGTCTTGGTTTGTTGGTGAGAAGGGGGAGAGGAAGGGGTACACTCTTTCATGTTCTTTAAAATTCTCTTGTATTTTTTAATTCGTAATTGTCAACCTAAATTTGGCTGTAGCCTTTTTTTAGATTTGCTTTTCTTTTTTTATGCTGATGAGAGCAAAAATTGAAATGTTTCGGAAATCTTCAATTTCTTTACAAAAAATTTCAATGCATTGACACGAATTAAAGTTTAAAAGAGAATTAGAGAAAATTTCAGAAAGAAAACTTTCATATTGTGAACCGAGATGATATGATATGAAAGGGGGTAGTATAGCTAAACTAAATTGTCAACATTTATCTTCATGTCATACAAGAGGAAAACGTACGATATTTTTACTTTTGTTATAATATTTCATTTTATGCAAAATAAACCAATTTGTTTAAGAATATTTTTAAATAAATGACTTGAAAATTCATTAAACACATAAAAAACACATAAATTTTATTTAAAAAAGAAACAATGAATTTTAGTTGTTTACATAAACACATCCATTCACTTATATATTCTCATGTACATCTAACTTTCTTGACATTCGATATCATAAGATTGTTTTGATAAGATTTATTATAACAACGCTCTCATAATAATTATTATAACACTCCAATAACAATAATTTGAAGCCTACACGTAAGATAATTCTCTATGCGATTGAATTTGACGTTCCTTCGTTGGAAAATATCAGATAGTATTTCAAGTGTAGTAGACTCTATTTAAAAACTTTTTACCATGAATTCAATTTAATGATAAAATCATGCTGCACATAAAGTGTTTTCATAGTTTTTTATTAATAAAAATTTATGAAATCATTACAAACTTTTTCTCTGTGTATATTTAATTGCTTAATTACAATATTAAATCGAGTTAAAGAACATGAAGCAAATATTTATAGAAAAAGCTGTTTGCATTTGTTTTTATTTCTTCAACGTTTTATCTTCATCCACTTTTCTTTTTATATTAAGTGCCTGCGTTTATTCATGCAAAAATCTTTTTAGGTCAACATTATGCCAACAAAGGGGGGATAAAAAGTTAGATAAATACGAAAATACCATTTAATATTACACACATACACATACACACATACAAACATATAAGAATATTGAACATAATTGAAGAAATAAAAAACACACACACAATTGTAAATGAAAGAAAAAATGTCGAGAGATTAAACAAGGATAAGATTTATCTGCCAGCCAATACGCACACATACGTACTACACAGATACAAATACACATTCGTATCATTGTGTACTTGGAAACGTACGTGTGAAATAAGTTAACGAAAATGTTGACGGAATTGAAGAGCGTATGAGAACCGTTCACGTGATTGGCATGAACCACACGTGATCACGCATATCATCCCGCGGAATAATAAGTCTTTCTTTTTTGTGAATTGTAATGTGGCGGCAAAATAAGGGACAAACGAGCAGAAGAAAACGACCAATGTAGATGAAAGAAAATTCCAGAATGTATCTTTATTAATTATTTTCTTATAGCTAGTTTGCATGATTTCTCAAAAACAGCTGTTGGTGTTGCTCTTGTACTGAAATAGCGATAGTAGTAGAAAATATAGAGTGTATAGTTTACAACCATATACAACATACAATTTTTCTGAGAAAGTATATATAAAAATCTTAAGGAGTTGGCTCCGCCTCTGTGTACGCATACGGCGTGGGGTCTTGTGAGCATTAAAATCAAACTTGTGCTAATTCATATTTTACCTCATGGCTGCAATATCCGAAAGCTTGAGCGAATACGAATGTCAAAAAATTTAATTCCTTGAACTCAGCCAAACAAAGAGTTTTCATTGATTCGTACCAGTCAAGCAGCTGTTCGTAAAACGGAATGAAAAAATACAGAAATTGTTAAATAATTGGAGTTACCTAAAGGTAAATTAGCGCCCACTACATATTTGCCAAAGTCCTAATATCCTTTAACATACAAAATATCCCATGATTCATCCTCTAAGTGCGCAAGTTAATTGCGCTTTAGTTTTATGTCTCAACTGGCGAAACCAAGATGAGTTGTAAGCACTGAAATTATGAGTTTTCCATCGTGAATAATAAAAACAAAGATCTTAAAGAATAAATGTGATTTCCGTGAACTTTACTCACGAACTTATCGCTACTGTTTATGAAGAAAAGAGTGGCAATTACAAACTTGCACAAAGATTTGGGCAATAAAGACATAAACAAATGAAAAGGAAAACAATCGTAACGTAATTTGTACTAAAGCTTAAAGACTTTTTAATATCCTTAACTGAGACTGACGCATACTCAGATAAAATATCATGTTCATATTCTAAAAAGTACACATGAGAAGAAAAATGTACATATTTGCATATTTATATGTGTCATTCCATGGCAGAATAATACACGTTAACATCTTGAGAATGTAAAACAAAAATTAGAAAGAAAAATGGTACATGAGATAAAACCAACGTGTAACAATGGGTTAATTTAACTTTAATTAGTGATGGTAAAATTTGAATATTGATAGTGGTAAAGCAGTGTTTACTGTAAAAACAACTAATAATATAAATAACTCTCGTATGCTTTTTCTAGACATTATTTGTGTAAATACAAATTTGAAATCACATTCAACCGCCTAAACAGTGGCGGATACATGGAAACGAACATGAACACTGATGATGGGATTGCAGCGGCTCCCGAAAAACAACGTTGTTTCCGTTCTGCCGTGTAAGCTGAAATTAATTAGTGTTAAAATTTTCCTTTTCCTTTGAAATATTGTCTCATGTCCAATTACTTCTGACTAAAAACGTTACGAACATTAGCCGAAAAATAATAATCACTTTGGATTAAAAACTACTAACAACCAATTTGTTCGAAAAATAATCACTTTAAATTAAAAAAAAATATTCTCAAGCCTAAAAAACATTGAATATAAAACGATATTGTTTTGCCTTGTTTACTTCAAACTGCAGTTGTCGTTATCGGATATTATCGATGACTGTCAACATAGAATTTGTATTCTACAAGAAAATTTGACAACGATATTGTTTTGAAACGACTTTGATTTTGTCGTCGACATTTTTCATAACGAATTGACTTTATTTGAAATATAACTAAATGAAAAAACTGAAAAATTTTAAATAACAACTGCAACTCAGTATGAAAAATTAATGGAAGAGTTGCAGAAGAATCCCTCTCTTGCAGTGGGATTTTGCAGAGCTACTCTTCCAAGTAATTTTACAGAACAATGGGAAGAAATCGCAAGAGTTTTAAATTCTCTTGGCTCGCCGATACATTTACGACATGGACGATAAAAGGTAAGGAAATAATGAGCGAAAATAGTGGAACATAAAAATTAAATTTCTTAGTAGGTTTGGCGAGAATTGAAGTTTAAAGTACTCTAAAGTAACTTTCAAAACTAAAAAAAAAATTATACAATCATTAAAGCAATACACTGAAATTGGTGTTCGTTCACTTGCTGTCCGGTATGTTAAATATGTCGAATTTCTGTCTCAGAAGCTTTCGTTATAATATGAGATTTTGTTTATTTGTATTTTCATCATCACCCGAGTCTGAATTTATATCACAAGTAAAAAGCATTTCAACTTTTAATAAAATTTTTGTTCAAAATTAACAAAAAAACCACACAGCTGTTTCAAATATTTAGAGATGTGTGTTTGATATGTTGACATAAACGATTAATCGTCAACGTCGTCGTCATCCTGTTATAGAATGCAAAAATGTTATTGAATTGATGATGACGTTGAAACAAAATGATATTGACAATAAAATGACGGGGACGTTGACGTTGACGACGACAATTGGAATAAGGATGATTATTAATTAATTTTTTGTATAAAACTTGACAGCCTCTTTATGAAACACAATTGAGCCATTCCATGAAAAATCGACAAGCTTTTTCATGATAATTCTCCGATTTTTATACGAATATTTTGAAATTTTTTTTTAATTCGTAATTCTGTAAATGATTCGTTTTGCGAAATGTTCTATAAGTTTTTTTAGTTTTTCTAAGAATTTTTAAACAAAAGTTTCCAGTTGTAACACTAAAATGCGCACAGGAACTAAAAACACGTTAAAGGCTTTCACGGAGTTCTTACGGAAATTCACTTTTGGAAATTTACATTTATTTCTACAGGGGAATACATTTATTTCTAATCAAGTAGAGTTGGGTCTAAAAATTTGTTGTTGTACTAACATAAACTTATTTATTTTCGTAAAAAATATGTGTAAAGACCCTGATTCACTATCCTACACGATCGCACGATTCGATCACAGGAAAATTATCCACTTATGGATTTATCATCCATCTTGGAACTGTCACGAAAAAATTATTGATTCTCTATGGAACTGCTGATATGTGTACAAGAAATATGTATTTAATCGTCTTTGCTTGTGTAGGCAGAGACAAAATAAATTGTTAATTAAGAGAGAATTTAATAAAATCGAAAAGATTTTATTTTCTGTTTTCATTTTCTTTTCGGTAAACTCCTGAAAAAAGTTATTTTAACAAGAACAGTAGCAAAGCAATTAATTGAATCAATGTCTGTTTAATATTAGATGTCAAGCAGTAATGAAAGCATGTAAAAAATGTAATCTCAACAACTAATAACAACATTTGAAAAATCTTTAGAATACAAACATATTGCAGAAACGTCATAACGTTATTAGTCTTTTTTTACACCAAAATTTCCTACATGTTGTATATTTTAAGAAAGAATTTTGTGGTGCGAAATAACAAAACATTTTCTTTCAGTGTAGTTTTCAGCTCTCAGCAATAAATTGATTATATTTTCTATTTCATATAAATAAAAAATTAAATTGAAGAATTTGTCAAAACTTTGATTTTTTAAATTCATACATAAATACAAAAAATGAAATCATACTGTATACAAAATAATTGAAAAATTAAAAAATATTAAAAGACTTAGTCTGGGTTTACATGGCTCATGTCTTATTGACATGATTCTTACTTTTTCTTCTTTGAACTTTCATTGTTTTTCACACAAGTCATGTCATGTTGACGACACTTGCTCGCAATTGCCATCGGGCATAAAATTACGAATGAGAAGATAAAACGTAATGGCAGTACATGCTTCTGAGTATTTGTTTCCTTTCCCCTCGTCTCTCTCGCCTATAAAGTAGCAATCATGTCAGTAAGACATGACGTGTGTAAACGCAGACTTATGAAATCGTTTCACAATATTTATGATCCCACTTATTTTTGTGCAGCTTAAAGGAAAAATAAAATAACATTCTCTCAAGAGGTGAATATAAAAGGTATTTGTATGAAATTTTACACAATTTGAAGAACGATATGCATAATTAAAATGGTATTTTTTTAGTTATGACGTTTTCGCAGCAACTGAGCGACGTGTACTAGAAATGTTATATTCACTTCCAGGCCGCTGAACTAAAACTAAATTTTAAGTTAGCGAATTTTCAGTGCACCCTTAAGTTGGTTAATTTAATTTTTGTAATAAAACTGAATTATCTAATTTAATATTAAATTTTAAAATTAAATAAATGCACATACACACATCCTGATTGTGAAAGACTGGTTGAACAACCCACGATACTAATCATACTACATATTTACAAAAGTGCCCAAAGGAAGAAAACAATTTAACATTTTTAAAACTTCTTCTGATCTTTTATGGTATTCTAGAATTTCTTAACACTTTATTGCTTAACATTTAATAAAAAATATTTTATACGAAATAGCGGAATTCAATTTCAGCTAAAGTTTTTTTTCTGCACCAAACGCATTATTTTTTTATCATATTTTCACTGAATTTTATGTTTTCTTCTATTTTTCCCCCACAAATTACATGCAATTGTGTTTTGTTGAACATGATTATATTTTGCTTCGTATTTCCCTTTTCTTTATTTGCATCTTTTCACTCCCTTAAGTTCAGTTCTTAACCTCAGTCAAGGGCATTATGGAATTACTGTTTGTTAGTTTCGTTTCGTTGGTGCTGCTTCCTTTGCTCACAGGAGGAGATAAACAAAAACAAATATGTTGCACTAATAATAACAATAACAATAATAGCAGAAACTGCAGCTAAAACATTTTCTTTGACAAGTTAAAGTTTATAAGAAATGGAAGGAAGAAAATAATTTTGATAAAAAAAATAATCGAGTTATGTACAGTACCGTGCAGAGGCCAAACTTACAAGTAAAATATAAAGGAACATCGACTTCTGCAAATTGAAATTCGAAACAAAATTTTTCCAAGCATTTACCTTAAAAGGAGCCAAAAAGGAAGTCATATACAGGACTTAAAATTATGTATTATAGAATACACAACAAGTATCTACATTAGGGTGGCCCTCTGTTGTATTCAAATCCTTGGACTACTTCCTAGAAATATAATAATACACAGAATGGTGCCAAAGCCGAATTCTTGGATAACATTTGTTATATTGCAGTGCACATCCTGTGCAACATCAGGGATTCCAACAGGGTGATCTGATGGATGTGACATACATATAAATATATTTTATATCATTAGTTCTATAGATTTTACTGATTTTGGAAAGGTAATAAGTTTTAGAATTTGATCAAAAGTTATTTTCAGAACGAATTATTTATGATTGAAGAAAAGATAAATAAATTTTATCCAGTTATTTTAAAGGCTCTTATGAATTTATAAAAGAACCCTAATGTACATACACATTAGGATGGTCCTTTTAATGAAAAAGTTTAATTTTTTTTAAACAAACTAACTTTGTGTTTACACATGGAAGAGGCATGCAATTGTTGTATATGTGCGAGTATTATCTACGAAAGTTTTTTGGAAATAATCGAACCTCTCTTATTTTTCTTTTCTGTTTGTACTTGCGAGTGCAAGTTCATTTTCAAAATGTCATCGGTGCGTAAATTTAGGAAAATTTGCATTGAATTCATAAACCTTGTTCTTCAAATCATTACGCCGGTAAGATTTGTTATTCATATCCGACAAAAGTGGGTGAGAATAGTATAAATTTATTAATTTTAAAATATTTTTAATTTCATTTTTATTACTTTTTGACCACTTTTTGTTTTGTTTAAAAATTAAAGTGACTTGCGCGAGTTCGATTCTTCACACCACTAACTTGTTCCAACAGCTACAATTTCACCACCAGTTTCACAATTGCTGGTCTTCACGGCGGCCAAAAAATTATTTAGATTTGCAAACAGTGACCTTGAAATTTTCAACATTTTCGTGGAGAATTTTTATAATTTCAATACGTTGTCATGATTCGTAACAACTGTTAAAACAGCGAGCTATTGAACAAGAAACACCCTGTACAATCATCTAAATTACAATTGCGATTACACGCGCAAAAACATACTTACTAATTACGTCAAGTGTTAGTTGTAAACTGAAAACTCAGATTACAGTTACACAGCTAAACATGAGACAAAAACAAATAAAACTTGCAAATACTCATGCGTAAACTTTCAACACGGCGACAGGCGAACATTCTTTTATCCTTTCTACAAGAATCAAACGTTAGAACCATACTAATTTTTTGTGTTGTGCAGTGTAGTTTTCATCAAAATGTGTTTTACTTTCAACTGATGCCGAATTAGAAGCAACACTGCGTCTGAGCAATATTAACTATTTCCTCAAATATTACTTATACGTCACGTGCATAAAATTGTTTTGCTTTAGTTTTGTTTTGTTCTTTGCAGTGTGTCAAACATAAGAAAAACAAAAACAATCATAATGATGGTGTCATTTAGTTTTTTACCTCGCGGTAAATTAAACGAAGTACTTAGGCAATGATCAATGACATCAGTATGTCATCATTAGTGAAGACAATAAGTACTGTGAAACATCTCCTAACGGGCACCTCCCATAACCGGACAAGCTAATATTAGTGATCCCACACACCACTTAAGATTTGTGGGGAGCCCCCGTAGACTAGTGGATAGCGTATTGTACTATACTATTAGTTTGGGGTGGCAGGTTCCGTTCTTGCCTAGACACCGGGTGTTTCTGCAGACAAGCCAAAATAGGTTCGCAGTTTGTGATTGTAAAAAAATAAAAGAAGACTTGTGAAATTTAAATAAAACAACGAACAAAAATCATTGAATTTTATTTTTATTTGATACTTATCGGCGACATTTTGCCAATTGCTGGTTGCCAATTTTCATCAAGACAGTTCGATAAGGAGTCGCTCTGATGCCGGAAGACTGCTGCACACCGTCGTAAAAATTCAACGTATACGCGAGACTGTGGAAAAAATCTACACGTTTTACACAACTTGTGCACTTTTCAATTTAAAATTTCCATTTAAAATTTTTGTACAGTTGCATTTAAAATATCATAAGTCCACTTTCTACAAATCTTGAAAAAAAAAAATAATTAAAAAAGCTATAAACACCATACCATTCATTTTGCAACACCCTGTACATGGTCTACATTATAATTTGCATGTCTTTATTGCCACATCATCGAGTTCACATACAACTCCGCTTTCGATGTGACTGCAATGTCAGTGACGCTTGCAGACATCGTGTATTAGTTTCTAAGCCAGAACACACCGATTAGACAGCCTGTCACACTTTTATGTTAAATTTTAGATGGGATGTAAGCAAAAGAATCACCTGCTACTAAATGTTGCTTATAACATAAGCTGATTGCGTACTGTATATTCTTTCCACTGGGTATTTCTTTTGGTCTTATTCATGTACAAAAGGACTACAACGATTTAAAAAGTTTATGTGTTTGCATTAAACGTTTGCGAAATGTTTTCTTTGTTTTCATACACTGATTTTTATAGCAATTTAGTTTATTTTTACATGACCTTTGACTTGACAAACATTGACATTTGAAATTATCTCACCATAAAAATAAAAATAGATCTGTTTATTTTCCTTTGTGAAAAATAAAAATTAATTTTGCCTATTTCGATATTTATTCGTTTATTTGCTTGTTTGTTATTCTTCTCATTTGTTGTACTTATTTATTGCCAATCGCTAAATCCCTAAACGGAATGTCGCTTACTAAAGTTATTTTCTTTTGGTTCCATTATTTATTTGCATCACAAATTAGTAAAACATTTAACATTTTACTTTTATAGTTGTGTCCAAATATAATTTTAAGCCTTCATAAAATATACATAAGACTTTTTCGCAGCATTCGCAGGCAGCATTAGTACTGCTATCAGAGTAACAGAGTGTGTTGAAATAACTTAATATTTTCATTAAATACATCAACATTAAGCAGAGAAAAGGTTAAACATTTAAGTGAAAAGTTCATTTACTATTTGCCTGTCAACTGGAGACAGTTTATGGGCTAATAGTTACATCATCAATATGTATTTATTTACTAAAGCCCTGCACAAGTATACTTAAACATGTTTTATAACATTTGTTAGGTTTTAAATACATCCGCAATATTATTATTGCGATGCACATATACTGAAAACCACAATTGGAAAATGTATTCTTTTCTTTATTTGTGTTCTGTGCAGAAACTCATCTGTGTCCTACAAATTGAAACAATATGTTCTTTCAGTAGTGATTTTCTGTATATGTGCATTGTAACATTAATATTTAATAATGTTTTCTTTTCTACAAAAAAATGCAATATTTCCATGTAGAAAGAGTAATTTAGTGTTCGTTTCTTAACCCTTTCGCTACCGTACCATAAAAAGATTAATTAAATTCGTCGAATAGATATGATTCTCAAGAGTACAAATTTTTTTTTAATTTTACTGTCCTTTAGGACAAAGCTATGTCCTGGGATTATATATCCCATTGAGTTTTTAAAGCATCATAAATTGGGACCAAATATCCCATTAGTAGTAGATTTGTTTCTAATCATTCTGCAAATATACGAATTGCTTTACTGATATATGCTAATGGGATAATATATTCATCCCATTGACGCGGGCCAAACAAAACCAGTGGGATCTATTATGTCAAATCCATAAAACTCTCATAAAATAAAATCTTTAGCACTTATTGTTCCTTACTCACGTAATCAAAATATAAATAAAAATATAAAAAATAAAAGCACTACTTATATACGTTAGAAGAATCGTAAAACACGTGCGAGTTACTTCAGAGGTAACGCCGACCCCAACTAGAATTAACATAACCCAACTTTATTTCACATAAAGTTGTGTAATTGATATCAAAGCACTTTTCATTTAATTGCGAAAGGACATTATTTAAATTATGAGCAATAAGCATTTTATTTAATGGAAAACATTGTAATTTAGTTATAAGAAGAACAAATCTAATATTGAAAAGTTTGGTGGTGTATTGTAGTTAAACAAATAAATAAATAAAAACTTAAAAAACCAATAAAGGAAAAAAGTTATATATTTTATTTTTTTAAACTCCAAAAAGAAAATTTAACTTGCGCGTTTAACCGAAGTTGCTGCAAATTAATTACAATAGCTGCGTTCGAGTACTTTTGCAGTAAAATGCAGTAAATGAGTAATTACTGAGTAAACTGAAAAATTTACTCTCAAAAAAAAGCTGTTGTAAAAATTAGTAAGATTAAAAAAACAGGTGAATGAAAATCAATAGTGTTGAAATATTTATTTATTTATTTATTGGTATATATTCTGCAAAGTAAATTTGCAGAATATAGTTGCACAAAAATGGCGCCGGTAGCTAGACCATATGTCCATGATGCTATTAACAGTATTCAAAAATGTTTTTGTGATTGACTATACCCGACCTATGCCTTCACATACGAGTAGGAAGTAGCAACGTTGTCAACGAAATTCCACAAAAGAACCGCAAGACTATACGGTTATTCGTGGCAAATCAGTCAACCAGTGCGAGTGAGACGAAAAACTGTCGAAGGCCAAACAACACTCGCAAGCCTGACCGCACTTAAGAAATAATTACGATGACGCGAGAGCTGTTCTTCAGCCCAGAGCTGCTTAACGACTGAGTGTTGAAATATATTTACACATTGGACTACTTTTGTTCATAGAAAGTGTTACAGGACGTAGTTGGGAAAAAATCGCCTCGAATTGGGAAACTAAAGCTCCGTTTTTAAAGTTACGAGTAATTGTTTACAGTAAAACTATTAGAAAACGTTACATTGTTAATGCTACATTGTGAGTGACATAGAATCTTATTGGATAGGTTGTTATAAAATGGCTCTAAAATTAAGTCTTCAAATGAAAAATTCGCTCAAACTTCAGGTGGACAAATCGGTAATCTGACAGCTGCACATAGTTTATGAAAATAAACTAAAGAAATTCTTAATAATTTTAAACCATTTTAAAGAAAAATGCCGATATGACAACAATTGGATTCTTCATTCTCCTCACCTGATGCTGTTAAAATAAGAGAGTTCCACTCATAAATTGTGTTTTGTTCTAGTGAAATAAGAAATTGCATTATTACAGGAATGGAAAAATATTTTATCCATGCACCTTTTAGAATATCACCTTTTTGTGTAGAAAAGAAAACAGTATACTTGCGCAGGGCTTTATTATTTATTTTCCAGAAAGCACAATATGTTGATTTTTGTGGATAAATATATTGTCAGACCTAAAATGATTACAAAAGATTTAACTCTAAGAAATCGTTGATAATATTCTTAACTTATCAATTAAATTCTTTTTCTTTTTGCAGTTTATTATATATTTAAAATTACACACACTGCCGTGTGCAAAAGTAAACAGAACAGATATTTATATATTTTACGCAGCGCCATTTTTGTGCAACCATATTCTGCAAATTTTCTTTGTAAAATATGTACCAATAAATAGATAAATAAATAAATATTTTACGCATGATTGATATTTTGCTGCTACACTTTTACATATAAATTATTTTCTGTTCTAATCAATTTTACATTGTTATTGTATATTTTTGTAAGTGAATAAATAGCAAAACACATATTCCTTCCATTATAACTTTAAATATTGATTGCTTACTTATATACAGTGAAAACTCTACTAACGGACACCTCTCGTAGGCGGTCACTTCTATTCAACGGACAATTTTCTAAGTTCCATTGTTTTCACCGTGTTTTTAGAACAAATTTCTCTCTGGTGGACGGGCATTCCCGTGGCCGGACGAGGACACCTTTTTTCAATAAAATATCTCTAGTAGACGGACGAAAATTTTTAAAAATAACAAAAAAAAAATATTATGATTCATGCACATAAAAAGGGCATTCTATTTGCACTTGAGACACAGCAAAACTATACATATGTACAGGGTGTCCGCCGGGAAGGTCAAGCGATCGTGGAGGCCAATCAATATCACCATTTCTTGAAATAACTTGTTGTGGAAAGAGGTCTCGCAGTAATTCCATTGTAATCCTGGCTGTATGCGATGTGGCATCGCAATGATTCCTCCTGACCAAATTGCACACCAGACTGTCACTTTTAATGGAAGCAAAGGTGGCTGATGAATAGTTTGAGGGCTTTTCATTGCCCAGAACCGACCGACTATTCTGCTTATTCACATATCCATTCAAATGAAAATGTGCCTCGTCGCTCAATATCATTTTTTCAACAAAAACGGGGTTGTCATGGGCGAACTGTAACATCCTATTGGAATATGTACGGTGGCGTAAATGGTCTTGTGGAAGAAGCTCTTGTGTCAACTGAATCTCAAATGGAAACAAATGCAAATTCTTGTGCAAAATTGTGGCCGAAGTTGTTCTTTGAAGACCAAGCTCCTGAGCACGGCATCGAATTGAGGTTGATGGATAGTTTTGAACATTTTCTTGAGCAGTAATAATGTTTTCAGCCGATCTTGCAGTACGTTGTGGTCCATGCTTGGACCTATCACCTACAGACCCTCTTTCTTCACTACACGATAAATAGTGCATTTTGTTGGCACGTTGTTTCTCCCAAAAATTTCACGCAATCGATGATTGATTTTGATAAAATGTTTTAACGATTAAAACACGTTGGTTTATCAATTATTTTGCCATAATAAATTTGCCACGTGTCTACTTCACGACTGCCAAATATGAACTGTCAAGACTAATGTTTACCAAATTGGCGGCAAAACAAAGTTGTATACCTTCCCGGCGGACACCCTGTACATGCTACATACATATTAAGTTTTATGATTCCCCTTTTCTGGTATCATTGAAAGTTTCTTGTATAATTTTTTCATGAATCAAACGCCCGTTAACATTGTAGATGAGCAGAATAGTTTTTAAAAGTTTAATGCGTTATCTTCTATTCTTTGTTTCGTGTTTTTTTTTTCTTATATAATTTTGAGGTCTGCAGGCTTAAGAGTAAGTGTTGATTGAGTAAGGTGTTACAACAATTTACTGAAGAATTTTATTGTAATATTCTCTCTAACATTCAAAGAAAAAATAATAAATGTCCAAGAACAAGCAAAACTTTCAGTGCGTGAAATTGCAAAAATGTAACAAGCAAAACAAATTTTGAAAACAAGCTTCTTAATTGTTAATATTTTTAAGATTTAATATTGTGAGAACCCAGTTTGCAAGCATTCTAAAAGATAAGGAAGATCTTAAAGTCAGATGGCGATTGCCAGAAGAAAGAATTTACCTATCTTAGGACCAATCGTGAGGGCAAAGACCTAAGAAATAGCTGAGAAAATAGGTTGTCATGGGTTTTCTGCGTCAAATAGGTGGCTAAAAAAATGGCGCAAGCGACATAATGTTGCATTTAAATGCATATCAGGAGAGGCAGCCTACGTTATTCTTAAAGATTTTATGCATTTTCAAACAAAATTTCCTTTAATACTTAGTCAGTACAATCCAGAAGACATTTGATATGAACTCCATCGTAGACGGACACCTCCCGTTAACGGTCAAATTTGCTGTGACGGTCGGTGTCCGCATACGGGAGATTTCACTGTATTTAACACTAGTTGCAGTTTTTATTTGCATGTATTCAAATTAAAATATAAAAAAATTGCTACGAACGTTTTTTTAATTTTATTTTTTTATTTTGAAAGGTATTGTTTGGCTCAAGTTCAAATCTGACTACCAATTCATTTTTAGTTAAAGAAATTTTTCATAACTACAAATTATTTTTGTTTTATCTTTAACATAAGAAAAGCCAAAAAAAGTTTTCTACAAAAAAATTGATGAAAAAAATCCAATTTTTCTTTTTAACTTGAAAAGTTTGTAGAACTATTTGAGAGAGTTTTTCTTGAACATACAAAAACTTTTTGACCACTTAAAAATCTTTGGTAATATTAACTTTTTAACTACTTAAATCGAAAGTAAAGAATTTTATGATGCTGTTTAAAAATTAACTCAAATATGAAAAATGTATTGCTTAAATTTAAGGATGGAAAAAAGAAAAAGGTAAATTTATATGTTGGATATGATTTGTTGGCAAAGCAGGCGGTAGAAGTTGAAATAAATAAATCATAAATTAATCTGGCCAGCTGTTAAGATACCAGTATTGAAACACGTTTCCACTTGCCTTGAATGCGTTAATTAATAAAAATGTTACTTACAGAAAATTTTAACGTTCCAACTATTACATGAGAGGAACATAGTTTTCTTTTAGCAGGACTTCTTGAAGCCATTAGTGCTTTGGAAGAAGCACAAAATAAGGTGTTGGCTGAAGTAGTTAGCGCGCTCACTACAAAGCCACTGATGACAGAGAATGTGGGTCGAACCCAGACTGTGGCAAGTCATAACATTCATCATTTTTCAGATGTGCATTAGTATGCTATTGTATTTGTTGTTGTCGGAGTGTTTAAGTGACGAAGGCATAGCACTGGTCACTGAACACTATCGGCAACAATTGATACTTGTGTAGGCTGCTGCACATCAAAGCGCCCTCCTTTGTCGGTATTGTAGAAAAAAACGCGCAATAGAAGAGTTGTAAAATAATAAATTAAGCTCTATAATTTTCACCCTCTGTGGGTCACCAGTTCCGAGCAATTTGGGGCTCAACTGGTAGTAGCTTCACTACGAGGTCTGACAGGAGGCTTGATTTCTGATACCACTGGTGGCAGGAGCCCCAAGAACTTCGGTTCTTGACTGACATGGTTGCAGACTGTAGCGTGAACTAACTGTCGCTATAACCAACAATGTTTTACCAGTGCATACAGCAGTGTCGAATTGCATTGCCAGACTACAACTGGAATGTTTTGGTGACGGTTACTTGACACCCATGCATTTGTTCAAAGGCAACGGCATAAAGCACTTAAATAAATCTTATTTAATAAACTCTTGCATGCATAGGTGAATATAAGCAATAATAATTATTACAAATCACTGACGAGACACACGCCGCATGTCCACCGTGGGAATCTAAAAGAATAATTTTAACTAATAAAATATATCTTTTCTTTTCGCTCTTATTCTAAGATACCCTTAAGATTTATTCTCATAACTAGTATATAAGACAATGTATTTTATTTTAAAATTCAATTAATTAGCAAACATCTTAAAGAGCTCCTCGCTGAGCTCTAATAAAGTTGGAGCTCCCAGAGGAGCTCACAATGAATTAATAAAGTTACAGCTTAGGAGCTCTTAATTAGCTCTAAGCAATTAAAAGTATATAATCAAAAACTTTTTAATTAAATACTACAAGACCTTCGGGGAACATCGTGGTGGAACATCAAAATTGTTGGTAGGCATTAATTAATAGCTTGAGTGGTAACTTCTGTTTAAAAATGGCAATGAAGTTTCTTAAATGTGCAGCAAATTATTTGCCACGACCGACAATTTTTGTTTTTTATAGTCCGATGGGAACATATCCAGGTATCCAGGGTCTTAAGTAGTACAGTGCTTCTTATTAAGCATTTTACTGTACATAAATAAACAAATAAAATTAAGGGGGCATTCGGAAATGTAGTAAATTTGTCTGCAAACATGTCTGCAAACTATTGCAATAAGAAATAAAATTTTGCCATAGTTTCCGAAATGTGTGACAAAAATTATACTTTCATTACTGCACTGATGCTGCACTTACGCAAATTGTAACTCTGTGTGAGTTAATATATTGATACGAATTTCAAATATAAATTCAAATTTAACGAGCATGAAAATACAGCGATGGCTTAGCACAGTTTGATCAACCGTGTATTCAAGTTTGGCAGCACAAACTTATACAACAGCAACTAGAAATTCAGAAACAACGGAAATATAACATTCACGATTGTTCCAGAAATCTGTATGACAAATATTGATAGCAACTGTAACCTTCAGCGCCATCGATTAATGCGACTGAAAATTATAACATGCTGTTCGAATTATCCATTTCACTGGGTCTCCAAGTAGCAATTTCATTAATGAAATTAAGTAAAAACGTCGGCAGAGTTTTGATAGTTCGTTTGTTGATTGCTTTTAGGTGGAGAACACGCAAAATTGCTTTGTTATAAATTCAAAATTTTCAAAATGTATAAATATGTTATAATTTTATAAACCTAAGCATGGGAATTGTTGATAAAAGCTTATAATCTTAAATATTTCTTGGGTTTTAAGCTCTATTACGTTTTTTTTTATAAATATGCAGTTTTTAGTTTTTCTGATTGTGTTTTTATTTTATTTTTGACAAATTAAAAGAACCTACTCAAGCAAACGTTTGCGAAAAGGTCAAACGTAACAATATTTTTGCAAACGGAAGAACCTAAATTTATTTAAAGGAAATAAACAAAACTGATTTTGTTTTAGTAGTTACAAACTTTACATTATTCAGAAGCATATCAATACGTGACTTCAACAAAAACCACACTATTGTCTTCACACAATGAAAGTTTCATATCACTTTTGTAGGTATAAAAACCAAAAACCTATTAAATTTATTAAGTTAGTTTTATTATGTCATTGGACAGAGTCCTTGTAAAACTTCAATTAGACAAAAATAGAAAAAAAGTTTCACAATTTGAACATCATAATAACAGCATGAAAAATATCTGTTTGAATATAATTTGCATTTACACAATTTTTTTACTTAACAAACGATTTGAACATAATAAAGTCTATAAATAAAAACATGTTGGCCAAAAAAGGAGACGAAATAGCTGAAGACATAATAAATCACTCAATACTTGTTTAGGTCTGTGGAAAACTTTTTTTGTAACAATTTTTAAAACCAAAACATGCAAACAAACGAGCAAAAAATCAATGGTGGCACCTCATGTTCGAATAGTTATTGTGTGGTGAACTAAATGTGGCCATTATGTAAATATTTTTTTTACTTTTTTGTCAAAAGCTCATTAACAAGTTTTTATTTAGTTCTGTTTACTCTAAATAAATGCACACCTCGACATTTGCTTGAAAACAAATGACACAGTCAACAACAAATTAATGAAAAAAAATATAAATGTATTTATTGAAAGATCTATTAGACAATTTGTTGAGCAGAAACTTTCTCAGCTGTTTTCAACAGTCGCTTAATCATTCTAAATATTTTTTGAAACTGCAGAGTGGCGCGGTAACACATACACGTATGTACATATTTATGTGTACGTATGTATTTAAGTGAACCCCAGCTTATATTTATTGGTCACAATACAAGTTGTTTTGAAAGTGATGAATTTTTTTCTATACGAAATATGGAATGTCAGGCAGTATCATACCTTTGCGTACCTAAATGAACAGCGTTGGAAAATATTGCAAACTTATTACTCATATCGGACTGTGAATTTAGCCGCCTCGGAGCTGCGATTTTAACGTTTTTCTTGTAGTGTGCCGCTAAGGACCGATGCCATGCGAATAATCCTGAAACGATCCACACCCACAAGGCTAATATCGCCCAAGACATTTTTGAAATAAAAACCTTCAACTAGGTCTAAGAAAATCGGACTAGCAGGATAAGCTATTGCGAAGCCAGCCACGCGCGGCAATCGCATGAATGAAACCGTGTTCCAGAAATAATAGGAATATTTTTTTTTCTAAGAAAGCCATAATATTGCAAAAGAAATTAAGTTTAGTTTATTTTATTTTTAAAAATATATTTGTATTTAAACCACAGACACGTTCAAAATGCTTGCTAAGCTTGTTTATTGGATGAGTGATGCTTGATGGAAAATCAAAAAATTTTGATTTTTCGCATGCTATATACATATGTGTACAAATTTTTATTAGAATTATATTTTCGTTGCGAATATATAAAGTTGTCAGAAAAAATCGGAATTAAAAGAAAAGCAGAAAAATTACTCGTACAAAAAAAGTGTTAGAATTAAAAGAAAAACAAAGAAATGACTGATAAAAAAGAAGTGTTGACATTTCTTTATTTAGAGACATTCCTATATTTTTTTTTAACTAAACGAACAGCAAAAAATCAAAGTAAAAATTAATGCTTGGTGGCTCATCAAGCGCAGTAACATCAAGCCAACAAGCACACGTTCACGAACTTGACAGCAAGCATTTTGAACGTGTCTGAGGCCCTTAAATGTGGGGCGAGATTTTATTTTCAGCTGTCCAATTATTTCCTGTTTTTTTTTTTTAAATAAACACGAACCTTGTTTGTCTTTGGAAGATTTAAATATCTAAACGATTTCCGTAGTTATTTCTTAGAAATAATCTCATTTTTATTAAAGCAAATAAAAAATATGTGGACATAAATAATGGAATTTAATTTACATCTTGTCAACAAATTGTGATAGAAAACTGCTTTCACAAATAGTTTTCGTTAAGGTCAATTTTAATAAAATGCTTAAGTCACATCTGCATGTTAAAAAAACTAACAGAGTTCCTTATAGACAATATTTAAAACATACATACATACATACACACACACATGTACTACATAGTTATTCATATTTACGTCTGTATACAAAAATTTAACCATGATAAAACATTTCCTTACTAATTTTTAAATTCTTTGTTAAAAATTCAGAGCGTCCCCAAAGCAACAATCAGGAAAATCTTTAGAAAAATTGAATTTTTTTTAAATATAAATCTCCAAAAATAATTTATTTCTATTCAATAAAAATAAATAAAAATTAGGAATAAATTAATAAAGAAATAAATACATACATTCATTACTAACATGCAAACGAATTAAATACACTGAGAAAAACCATGCAACATATGTATGAAATATTTCTTGAAATTCTTTCGTAAAATACTTGTACAAAATATACGGAATACTTTTGCACATTTATTTAAAATTAAAATTTAAAAAACATTAGTATCAGTCGGTGTACGAACTAACGTTCTTCATTTGTAAAGAAACATACTCTTGTAAAGAGATGTTTTTGTATTGGATGTTTTTCCTAAAAGCCTTTATATATTTTTAGTGGTTTTTAATCCAAAGTGATTATTATTTTGGCGAGAGTTCGTAACATTTTTAGTCAGAAAGAATTGGACATGAGACAATATCCCAAAGGATCAAAGGAAAAATTTAACAATAATTAATTTCTATTTACACGGCAGAACAGAAACAACGTTGTTTTTCGGGAGCCGCTACACTCCCATCATCAGTGTTCATGTGTGTTTCCATGTATCCGCCCCTATTTATTTGGCTTGGTTGTGACAGCTGAGAAGTTCCAGCTAAACAATAGGCGTTCAAGAGAACTGAGGAAGTAAGAGACTTAAATAAAAATACAAGGCAGATGTTGCCGATTCATGCGTCTTCAAATCAGTCTGATTTATTTAATATTTTCTACGGCTTATATGACAATTAATCTTAACCTCTTTTACTTGTTCTAGCTTATTGTTGTTATCACTATGTTTATTTCTTTTTGGCACCATGAAAATAGTAAAGGATTTATATTACTTTGTGCATTGACCAATCGAGATATGGTGCATTTGAATGCACTCAATTTACACTTGACACTCAAATGTGTCTCACTCAAACATTTCGATTGATCAGCACATGTTGTTTGTTAATAATTATATTTGTTGTTATTGATACTTTACAAATTTATAGTGTATGCATAGTACACTTGTGGGTTGTACTACATTATGCATTGTTTATATGTGAGGTACACTACACTCTATTAACTGCGCTATTGAATAATATGTATCATGTTGCTCTTAAATTGTGATAAATATTTATAATAAATCGGGTAGCATAATTAGTATATGTGTATGATTGCTGAAGAAGTGGTGTAGTGGCCTCCGAAAGCACAATGTTCTTCCCTTCTCTTTGTATTGTAATTAGCTTTTTCGTTACTTCTATTCACTAGCCAAAAAATATCTCAAATTTAAAAACAAATCATTTCTTTAATTTAATTAAGTTGTGATGTTCCGCAGCGCACTTGTTGCCGACGTTAACTGTAACACATGTAACTACTTAGTGACTTTCGCAATAACGAAATGTTTGGAAAGTTATGTCATACCACCTTGTCCTGGCAGAAGTCGTCATGCATATGCATGTGCATACATACCTATCTACATATCGTCATATTGAGATATTACTACGTTGAAATAAAGGAGCGATATATTTTGAATTGGTACATCGTAATCAATCAAGCAGTCGATTTTGAATTTTTGTAACTTAGGGCTTTTTTGAAATCATACGACGAAATGCACTAGTGACTGATAACAAACAAAAAGCACAAATGCTAGTCCACCAGAGAGGAGTCGTAGTACGATTCCTAACTAAACAAATAGAAAATACAATATACATAAATGTCTGACTCCCTTAATATCTCATAAATGTTTGATTAAATTTCAACAACTGTGACAAAAGCGGCGACAATGAAAGCGGAAAACGAATTCAATAGCAATAACAACTATAAAAACCTGCAAACAACTACATATGTACGTGATACATGATCTTTTTTATAGTTGGTCTACGTTCAGACGATTCATGTATTATTGACACAATTGTTACTTTATTGTCGAGAGAGATCATATACTGTCATAACATTTTGTTTTCTCATGTGAACGAACACCAATGAATTTTCAAAGATGAGAAAGTATGAATCTTGTCAATAAGACTTGAATCGTCTAAGCGTACATTTGAATTTGCATCGCAAGTAATACTGTGACACTTGACACTGATGACGAAATGGCCAATTCAGTGAAAACCTTTGGTTTCTATAAATTGCGAGAAGTTTTTGAATAGAAAAAAGAGTTGTTCTTTATATTGGTAATTTAACTTTCAAAACTATAAAATAACACAGAGCAACAGTGATTTTTTGGCACGTGATAAGTTATTTTATTTGGATTGACTCTGGTCCTTTAGAGATCTATCATTGCATAAAAAATTAGGGATTTGCACGAGCTAAGTGAGCATAACTCAAAAATAGCTTAAATTAAATTTAAAAATCTGTACTGAAATCTGAAATTCCCTTTAATCCAGACCGACATAATTTTTTCATCTGATGAATAGTTTCGGATATGAGTTTTGGGAGAAAACTTTATAAATTTTGTTTCTTAAAAATTCAAAAATATCGAAATCGATAAAAACTCCAATAACATTGAAGTGGGCTAAGGGGCACATCAGTAGCACAGAAAACGAGGCAGCAAATAAGATCGTAAGGGCAGAACCGCAAACCGAGACGTTTTAGTTGCGGCCCGATACGGAACTTCAGTCTAAGACAGATACTAGCGATTTAGAAGGACTCAGTGACGAGAATGAAATTCGATAATTACCAATCGACTGGCAGAAATAACTAGTCTACAGCAAACGCTGCTGGTGATAGCATCTGTCTTAGTAATTAATATTAGTGTATCCAGCGGTCGACTCAATCGACCGCATTCTAGAAATTAATTAATATTAAACATTTACATAAATACATACGATAAAATACAAAAATAATAAACAACTTAAAACTTATTAGCTCTCTTACTTAGCTCTCTCTCTCTCTCTTAAACAAAGTTCACATAGAAAAATTTCGGTCTCATTTCTATGCAAAAGCAAAATGAAGTTGAAGCTAAATACATGCATGTGTAATAAGTGTGCATGCGTTAGTAGCAACTTTAAACGCTTATAGCTCCTAAATATTGAGCCGATTTAAATAAAAATTAAGATTGTGCACATCTTTGTAAAACCCCGCTTAAAAACATATAAATCTTTTCAAAATAATATGGAAGATAATTATTGACTCAGCCTTTGTAGGTAAAAATGTATAAAAGCTACTTGCTACAGTAGTGGGCTGCTTCATCGCCCCTGCTCGAATCCACACATTTATATATATATATATGTATATATTTTTTTTGTTTTGAAATTTTTACCATGAATTTTAGCACATTTATTGCGCCCCTCGTACTACTACGAAAGACAGTTAATTACAAAAATAAGCACTTATCAAAATATCAATGTTTAAATTGGCTACAAATTCCCAATTCCCGCTGACGACAACTGATGGGAAAATTCCAAAATATCAACAAATGCGATTTTGCATTTTTTTTGTTTTTTGCCAAAACAACATCAGCTTTACGTTTCATGTTTCATCTCTTAAATATTTAAAAAGTTAAAAACAATTTCCTGGTTTGTTTGTTCGCTATCAGTTTTTAAATTTGTTTTCATCAATGCCTGCATTAGAGAAACAGAGAAACGGATCCTTCGTGTGTCACATACACCGAATATAAAATTAGTGTTGTGTTAGTGTCGTTGTTATTGACACTATGTCATTTTCACTACGTGACATTTAGGACTTTTTCTTTACAGCCAACATTAATAGATAACAAATGATGGTACAACTTAAAAATTTTAATTTCGTTTTAAACTGCGGCACAACTAAAATGACGAATACGAGTAGAAGTATTTAGTTAAGGATCATCGATGTGCTCAAACTAAACCAGATGCCATCGTTAACTGGAGTTGTTTGCTGTAACTGCTGTTTAGTTGCTTCACTTGTTTATTACAAATGTTGTTCATCAGGACATGTTTTAAACTTTGTTTGAATTCTTCTTTTTTGTTATTTTTTTTATTTTGCTTCATTTGCACTTTTGCCTGGTAAATTGCTGTTGTCTGCCACTCAAAACTTGATGATGACAGGGGTTAAAGGTTTTTGTTTAAGAGACGGAGAACATTCTTTGATTTATTGATGTAGACATGTGATTTGACATACATATACCCAGATCAAATAATCGAATGACACGAAATACGTGAGCTAACAGATCCATTCCTTGATTTTAATCATTCGTCAAATATTTCTTTCAGTGAATTAATCACATCGTGATGCTATCGAAAAATATCGTATGTGTTCGTGAACAGAGTTACTTTTTTTTAGATAGAGGGGCAACAATTTCAATTACCGATTGCAACTTGTTTAGTTAGAGGGTTATAGTGACCCCACCAAGTTTACCGTACCGTTCATATCACCATTAGTTTTGAAGAATAATGTAAAAATTAAGACTCTTTCTGAATGTAAAGACATTTCGCTAACGGTTAATGGTATTCGTAACCATGAGCTTCTCGAACCTTTAAAATACAAGGTGTCTCAAAAGGATGTTATTGCAAGTCGATAAAATTAAAATTAAAATATGTATAAATAAAATGTGTAGTAATTATCACAGTGCAGTATATGCGAATGTATTTCTTAAAAATACTTGCTCGAACGGTAAAACTTCCGGTTTCCAAAGGATTGGTAGGTCGACTTCATGATGGCTGCGATTTCGTAGTGAATATTTTCTTTCAAAAGCGCCAGAGAAGTCGGTTTATTATTTAAAACTTTAGATTTGAGATAACCCCACGGGAAAGAGTCCATAAAAGGTAAATCAGGACTGCGGGGAAGCCAGTTTATGTCACCTCTCCTGGACATCAATTTCGTCCTATGACTGGCATCCTGAGGTTTTAAGTATTGCACCATTTAAAATTTTAGATATTTATACAAAATGCAGTGTAGTGATGATCTCTGCAAATTTAAAGCACTTGCGCGCTTCCGAAATGAAAGATTCGGATCCTCTCGAACAGACAAGTTTGCACTATTGACATTTTCTGCCGTTCGTGGTGACCTTGGCCGACCAGATTTAGGTTTTTCTAAAGTCCAGTTCCAGTCTCTTAAAATTTTCTAACTTGGCGCATCATTTAAATGACAAAAACCTCGAATAGAGTAGAATCTTCTACGCGCTACAGTCACTGCATCAACATCCTTGTAAAACTCTCGCACGCACCGAGAAATCCTCCATAGCAACTGAAATCCCAAGACGCAGGCTACTCACTGGCACACCACCCGCGCCTCTCAGATTCAATGCATGAATTTAAACAATTTGCATACATTACTTCCGAGTACATTTATTTCATGCTCCGGCTTCCAAGAAAACACCCATCACATAATAACAAAATATCAAAAGAAATAAATAGTTGTTTATGTGTTTTCGTTTGTGTTGTAAACGCCAATATGTATTTAAAATTGCAATCCATTCTTCATTTCCGCTGGATGAAAGTATCTTTAGTCGAGTTGTAATTGTATGTGTTTACCTCCTATGTGCATATGGCTGAATGTGTGTATGTGTGTGTGTGCTTGTGGGTGTGGGAGCTGTTGCATGCTTGGTTTATCACACATCGGAAAAAATTCAAACAAATAAGAGACAACACAGTTTCATGTTAAAAACTACTCGTACTTGTTTATAGTTGAAAAACTACACTTTACAAAGAGTTTTTAAAATATTAAAGGAAAGAGGATTAAATTGCAAGTAGATATTAATTATAGTAAAAAGTTATTTATATTTCATAAGCTCTGCACTCTGCACTAAACAGATGCAACACTTTTAAAATTTATTGGAAGTACAAAATACTTGGTTGTTCTTTATATTTATAAATATATTTATTTTATTAAAGCATTGTATATCTTTAGTCAATACCTTCCCCATTTTTTTTTGGGACCATATAGATACCGCACCCGAAGAAGAGGGCTTCATGTTCCTAAACGGACCCAACTGAAATATGATTTCAAGTGCTGTTGAGATAGAAAATGTTCGATGGACCAAAACAAGTGATAATCGGACGAGGAAATCATTGGGTGGGGCCAGGCTTCACAATTGAATGCAATGCTTCCAAGTAGGTTGTGGCAGATACCGCAACATATAGATGTACGAGAAAAGTTTTGCCACCTTCAGAGCAATCTTCGTGAACACTAAGCTAATGGCCAATTTTTATTAAATTAAACCTTTCGATACGTTGAAATTTTTATGAAATTGTTGTAGATTAAAGTTTTCCAATACATATGTCAATTGTTTCATTTAACCAAATGAGTCACAAATCTCATCATCAGCATCATCATCGAACTAATACTTTGTCAGGCCTCTACATTAAACTGAAAAGTTCGTTATACGCAGTACTTATGTATGAATAAATAAATAACAAGAATTGTATTTTTGTCGTTTTTTTTTATTTAAAATGATTTTTGCGATCTGTACAACAAACAACAGTTTCTTTATTGGATGAAAGTTTTTCTCACTTTGTTTTAAAAGCCGTATGGTTTGCATTGAAATCTCCACCATAAAGCTTTCTATGAATTTCTTTGGCTTTGAACTGTAGGACTGCACCAGAAGCAGTCATGCATGAATTTCGCTGTAGAAAATAAGAAAGAAGTATTTTCTCCATTGTAGGAAATTCACCTTGTTTCATAGCTTTCCTATTTTTGCATCCAAAGTTTGTACTTTCTGCATTTTTTAATATTGTATTTTTATTATTATTACAGGGGACTTTTTTTAAAACATACATTTTGCACAAATCTAGTATTCGCAAGCCTTTACGGCGATTATCATCTATTTCCAATTTTTTTTAACTCAATGCAGCAAACTGACCTGTTTGTTAAAAGCGATGCTCGCAGTATCGAATGTTCGTTAAACCAAAAAACTACTGTATGTCAAAATAAAATAAATATTTTTAATTTACGTCCCTCGAGATCGTTCCCATTAGTTATAAAAAAACTTTATCCGAGTTATAATGAATTTGTTCAATGTTAAAAGGAAGTTTGTGAAAACAATTTATGATACTTTTTTCTATCTTTGTTATTAACAACAACAAATGCAGAAACACGTTCGTAGGCACCTATGTACACACACACACATACACACACACACATACACACTTAAAAAACAAACTGAACATTTTTTTGGAAACACATGATTACAAGTGTCATCATCAAATAATATGTGGCACAAAACCAACATCACATGCACACTTGTACATAATTGTATAAATAACAATTATCATTAATGTCAGTCGAAAAAGTAAAACGATTTCAAAATGAGCAAATAAAACTCACTCGACGTCTGTTTGCATACGAATGAGGATTACAGGTCTGATATAATATTTGTCCCATAGTTTTTTCTATCGCACTTAATAAAACGCGCGCGTGTGTGTGCAGGTGTGTGTGATGAGAGGTAATTAATTTTACCAAAAAAATAAATAGAAAATGTTTTAATAAGTGAAATAACTATTGAGAATTTAAATACAGTAAAAACTTGATGATAAGGATAATTGATTGCAGACTCTAATCCGGATTGCCAAATTATTTACTTGTACTAAAGATGGGTTTAAAATATGTATCGAATGATAAATTATGCATGGGCTATACACAAAAGCAAGAACCCCCAAGCTTCTCCACGCCTTTCACCCATCAAAAAAACATCAATGTCGTGAAACAAAAAACTCAGCATAAAAATTACGACTAAAGCCGTTTTCTATGACTTTTTCCGAAGCTATCGCTAGAATTTCTTCTCGGATGTGGTTTTTAGTTGTGTTACTCGTACGCTCTGTGGCTTACTCTAGTACATACATCCTTTCAAATAAAAACAAATGAAAAAAATCGCCCACTTATATCGTTTTATGACAAAAATTATTTGAAAACATGAACAACTATTGGTGAAAGAATTAAATGAATTATTCGAGTAAAAAAACGTATGCTTATACAATTTGACGATTTTTTGTCAAAATCATCTGGCAACAGTGCCCGTAAGCTAATTTAAAAAGACCTTTTACGAAAACAATCTAAATAAAATAACTGTTCCCAGTATTTTATAAAAATCATACTCTGCTAGGACAGAGTATTTCTACATGAAGACAAAAGTTCTTCCTTTTTCTGCCTTATTCTGCATAAGAGAATTATGTATATTGTAAAAGATATTTTTAAAAATTTAACACATTCATTCATAACAGTCAAACAATGACATGGCGTCTCTTGGCATCATTTTCTAATTTTTAGTCAACCGGGGTTTTCATAAAACAGCAGTGGAATTTATAAACGGCCTAATTGATTTCTCGGTCAGCACTGTAGTATTCGGGTACACAATTGTCAACAAATTGTTTAGCTATTTCTTCCTCCATGTTCATCTTGAATTATTTAGCAACACGATTAGCGTGTTCAACACTGAAAAGGCAAATTCTCTCATATGTGCAGAAACAGAAAAGATATTTGCGAAAAGGTTCCTCATTCTCTAATTCCATATTCCTCACTTTGGCTGTTTGTTCAGGGCAAAGAGAATGCAGTTTGAAACATTTGGGTGTTATATGTATATCTTTAACAAGAAACTGTCAAGACACCATAACATCCCGAAAATTATCAGGCCCATCACAGAAATCAATTTCGTTCGAAAGTTTTTCATATCCGAAACAGCTTTTTTAGAAAATAAAAATGGATGGATTTTTGTTTGAAGAAGACAAAATATAATCTGTCGAAATGAAAATTCGTAAAATCAAAAACATTCCGAATAATTTCTGTGACCGGTGACTGTTGTATTTAAATTTAATGTTAATTAACCATCTTTAAAAATAACAGCGGATATAAATTTAAGTACTAAAAAAGCTTTTGAGAAGTTAAAGCTTTTTGAAGGCCGGTTTGTTTAACACTCACAAACATTCATTTATTTTCTATTTCTAAAATATGGGAATAGTTTATGGTTTTAGGAGCAGAAGTTAACATTCTGCATTCATTATTTTTGTACGAAAATAATTAAAATTTATTGATCAAACAACAACAAATATTTTGTTTCCTTGTAAGCATTTCGTGGCAAAATTCCTTTACATAAACTTTACTTGTGCAAGAATTTATTCAAGAAGAAATGAATGTAAATAAAATTCTTTTGAGGTTTTACCCACCAGGTACAAGAAAATTCTTAACTATTAAAAAGTAACACTTATTTAAGCAGCATTTAATTAAAATATTCAAAGGTGTTGCCTTAAATTATCAAACAGCCAATGGCGAAGAATATTTACAACACACAGACTTATTGGATTTAAGCATAAAGTAAGTAAATTTGAAAAATGATTAATCAGGAATATACAATTATCAAAGTTTCTTTGATGTTTTTTTTCATATTATAATTAAACTTAAGATATTTTTAATAAAAATATTTATTTTTAATCACCTTTATTCCATTTAGCGCCGTCGTCATCTTCATCAATTTAATATCAACATAAATTTTTATCCACGTCGTCATCAATTCGATACAAAACTTGTATTCCATAACAGCAATGTAACGATGTCGATTGCTTATCGACTTTTAAAACATGTCTCTAACAATTTAGACAGTTGGTTTGTTTTGTTATCAGTTTTTATTAAAAAATTTTCTTGACAAACTTTAAACAAATGTTTTTTGTTCCTGTTAATTGTTCAGCACTGTGATTTTGGAGCAAAACGCAATGGTCGTTAAATGATCCCGATTTCTTCAACGTAGATTTTTCCTTTCCTTTTAAAAGGGTGCAATTTTCGACGTTCTGAGAAGATGTTGAAGGTGCGAATATTTGACTTTAATTTTTTTCATTTTGAAGAACCAAATCATTACTTTCAAGAGCTTCTATTTCTAAATTCTCACATTCTGTAAATTGCACTCCCTAAACAGCTCCTTCAGAGTTTAGTTGTTTCTGAAATTGAGGCAGGTTTGCCACAGCTTTTTTCAGGGGGCTAAATATTATTTGTTTGTAAATTCCGCTTCCAGTAGACGTGCACTCTGCCTTGTTTGTGACTATTTTTTTCACCTTTAAGAAAAATTTGGTAATGCAACATTCCTTTAAGTATTATTCATCTTACCTTTTTCCAACCGTCACCTGCTCTTTTCGGTGGACCAAAGGCACTTAGTACCGTTAAAATTCTTTCCCACTGCTCTTTAAAATCAAAAGGAAGACTGACTTTTTCAAAACCTTTGGCAAGTGAAGGATTTTTTTTCATCTACTCCACTAACTTATTCAATTATTTTAATTCAAGATTATTACTGAAATAAAAATTGAAAAGGAATAAAACTCTTTGGACACTCTTTGGATAATAGTGACGACAAATCAGAGTCAATTTATGTACATATATCGATGCCGGCGTTAACGTTGCGTACGACATACTAAAAATACATAGACGCTTATTGATAAAACTTGATATTCACAATGGACCGATTTAGAAAAATCTATGTAAAACTATATCGTTTCGTATTGATGACTCTAAATGGAATAAGGGCGAATATTTCCTTATCATCTTCAGTAAACAGGAAATTGAAAAAATTTATTTTTTACACAAAAAAAGACCTCAATTGAAATAGTTATTAAACAAAAAATATGTTTTAATTTTTGTTATAAAAATTTAAGTTAATATTGAATTTGTTTTTCTTCATATGTTTATCAGTTCCAAGCCATCTGATGTGGCACGAAGCATTTTGTCTAGAGATCATAATCAAATGCGAAAACTAACAGAAATACGTCAGGATTTAACAAATAGAAAAACATTAGAGACAAATTCAACTCTATCATCATCATTCACAGGACCAACGGCAACAGCTGCAGCATCTGACATCCCAATCGCAGTAACAAACAGCAGCATTACTGATGATAATAAAAATGTCAATAATAATGACAATGTCTGCAACATCTTGAAGAAAGTAATTGCAAAACTGCAACGCAAAATGCAGGAACCAACAAAAAAGAAATTCTATCTGCACACGCGCCTAGAAACACACATACTGCCTCTTACAAATATCGCCTTTGATAGAAGTGGTGAACATTGTCTAACCGGAAGCTATGATAGAACGTGTCGCATCATTAACACGCACAATGGCACTGAAGAACATGTACTTGGAGAACATGACAATGTTGTCTTTTCGGTCGCATACAATTTTCCTATCTGGTAACGTGCGCATTCATTCATTCATTCATTTCGTATTTGTAAAGTTGCACAGTGGATCAGAAACAAAATATTGTTGACCACCAGCAACCATCAATTTATAGACGTCTGGTCCGAAAGATCTCAAGTTTCACAAGTAGTCATATCTCCAAAAACGTGATTTTTGAGTTAAGAATGCGGAAATATTCATCGTATTACTCTTCCTTTTGTGTAAAAAATGTATACAAATATCTTGTTTATTCACCTCTTGAGAAGAGAATACTTTTTTAGTTTTCCATTGATGTGTGTAAATTAACAACTTTAAACTCGTTTTCTGGGTTTTTTTGAGATATGACTATGTTGCAATAAAGGAGCGATATGTACAAGGCATTCAAAATGTTTATACACAATGTATCAATACGGAGTCAATACTAAAGCACAGTACAATCATAATAAAACATGTGTCGAAACATTTATTTTGTTTCAATTATCTCCGCAACATTAGCGACGCGATGCACATACTATACTGAAAAGAACAATTGGGAAATATTTATTTTTATTTGTGGACTCTGCAGAACCTCACCTGCGTCCTACAATTTGAAAAAAAATGTTCTTTCAGTAGTGATTTTCTGTGTACATATGTGCATCGGAACATTAATGTTGCGGAAGTGTTTCAAACGAAATAAATGTTTTAAAAACATATTTAAGAATGATTGTGCAGGGCTTTAAGCTAAGTACTCTGTTCAAATTTGCGAAAAATGTTGAGGAACATTGATTATTTCGTTTGAAAATTTTGGCAATTAGCCAGTGGTGACAACACTACGATTTAGAAGAAATTTAACGTTTTTATTGCCTTTAAGTAAGCAACATTGTTTTGGTTATGTAAACAAAAATCATGTGTGAAAACAAATGGAGAACAAAATAATTTTAAGAGCTTGTGCTGCAACGTATCAATTAATGTAAATTGCAGCTGCTGCGGAGGAGCTCTTGAAGACACACGTTCTCATTCAATCCCATACCTTTATTTTATGTTATTTTCACAATATTTTCTATTATTTTAGTTATTTGTGCGCAACAAATTCAATGCTAAGTAAAATCTGATCATCTGTTGTTTGCAATTCCGCACGAAATAAGTGGTGCTTACATTATTTCGCAGTTGAAAAATATGTTGCTAGAAACATGTTGTGGTTGAAAAAATAATGCTGCCAGAAACATTTCGTATGTTTTCACAAGATGAACAGAGTACAACTTCGGCCATATTATTTTGCAATTATTTCGCATGAATTTTTATATGGACTTTTGACAGCAGTTCGCACGAAATGATGAACAGAGTACCTAGCTTTAGTCAATACTCTTTGCACTCATTGTAAAACTACGTTTCTACAGCAACAACGAATTTTCAGTTCGGTTGCTATTAGAAATGGGCACCGCTCACGTTTTTAGCGTGAATTACGCGTGATCATTCATGATCGTGATTAGTTTTTGTTTCAATCACGTGAGTGTAAAAAAATTTACATTGATTAATTAATTTTTTTTTTAATTTTTTATAGTTCCTCTATTCGTGAGTATTTCGTGAGCGTGAGTTTTCGCAACTGTGATTAACTTTTTTTCTAGGCACGTGAGCGTAGATCAATGTGAGCCAAAAATATAAGGTCGCGCATGAGGAATTTTTTTAAGTGAGCGTGCATGAGTGTGATCGAAAAATTACTCACGATACCATCTGTAGTTGTTATCTATAATCGACTTATCAGAATCTTTAGGGGACTTAGCCCATTTTGTGAATTGGAATTTTTGAATGAGCAATTTATTATAAATTTTAAAATTAAAAAACATTTTAGATTTAAAATTTGGTTTTTGATTATTTAAATAATTTTTAAATGCAAAAATTTGTTTATTTTTTCATTTATTTTCTATTGCAAGGCGAATTGATACAAGATGGTAATATCGGCGAATTCAATTCGCTTTTGTCCTATCGCCTACAAAGAACCAATGCAGTTGCCCGCATTCAGATGCGCTGATATTGCAATTCGACTTGCGAAAAATCTTGCAAACATTTTAATTTTTTAATTCTGTTTTACTGTTTTTTTATCAATTAGATATTTAATATCGCATATAAAAAAACATTTCCAATTGCAGTGATCGTGTTGTTACAGGCTCCTTTGATATGACTGTTAAAATCTGGTGTGCCTCATCGGGTTTATGTCGCAGCACACTCGTCGGTCATACGGCTGAAGTGGTATCAGCACAATTTCAACCAATTAATGGTGAAACAATTTGTACATCATCAATGGATGGCACGGCTCGACTATTTCACATCGAATCGGAACAAGAATTGCAAATTCTAAAGCATCATGGCGCTGAAGTTATTAACTGTCAGTTTAGTAGTGATGGCAGTCTATTGTTAACTGGATCGTTTGACAGAACGGCTTCAATATGGGATATAAAGTCAAAAAGGTAAGAAATTTATTTATACTCAGACACAAAATTCCAACAAAAAATGCAAAGATGAACTTTAAAAAATAATGAGGAAACATACATACTCGTACGTGTCGGCAAGAGCAACATTGAGTATAAATCGAAATATCATAAATTTGTTTTGTTATTCGTATAAAATGTACCGTACGTTTATAAAATAGAGAAAAACGAGTAGAAATTCTTGTTGGTTGTTATTTTTCACTGCTTGTCCCAAAAAACCAAAAAAATTTTTTTTTGTTTTGAAAACTGGTTATCTAAATGGAGCACTAAAATCAATTCCGAAAAGTCGGTCTATATTGTATTCACGTTATACGAAGGAGTGAAATTCAGAAAGACTGAAATATTGACAGCAAAGATTAACGTAAAAAGCGCATATAAAAAATAAAAAGGATATATACTAAACGAATAAATTGGTTGCTGGGTCCTAAGTTCCAATTAAATATTGAAACCAATCTGATATGTAAAACTAGACTCAAACCAGTGTGGACCAACGGCATTCAGTTGTGGGAAACTGCAAGCAACTCGCAACTCTAACGTTCACAAATTCTCCAACGGTACGAAAACAATACTTTTTGATTAATTGTAAACGACACAAAATATGTAACGACGAATTTATGCCAAAAACTAAACATGAAATCAACAAGTTCAGCGCAAATTATTATGGAGATATTTTTATTATTAATGATGTGAGAAGACTTAAGCGATATCATATTCTTGATTTACCCTTCGTTAATATGTCAATCATTGAATGTAATTTTTATATATTTTTCTTCTTAATTTAATAATAGTATATCAAGCTATATCGTTGTCCTCATTGGAGCACAACAACGAATGAATTTTTTAAATTTATCTAATATGATTATTATCCTAAATAGGATAGATAGATTTTAAATAAAGTTTGTTAAGAAAAAATGTTTTATATTATATCATTCAATTTGTCGATGCTCTTCCCGAATAGCCCCACTAACTTTTCATTAAACCTTAATTACTCGCACGGGTTGAAAGCGTAACTTTTGACGTCACCACAACTACAAAATGTCAATTCCTACTATTTATTTAAATTTAGTTTTTGTGAATTACGATATTAAATTATGTTGTCACTTGAAAATATAACAACCGTTGGAAAAGGACGTTAGTTAACAATAAAATAATTTTGTTTGCATATTTATTTAAAGTAGATGCATGCAATTAAAGCAATTAAAGTTTAACTAAAGATAGGTTCACCCGTTACAAATATTGCAGGAAATATTGGGTACATATTTTCGTAAATTCATTAGTTGAACAATAACAAAAGTTTGGCATTCAAAAAGCATCAACTGGCTGCGGATTTCTTAGTAGTTTCTTTATGCAAGTAATTGACAGCATGTACTGCCTCTTTCTGTAACTACGGCAATATTTTATTACTGTTGCAATAGGTTGCTGACAAGTTGCACAAATTTACTGGATTTACGAATCCACCCCACCACTTGATTTGTACATTTAATTATATATGTATGTATTTTTAAAATTTGTACAGTTTAGTTACCCAACTGCGCGGTCACACAGCCGAACTAAGCAGTTGCTTATGGAACTTTTCATGCGATTTAATTGCTACCGGTTCATTGGACAGTACAGCTCGTATTTGGGACTTAAGAAAGCCAACTGAATCTATGTTCACTATCAGTGATCACACTGATGAAGTGTTGGATGTAGCATTTGATAGTACAGGACGACGTTTGGCTACCGGCAGCAATGATTGCACTGCACGCGTTTGGAATTTAAAAGGCGATTTGGAAATGTTATCATTAATGTTGGGGCATACTGAGGAAGTATCGAAGGTAAATATAATGAGTAATTCTATCAAATATAATTCGTATAAAATATTATTGAAAACAAAATTTATTTACTTTTTTTAAGTTGTGCTTTAGTCCTCCTGGCGGTCTACTGCTAACGGCGTCGGCCGATCATACCGCCCGTCTATGGCTAGTTGACTCAGGCCTATGCTCGCAAGTATTGGCTGGCCATGAAAGTGATGTATTCTCGTGTGCATTTAGTTATGCCGGAGACGTTATATTAACAGCTTCCAAAGATAATACATGTCGCTTGTGGAGATGATATGACTGGTATACTGTGGATATGAAAAATGACTAATAATGATTTGAAGATGACAAGAACAAAATTAAACAAAACAATTTGAATTCTTACCTCTTGAAGAGCAGCAAAAAGAGTGTGTACTTTAGAGAATTTCCAAAAAAGAAAAAAAGTTTTGTTTTCAACATTTACTACAAACTCGAGCATATATATTTTTAATCAATTTTTACTTCACCTTTTTTATAATTTACAAATAGGTTTTTTTTAGCTTAGGTTTTGGGAAAAAAGTGTAAAATTATTTTTCACCTTCAATTAAGTTTTTCTCTTACTATTTTGTAGGAATATAAGTTGTGGTTTTAATAAGGCTTACAATTAATATAATTTATTTTGGGCTTTGAAGAGAACAGATAAATTAAAACAATAATAGAGTTAACAAACATTTAAGAAATAAAAATGACATATAAAAACATTTTTAGATTTGTAGGTTTTACAATAAAAACAAAAACAATGTATTATTTATTTTAATTAACAAAAAAGAACTAGTCACGTTACACAAATAAACATAAAATGAAAAACTAATAAATTTAGAATTATTAAAAATAAATAAATAAATAGAAATGAACTTCTTTTTTTTAATAAAAAATAAATTTTGGTTTCGATAAATTGAATAATTAATCAAAAAAGAAATTTAACTAGAAGTATTAAAATACAAATGAGTCATCACTCTTTGAAACAACAATTTGCAGAAGATGACTGAATTTGAAAAGTTTAAGAAAATAAAAAAAATTAAGTAAAAATTTCGAGTGATATAATGTTTATTTATGTATGCATGTTGTTTTGTATAGATTTTCTTATTTAGATTGTTTTTTATTATGTTTGTTTCCCTTTTTTTTAAATGTATGAATCCTAGATTTAACTTACAAGTAAAGATTACAAATTTGTTTTTGTTTTACATTTTGTGTTTTATTTTTGTGTGAAATGGGGTGTTTTTTTCTTTTGGGCGGGAAGGAATTTTTTATGCAATACACTTAACGTCATTGGCTTTTAAAAGCCAAATCTTAAAAGAACATAAAAAACAATGGTAATTATAAAAAATCACAGAACGATTGCATATTCCTGAATAGCATTCTTGAATATTCGAATAGACTAGTGGTTGCAACTCCACATCCATTCGTTCAGTGAAACAGTATTCAGTTTTGATTTGTTTATAAATAAGCTCTTAAGAATTTTTTTGTAGACCAAGATCGCGTTTCATTGTCATTTTGTGAAAGTTGAATTCTGGCATTCAGTTTTAGAAGCATGTTTAAGCTTTTATTAGTCACTTTAAAGGAACGGGTTTAGAAACATAGTTATTTACATATGCTAAATCCCAGCACTGCCATTTTTACTCTCTAATTCGAATCGAAAGGAAATTCTTTTTAACTACAATTTAAGCCAATGCACAAATTTACGAAGTTTTTTTTTCGAATCGAGGTACAGAGTCCCCTGGGTTATGTATTTTGATTCGAAAAGAAAATCTTTTGAATTTGTATGCCTGACACACTGAATTTCAAAAATGTTTTCTTACCTGGGGGTTAGTCTCTATTGCGATGCGAAAGCAATTTCAGTATATCAATAGTTTGATTTCGAACCAGTTTTCTTTCGCATCGCAAGAGAGTAACCCCCCTGGTTCTGCATGCAATATCGCGCAGGCAAAAAGGGATAAATCGACTTTGTAGATTCCACTTTTCTTAATACTAAATAAATAGGAAATCTTTAGAAAATATTCAATAACCAGTTTATAAATGGCTTAGCGCGGATACAATTAAAATAGGAAGTCAAAATAAAAATTTTCGGAAGTGCAATCAAACTTTAGTTTTTGATTTCCCAAAACCCCGTACTACCTGACATATGCCCTCCCTTTTGCTCGCGCTCCCGCGGTATAATCTTACGAAAAACTTACTGATCTTTAGTAATTTTTTTAAATATTCTTTATTTAATTCAGAAACTTTTTACAGTTATGAGGAACTGCTTGTTATTTAAAAATGTTTCCTTCGAGAGTTAGCAGGCTCTAGATCCATTTAATGATTCCTAGAAATCAATTCGAGATATTTATATTCTCAAGCCTTATTCGAAAACCAATTTACGGTTTTACGTCACTGGCGTCCGAAGAGATTTGCAGTTTTCCTTTCGAATAGAATTGCAGAGGTTCTTGGAGAGGTTCTAGCGTTATTTTGCTAAGAGCAAAGCTTTAAAGCTTTTCTTGAAATTATTTTCTTTTACAAATACGCTCAGTGTATTGCAATAATGGTTTATATAATTTTTGTGTTGATGTTAAATGTATTGATTTTTTGTTCCCCATAACTCCGTAACGATTTGCCAACGTCAAATCAAGGCAACGAATAAAAATTTGCTTTAAAACTGTGCTCTAAGGCCTAGAGAATGTTAAGAGTAGTCAACTGTTGTCTACAGCGAAAGGTGAAAAGTTTATTGTTTCTGGTGTTGCCTTGATGTGACGTTGACAAATAGCTACGGAATAAGGGGGATTGCTTGTATATAAAAATAAAAAAGAGAAGATAAAAAACTAAAACATAGAATAAAATCTTATATTTAATAATTTATTAGGTTTAAGTATACGTTTTTTTCTCTTTTTTAACAGCTGTCTGGCTACAAAAACAATAGTATAATTAAAACTTAAACGACGACGAATTGTAAAAAAATATTCTAAATAATTAGTGTGTAGTTTTTTTTCTTCGTAGTTTTTTTGTTTGTTTTTTTGTTGAGTGAATTTGTTTCTGATGAAGAAAAGATGTAGTATATGTAATAGGTATTCTTGTTTATTATATAAAATTTAATAGGTTTTTGTGGTTTTTGTAGTTGTATTTGGTTGTTGTTGACATTAGTTTTTTTTAATTTTTTTTGTTATTAAATTTGAACTTTATCAATTAAAAAATGTGACCGGATTTCACTGTGATGCAGTCTGTAAATATAGAAAAAACACAGAATTGTAGACATTTTATAAAGACAACATTTTGTAAGTTAGTTATATGTACATATGTAGTTTTTAAACAGGACAGACATAAAATTTTAAACATACTCAAGCAAATAATATCTCTTTATAACAAAAATTCATTAATGATATGTGATGGAAATCGATGCATTTCGAAAAAAGTCAGTAGATAGTTTTAAATGTAATAAACTCCAAATGATTTTGATATTAATTTATTTATTAATTGATTTAATTTTCTTTAAAAATGTGGTTCGTTTGTTACTCTGTAATTCGAATCGAATGAAAATGTGTAAAAAAAAAAACAAATCGAGTCGATTTACTGAGTAAACCAACTGAAGGTAGAATTAAATAAATCAACCTATTCATAGCATACAATATATGTAGATATATTTGTGCATAGGCAGCTAGATTTAGATTATTTTAAGTCTTTTAGTCTTGAAATTCATGCTTCAGTTTCTCGCTCTTTGTAGGTTTTTTTTGATTTTGAATTTTGCATCAAAAAAAGTCTAAATTAATTTTAGTTTTTAGTTTTTTCTAATTGCACACATTTCGAAGTGGATTTTCAAATCAGAGAATGTTAAAAAAAATAATTTTCACAAAATCATTTCGTGGAAGTTTGTAACAAATAACATGAACTCAATACGTTTGCTTTTAGAAATAAAATTTATTTGAGTATTGTACTTCACAAAAATAAAAAAATAAATAAATTCTAGAATTTATGGATAAAATTGTTTGCAATTTCCTTCCAGCAACTTTAAGTCTGCATTCATAAATTCCGTATAAATTTGAATTCTTTAGAAGCAGTTATGATTGATTCTTTTCTTTAGAAAACGAAAAATATATATATAATATCTCATTAAAACGAAAATACAGATTTTGCAAAAAGTTCAAAATTGCAGAGTACTGCTTTTGATAAAACCCTAAATTTGAAATTAGAATTTCTTAACATTTGTTTAACTATTTTCCTTTTAGCGTTTTAGCTTCTTCTGTGCTTTTTAAAATGCCAATTTTTTTCAATTTCGAACGAATAGCAGCACTAGGAACGGGGACATTTCCGTCCGTTTTCAAAAACTATTTTAAAAATCGCAAAAAATTACTGAAAAAGCTTACAACACGAATTTAAAAATGTACAAAAACCCACAATAAACTTTTTATCCGGTTTTAAAATCAATTTTTATCACATAGCTCATATATTTTTAGCATGCCCAAACCTTGAAATAAAAATGTTGGCTATAATTTTTGTTACTTTTAAAAACAATTTATAAAAACAAAAATTAATAAAATAGAATAGAATTGCGGATCTTGCAGTAACCAGATAAACCAAAAATCAATAATGAACAAATCTACTTCACAGCTTAAAATAATAGAAGAATAATATCAAGGGCCTTAGATTTGTTGGCAATCATTCTTGAATATTGAGACCTTGGAAGTTACTTTCCATTGCGATGCGAAAGAAAAGTGGTACGAAATCGAACTATGGATACACTGAATTTGCTTTCGCATCGCATATAGAGTAGCCCCACGTATAGCATAACAGCAGTATTCATTAATGGATATTAAAGTTAGTTTGATTTTAATAAAATTTTTAACGGAAAGCCCGTGATTAAGCATAATTTATCTTTAACAATCATCTATGAATATGATTATAAGGGATTGATTCACCAAAACTCCAATAATGACCGGGAATGAAGCGGGTTTTTGTTATCAAAACGACACATTGATATGCAATTTTTAATACATAAACGAAATAACTGAGGGTTTTGACGGTGGCAATTGTGCAAATATTCTACGCACATTTTTGCATAATATTTACAATATATAATTATTATCTTATTACTCAAATATTTGGTAGTAGCAATCTTTGCTACAAAAACTTGTTTGGCAATAAATGTATGTACATGAAAACAAAAAAGTATGACAAAAAAAAACACGGCATTGTATAAAAAAATTATTAATCAAACTAATTGCAAGAAGCAAATATGCACAATTATTTTTGCTCAATTGCAAACAATTGCATTTTGTTGTTGAGTTGATACAAATTGCACATTTTTAGTCACATTTGCTCGTCTGCACTGGTTTGCACTAACCATTGTGAGAATCCTTTATTGCAAGGTAGTCATATATCAAAAAACGTAATTTTTGAGTTAAGAATGCAGATATATTCGTCTTATCCCTCTTGATTTTGTGTAAAAAACTGATGCAGGAGGAGAGACTACTTTTTTATTTTTCCATTGATGTGTGTTTAAGTGAAAACCCTTAAACTCGTTTTCTGACGAACCATCAGTTTACACTATCACATATCAGGACGACAAAAATGCATCACCGATTTAATTGTTCTTTGAAAAAAAATTAAGTTGTGTGGTTTAGCTGGTTACTATGCCAAGTCCTTAAATTATTTAAAATATATAATATAACAACGAATTTAGCAAATAAAATTTTACAAGCTCAGCGCAAAATCATCGTAAACGACAAAATCCAAAGGTTTTCAAGTTGTTTTAATATTTTGAAATATGTGCTTCATTTTGATGACTTTAAACTATCGATATTTATATTTTAATTTCAATAAACTTTATTCTTTAATATCGCTTACGATAATTTGGCGCTAAAGTGTCGACATATACAATTATTGTGGGTTTCGAATGGAAACTGAGCTATGATTTTTGGGGTAGAAAACATATTGATAGTACTCGTAACATTTTTGATTTTCGCTATAAAATGTGTAATATAAATATTAAAATATTCATGGACATCTTTGAAAATCTTGTCAAATCCCTGCTCATTACGAAAATTTGTATGAACTTAGTTATTGCAACGATTGAAAAATTTATGTCGTTACGGCTCTGTTATGCCAAATTTACTTTTAGATATTAAGCAGTTGAAGCGCTTTTGTTAAACTTATTAAAAATTCAATCCAACAGATACTTTTAATCCACCAGGCATTCCAGATCAGGTGTAAGTAATAAATCACTCAAATATCTTGATTAATTGATTAGAATTGTTCATTACCAAACAATTCTAAGGACGAATTTTCGAACGCTCAACTGACATAAATCATTTTCAGTTTCCATTTGTCAAACCACCACTAAATCATAATAGCAAACAAAGCTAAAGGATATTTGTAATATCTAAGAAGCAAAAAATCATAATATGATGTATAAATAAAATTCAACAATTGTAAAAATAATTTCGTACTTCATTCTGTTCATTCTGTTCATCTGGGAAATATTCTTTATATATTCGCATTATTAACTGATACCTAAAACGAAAAAAATAAATATTCAATTAAAATCATTTTAATATTATAAATGAATGATACTTACTTTGAATGTATACCGCCACCAGGTGGAAGACCCTCAATATTTCTATCTCTTAAAGCTACCAATAACTCCTGATAATTCTTAGTCTCCGAACATTCAATTTCCTCTGTAAAAAATATATATAAAACATTTACAAATTAAAATAACAAAAACTATTTCAAGCTAAAGTAAATAAATTTACTATAAAAAAGTATAAAAACTAGAAAAGAAAAACAAGTTATCAATGATCTAAATTTTTTCAGCCGTTGCTTGGGAGCTACGATACCAAACAGAAGCACAGACCTGTTTCATTTTTGTGTGGGGTGTTATAATATTGCTTGCTGCCCATTTTCAAATAGGTTTTTAAATAAGTAATAGAATCGCTTAAGATGGGTTAACTTTCACTTAAACGCCTTTTTTTTAATAATTTATTATAAAATTGATTGGTACATTTCTTTTATTTAAAACAAAATGTTCAAGCTTCGTTTGAAATCAGATATTACACAAATTGGCGATTGACAAATTTCACTTAACCCGTTTCCTTTTCTAAAAAAATTTTACAATTCTTTAGCTTTTTATCAAAAAAAAATGTTATTCAAAGTTTTCTTAAGACAAAAATTTTGCCTCGTAAGTGATGATACAATGATTTCTAATTAAATCACTATTTCAAAAAATCATTATGTTGCAAATTTTCAACAAAAAATGTAAAAATGTTATTTTTCTAAAAAAGAAAAACGCCTTTAAAAAACTTTTGTTTGTTGAGGGTTTTTAGCTAGTCTATATACATGCATTTCATTGGTGCTAAAGCCAAATCATCAGTAGACCTTAAACCTAATTTTTAAATGTTTCAAACCTCTTTACTTATACAAAAACTTTTAAAAACTCAATGAGAGTTATAAAAATTACAATAGTATTAGCATAGTATGCTTTGAAACTTATTCAAAAATCCCAACAAACAAATTATTATATTCGATATGAATCTTTTATTTTCTTTACAACCTTTTTTACAATTAGACGCCCTTTGGGTGACAATAAAAGTATTTATTAAGGCAAAATTAGGTTTAAGGTCTACTGATGATTTGGCTTTAACACCAATGAAATGCATGTATATAGACTAGCTAAAAACCCTCAACAATCAAAAGTTTTTTAAATCTTTGAAAAAAGATATCGAGGCAATCTCGATTAATATAAATTTCATAAAGAAAAACGCCATTATATAAACAGACTTCATAAAGACTGGCGTTAATTGTTGTTGTTAATTTAAAGGATAATGTATATTTTCAAATAGATTTATCTGTGGACTTTAAGACTCTATTTACGTATTTATATAGTGTCCCAACCTGATTTAAAAATCGAATACATAGTTGTAAAATTTTATTAAAAAATTTATTAAACCGAGATATTCTCGCAAATAACTTTCAAAAAGTTGTTTGTTGCGAGTAAGATAATATAATCTAATAAGACATTCGAATTTCAGAACCCTTCTTGACGGCATCTTAACAGCTCACTGAAACTAGTTCTGACAAAAATCATATATTAAAGAAATAGTTGCTGAAACGTGCATTCGGTTTCGAATTTAAAAGCTAAATTACAGAATGAGTGCTGGCTTCATGCAAACATTCTAGTAGCAGTTGTGAATCATAGATATTTTATGCTAACAATTGATGGTAAATATTCTTGCTACTACTTATATTTATAAATAAATAAATAAGCACACATTTTGATTTCGATTAAATTATTTAAATTAAATAATATAAAAATATATTTACAAAAATATATTTAAATTAAAAAATCATTGCAGATAAATGCCTCAGTGATTTACAAAAGTAAACAATGATATTAACTTATTCTAGTGGGATCAGATTAATAAACTGTGTATGTACATAATTTTTTAATAGAAAATTTAAAAAACGTACCTTATGCTCACACTTTAAGTTTCATTTTTTAATTATTATTTTTTGGAATATCCTAAGATAAAGTTACAGCCACAAACTTTTATGAGTTATAAAAAATAATGAATCTAAAATAAATTTCATGAAGAATGTAATGACACTGGAGATTAGAATTGAATATTCGAAGTCTTGCATAAACGTTTTCATAATAATACATGTTTATTTTTTACCATTCAAGTATAATTATTGCCATAGTCAGCATCAGTTAGAGGGCTATGGAAATTTATATTATTATTTTTAAAGTAACTTATATAAATATAAATATATATGCGTATGTGAGCATAAGGTTAGAACTAGAAATTATGGAACACTTGTAATTCTTTAATAATTACTATTGATATATTTTTATCTCCCGTGATTTATCTCATTGCCACTCTCAATTGCTATTAATAAATGTTTCGTATTTGCATAAAAAATTATTCTTTTGATTTTATTTTCCAAGTAAAACGAATATCTACGAATATCTAAGCGATAAGGTGATTTTTAAAGGACGCGGTTGAGAGTAAACTTCTTGTGATTTACACAGAATAGACAAACACTGAAATTGTTTTCGTATCGCAATAGAGAGTAACCCGCAAGATCTGTTTAACTCACTCTCACCAAAAAGGGCGGCCGTGCTCACGGTTTCTTAGTTTTCAGTTGATTTTTTACGCTATAAACTTTTAAAGCTTGTTTACGTTTTTAAAATAAAATAAGCTTCATACAATGCTTTTCTTACTTCTAAAGAACAATTTGATTAAAAGATCACAGAAATTTCTGATTTCAACTATATACATACATAATATGTATGCATGTACAACTTTTTGCCATTATGGTATTTTTAGCTTTATCATACATATTTTTACTCAAAACAATATAAGCTTTTTAAACAACCTCTTATAATTTTTTCCATTTCCTCCTCCAACCGAATTTCGGCTTCTAAAGCTTCTTCGGACAATTTAGGTGCTCCAGGGAAAACTATTATAATTACGCTCATATTATCTCGGCTTCCCTGTAAGAAATAGTAAACGAATTTAGAATAAATATTTATATAATTGAGCCAAAAGTTTTAGCTGTAATTCATTAATGTGTTCGAAGACACAACGGAGGTTATTTCGTAAAACACAATCAATGACCATCACATGGCTAAGTTTTTTTTAATGAAATTTATAAATTATTTCCCCAAAAATTTGCGTTCACGAAATAACTTCCAAATTATATCATTTATCAAAATAGTAATTAACGATTATTAAAGAAAATTAAAAGTTAGTTTAAAATCTGTTTTTTCATACATAATTTGCACCTTCAACCAACTTTAATTTTTTATTACATTTGCTAGTTTTTAATTTGAGTAACCCAAAACTTTAAAGATATTATGCAATAATTAATAACAAACTAACCTTATGCAAACATGTGTCTATGAGTAAATTCGCTATGCCCACCAGATCATCTGTTATTTTCAGCCTCCAATGTATAAAACTGCACACATCTTCATTACTCATAACATCCCAGATACCGTCACAGGCTAAAACTAGAAACTCGTCAGAATCCTGACGACTTTGACAAAATATTTCGGGCTCTGGCGAAACCAATTGCTCACACTGGCCCTTCCCTTGAACATTTTTAAAATCGTAATCGCCTAAAGCTCTTGATACGGCCAATGTACCATTGACCCGTTTGATCATGACTGTGCCGCCTGCATTATGAATGCGTTCCTTTTCCTCGGGCAACACGGGTTTATGATCTTGAGTAGCAAAGACTGGGGTGCCTTGGCGACATAATACAGCACGCGAATCACCGCAATTTGCTATATACACATGCGTGGGAGAAACGAATGCGCAGACTGCTGTTGTACCTCCACATTTCTCAACATTAAAGGAAAGTTTGCGCATTTCTTCGTCAATATGCAGGAAACCGGCACGTATGCCTTTAACATAATCGCCGCTTTTAAACTCTTGTGTGCATACTATACAATATAACAGATGACGGGCACAATGCTCAGACACTTTGCGACCGGCATGACCGTCGAAGACAGCAAAAAATGACCAGTCCTCTAGGTCATCAGGAAGTTCCGCCAGAGCACAATAAGCATCTTCCATTTCACACCGCCAGCCCTGCATAGAGCCAACGGCGAAGGACAAATTGTTACCTTTGCCTTCGTCATTATGTATTGTAGTTTTAGGCTTATCTAGGAACCCGCCCATGACTTATGTTCATGCTGCGTTTAGCAAGAGCGGAAAGACAAATTACACTATTTGCCTTTGTTTGGTATTAGCTTTTTTATTAGTAATCCAACACAACGTTTTTTAACTAAAAATTTATTTATTTGATGTTCACTTCCGATTTAAGTATTAACGGTGTTTTAATTCAGTTCTAGGTTCTTATTTTTTGTTTGGAAATCCAATAAGAGGTAGATTATGTAGAGATCAATAAAGTCGTTTAGTATCTGAAATGAACAAAATAGTTAAAACAGTGTCTGAGAACAAAACAATATTTAATTTTTGTTAAAAGTTGTCACTTTTATTGCTAAACTCACCGTGATTAAAAAAGTTATCACGATTTCATTTCTACTTTTGAGTTCAAGAAATAATAGGAAATCAGTCGAGTGTTTATATTAAGATCCCTAAACTTTTCCACTAAAAAATTGCTTTTAAAAATATATTCGAAATAAAAATTTTTTCTTCATTGCGCTTTTTTTTCGTTCAAATATTTTCCGCTTATTAAAAACAATTTTAGCGCAAACTATTTATGTACATATTTAAACCAGATGATGATTTTGTTAAAAGTTAAAATTTTTTCAAGTGATAGGTATGTACGTATTTATAATTTCTATTGTAGGAAATAAATATTAAAGATTTCGACTGTTGCAGTGTTTTCAGAGTTTCATACCTTTTTACCGAAACACATTTCTTAAAATATAGCAGCCCATTCTATACATACACATTTTTACCACGTTTTTTCTTCAGTATTTTGTTTTGGAGTACATTTATTGAATGAATTTTCTTTCCTTAATGAAAACACCAGTTGCAATAACGCCAAATAAGAAAAAAAAGTACATTTGAGAAATCAATATTATTTCCGACGCAGACGCAAAATATCCACAAAAAAATTGAAAAGAAAATTTCATACCTCTTTAGCAATAACAAAATTTAAATCAAATATGTACATACATATGTATGTAGTAGGTACATAATGCAAACATACAATATATTAACAGAAATAAATTATTTTAATGTTATAGATAAAAATTAGAATATTAGACCAAGGAACCTTTTCCCATAGTAAATAAATTCAAAACAATCAGCAGCAGCTGCCGAAGAACGGAAATATTCATGTGTAGACACCTTGTAGACATCATGTTGCATGAATGAATCTGCAGTTGTGCTGATATTATTAATTTTAAAAATGTTTAATTGAAAATAATAGTACAAACACAACTTCAAACAATACATCCAATAGTACCACGAAAACAAACTACAAGTTAATAGACACTTAATAATACTTTAGGATTATATCACATCTTCCTTCAGTCACGTTCACAAATCGTTCAGGTTAAAAACGACAAATTATCACAAAAATTTGTTTTTAATGTTTACCTCTTTTACATTAAACCGTTATTTTCGTTTACGTAAAATTATTAAAAAATCACACTTAAATATTATTTATTTAAATGTATGTTGTTTCCTGGATTTATTATTATATTTCCTTTAATTGGAAAAAAATCAAAAATCAAATCATTTTCGTACACAAAATAGCGCAATATGTAGATGGAAACCTTTTTTCTGCGTGTTTGTTTTTGGTGTTTTGAAAATGAGTGTTTTGTCGGGTTGCCAGATTTCAGGTCTTATGGGATGTTTCCAAATTCCCAGGAAAGGAAATCGATTGAAATAATCTGAACAGAATTAGTGTTTGTTTTGAGTTTTTAGGCGATTAGGCGATTCAATTCTTGGAATAAAAAAATCAAGATTAATATTTGTTTACGTTGAGTGTATTTCATGAATTTTATATTTATATTTCCCAAAATTCATGTAAAAAACGATACAATGACACGACAAACACTTTAGTAGAATTTTAAATCGATCTAGAATGCGCATTAAAAAATTAATAATAAGAAACAAAACAAGAACCATATTTGGAAATTTGTATGTAATTTTTTCCTTTTTTTAATTAATATTATCTTATATTTTGATTACTGTTAATCAATATTATCAAGTTTTTTTTAGTCCTTATAAAGATTTGTGTGAATCACAACTTTTTTGTATTTCTTAGTCATAACCAATATATACATATGTATTTCAAAATTAAATGCAATTTTAAGCATTTCTATTATCAAAATTACGTCATTGTTTATATTTAATCTGATACTTGATGTAAGCGCCATTAATAAAAATGTCAATGTATTAAAATGCAACCGAGCAAGCAAATAACCCGCCAAATGTTGCCTTGATAGAGATAATAAAATGAAAAGGGTTGCCATAACCCTAAAATATCTGCATATATTAAATAAATATAAAAAATATATACATATACGTGCAAAACGCCTAAAATTAAAATAAAAATACGTTTTGCTTAAAATCTAAAACAGTATTAGATATTATCTAATGTTTTACTTTTAATAAAGTGATTTCTATAGATATACGGGCTTTTAAGCAAAATAATCATTTGGATAATAAATTTATTAAGAAAAATTCCATAAGTAGCACATATATATATATATATATATATATATATATATATTCATATAAGTGCAAAACGCCTAAAATTAAAATAAAAATACATTTTGCTTAAAATCTAAAACAGTATTAGATATTATCTAATGTTTTACTTTTAATAAAGTGATTTCTATAGATATACGGGCTTTTAAGCAAAATAATCATTTGGATAATAAATTTATTAAGAAAAATTTCATAAGTAGCCCATACATTTTTATTCAACATCATATTATTGTCCGATATAAATGAAGTCTTTTTTGCAAATAAACTGAAATTTTTGGTATAATTACTATACAACTAAGAAATTTTTTCTTAATTTTTGCGATTTGAAATTAAAACCCCGAAATTAGTTATTTCATTCGCTGAGTTTGAATTCTATGAAATTCAGTTATTTGTTTCGTATATTAACAATGTATCAAATTGGTCAATTTTGTCTTAAAAAGATTCCCAAAGTTCATTTTTAAAATTATTTATTTTTTTTATCGAAAATCAAATTATCTGCTACTACTTGCTTTAAAGAATTCAATAATTGGTTTATTTTTTAGGTGGGTAAAGTGCCGAAATGAAACTCAAACATGGTATGTTGTTAGAATTTAAGCACAGCAGCACAAAAATATGAGTTGTTATGACATCAAAATTTAAAACGAACAAATTCAGCCAAAAATTACCCAGTTTTGGGAAAATTTCATAACTTACGGTCCATTGCAGATATTTTTATTTTTTATTCGTTCAAATATACTTCCAAAGGCTCACCACATATTAAAAATAATTTCTTTGAAAAGCAAAAATATTATCAAAACGGAATGAAACTGTTGTAAAAAAATATTTATGTATTTTCTTCTATATTTTATTGGGAATCGAAAATATATGCCCATTATATTCTTCGAATGTTTAATAGTCAATTTAAAAAAACAAGTACCAGACAATGAAAATGTGCATGAAAATGCAAAATTTATTGAATTAGCTGTTACATTGTAGCCAATATATATTTAGTACATAATCCTATAAATATAACCCATAATTCATTACTAATATTATTCTAAGATATTAATTTATTCTTACGCGTATAGTTTTGTGCTTTAACGGTCTTAATATACTTGTGGTGTTATTCCGATTTTATGCAAAGCCAAATATGGTCATGCCTTATGGCGTAGTGATGTTAAATTCTTATGGACCGAACTTTACGTGCTTGTTTGGAATTCACGCAATTTTATTGTAAATCTCATCACGACTTTTATAAATAAGATAAGAGATGGCAATAATGCTGATTTATTGTTATTATGGAGAATTGATGTAAACATACATATATGCACAGACTACAATCGAAGTGCAACCATAGCATTTATTTTATTATATAGAACTGGTTAAATAATTATTAGAAAGTTTTTAATCCATCTCGGAATTTTTTTGTAATTTCTTTTTCTTTACAAAAAGCATTCAAGTCATATGATAACTTTTATTAACAAAGCGCTATATGAGCACTACTGTTTTATAATATTCTAAAATTAGAAAACAATATGACAACATCTTTGACCAATAATAATAATATGCATTGTTTTGCATGGAAGAAATTTTTCATATTTAACTTTAAAATCACACACCAAATTTCCAATCAAAGTAAACTTCTTAATACAAACAAACTGTTAAATGTTAGGTTCTCTTCAGATATATTCCATGTTTTCTCAGTTTTTTTATTCTCTTAGAGTAATATGAGGGTAAATTTGTTTGGTTATGTTCAATATTTTACTTTTGAAAACAATTTCATGAAGTTCGATCACAGTTATTTATACTATTTAAGAACTTTACCTTAAAATTGCCCAAACAGATTCATATACAATTGCATGTTTAGTATATTTCTACTCAGAAATAAAATAAACTTGCCTTTTATTTTTGCGTAGTTGTTCTGTCGCACAAGCTGAACTGTTTTATTTATACTTCCCAAAACCACTTCCTTCACATAAATAATGAATTAAGTATTTTGATGATACTTTTATTTTATTACAGTATAATTTCTTTTAAAAAGTAACATTAATAGCTATTATTTTCACACTTCTTTTTGTATTACAAAATGAATATTTTTCATCGTTTCCAACTAGAGTAGTTGTTGATAAAACTACCGAAAATTTAGTACTTTATTGTTCAACCCAAAGAATATCAAAAAGGTAGTAGTACTTGCACAACAGAAGTATGTAAATATATTTGTGTTAATAATATAGTCATAATATTATGGCTGATTTCAAACTGCCATATACTTATTCAGTTTTATATTATATATTAAATTTTCTTAAAGATGGATCTTTGCTAACAGTGACACCCGGTATTTTTGGCATCGCAACTAATCAGGGGTGCGATTTTTATTCAATTTTAATGTCAGCTGAATTGTTAAAAAAATATTTCACAACAAAATGAACTAATTAATGTTATTCAGTAACTTCTTTAACAACAACGATTACTTCTAAGTCCAATTAACCAGTTTTTTTATTGCCTGCCAGAATATATCCCATATTCTATTATTGTAAAATCATTGGGTAACATGAAGAATTTTCACCACAATTTTTTATTTTTTAAAGGAAGTTCCCAAGTCCTAGAGTTTTGTACCTTACTTAGGGGTTACACGATGAAGTTTTGTCTATCAACTTCCAATATACTCACCCTTTTTTACTATTACACTCATACTTTTAGAACTTGATACGAACTTGCTTTTGAAGTTCCCTTTCCATCGAGTATTTCAATTTACTGTCAAGAAAACATTTTTTGGTTTGTTTTTTACAAACATTCTACCGCAATTCAAAACTATAAATTGAAATCAAATAATCAAACATTTTTGTGGATAAAATTAATAATGTTGTGCGATGTACAGAGCAACCGTTTGAAGCTCTTTTCTTGACAGTAACATCTAGAAAAAGAAATTGCTGCAGGGTTAATCAAATACGCCACTACTGTTAAGCGTCTTACGAGCCAGTTAAAATATTGGGTTCTTGTCTCTGCTAGATAAATAGTTGAAGATGCCACCGGATTGAAATTTTTACAATAATGTTAAAATCGGTTTTAGCGATTATGTATTGTTACCACAAGCATTACAAGTGCTGCTCAAATAAAATAAACGTTTATTGTTAAAAGTTATTGAATCGACCTACAAATAGTACCTACAAAAAGATAAGCTGACCAATTGAGGTGTATATCCTGATTGTAAAACTATATAAGAAAATAAACATAATCTGTATTTTTATGTTAGGAATTATATACGTTTTGTGATACAAACAGGCTTGTCCCGTTTATTTTACCATGGTGCTGTCGCTAAAAAATTATCCAACATATTTGAACTACACAAATAAGTATACATATGTACATATATAAATAAGTATATGTATATATTAATTATTTTCTTCAACCAAAATAAAACAAGGACTTTTTAAGTATTTTTTATCTGCTCTGTTCACTAACACTATAATTTATAAGATTTTTATCTTGTTGTGCTAAGCAAGGCCTATTAAACATGTCTAAACAAGTTAACAGCTGATCAGTTGTGTTTGATATAAGGCTGTTAAACTTTATATAAAAAAAATTCAAAAAACATATGTTATGTATGTATCATAGCACATGTAACTCTCATAGCAAAGCTGACTTAATAAATTTGAGAATGTGTGCGTCACACAGACCTTTGATTTTGACATAAACGTTGTATGGTCTATCAGCAATATGCGCGTGTTTTTTGGTGTTATCATTTGTTATAGAATCGCAAGTACACGTAATATTTCTATGATGGTATGTATAGAGTTCTTTTTACATTTTCAAGATGTTAACGTTTCTCTTGTGGAGACTCATGTTCCTGCGCTATTCTGATGCGTCATATGACTTAATGCTCTACTACGAGCTTAAGGAAAGGAAATTTTCTTGATTCAAATAGAGCACCACCGTTTCATTAAAAAAAAAAACTATATAACAGGTGACTGAAAAATTATGCTGATAAAAAACAAAACATAAAATTATGTATTTGTAAAAAGCAAACGAATATTTCTTCAACCCAACATTAATCATCTGCTTTCTTAACTGTATTGATACACACAACTGGAAAAAAAATTAAAAGCAACTTCGAATCAATTTTAAAAAGTATAAGAAAATTAGTAACAAAGTGCTAGAATATTGCAACATAAAAGGCAAATCTTGCACGCAATCATTTGTTATACCCTCGATTTATTTTAATTTTTTTCTGCCCCATTTGGGACTAACTGCACAGAATCTGGCAGCACTGTTTGAAGTGTTATTTCAGTGCTGTCAGAAATAACAAAGAAGAAAAACTAAAATGCACAAACAAGGCGATGTGTAAAGTTTTGGCGAAATGATGGACTGTGCTGCCAGACATGGCATTTTTTAACTAAACAAAATTATTTTTTCATATTTCGATTCAAAAAGTAACGCAATAATGTAACAACTATACTTTTACAGTTAGAGCATGTCTGCAGTGATCTGATTCATGTTGTTGAACATCGATTAATCGGTTACATGTACCAAACGGCATCCTGATCCTTTGCTTTTACATCTCTATTTAACGTGCTTTGGTTTTATAACACTTCATATAACGTACAATTTGAATTTAGACATTCCCATATATCATTGGTTTCTTTTAGATTATGAAATTGTATACTTTTATACTTGTTTCGCAGGTATAAATAAGAAACAAAATTTTTGACCTTTTCATATAAAATATATTAATATAATGTGAAACGAATAATCGAGGTTCAACTGTATTCCTAATTTTTGCTGATTTTTATTTTCTTTTTAAATACTCTATTTAATAGACATATGTAGATTTCTTAAGTTCGGTTTTTGCAGATTTTTTTAGTTTACGCATTCCTTTTTTGAATTTGTTTTATTTGGTTACTTTAAATATTCTTTGGCAAAAATTAGGGTTTCCGATGAAATTCAATAAAAACAATTATATTTTTCGGATTTTTGTATTTTTTAATAAACATTTTTCAGGTTTTTAGGCAAAGTGTTATATGAAATTGAATCGAATCTGCGATCCCCAGACCAATAGTTTGTGTATGGTATGCGAGAGTTCAAAAATCAGACACATAATTTTTCCAATTATTAACGCTTAATTAAACGTAACGATCACCAAAGAAGTTTCAATATTTCCAAGAACAACAAAAGTCATTTTAATTAAATGTTAGATAAAAATTATGTACGTGTACATATGAATACTCAAAAAATAAAAAACGTAAAAACGAAACTCTTGATATTAACAATAATATTAAAAGGCATTTAGGAGTACATAGATACTTAATTTTTGGTGACAATGACTTTAGAACAAACAACCTGTAAACGATTTCAACAATACAAATAAAATGTCCCTTTTTACTGGACATTTTTTGGAAAATTTATTTTAAGACCTTAATGAAATTTCTAAACAATGGATGCATTCAAGTCAGTGACGGTTTTTTTACACTTGAAATTAGAATTCATTTCAATTCTTTACGATTCATTGTATTCAGTTTTATCAATGGATTATAGTTTCATTCATAACTTTTATTGAAAACAAAACACTGAGAGAGATTGAATGAAGTGCAAGCAAAATTGTGGCAATTGTCAAAATAATAAACGCAAAAATATCATCATTGTTGTTAATTCAAACAATTAAACAGTCGCTAGATCAAAAAAGATACATACATACATATGTATATGAAAATAAAGAAATTGTTAGGTTTCTAAGAAATTAAAAAGAATGCCAGCTAACATTTAATAAATTATAAATGAATTGTTTTATAAAAATTCCCAAGCGTTTTCAAAATAGCTAAAAGTTGTCGTAATAGAGACATTAGTTACATCAATAGATTTTATGGTTTTTATTGAAAATATATGTATATATGTGTACGTAATTGATTGGAGCAAGTAAATAAATTTTAACCTGCTTTCTACTCATATAAAGTATCTTTATTATTATTAGTCTGCCTTTGTGTGACCAAAACTTTATGCGTGCCACAGATGTCTGTGAAAATTGATTTACAACAACATTACACGACATTATCCATGTCAACTGACCCAAAATTAAATTACAAACAATTGTAAAGATACTTGAAACAAAATAATTAAGACACTTTTATAGAACTAAAAAATTAATACGTATGATATGTCAGCCTAATAATTGGCTTGTTCGTAGTTCATAAACTAGGATTTCAATAGAATGTCGACATGAGAGAGAAATGCTCAGACTGAACAAGGATTTAATTGTTGTTAATATATGTATGTACAATTACAAGGTTTATTGCAATAGAGTAAATTGTTAAATATTTTCCTTTTTCACATGCAATTACAATTACAAATGATTGATATAAAAAGACACTTGGCTTAAACAAATCTTGCATATTAAACAATACCAGTATGGTCGACGGCCGACGCAATCGGCCATATTCTAATTATTTATATTACTAATTGGCAAACACGTTTTTTTAGATCCACTTTACGGCCGTAATACAGAACCGATTTGGGAAAGTTTTATATGTTTTTAAATGGGTTTTTACAAAATCTTAATTTTATTTCGTTGCTATTAACACATGTACACTTATTACACATGCAAGTATCACCTTGCCAAGCTAGCATTTTTGATCGTAGAAGAATTCTCCGCGATCAGAGCGGGCGCTTAAATTATTCGTCCGCGATGTCGTATTCCGATCGTGTAAGTTCAGTACAACGGGAGAAACTGTGTTAAGACGACGACTCTTCCATATGAGTCGTTTACAATGCGCCTAAGAGAATCGTGTGAGACTCTTTTATTCTTACTTGAAACGAGCCTCAATAAATCCCCGTAATGAGTCTTCTACGATGCGCAGTAAAGGATCGTGTAAGACTCTTTTAAATAAGAAATATTTTGCGTGTGTGTGTTTTTTTAAATAATAAATAATAATAAATATGTATGTGTTTTAATTTAAAAATAACTTTAATTAAAAAAAAATACACTTTAAAATTTTTTATTATCACTCTCCATGCCTAACTTTCGCCAAATTGCGTAATCGGCTGTTTCGAAGTACATAAACAACAAAAAGACTCGAAAAAACACCATTTAAAAAAGTAATACACGATTACGGTGAAATAACAATCGTTCAATGGTCTTCAGAATACTTAAACGACGATTGTGAAATATCATAAAAACGCAATCGTCCAACAACCATCAAGATCATCCAACAATCGTCATAACGGCTCGCAAAAGCATCATTTGGGAGAGTAAAAAGTAATCTTACTCCAACAATCGTCTGAACGAATAAAAAAAAGAATCACGAAATGATCGCGCTCGTCAAATAATCTTCCAAATGCTAGCTGGGTCAACTTGAAAAATAAACAAAGTGTGCATGTGTGTTTGTCCAATTCGCTTTTGCATAGAAATGAGACAGAGTTATTTAATTATTATGTTTTTATTTTTTTATTTTATCATATGTATTTATGTAAATTTTTAATATAAATTTCTAGAATGCGGTCGATTAAGTCGACCGCTGGATATACTAGTAATTAATAGGTCATTAAAAAAGTACATGCGATAAATCTCAAACTATTCTTATATATTTTTTCGACCTTTTGTTTTTTAAATGAATCTAATTTATCTCGAGCTATAGGTTAATTTTTTATAAAAAACGTTTATAAAATTTTATTAGATAACCGATATTTCGCCACTTCCTTGTGTGGCTTCTTCTGGGAATATTTCCCGCACATAATATAAAATAATCTCCCTTATTCCAGTTGGAGATATCGACATCACGTCAACACAATAGCAAAAAATTGGAGCTTGTCTAATCGCTCTAGAGAACAATTTTGTGCTAATGAAAGTGTACTTCTGTTCTATAAGGTCTATAAAATAATATGAGCCTGTCAATAGGAGTCAGTTGTTTTCTACAACGGATAGACAAGCCCCAATTTTTTCGTATTGTGAATGGAAATGGAAGGGTGAATGAAATAAATTCATTTTTGTCTTGAGAAAACCCGTTTACGAATTTTTTCACTTTCGTTCGTACGAGTGGATACATTTGTTGTTGGAATACATTCCTTTATTGCATACACGATTTGTATGATGCTGGACAAACATTAAGACAATCAATTCTTTCTTGTCCCATATTTTGTATTTTTATTTATTTTTTTTACTTTAATCTTTATTTGAAATCTTAAGTAAAATAATTTTTGTTAGATCTCTGCGAACATGAAAATAATTGTTTGGTCTGCCACTGCACAAAGTTACATTCTTTGCGGATGATAAAAAAAATATAACGACTACTTGTTCGTCTTTTTAAAAATTTTTATTGGTTACAAAAATTTAACGCATAATTAATAGAAAATCACAAAAAGACATGATCTACTTTTAAGATAAGCCACTGTAAGAAACGAGGAAATAAGGAGGTGTAAATTTAAGGGTCTACAGGTAGTCCAGACTCTGTACCACCTACAATGTCATCAAATGTTTAAATAAGAACACAAGTGTTTTTTAAGTCGGTCAATCTTAATAGGATGGGTTGGTTAAACGTTGTGATAACAATGAAATGACATTACAATTACAAATCTTTTAGAGTTGCTTTATGAGAGATTTAGTCAATTTAATTGCAAGATTTTTTCATTGATAGACGACACTGGAGTCTGGTTTTTTAAGCGATTTCTTAATGTCAATAAATATTTTATTTAAAGACAATTGTGAAAAAAACAAGCACCACCCATAATGTTATTTACAATCTTTGTCTGATGAAAACCACATTTAGAAAATTCTTGTAAAATGAATAATACTCGAATTACGTAACTCACTAAGGGATGGAAAATTTGTTACGGAGTTGGCAATTCGTTCTCAAAATGTATTTATGTATGTCAGTGTGTTAGGAGTCGAGTTAAAACCGTTAATAATAGCTTTCTGTAATATGTGCAGTAATGGATGGACTAATAATTTGAAATAATTTTAATTTTTTTGAAAAAAAAAAAATTATTATCTTTTACCAAAATTTTTTCCATTAAAAATAATAGCAATAACAACAATAGTTAAAGGCCATTTTACACTATAATGCAAGTATTACGAAAATTAACAAACGCTTATGATGTTGTTCTTTGAAAAAGATAAAAAACAATAACAATTTATTATATCAGTGTTGCATTTTTGTTAATTTACGTAATACTTGTATTATAGTGTGAAATATCTTTAAATATGGATGGATTTTTTTTGGCCAAAGATATACAACATTTAAGATAAAATTTTACAGTTATTTTTCTAATAAAAAAGGTAAACTTTTTACTATTATTATTATTATTATTATTTTTTAATTTATTACTAGAGTTGTGATTTTTGAAAAACTGCAGAGAAGTTTGGTTTTCTTAATTACTTTAAAATATTATAAATACACATGCGACTATTATGGGAATCTTTCCGAACACATAGGTTACCGCTCTCCTACGCTTGTGCCTGATAAACGATACATGGTGTTAGTCTCTGATACATCCGCTCCAACTAATGATCTTCGATACCGGGGGATATGTACTCGTGGTCTACACTGTCGGATGCAAATCACATTCCAAGCTGCAGCTTATCTCGGTACCTGGGTAAGCAGTTGTCCCGGCAACACAACTGCGGACAAGCTAGCTAAAGAAGGTTCTCGTTTGCAAGAACGGGACATCGATCGGGTAGCAGGAGTTCTGCTAAATAGCTGCAAATAAAATTGTCAGTTGCCAATATTGTGCGCGAATTATGCTATATTACTTTCTCTATTACTTTCAGCGCTGAGCTCTCGCTAACGTCGCGCTGTGTAATGTCTCGATTGAGCTTTAACGCTTTATTTTAACTTTAACGATAACGCTTTTATATTGTGTCCTGCGTCCCTTGGTGCGTGTGCTGAGCTTATTGCTTTACCTGTGTTGCTTTAGTCGGTGAGTGATCGCGTGAGTTGTTCATTGAGATCTTAGGTACATTTTTGTAATAGATAGAGCATAGTATGTATCTCAATGTTGAAGTAAAAAAAAACAAATTAAATTAAAAAATTGTGGGGAAATTTTTCACTTTTACGGCTACCTGAGCGCTACCTAATCCGTATTAAGAGCCATTCCTACGAAGTTCATATGTTCTAAAAAGCTGTTTAGGTACATTTTTGTACTTGATTGTTTTCTTGAAATTTTAACGGTTTGCTACCTATGGACCTGAACAATGGAAAAAAGGTAAAAAAAACGTTTTTTTTAAATTTTTTGCGATTTTCATCTTGAAGATGCAGGTTTTTTTATTTTATATGTTGACGATTTTTTTCATTTCTTTATGTACCTGAGAAAGTGATCAGTATTTTGCAAAAATGACAGCGAGGCCCCAAATTTTTGGGGGCCCATAAAAAACGTGCATGATTTTGGGCAAAACTGGGAGACACGGGTCTTCTTTTTTTGGTCTTTTATCACGTAGTGGTGTCCTTATATGGTTATTTTTTCGTGTTGCTCTGTGTAATATGTTTCCATTTAACATTAATATTATTATTATATATAAACATAATATTTTAATGAGCAATCAAAATAATGTAAAAACTTATAACCAAATATAATAAATGTTCTGGATTGAGCTAAATATAAAATATTTCAAGAATTCTATCGACATTTAGGTGCAATTTTTAAGCATCCTTCTGTTAAGACGTGGTCTAGAAATTAACTAATTTCTTTAAATTTCACTTAAGCACATTATAAGTGAAGTATTGTATCGAATCCCATTAAACTATTTTTCGAATAGTGGGTTAAATCTATTGAAAACAGTACAATTGCCAAAATTTAAAATACTAAATATCTTATTTTTAAGAAATCAGCACACTAGAATTAGGTTTACTCACCAACACAGAATTAGGTTTGCCTGGCTAGTCGGGTTTTTCGATCAGCACAGTGTTACTAAATGATACCATAAAGTTTGGGAGCTCATTGCCCATAAACATAAAACCCATTGTTGAAAGACAGAATTGTAAGAAAGTCCTCAGGAAATATATATTATACGAGATATTTTGTCTTAAACTCTACATTTTCTCCATTCCCACTTCATCGACTAAATCGCCTTATTTTATGTCTATATTATTCAAATAGTTATTTATTATATGTATATCGTTAGGTGAAATGCTAAATCACGTAACTAAACTTTTTTAAACTTTACAGGAGAAAGGAAAAACTACATCAAATTAGTTCAAGTGGCTGAAGTAACGCCTTCGTCTATAATTTGGCTGTTCTTTATGATAAGTTAAAAAACTTTTACGAACATGCGATTTGGTGTAACAAATCGTAATTGATAAAAGATGTGATTTTTAATATTTCTTTGTTATGTGGTTTTGCATTTCAGCTAACGATATGTACTTGCCATATTTTTATTTTTTAAATTTTTGTACTAATTTTCAACTTATTCAAATTACTATTTATCCTAATTATATTTCTTCGTATGATTAAATTGAAATATTGTCTTGGACTATAAATGAATTTTATAAATATATGACAAATTAAAAAAAAATAAAATGAGAAGAATTTGCTTATCATATTTATAGTTATTTTTAAAAAATAAAAAAAGCAACAATACGTTGCTTACTAACACAATACGGTGTCCACTACAACCATAACATTGTGTTACCAATCATGTCTAACCACATATATTTTTTGTAGCGTGTTAAATCCATAAAAATAAAATTCACCACAGATCTGAACTGCATAATTTTGGAAATATCTATAGATTTTTTGCTGCATTCTCATCATAAACAAAATTATCAATTTATATTTACTTCTCACATTTTATAAATTTAGAATTATAAATGTTGAAAAATCTCAAACACCTGCCTTGCCCGTTTTTTTTAAATTATTATTGCAATAGCAATCTACTAATTAGTTAATTAAGTAAAACAAAAATATTCTCAAACTTGTTTTCGATACACAATTAAGCAATTTTTTATTTAATATATAAAATGTAAAAAAAGACTCAAAACTAAGGCAGATGCCAAAAACAAAAAAATTAAAAATGTAGTGGCATCAAAAAAATTAATTAAAATGATTAGACTTAACCTCAATACATCTGCCTGTTTTAATGATGATAATGTTGTCATTTTTATTGCTATTGTTGCATTGTCTACAACATTGATCCATTTAAATATGTATCAATGTTGCAGTTGATTTCTGTTCCAATGTAGAGTTTAAAAACATTAGAAAAAGATACAGTCAAAAGATAAAAACAAAACAAAATTTAGAATAACAAGGAGATTGATCTTTCTTGTGACAATAAGTGTGTTCGAGTACACAAAAGTTTTTAAAAATTTTTACTGAATTTTACTACATTTTACGAAATTGCGTTCGATTACTCAAGTTACAGTAAATTAGAACACAAATTGAGAGCGTAAAGTGATAGTTCTTGGCTGAGACTTTACTAATTTTTACTGCAGAAATTTCTTGTAGTAAAATTTAGTAAAACCAAAAAATCATATGATTAAAAAGTAAACAAATAAAAGTAAGAAAACAAAAAGTATAAAATTTGTGAAAAAATTACTTAAAAAAAGGAAAGCTTGAAATAAACTAATATAAAGTAATAAGCAAACAATTATTTTTAAACTATTCATTCGTTAAAATCGGCTTTTTAAAAAGGCCAGAAAAAGCTAAATCAACCAAAAATAAAAGCTAGAAAACGGCTAAAAATTTTTAAATGCAATACACTTCAAACAAAAAAAAAAACGAATAAAAGTCAACATATTGTTTAATTCATATAAGTCAATACATAACATAAATATCAGGTATTTCTTTTGACTTCAATTCAGTATTGGATCAAAAATATAGCAGGATATTTGTATTTACGAATGATATAATAATTATTGCATCATTATTTTAATATATTCAATTAGTATATCATCGGTCATAGGTTGGCAACTTTAAACTCGCAAAAAAATCTAATCTTGGTTTTGATGCCAGAAGACTGTGCTTGTCCTTCTGCATGTTAGTACGTTTCATTTATATTTTTAAAAAATTTCCTTCCCTACTAATTTTGTTTTTTTTTTATTTATTTCCAACACGGTTTAGTAACGGAGTAATAACCTTTTATTGTGTCTCCTGAAAAGTACAAAAGAACATGTTAAGAGTTGTTGAGTGACCGACGATATCTGTCTTAAGCAAACAAAAAATATATACATTTATATATTTATGCATTTATTATTTATGCATATAACAGGCATTATAAATTCTTCATCGCCAGTAGAATCGGAACTATCATTTGCATAAATATCACGATAAATATTTATAAATCACCGGAAATGACTAAATCATGGCAACATTTCTGTAACCTTTTGAAAGAACGTTTCAATTATTGTACGATTTTTTTCTATAGTTTTAATTATTTCCATGGTATTAAAAATTTTTTCAACCTCAGCGTTACTGAAAGGTAATACTACGGGGTTGTCCATTCTCAATAGCCCGCCAGTTTAACGGTTATGACTCAACTAAATCATTTTTGCGTCGTCGTGGATCACCTTCTGAGCAATTGGGAAACTGGTGGAAAAATTTAAGCACTTGAGACAAATCAATGATGTGTGAGTTCTCCAGGAGGAATTCATTATGAATGCGATAGGTTCCTCTTTACAATTAAACAAACATCCCATTATTTCGTTTAAAAATACCATTTTTACATATTGATATTTAGCCTCTTATTGAAGGACCTTGCATAGATAGCCAAATACTAGATTAGTTAATCTAGTATTTCAAGAAATTATTGGTTTTGTTGTTGACTCAACATTTGTCCATTTTTAAATTATAAAAGCTTTCGCAATTGTATTTTAATCAACGAAATTCTCTCCTCAGTGTACTTACGTTTGCAGATTGGATTAATTTTTTAATGTTTCAAGATGATTTCATGAGTTCAGTAGAAAAAAGAAATTAGCCTTTTTGTGGCTAAATTTAAGATAAAAAAAGGCTAAAGAAAAGCCACGAAGCTAAAACGTAAATTTCGAGGCTAAAATACAAGAAAAAAAGGCTAAATCTAGCCACGAAAATGTTAAACTGGCATCACTGCTGATAGAAAAACTGAAATAATTAATACTTTGGATATTATACACAGAGAGAAAAAAACTAATTGTCCTGATCAACATAAATGCAATTAGGGGCTGTTCGCATATTACGTAACGCATTTTTTTAAATGCGTTATGACATGCTACTCATACACAGAAAGAAAAACGCCGTACTGAATTCAAGTATTTTCTACTTACTTTGAGTACGAGGCGTACTCAAAATTTTGAGTACAAATAACAATAAAATGCATTTTAATCAACGCGAAAATGCGAATCCTTTTGATAATTAATCCTGGAGTTTCTTAAAATGAGTACAAAATTCTTTAATGACGTGAAAAATCTTGAATACACTAAAAAATTAAATTGAGCACTTAATAGTCCGTACTTAAAACAATCTTTCTGTACTTGATTTTAGTAAATGTGGGATTACCGTACTTTTAACATCGCTTGGGATTGATTTAAGTACGGATGGATTGATTTTTATTTTAAGTGTACGAGTGGCACTCATTTCAAGCTTTTGTCTATAACAATTTTTTTTCTTTTGAGAAACTATTAAAATTAAACAAATTTTATAACAATGCATTTCAATGCCGTCATTAATAATGAAAAGAAACATTAATTTAAATTTAATTTTAATGTTTTTTTTCTGCTCTTATATAATCTAAATGCGACCAATTTGTGCATTTGATTCCACAAGTGACCTTTTCTTTTTTAATGAATTAAAATGTACCTGTTTATGTCTTTTTGTTATTCGTTTATTTTTTTCTTAACATCATAATGATTTTCATAAAAATTTTTGTTTTTATTTTCTCATCATCCTTTGAAATCCTCCCCACCAAAACATTTCTTATCGCGATGAATGGGTGTTTCTCCAATGCTCGTTTGTCGTAAACGGAATGATGACATTATATGGATACGACGATGTGACAAAAACAAAACGATGATGAGAAGGATTCAGTTGTGTACCCGGTAGCGTTTGTGTAAAATTCTGTTTGACATTTTTAATGATCTGATAATCTGATGTAATGAGAGAGATAAGACTTTTCTAAAAAAGAAAAACACATAAAAGAATGAACGAAATGTTGGCTCGAAAGGTAAACGCAACTAATGAAGTTATTAATTTTCCGAAGAAAAAAACGAACAAACAAAATAAGGTCGGTCTTGTGCTTGTTAAATGTGCTTGGACATGGATATAAAATGTTTGTCTTACTAATGGCGTCACCATGTTACTGCTTCTGTACAAGTTTGTAAGTATTTTGTTTTTATTATTGTATTACTATCATATCAGTCAAGATCAATTTATGATGTAATTCATTATAATTTTTTGGTTTTCAATTTTATCTTCATCTCTGTTTCTCTATTTGTACAATTGATATCTTATTTAGAGGGTGTGTTTCAAAAGCGTTTTATTATATGTACACTGCGTCTCATAAGTAAAGTCGTTCAGTTGATGTACTTAGCTAGAACATAAGTTTTGAATAAACCTTCCTGACCGCATTTATTGACCGACTGTTTCTAAGCATATTCGGTACCCTATCTATAGTTATAAGACTTGGTCTATTATCGATATATTCATCTTGTTAAAAGCTCTCTCTATGTCGAAGAAGGATATTTAGTTTGCTAAATTGAGAATACTAGAGCCGTGTACATGCAAACTTAAACATGTGTTTAAGGCATTTGTTTGGTTTGAAACACTTTTACAACATTAATGTTGTATATCGACCCCTGTGCGCGATATTATCGTATGTTACAAAAACTAAATTTTACAGGATAACGTTTTTATTACCACTTTTATTACTACTATGTTGTGCATTGTGCTGTCTCCATGACTATTAATATAGCTCTATAATATTTTGTCAACAAATGAGTTAATGGATTTAGAATCAATTTGCATTAAAATGTCAATTTTGATAAAAATGTAACATACGATAATTTCGCTCACAGGGGTCGATATACATGTATATGTTTGTGACCACAGATATGTTAGTCGCAACGTTAATATTGCGGAGTTTCAAACGAAACAAATGTTTGAAACACACGTTTAATCATGCTTGTGCAGGGCTCTGGCGAATACTTTTATAATGCAGACACAATATGGTCCATAATAAATTTATTGCGCTCAGTATTTACAGCTAAATCCATTGAGTGGAAAACCTATACCTTATAAATATGAAAAATCTTAAAATCTTTAAATTGTTAACAATTGAACATAAAAAGACAATCTTATAATAAAATTATAAGTACATGTTTGATTCTGTTATAGTATCGGCGATTTCTCCTAATTGAATTGATATGAAATTTCCTTGAATTCGTATCAGTTCAGTCGACTTACCTCTTGTTTTTTCTGTTGTTTTTTATCTGATTTAAAATTTCCCGCCAATTGATCATTTGCTTGTTGTAACTAAATGTCTTAATCAATTTTAGGTTGATTTTAAAACAATTCTTGAATAAACAGCAATGAAACCAATGGAAAAAGAAAACAAATAGCAATCGTTGTTGCACAACGAAATGTAGTCAGTCGTGTTCGTACTCGCATCGCACAGATAAATTAAAATCAATATTTGTCTTTATGGTCGGCCATATACACCTTTAAAAGTCAGCTCTACACAAATCTACATGCACTAAGTTTACGATAATCCACCTTATTTCGTACAACAATAATAATCATAAACAAATATTCATGCTAAATAATGCCTCTGCTTTTACTCCTCCTTGACGTAGCATCTCCTACCACCCCATCAACGGCTTAAGCCAACTTGAAGTTGTTCCTGTTGCAGAGTTTCTCTGGCCAGGCTTCAATAAAAACTAAAATAAAAAATTAAATATATATATTTTTAGTTTTGTGGTTGATGTGGTTTTTGTATTAAATTGTTTGTGTTGCATTTATTGAGTTCATTCCATTTCATGTTTACCGACAAAACGTTACGTTTTCTCCAAATTGAATCGTTTACAAATTTTGTTACTCGTTGTACATAACGACTTGCAACAAAATAGTGTTTGTTACTGTTGTAGTTGTTGCTGTTGCATTAAATGTTAGCCTGGCTAGATTATGACCATGTTGTTTATAATTTTTATTTTATTTTTTCTTCTTGTTTTTGCAAGCTACAAATGTACTTGAAGTTGTAAACGTACACAGCCAACAACTGTGAAAAGAGAGAAATAAACTTAAAAAATGTTATTGTTGTAGTGGTCACAGAACGAACGAACGAACCTTTAACACAAGCAAACGCAAATGCCCCAGCATTCATACTGATCTGACTATAAAAGTTTTGACCCAGCAGTCAATCTATTTTACAGTGATTATGATCTGAAATCTGTGCGTTTTTCCCGCAAATAAAATGAAATTCAACTTTTTGTTTTTCCTTAAGTTCAGGCAATAAGTAACTTGAAGTTGCAATTACACTCGTTTTTGTTTTTGTTCTAAGTACTATTACAAATTCTGTTATTTAGTTTTATTAGCTACTTTTTATCTATTCATATTTTTTGAATAATTTTTATTGTTAAATTTTTTTTGGTTGCATGATATCTTCACTACTTTTTAGACTTTAAATGTTTTGTTGCTGTCTTGTTCTGAATATGTTTATCATTAGACGACTAATTTTTGCCAGAAAAAAACGTGAATATTTTAATTGGCAGTTAAATAAATAATTTTAGTCAAGTTTATTTTTATTATTATTTTTATCATTTCCCTATTGGTACCAAAAGCACGTTGATACATGTAGCATTTTGCCACTAATATAAGACAGTAGGGAAGATCTAACAGATTTTTTTATTTGTGCCAACATAGATAAAAAATATTTTAAAAATGTAAAAATATAAGAAAATATAAGATTAATATACACATTCATTTTTAAAGCTAATCTTATTGATAGTAAGCCTTTTAAAAATTCGAAGTCGATAGCCACAGCAGCTCGTACTCTTCTTTCGCCAATATTAGTTATATAATTTTATTATGTAATTAATACAAATAAAATAAATAAATAAATAATTTTAAAAATGCAATTTCGCATTTGCAATTATTTCGACAAAAAATATTATTTGAGAAAATTACCTACATACAAATATTGTGAAACTTTGGGGTTTCTACCCATTATGGTTCTCGAGATAGGAGACTGTATTAGACGGCCAACAACATCTTAGCGAAAACAATGCGGCTCCTTTTTTTACATTTTTGTACAGAACCCTAAAGAGCACCAGTTTTAGAGATTTCAGCCATGTTTCGTGTTGAGTGTAAAAAATTGTAATTCATCAAAAACAAATTTTAACGGGTGGGAGGATACTTCCAGTGTAGAACCTGTTTTATATTTCGCCCACTTAAAAATTAATGCCATCATAAAAATATTTGTATTTGAATGCAGCAAACTTAAGATAAATTAAAATAAATTAACAAAAGTATGATCGTTTCCTTAAATGTTTGATTAAATAATTTTAAAACAAAATCAAATTCAACATTATTATTGAGTCCGATGTTTGTTTTGTTTTTTATTGAAATATCCAGCACATTAAATATGCATTTTGTAGCAATAATAAATAAATATCGAGTATAGAATAAAATAATATCAAATCAGGCATAATCAGCGGGAGTAAAACCGAAAATATTCCATCATTAGAGACAGACAACAATGTGAAAAGCAACAAGAAAGAAAAAAAAATACAAAAAAAAAACAAAAAGGGACTCATGTGGTGTAGGCCAGAGGCTTAAAGGGTCTTTTTGCCGCCACCGTTGGGATATTTGGAAAACACAAATTCTACTGAATACCAAATCAAAAGGTGTACTGAAATAAATGACACAATAAACGATTATAATAATGAAATAAATATTTATGCTTAAACAAGAGCACAAAATGAACAACATCTCTTAAATGTTTGTGAAAATCTGCCAATAAATGTTCATCATCTTCATCCTTTTGCTTCTCTCTAAGCATTAACATATTATACGTAATATTAAAGATTTATGAATTAAAAAAGAAGAAAATACAAAATATTAACATTTGTTTATACAAGAAACCCCAAAAAATTGTGAAATTTCAAGGAATCTGCTGAAAACATTGTTGGTTAATATTCAAAAGTGGCAAGATTCGATAACCATTGCACGACTTAAATGGTTATCAAAAAATAGCAACAAAGTAACCGAATTGAATGTTTTGAGATGATTTCGTTGAACGTTTCAGTTTGATAACTAATTGGTCCAGTTGTTGCATAAGCTAAGCAAGGAGGTCGATCGTTCCAGGTGAATAGTTCGAGTTCATACTTAAGTTTGAACTTAAGTCAAACCAATGAAATCTAATTTTAAAAATATCAATTTTAAAAGCTGCTGGTTACGAAAATGTGAGCGGAAAAAAATTTGTCATAAAAACTGACGCTCACGCTTAAGAAAAAAATAATTAAAAAATTAACAATAAAGAAAAAAAATCGAAACAATCACGCTAAAAATCTACTTATCCACACTCACTGACGCTAATCACGTGAGCAGTGCAAATCTCTAGTATGAACTCACATTCCTTGGACATAAGTACTCTGCGCAAGTGCTCTGCCCACTCAAGGCATAAAACTTGTACAAAAATACTCACTACTAAAAAGTATGTCAAAGTGTAAAAAATAAAAATGATCTGCTGTCCCACGATGTACAACGACTTCTTTCTTTCGTACGATTACATTTGGAACAAAAATGAATTCACAAATTTTATATTAATTTTTTTTGGCTTAAAATCTTAATTTTTAACAAAGAAAAAAAACCAAAAGCTTATGTAACGTTCGTAAAATTCTATCTTCAATTTTCTTCATAAACTCTACGAAAGTTTCTTATATTCTATAAAACAAATCAATAGAAAAGTTCTTTTTCGTAAAATGTTACATGGATTGATTTCAGTGTATGGACCTATTTGAATACGTGAAGAAAATTTAAATTTTAGAAAAAGCCATGTTTGTAAAAAAGAGCAAAATAAAATAAAAAAAAATTATTCTCTTTCGTGAGTAGGTTTTTATTATTATTTAATCAAACTTTTTGATTAATCAATACACTGATTACACAATTAATTGACAAATTAAGAATTCATATTAAAGAAAATGATGAATAGTTTCAAATCTTTTAAATTATGATTATTCAATTATGAAAACGATTTAAACATGACAAAAAATGTGATTTTTGCTTTCGTTTTGTGTATATTTTAAAATAATTTGAAATTGACTCAAAATCTATTATCAAAATTAATCGAAACCGATCGCACCTTTTTAAAACTAAAATACCTGAATAATAATGTTGAAACCTTTGCAAAGACATGTGGGCTTTTTAAAATGTTTTGTGTATACATGAAAATAAGTTTTTAGTGTCTAATAAAATATTTGTATTATAGCCCAATAAGTAAAACACTTGTCTTCAAACAGAACAACTGCTTTAAAGGTACGAGTTCAATACTCACAAGAGACATTTATTCTATATTGTGTTCTGTGCATTCAATGACTTCTGTATATTAAAGATTTTAATTTTTATTTGATCTTGATTTTAAATGATCAAAAATATAATAACTACTCAATCATAAGTTAGAATAATCAAATTTTTGATTAATCAAATAATTAATTAATCTGATTTTGATTACATGAAAAACTGAACTACGATTTCAATTACTAAAACCGCATATTTAATTAAATGCGTTTCGGAAGTTCAACCCACAACAAAACTTGTATATTTAATTAATGAAATATTAATTTTCAATTATTCAAAACATTTAAAAATGATTAGAAATTTTTGTTTTTGATCACACGAGTAATTTATTCAATTACGAAATTGATTGAAACCAATTTTAGTTTCTAATGAACTTTTTTTGTGTAATTTTTTTGGTGGATTAATTAGAATATTTGAATAATTGATTAATCGTACATCCCTAGAATTTAAGATTTTTCCTACTTTTATTCTTTAGTATTCATTCTTTTTGCGGTTAAGACTGCTGATAGAGGAAAGGGAAGCTTTTATATTAAATTTCCCTGTAGAGTTAGAAAAAGTTTACAATTGCCAAAGAAGCGCAGTGAAGAAGAATAAAAAGAGAGTAAGAAAGATTCTTATCACAAACTTATGCGTATTTTGGCGGCTTTTTGTGTGAAATAATCATCACACAAACTTAAACAAATACAAGAAGAAACAAGCCCATGCGAGCAAAAGTGAATGAGCATTTGTATATTGAGCAAATTCAACAAATCATTAGTAAGATCAGCAAGATCAACATAAACGATACATTTTCAAACATTTCAAAAATACACAGATTTATTGAGATAGTTGGACGGCGATTTGAGTCGTTTTTAACTTTATATACAATATCGGCTGTGTTTGTGTGTCTCTCTGTCTGTCTGTCTGTCTGCACGGCCAACAAAATCAAAGACAAAGCTTAGATTAAAGATAAAGATTAAAAGAAGAAGATATTTTGTTCCATACCGAAAACAATACATTTCTGCCAAGTAGTTGCCATAAATTTTCAGCAAGAATCTTTCCTTTCGTTTGCAAAAATTCCGCAATTAGTCAAAAATAAGTTGAGTTGTGATTCACTTTTACATTTTGCGCTCAAGCTCAGCTAATTTAAGGAAATATTGATCCAACGTGAATCTTTTACTCTTTGTAGTTCCCTTTTTTCTTATAAAAAGTGAAATTAATTAGTGACTACAATTGACAGTATATTGATTATTAGCAATAATTTAATATGCAAGATGACCCAGTTTCATTCGACAGCATGCGAATCTTGGCATTAAAGAAAAAGTTAAAAATCAAATAGTCTTTGCCGCCAATTAGACTTAAAAGATGCAAGTGTTTTAATCGCCAACTCATTCATATTCACCATCATTTATGAATGCTACGAGATAGTTAATTTGCTTTAAATGGCCAGTGGATAATAGAGTTAGTAAATATTGTTTAAACTTACAAACAAACAAACAAAAAAAAAATACTTCAAACATTTGCCGAATTTTGCTTCGCATATGTTGCCATTGTTGTTAATGTTGTTGTTGTTTAGATATATTAACGTGTTTAAATAAAATGTTTAACACCTTGTTCGAACTTCGCTTGAACACAACTCCATTAACAATTGAATTTGCTTTAACGAATTTAATGTGATCATTGTATAGCACAGTGATTTATGGTGAATATATTTTACACTTGAAAGAGGCAAGATATTCATTTTCTATGCGCATTTAAAATAGATTTTTAAGAACAAACACACCTGGCCATTATTGGAAATACGAGTACATATACACTGAAGTACAGGAATTTGATTTATTTGTAAAACAAATTTATATAAAAAGTTTTCTTTATAACCCGATCGATAATAACTGTGAACTGAGGCTTGATAGGAGATCCGGTAACACGTTTCCGCTTAGGCATGCGAGGAAGAATGGTGGTCCGTTCTGCTGTGGAATCCGGAATCCGTCCGTGTAGTACCGAATACAATCAGTAGATTGGATCCTTGGATGCAATGTGAAGATTTCGGTGCCCATGGGCAAATGACGCACGGCTTTTTTAATGGGAATTCTGATCAAAGCTGATTGTGGAGTGTTCCAACTCACTGCGTAAGTTATCAATCAGTAACAAGTAGCCAGGCGGGATACTGCTATTTGAAATAAAGTTCAAACCATATTGGATGTACCTTTCGTATCTCTATGGGTACTTGGATTCATGAAACGCTGGTCAAATGAATTTCTAGATCGTTATATTAGAAAAATTTTATATACTTCTCTTGTTCGGCCAATTCTTGAGTATCAATAGTATTGAATCGGCACAAAAACAATTTTTAAGTTTCAGGCTACGACCTATGGCAGAATCATGCCACCCAAAATTAAAAATTTACCGATTTTCTTGGCAACGAATGCTTATCGTCATTCGCTTAAGTATAAATATCATTCAAGTTGCTACGTCTCAGCTCATGCGAAACCCGATTTCTTTTATTTTTTAATATATTCATATTTTTAAGACGTTTCAGAATTTTTTTTCTATAAAACAAAATTTCTTTTAAAAAATGTTCATCATGAACAAGTTTGTTAATATTTATACCTCTAACAAATTTACAGAAGAACTGCATTACACTTTACAAAATAAATAGAATTATACGGAATTAAGTAAAAAATTAAACAAATTTTCAAGTTGGTTGCAACAAATACATATCCTGCTTTTTGCATTAAACAAACTTATAAAATCATAAAGCAACTCATATGAGCATCAATCGGATAAATCGTTTATAGAGAAACACGGGGTAATCAAAATCTATTGACTTTCATTACTATTTAAATGATTAGAACCAAAAATATATGTTTATGTTAAAAATTGAAAGTCAATGTTTGCTTTATTTTTAAATATTTCGTTTGTTTGATCGCACCGCAGTACCGACAACTTTCAGCGGGAAATGAGCAATTGAGTAAGTGATCGAGCCTAAATGAAATTATATATTTATAGGCAAACATTGACATGATCAGGGTGTTGAGATTTTGCTTGTGGTTTTTTTGTTGGCTTTTCTTAACGGCGACTGAAGACGGCTTAAGGCATACGGAAGCAGAAGCCGATTGCTTCTGTAGTCAATGTTTTAAGGCAGCAAATAATCATGATCATAATCATGATCATGTTTGTTTTGAAATATTAAAAAAATTAAACGAAAAATACAGATTTGTTTAAAATTTGTTTACATTTATTATTTATTTTAGATGCTGTTGACCATCATTGGCATTTTTTTTTTCAGTGAATGAATGAAAGTAAAAAGAGTCAAAATTATGGCCAAGTTGCTAAATGAATTTATTTATTATTATTTTTTCTTCTTTGATTTCTTAATGCCAGCAGTTGTTGTGATTCTGACAAATTGAAGTAGAAACAAAGTCTTGGGAGATTTCAAAAAGAGTGCCGCTTGCTACCAGCGTGTATGTTTTTGTTAGCCGTTGTTGTTTTCTTTTAATTTCAGTTAACTGCTGTTTACTTTTGTTAATTGGTAGCTGAAAAAGCAGCTAATATTATACATCAACGCTTTTAAAAGCAATTTCCAATAAATCAATATTTGATACGTTTTAATGACTAAACGAGGGAATAAATATACAAAGAGTTGCTTAATTGGATTTGAATTGTTTAATTATGACAATTAAGCGAAAGACAGTCAGAACTACTACAATCACTCGGACAAATTTATTTTTAATATTTTTGCTTGGATTTTTGTTTTTTCTTAATTATGTTAAATTATTTTAAAGTGTTTGTATTATTACCACACTTCTTTTTGAACAAAATTAAATGATCGATTTTAGTGGTTTTCATAAACAATGTGTTTAGTTTGAAAATTAGTTTTAAAAAGTCCAGCATAACAAAAAAAACTTCTTTGAGACAGATTTTTTATATAATATTTATTTATTTGTTTAAAATTTATCAAAAAGCAAAAGTGAATCAGATAAGCTCAAATTTACTGAAGTATTCTGAGAAGTAACTTTTTGTTAAAAGAATGATTTCGTAAAAAGTACCTTTTTGTATAAAGTGCCTTTTTTTAAAAACTACATTTTTGTGAAAAGAAACTTTTTTGTAAAGTACCCTTTCGTAAAAAGTACATTTCTGAAAAAAGTATCTTTTTTCAAAAGTTACCTTTCTGTAAAAAGTACATTTTTGAAAACTTTTAGTACCTTTTTATAAAAACAACTTTTTTGTAAAAAGTGGCTTTTTGTGAAAAGTACATTTTTGTTAAAAGAACTTTTTTAAAAAGTGCCTTTTTGTAAAAAGTGCCTTTTTGTAAAAAGTGCCTTTTTGTAAAAAGTGCCTTTTTGTAAAAAGTACCTCTTTTTTAAAAGTACCTCTGTATAAAAAGTATATTTTTGTACAAAGTAACTTAATGTAAAAAGTACCTTTTTGTAAAAAGAACGTTTTTGTATATCTGTTACATTTTCAATGCCTGTTTGTTTGAAAAGCCGCTGTATTCCTGTTTCCTCTGTATCCACGAAATATTTCAACATAAACAATCCTTTTTGTTCAATAATTATAACTTTATCCTTAAACCAATTCCCATTTAATAGTTTGCACATCATCTTCTATTCTTTTCCCACACCGTTCTTGGCATTTTCTTAAGTTTTAATATGCATTTCCAACAACTTCATTACAATCTCTTTCAGTTTTTGTCATCGCTTGGATCTCTTCATCATTCGTTCCTTTTTGCAATCCCCCATTTAATTCCGTTTAAATGAGGCTGAACATGAGACGGATAAAATATGTTTTGGGTTTTGTGTGCGTATTTGCACGATGGGGATGTCAGAGTCGGTACGTGAGAGTTCCTTTATGAAATCTCTTTGGATACTTAATTGGCTCTTGTGAGTACGTGTGTGTATGAGTGTGTTTGTGTGCGTGTTTAACAAAGGGGGATTTTCATCCCTTTTTTCGATTTTTCGATTTTGCGTTTTTATGTTTTATTTTTCTTTTTGTGTTGTTTGAGTTGTAACTTGTTGTTGCTCGTTCGTTTATGTGGGTGCTAATGGTATTTTTGTTCAACGTACATTTTCATATTGAGACGCGTGATTAAGTTTTAGTGTTGTTGTTGATAACCGAAACGAAAGCATTTAACTTGTTACTATTATACACTGAACGAAAAACTCAAATTGAAATGTTTAAGCTGTTTGAAATCAAATTACGTTTGAATGGTGATAAAAGGTGGTTTTTCAATGATAAATCAGGAAAGTGTAAGTATTTATTAAGTCTTTATTAATATTTTCTGAGTGTATTTAACAACGTAGGTATGTATATACATATGTATGTCTGGGCAAATCCCCGTCTGAATGTTTAATATTATTTGTTTGTTTATTTAATATTCTTGTTGATTTTTGCTGATGTATGCGCATTATTAATCCAATTACAACTGGGGCCACATCAAATCACTTAATCGCTTGGAATTGATTACATTTAGTTCACATTCATAAATGGGTGACCAGTATTTACAATATGCGACGGGGTTAAGGGATTGACATTTTGTTATTTTCTCTTTAATTGAATTTTAACTATGTTGGAAAATAATAAATTGTCTGGAGCTCTAATAATTAATATGAGGGAAAGCAAAAAAACAAAAAGGAACTAGAAATTAAAACAATGATTATTGTAGTTTTAACATCTCTCTCTATATTCATTATATGATAAATGTGTATAAATTTAATAAGTATGTAATTGAAAAAAAAAAATCAGTGACAGCTTAATATTAATTAAAACAAATTGATGATTGTTAATAAAAGTAAATAATAATCACTACTTAAGCCGCTCATCCGTGTAATAGTGAATATAAATACCGGGAATATAATTTGCATAATTGCAATAAAAAATTTTATGCAAAAATCGTGAACACTGATTTGTTTATTTTATAATTGATCGTGCAAACTATTTCACCCCAAACTCCTCTTTTTACGTTAATTACGTTTTAACCTTAAATAAATTTAAATAATAAAAAAGTACATTAAATAACCCCCTTTTTTAATTATTCCCACAATATATGCATGTAAACTGACAAAACGTATGTGATGTTGCGTTGCTGATGAACCGTGTGACTTAATTAAAAAATTATGGGATTACAAGTTAGACGCAATATAAATGCAAATTTCGTCTTACGTGCTAAATGCTAATAAAAACCCTGTATAATATGGTAAACTTTAATACTGTTGGAGTGAGTGGCGAAGTGAAGGACAGACAAAGAGTCAATAATTGCACCATATACGACGTATGCTTTATTCCTGGTCCTTGTTTAAGAACTTCTTTCATCCCACTTTTATTTTCGAATTTTTATTAATATCTACTGTGTGCATGTTGGTTTCATACATTGTCACCGATGAAGCTTAAAACTATGAAATCTTGGATTTTTGTTCAGAAATTTATAATTTCTAGTGAATAAAAAACGGCATCGGAAATAACATCAATAACGAAAGCGGTCCTAATCAGGTATTTTTTATGCACTAAATTAAAAACTTAACACTAGAGCTAATTACTGATCTCAAAAACTGTAAGTCGAGGTCATCACAAGCCTCGCAGTTGAATTTTTATCTTTATGGCTCAAAATTACATCAATATGATGACTTCGAATGCAAGAAGCATTCGCAATAAAAGCATAGAGTTATTTAAATGATTAATATCTAATAATATACACATTTGTTTAGTTACTGAACCAGGACTAAAATAGGATATATCTATCACACATAATGAATTTTTTGTGTATAGAAATTCAAGAGGGGGTGGTACCGCTGTAAGTATTAAAAAAACATGCCCCAAAAATTGCTGCATATTGTTAATACTGAACTGATTGAGCATATTGAGAATACTGTTTATTACCACTGTTTGTATATATGTATATCGACCCCTGTGCGCGATATTATCGTATGTTACAAAAACTAAATTTTATAGGAGTGCGTTTTTATTACTATTTTTATTACTATTGCTATACTATAAAAATGTTAGATACGATAAAATATACATTGTGTTATCTCCATAACTATTATATTAATTATTTTAATATTTTGTCAACAGATGGTCTTAGAACCAATTTGCATAAAAAATCGATTTCGAAAAAAGTAAACATACGACAATTTTGCTTCTGATATTCACATAGACGTGATAATATGAATTTACTAGGTGGGGATTTTAGTTGTGGATACCAGTCATGGGGTTTTTTAAATGGAACATGAATCCTGATTTAACAGACTAATAATAGCAAAAATGCTGTTATTCCAGGTTATCCAACAGCATATAAATATTTAAATTTTAGCAAAAGTTGATGGCTGAACACAACCAATGAATTAATACCTTTAAGTCTCAAGCATAAACCAGAGCGTAACACACCGGCAGGCTTAAGAGAATGAATAAAAATATTAATAAATTTTAAACGATTGTCACATGGCTTAGAAGACACACGTTCGCAAAGCGACCAAAGACAGAAATCCGAGGCAACAATGATGATGATGATGATGTTCATCAAAAATTCATAATGTTGGGTTCTAATAAAAATTATTCAAATTCATTACAACGACAGCAACAATATGGAAAAAAGGATCATGATGTATGAATAATAAACGACGAGAAATAAACAGCCATCTATCTAATAACGTTAAAAAGAGGACAAACTAAATGTACGATGGCAAGAAATTATAAGAGAATCAAGGGATGTTGAAGACTCAAATAAGCTCCTGCATTTAAGTTGTTTATAAAGAGATACAAAATTACATTATAACAGTTTTGTGGTAAAATTAGACATGCCACATTAACACTCACACTCTCGTGCAACAACTAATAAAACAACAACAAATCACACCCTTCATGTAACTAATACTAGGCGTCGGCCAAAAAAAAGAAAATAAGAAAAATAAATAAATAAATTATGTTTTCAGTGCGACAAGTTAGTTGAAGAAAAGTACCAAAAAGAAAAGCTTATAAAATAAGGAAAACACCAACAGCTTATTGCAATATTTTTTATTGTAACGACGCTGATGGCAATGGCGTTCGTGTTGGATGCGGGAGGAGTGTGGGGTTTTGATAAGCTTGCCGGAGGACAATTACAATTCTTGGTGTGGCTTTAGTATGTTTTTTATTTTTTATTTGAAAATTAAATATGATGAGATTGCAAAAATATGATTTGCATGTATTAGATGCTCTTATACTTTTTCACTTGCTCACTCACACAACTAAAAACCATTTCTTTTTGTATTGAGACATGTGTGTGCATGTGTTTGTCAAGCTTATTGTGTTTCCAACTGAGGATTGAGGAATCAGAAAAACGGAAATTGAATGATTTTTACTTAACACCATCGGAAGTTGCTACTTTATTATCATTTAGTGGTTGGCTGGATTGCAAGCGTTCAAACAAAATGTGTACATATTTATTAGATGATGACTGTAGCACGTTCTACAATGATGCTGATGATGCTGACAATATACATTTTTATACATTATTATTATATTAAGGGTGCAAATAAGAAAATAAAAAATATCACTATCATTGTTATTACATTTTAACGCCCTCAATATGTTTCATATCGAGAATAAATTTTATTGTAAGATTATATTCTGCAGTGGAATTAAGCAAAGGAATTTATTTACTTTGCTTAACTGCTGTTTTGCTGGGTATATTATTTATGTATGAATATTAAATATGTAGACATGGATACATATATGTTCATATCAGGGGTCTAATCGCCGCCTTTGATAACGCAATGGATCGATCAAGTTTAATGTTAAAAATCTTGTTCGAATATGCACGTTACTAGAACATCGATTTTTAAGAGTGAAGGACACAGGTCTTGACAGTAATATTTTGTAATTTTTAGGCTTTTAAGGCCATGATATATAAAAATAAAAATAAGAGATTATAGAAATAAAAATAAAAGAAATTAAATAATCTTTTGTTTTTATTTTTATATATCATGACTAGAGTTTTTTCCCGCAATTTTTCATTTCTCTGGAAAGCGGGATATTTGTTTAAATTTCCCGGGGTCCCGGGATCCCGCTCCATGAAATAATACAAATTGAATTTGCTAGGCATTAACAAATATTGTATTAGAAAGTTTGAAACTCTTAAGCCCGTACTTACATACATAGTCGTACGATTCATTCACTGGAAAACACACACTATCACACAAAAAGGATGCAAACACATACATGTGTATTTTTCACTCCAGTCATTTTAGTTTTTATTGAATTTTTGCGCCTAAATAGTTGCAGATTTATAAAATAAATAGTTTTAATTTAATTTTGCTTTCGTTGCAACTTAATTTCTTAAAAAATGCATCTCTGATCGCATGAAATCTATAATTTTATAGAAAATCTGCCTCACAAATGCATTTTATGGCCACACTATCATACTTTTTGAACACACACGACTTTTTTGACATATTTGCACGACCAAGTGGGATATCGTATCACGGCCTTTACTTATGTTTTAATAATAAATTAATATGTTAATTTTAATTGGGTATTACCACAGGAACTTCATATTTTTTTTTTAATTTTAGTTTTTAAATTCCTTAAAGGTTATTTCCAACACGGAAAACGTGTGTTTTTGTTATATGAGGTCAAATTAAACTTACAAATATGGGTGAACATAAACAAAAACATAACAATTCAGTTAATATAAACAAACATAAAATAATATAGAAAAAATAATTCAAAGGTACTCGAGGCTTGAATTTCAAAACAAAAATATTAAATTCTTAAAATAAGAAAATACTTTAATAATATAATTCATATTTTTTGGTTTAGGAAATAATTCTGTAAAACGCTTAAAGCGTTTATAGACTTGTCAGAAAGTCAATTTTAATTTTATTTACGATTTGCCCTGCTACCGAAAACGCCCGCTCAGTTGCTACCAAAAAGTTGTCAATAATTTTTTTTATTATTTCTCGTAATCCCGCATGAAAAATCCCGAGAAAGCAGGAAATCTTTATTGAAATTCCCGGGAAACCCACCTCGCTAATCATGACCATAAAAGCTCATAAATTACAAAATAGAAACAAAGAAAGGTCACGAATATTAGAAAACATATCCACATGTAGTAAACAATAATATTTTGATTTATGTGTGTATTTATTTTTTATTTTTAATATATTTTTTCTATTACCTTTAATAAATGTCAAAGGCAATTTTGACTTTTTGACATTCATGACAGATTTATTCAATTATTGTAACCATGCTGCATGACCGGCCTGGCCAGCTCGCATTAAAATACTCACAGAGGCAAACTAGCATTCAGTATCGTGCATACAAATGCAATTTTTGCAAATAAATGGGTTAAACGGTTTGCATTGGTGGTCTAAGATGGTCTTAGTGCTAGGTGATCTACTCTTTGAGAGTTCCTGGATTTTTTGCAATTTCAAAACCATCAAAGTTATTGTGAGATCAATAAATAAGCTCAAGCTTCAGACAAAATTTATTTTTGCAAAATTTGTCAATTGTAAGCACAAAAACGTTTCTTCTTCCGCTGTATTACTATTGCAATTAATAACACGAATTTAATAAAACTATCTAGATTCTTGAACCATTAAATCAGTTATTTTTTGCTATTTCATTAAATAACTTATTTTCGCTGGGCAACCGTTCTGTCCCACACTTCTGAGTAACACCACATAATTTATTATTTCGAATATTATAATCCAATTTACACTTTCTACCATAATCTGTCCTCCCTTTTCTGTAGTTCTATGTTTTTTCTGCTGGCACTATCTATAATCATCTAGCAATTTTCCAAAAATAAAATCTCATGATAAAAATATTTCGTATGTATTAAAAAAATGTTGGCAAAGTCAACGAACGAGCACAGAAGTTCTTGTACTATAATTTACGTTATTGAATCTTTATTTTTCATGAACATTTTGATATTAAAAAATAGTTTAACGAGCATTGAACGTCGTTTTCCGGCGGAAGTGTAATTTGATACTTATACCAGCAAATGACACTCACATTGTTGTTGCTACTCCTGCTGTTCTTGCTGTTTTCTCTTCTCGTTTCTTTCAAAGCAACTTTTACAAATGACTGTATAACTAGCGAAAAGTGTACATTTGACATATTTTTTTGGGCTATGTCTTGTTCAGGAACGGCAAAAGCAACTACCTACACATTCATTATAAAAAGGGGTGAATGATAAAATGTGCCACCGTGCTACGAGCAGTTGTAGAAAATAAATGATGTAAAGTCCATTTGTAGCAACAAATTTATGAAGTGAATAACTAAAGTTTAATATTGTATTTGTATACAAACAGCTTTTGGTGAAAATTTCCTTATTTATTAAACAAAAAACGAATAATCTTATATTTTATTTTAAAGAAAATGTGTGATTTCCGATGGAGTGAAATGTGTTTTTGCTGACTTTTATTTATGGCAAAATTTAAGCAAAAATGTAGGGCCTTACTTTGTAAAACGCGGCACTTAGCGTTAATAAATTTTATATGGAAAAAATCCAAAACACAAAAACAAAGACCACTAGAAATGTTTTAAGGCTTAGCGCTGCTTTTTATTAAATAAGATCCTTACTGTTGGATAATTATAACTAAAAATGGGAGCACTCACTCTACTAATATTTTTGTATGTATCAGAATTAACGATTTCTTCTAAATTTTTTATTATATAATAAATAGTTCATACTGACATGGAAAATTATAATAGATATTTGAAATTTCTGATTTATGTGGTTAACGGATTGTTTTTTAGATCTTTCCGATTGATTTTAAAAAATTTTTCATTCAAGTTTCAGACATTTTGAAAATGCTTGTAATACGTTTTTAAATTAACCTGCTCTTGAACGTTGCGTTTGTGATTTCTACAATATTTTATATATCGATTTAACGATCTATGTCTGATCGATGTTGAAACTCGTATCTAAAAGCCCAATATAATTTGATATTAAAAAGTTATTCAAATCGGTCAAAAATTTTAAAAAGTACACCAAGTCAATAATTAAAGATTTTAAAAATATTTCTGAATAGAAAAATGCTTCGAATTGATATAAAATTTTCTTAAAAAATAAAATAATAGAAAAAAATACATTATTCGAAAAAGTAGCAAAAATCGCTCCCCTTTTTGGGGTAAAACACTTAAGAGCGAAAGTAATTAATATAAAAAGCTTCAATTCCCAAAAAAGCTTTGTATCCGTAACATCTGCAAATTAGATAAAAATCGTTAATACGTAAATAAAGATAGAAACTAAAAAGTAAAAAATACGAATTTTAAGAACCCAAATTTGATACAAATTATGCCACAAACATTGCAAATAAGATTGAATTATTACTTCGAAACAGAAAAAACTGCTTATTCAACTAATTGCATTTTTGCAGTTCAACGGCGAAAATTGTACATTCACTTAATAAAATTACAATTTTCAAACAATTTCTGATAAATTGTTTTTATTTTTTACATTTGTTTTTATTTTTACATTTTTTTACATTTGTCAAACGCATATATTTTATTTTTTATTTAAATTTATTTTTTTAGTTACTGTGGAGACTGGGATACGAGCTCGAAACTGAACAAGCCAACGCACTTACCGCCTAAGCAACAGCACAATCTAAAATGCCAATAGTGAACAAAGTAATTCGGATTTTCGTGAAGGACGGTTTCCTTTAAACCGTCGGTTAGAAAATCGATGAAGGCAATGTCGTGATTGAAGACTGGGAAACTTCAAGTTTAACGTTTTTATTGAAACCCTTTTTCCATTGAATAAGTACGAATCGGTGTAGTAATCGTTGATATTAAAGGAATTCATAAGGTATTCCAACTGTTGTATCCGAAATTTAAGAAATTGTTGATATTCTTCATGACACCCTTGTGAATTCCTTAATCACTTATCAACAAATTTTAAAGTACATAATGAGCTCCGACTTATGATTTTAGTAAAAAGGTACTTGTTTATGTGTGTATGTATCTGTATAATCAGAATGTGTGTGACTTTAATGTGGCATCTGAGAAGTTATGAATGATGTTACAACTGTAATGTTTTACAATATGCCAAGACTAAACGGTCAAGTAACTGGGATTCGAGCTGGCAGCAAGAATGAATGAAATGACTGACTGTGTGACTGACTGGCTGAATATTCTGTAAAACCTGTCTGTAGTCGCAGTTTACTTGGTTGATTTTTGATGGTTTGTTAGTTGACTGAGTTGATTTGATTTGATTTCATTTCGTTACGATTCGTTTTGGTCTCGTTTCATTTTGGTAACATGATGCTTGTCAATAGTAACGTTCACATTCACACATTCGTCCATCCAATTCAGGCATTCATATTTATTCGCACAAATAACGAACTCCTTTTACAGACTTGTTTTTCAAACAATTGCAGTTTTTCAATTGAGAATTTAAATTCAATTTCCTGAGTCTGAACATTTTCTGCTGCCGATATAGAGCTGCAGCTTTTCTCTGTTGCCTGTTGTTCGCAACAACGAAAGAAGTCATCATCATTGATTATTAACCATTATCGAAAATGTATCGGCCTTATACATTTAATAAATATAGTTTGGCAACAACCACAATGATAATAATAACAATCTGTAACAACAATAGCAAATGTAAGAGTGTGTGAGAATGTCACTTAAATTTGGTATGAGCGATTGTTAATGCTGAGGATGTTTTTTTTTTGTATTCAAAAATAAAGGAAAATAAATGTGCACAGTGTGCTGTGCTTGTTTAATATTTTATTTTATTTAATAAAAAACTCTAAATTATTGTTACACATTTCTAAAGTTCAGGTGTGAAACAGAGCAAATAAACTGTTTAGTTCCCGTATTTTTTAAATCTTCATATATTGCAATAATTTTTTTTTAAGTTTAAGGTATTAAATGCATAAATAAGAAGATATAAATTGAATAGGCACAGATACCAAATTATATTCAGATATCTGATTATATGTACCAGCGAATACGATGACTACTTTTTTGAAAAATATATGAATTGAGTTTCGAGTTGTTGCTGCCTCCAATTTATTCTCCGGTTTTGGCTCTTAGCGCCAGTGATGCCAAAAGAAATGTTTAAAATCCCTACATTTGCGGAAAACCCTTTTTTCGGCAAAACCACATATTTTCACCGCTAAATTTTTTTCTACGCTAGAATCGTTATTTTAAGCAAAAAAATCGTATTAAATCCAGTACAAGAATCTTTAACAATTTCGTAAAATTTTAAAGTTTAATTTAATCATTTACTTTTGTGGAGTTTCAGATGTTGTTAGCCATTGTTTTTCAATGCTTAATATCAGTTTTTCGTTTTTGAAATAATTTAAACTGAAGAAATGTGAAGTCATCATATCACCATTCCTGCTTTTGGACTCACAAATTTTATTACTTTGAATAATTTTATATTTTAAAAGTGGTGAAATAGTCTTAAACACTGATGAGATGCTGTTGTGGCCCCCGTTGACAGGTACTGCTGTTTGGGTTTTTGGTTTACTCTCTTATGATCAATTACGTTCGAACTTTAGCGTAAATTATTTTAGATCAACAAAAAGTATCTCTGTATTCCCCAAGAGCTGTTCAAAAGGATTGAAAGTGGGATTTTTTGGCAGGAACCTTTCAGTAGATCGCACACGGTAGCAAGTAAACTTCTTTAATTTGTAACGAAACTAAAGGTGATCATTTAATGTATATTAGTGTATCCAGCGGTCGACTCAATCGACCGCATTCTAGAAATTAATATTAAACATTTAATACATACGATAAAATAAAAAAACAATAAACAACTTAAAACTTATTAGCTCTCTTACTTAGCTCTCTCTTTAGACAAAGTACATATAGAAAAAGTTCGGTCTCATTTCTATGCAAAAGCAAATTGAAGTTGAAGCTGATACTTGCGTGTGTAATAAGTGTGCATGTGTTAGTAGCAACTTTAAACTCATATAGCTCCTAAAATACTAAACCTATTTAAATAAAATTAATATTGTACGCATCTATGTAAAGCCACCATTAAATACATATAAATCTTTTCATAATCAGCTTCGTAAAAGGGATCTAAAAAAAGTGTTTGCCTATTAATAATATAGATACTAAATGAAAAGAAACAATCACAGTTTAATATACAAATTATAGCATTTCTATTAAAAAAATATTTAAAAATCTGTCTTTTTTCCCCACACATGTAATTTATCAGTAAAATCCCTTCAACGGGAAGGGGAATTTCCTTCATCAGAAGACATCGCTTTTGTCAAACAACCTTCTTATTTGATAAAAGTCAATGAAATGTCCCCGCGAAAAAAATACGAGTAGAAACAGATGATTTGGATTTCAGCAACTGAACTCAGTATTTTAAACTTTTCGAAAGCTTTAGTTAATTTTTAAATATATGATGTCTGTATATCTACCGGTAGATCTATCCATCCGTTGCTCTGCATTTTATAAGCAGATTTAAAATTAATTTTGTTTATTTGAAAGGATGCAAATAAATACCTTATCGGACTCTCTAACCTTTGAGAGAATATTGCAACAAAGTTTTCAAAAATTAATTCAATTTTATATTCGCAAACCACTGTTGGTTTGTGCTCTTTGTGTTTTCATAAACCAACAATATTTTTTGGGCGTACATTCTAAATGTCACTGGACAATTCTTAGTTTTTGTTTGTTGATCCCTCTTATGCTTGCAATGTTTTGTCTAAAATTGGGCGCTGCGTCATGACTGTATATGGTATCAATTGATTTCAGCATAATATTGTCAATCAGTGTGTGTAAGTGAAGTTTTGAATTTTTATGCAATTGGATTTATGTCTGCATTGTAATAAAGTCATCACCGTACGCAATCCAATTCTATCGAATTCACTGCAATTGAATGCATTGCCAAACTTTCGTTCAGGGATACATACTTGCTGTTTTATTTTTCATTCCTTAATAAATAACTAACTGACTCACTAACTAACTCAGACGGACTGGGTGACTAACTGACGATAAGAAAATATACAAAAAAAATTGTGCATAATAAAATCTTACCAAAAACCAAAACTAAATACAATAAAAATAAACTAGACTTGTTCTCGTAGAAGAGTTTATTTTATTTTATTTTTTTTTTGTATTCCAAATAAGAATGAAAAATATTTTAATTTAAGATACAATTCTAGATTGGCTCGTAAACCATTTAAAATAAATACAATACAAGAATTCACAAGGTTTTACTAACTGTTGTGTCGGTTGCACATTGTAAAAATTTAATTTTGGAGTGTTTTCAATATAAATTTTTATAAGAAATAATAACAAGAATGTTATAAATGAACAAATTATTTTTTTTATTGTGGTATTTCCATCTAGTTAGGGGATGATGCTGGTATACCATGTCGTTTATAAGGTGGGATCCTTCGGCATAGAAGGATGCTAAAAATGCATAAGGACTGGCACTGCAAATTTGGTTCCTAGAAAACAATGCAGTGCATTAGTTATAATTTCTAATTTATTTATCCAAACTTTTTTAATGTGGAAAACTCGGAATACCCGCTTGACTGACACAAGGGTTTCCTTACGTGAGTTTAAACGAATTTTTCAATTTCCTTCACGTCTCTGGTATTTGGAATTTTTATTTTTCAATTTTAATAAGCTTAAGTATACGAGTAAGAGAGTGAGAAAATATGTGTTTTTCCAAGTTAGCCAAAACGTTGTACACGACAATGGTTTGTCCCCTGTCCATTAGGGTTCTAAGTGACGATTCAAAGGATATCGTCGTTTACACCAATATGTCCCACAAAGTCTAGCATGTTGTCACATTTTGATGACAACGTTTGAGACCATGTTTTAAAGATTATCGTATGTTAAACATTCTTTACGAGAAGAGGAACTACGGTTTCTTAAGTTATGTGTTCAATTAAACATGTTAGATGGTGTTGTTGCTTATTTGATAAACGCGTTGTCCTGTACACATATGATAAATTGGTCGTTCAACCTAGAACGTTCCCCACTCTCAACATCAATTGAAAAAAATAATTAAAATTAAAATTATGCGATTGACAAATGAATGGTGACTTGATTATTCGTTTTCCTTCTTGATAAAATAGACGTTCTTTTGACGCTGTATGACAAATTCCGTCGAAGATTTTAATGAGCTCTCCTCAGTCTCATTTTCTCCACGTCTTATATCCGCCGTTAAAGATGTCTTAAAGACGTGGACAACTGGGTTGTGCGAAGGAAAAAAAACGTGTGTGTTAGTAGTTGGTATTATACCCAAAGGATGCATTAAAGAGCCATGTGATGTGTTGAGTTCTCTGATGTACGAAATACATAAAATGTCATTTGAATAAATGTTGAAATTCTTTTCTTTCCTTCAAAAATAAAAAAATCTTTAGTACTAAAAACGCGATGCTACGTGAGATTCTTTTTCTAGCATCTCACCCCTCCCGCACATTTCTTTGTTGAATGAAATTGAAAATTGAATTTGCATAAAGAATACACATAACGAAATAAGGCCAAGTGTGAAATTTCCTCCTCCAGTTCATGCGAACTTGTATGTGTTTAAGTATTTTTCTTTATAACAAGGATTTTGATTGGCAAATGTTTTGTTGCTCAATCAAATTGAGTCATTTAGATGAAAGATATGAATGCAAAATTAAATGTGAAATTTACGAATACGAATACTTATGCAAATCACATTTTATTTGATTAGATATTTAATTTTAGTTTATGGCAAACGATTTTCTTGAAGCACTTTGGAGATTTTACTTTTGCGATAAATTGAATTGAAATTATAAAATAAAATTGTTAAAAAATAATTCTCAAATGATCGATTAAATAGAATTTCTCTTTACAAAGATTTGAGTTTTCCCTATTTAAAGAAAATTTGCATTTCAATCAGATGCAAATAGAGTAGAATGTTTAAATGACTGCAATAAAAACAACTATCCTGTTGTTAAGGATTCAACAATAAAAATCAAAATATTCATTGAAAAGGACTACTTTGTGAATATGGCGTAAAAGTTTTGTTGTCTATTTGATGTGCCATACTTTTTATTGTTTCACAGACGATTATATTGTTTTACAAATCATGACATTTGAATAAATCAAAACTTTTGCAAAATCGTGTCAATATATGTATTTTATATTTAATAGATATTTGCCATAAACACAAGTACCCAGTAAAGGTTTTCATGAATGCTTGTGAAAACAAATCGTTTGAAAATTTATATATAATATGGGGAAACCAGGCGCAGGTCTAGGGAAGCGAAAAATAACAACATTTTACTTAAAAGATTGTTTATTTTTATTTAATTTTGATCTAAAATCATTTCATACCAAATGTTTCGTAGAAAATAAAATCAATCGCTGAACCATGTGATATGACAGTCACTCAAAATTAGTTCATGGATTTTGTAGATGATTTCCTCAACATTTATATAAATTTAGACAATTTTACACGCAGAAAAAAATAAGATTGTACATGCTGTGGGCAACAGCATTATAGTTGTGGTAAACATCGTATGATTGTGCAAAATGGTTAAAAGAATATTTAAAAAATTATAAAAATAAATATAGTTGTAATAAACTAGTTATTATTTTTACATTAAAACTGTAGCATGATTGGACCACAACCAAATTCTTATTAACATATAAAAATGATATTGTTTAATGCTTGTAATTAAATTATGACATAAATCATACATCTAAATTTATATAAGCCCGACATGAAGGTTCTATACTAATAATATTTATAAATGCTATAATTCTCATTTGGTTAACTTTAAAAATAGTATGTATAAGTATTTCCGAGATTTTTAATAGTCGAGTATCGATTTCTGCAAGATTAAAATTTGTCTCCTCGAAAATTATTATGGTCCATATATGGTCCATGATTAAATTCATCATTTTGAACAATTATAATTATATTATAATTATATTGTAATTATAATAGTATTGCTATATGAAAACCAATTATTTTCATAAACTTAGACAATTATATGATTCATACAACGGCATTAATTTAATAATACCGACCATATAATTAATCATATTATAATTCGACTAGAACCATATGATTGAATTATAGTATTTTACTCTTAGATTATGGTCACCTTAACTATGACATTTCGTTGCCCGTGGTGAATTTTAAATGCTGAGCATTGAACTTTTTCTAACTCATTTTTGTTTTATTAAAATATTTTACAATTGAAGAAATGTGTTTTGTGATAACAGTAAGTTTTTGTCATATTATAAAAATGTGTGAGTCAGTCGTCTTTTGCTACATGACGTTTTTGCGAAATCAAAATCGTTATTTTGAATTCTAATTGCATCTAATTTGATTTTGCAAGGACTTCATTCCTTGATCTTCATACAAAATAATATACAAGCAATGAAAATTAAATTAATTAGTTAACGTTGTTTTTGGAAGCCGCAACACTTTCTATCAGTATTCGTCAGTATCGCAGGTATTTCAACACTTGTTAAGTGGTGCTACCTGTATATAAATAAATACCCCTCTTTATGCCTACAAATTATTTATGAAGATAGAATACGTGAATCATTTCCAGCATACACAAGTTGTAAAATGACTTAAAAAGCTTTAACCTGTCATCACTAACTATTTTTAACCGATTTAAAAAATAAGGAGGTTATCAGTTCGTTTGAATTTTTTACGTTTGTACACCATAATTGTGACATTTAAGTAGCGATTTTCAAAATTGTTTTTAAGTTTGAAAGGGTTTGCTTGCAGCTTATTCCCATCACTTTTTTTTTCCAAAATCGAACGGATAATTTGGCTGCCCAAAGTACTGACTATTATTATCACATAACTTTTTTATACATGGACCGATTTTTAAAATTCCTTTTTGTTTGAAAGGTCTTGCTTGCACTTTGGTCGCATAACTTCCTAATTTGTGGGGCAATTTTTATAAAAAAAAACTCTTTTTAAAGTGTTTGCTTGCAGCTTGCTCCATTAGAAATTTAACTGGAAATCGGACATACAAAGTGTGGCTGCCCGAAATATTGATTATCGCATAGCTCAGTTAACTGTGAACCGACTTTAAATTTTTTTATTTGTAAAGGCATGCTTAAAATATAAACTTAAAATGGATGCTACCGGATTTTAAATTCTCCCATAGTTGCAAAGGGTTTGTAATCTGTTTAACTCGCTCTTTGTATTGAAGTCGCATTTCTTTGCCAGAATTATTTAATTAGTCCTTGGTCTTACCTTATTTTTACATCAAACGATCATATACTTAAGTTTGTATGTAATTATGTTTAGTTTAATCGTCATCGAGCTGAATTTATATTTTCATAAATTCAACTAATTATGTAACTTTCTTACGCATGTATATTGAAGCTTTCAATTCATATCAAGTTGTTCGCTTGGTTTTGTTGTTAATACATTTAGTTGTCACCATCATGCGAAACATGACAACAGCAGCAGTAATCACAACAACAACAAAAAACACTTTGAAACAACAAACTTTTGTCATTGAATAAACAAATCACAAAACGATATTGCAACGGAAAACGAGCATACGAATTATTGACAATATTTATTGATGTGTTCAATTTCTTACATACACACATGCATAGATAAGTATTTGTTGCTACAACATGTTGTAACATAAACAACAACACAATAAAATATTTGATTTTATAGACAAAAGGATTTTATACTTTGTACTAAATGCTACATTTCCGCTTTTTATATTAAAATATCATTTAGGGCTGCGATTTTAGCGTGATGAGGAATAAATCTAAGGAATTGGTGTAAAATTGGTCTTCCAATAAGTGATATATAGCTCACGATCACACACACTCACGACAGAGGTAAAATGTTCAGAACACACACGCTTACGTCGAAATGAACACGAGTCAATTATTTATTTTATATTGCAATACCAAAATATCCCGTAAATATTTGTGTAGATGCAAAACAGTGGTGCATTTCTGAACAGACCGAATAAGCTGACGAAGTATGTTCATACTGGAGTTGTAATTCGAATAATCGTATATTCAAATAACTTTTCTTCAGTTTTTAGGCCCAATTTTATTCTGATATATATTTGCGTGAATGCAACCCCATCACTTACAATTCCGTAAATCAGTGAGAAAAAAAAAAACTACGCGAGTACGGATGATTCATACTGAAAATGCTGATATTCAAACAAAAAGCTCTACAAAAATTGAATGTAGAAATTCTTCTTCATTCAGAAATGCAAACTATTTAGACATAAGAGCTTAAAATTATCTGTTATAAAGCAGGGGTTTCTTTAAAAAAAACTCCAAGTTAATCTTTGGCAAAGACATCATTGCAATCCAATTAATATTCGCATACTTCTTGCTAAAACAGATTTAATGCCAATTTTACTGTACGCGTGTGAACGTTCTGCCAGTTGTGACAGAATTAGCAAAAGAAAACTTAATGTAACTTTCAATAATACAGATCGTTGCTTATATGGTTTAAGAAGATTTGATTCCTGATGACTACTTCAAGGTGAGGATATTAATCCTAATGCATAAAATGATATACACGTATGGATGGAGCTTTTCAACACTAAATAGAGATAAACGATTACTTTGTTTTAGATACAGCACTCAGATATCTAAATACCAATTCATTATTCATGCTCTGGAACAATATTCCCTACAGCTCTCAAGTAAATAGTAACGCACATCACTTCAGGAGAAATATTATCTATCAATATTTAAGTTAATTTTACTTAACTATTACATTAATTTTATATTGATAATTATGTTTTTATTATTTTGCTTTATGTGCATAGTCCTTGATAACTATTTATTAACCTATCTAACTATAAGCAATTGTTTATTAAATGTATATCTTTCGTATGTACTTGTACTGAGTTCCATACTGTAATATGAGACTTAGTCTTGTGTATGGGACATCGAAAAAAAAATATAAAATAAAATAATAGCATCAACATTTAGTTTTCGGCCCTTATAGGATTAAAGTTATTAACAATTGGATGTGTTAAGTAAGCACATGACACCAACTCATAAATATTTGTGTAAAAAATTAAAAAAATTTTTGAGCTTTTTAATGAATTTTTTGGCGGATCACCGTCAAAAATTTGTAAAAGGAAATTTTTAGCTTCTTCTTTTCTTAAATAATACAAGAATCATCTGCAAAATAAAAAACTAAATTATATATTATTTTTCAAAGATTATTTTAAAATAAATCAATGAAATACTTCAACATGTACATAAATACATATTTTTGACGAATTTCAACTCGACTTTCACTGCCTGGCCCCCACGATGTCGAACGATATCGTTCTTTTGTGAAATTGCATTTAAAACAAAAACAAAATTTTAGAAATTGTTTTTATCTTCAACGTAATTTCACAAAAGAACGACATCGTTCGACATCGTGGACCAGGCAGTTAATAATAGTCATGATTCTTCTGAATTAATTATTTGCTTTTCGTTTGTAATGGATTGTTTTCATTTAAAAAAAATAAAATAGACAAGCTAGGAGTGCGCGGAAAGTACTTTTAAAAAATTACGCACGATCACGCAAGCAATTTTATTCTTAAATAAGGCTCACGCATTTATGTATATCTCTAATTTGTATTACATCAACAAACTTTCACTCTTTTCCTTTTTTGCTTTAAACAATTAGTAATTGAATCTGACTTAATTGTTCCTCTAAATACTTTCAATTATTCAAAATCAATTTGTAAAATATGCAACATCTAAAATAACCTTTTCACCTTTTTTTTCCCATCATTTCGCAGCATTAAAACAACTAATCCCTACAAAAGATCAATCAAATATTGTTAAAGAATGTAACTGAATGATCAATTTTGACGACAACAATAAATGTCATTTTTGAAATCATTTGAAATAAAATAAATATATAAAAAAAAGTATAATCTCTACGCCATAATGAATGTTTGACTCGTGTTCAATTAATGGGCATTCTTAACTTTTATAAGAGGCTTAAGCCGGTAGCACAAACTCCGCAGCGAATGCTATTTAACTGTTTAATGGTGCAACCACCATGCAGCCACTGGCGCTGCCACAACAAACCACGACTGAAAGGGCAAAGAAGTACAGTAATGGGTGTTATGGTGTCTTTTATTTCTCTAATAAGTTTTGGCAACATCAACGCCGTTTACGTTGTCAAACAATTGTGATACAATGTCGCAATGACATTTATCTTGATGAATGATCATCAACTCCACCGCCAAGCGAATGTTAGCAAAATACAAAAACAATAAAATATTAACCAAAAACCAGCAAAATAAGCGTCGTTCCTGTGACGTGTGTCACGTGGCCAAATGATTTTTTGGCTTCTCGCTCTCGACTGCTGGTGAGGAGTAGGCTGACGATGATTGTAATCAATTGACGTGTCATAGAATTTTTATAATCATAATCTTATTGTTAACACTTTAGATAAAATTATTTTTCCTACAAACATTTTAAGTTTCAAATTAAAAAACAAACACGAAACATACCATTTCCGGTTTAATTTAAATTTTTTTTTGAAAACATTATTATTAAACGGATATGAGTTTTTCTTAACATTTTTGTTGCTGCGGAAAAATCCTTTTGTTAAAAAAAAATATAGTTAAGGGATACATTATTGGTCAAATAAGTGGATGCTTTTTAAAAGGATTAATATTGTATATTTCATGCAGACACTTCCTATCAGGTTTATTTTTGCAAAGAAGAAAACAAAAATTATTAATATTAATGTCAACATTGAAATTTTGCATCTCACTGACGCTAAACAAATGACGGTTTCCTTGCAAGTCATTTTCAATCAAAGCCGAACGCATCGCTTTCTTTTTTTTAATTTATGGTAGATTTAGCGTTGTTTGAAATTGTTATTGATGTTTGTTGTTGGTTGTTTGTTTTGTGTTTGAATTGTGTTTGTAATGAATTGAACACTTAATACCTTGTTAATGTGTTATTTGCCTAAAATATTTTAAAACTTATTAGAAGAAAATAATATGTACCAGTGAATATTTCTGGAAACAAAAGAACCTTAAAGAACCGCATCAGTGATGCGCAACTGATAATGTTTAGACAGTTAAAACACAATCACACACTCGCACAAAACTGGCATCAATACCACCTTTACAAATACATATGTACATATATAAAATGACATTTGATCTAAAGTCAAGAAATTTTAAATATTTAACCAGGTATTAGAAGTTTCAAATCTTATTAGCTGAAGCACCTATACAAATATTTGAAAATATATTGAAAATAAATTTGAAAATGCATACATTTGAGAAGATGAATGCATTTTTTATGAGAGGAGTTTCATGTTGTAAACAGCTGCCGTTGCCACAAAATGCTGGTAATCGCTAGAAATTTCGGTTGTTTTGTTTGATTTCTTTCTAATTACAAATATTTGAATATTAAACGTTGTATGAATTGAATGTAAGTTGCTGGCATTTGAAAATACAAGGGCGATCCCAGCATAACCCAGCATAGTAAAGGAAAGAGTTACAATTAAGAAACAAAACAAAAAATTAAGATATATTTATTTAGGGATATTCAAAAGCTGTTATTATTTTCATGTGTAGATCCCGCGAAAAATCGATATTTCCCTCCCAAAAGGTATAAAATATAAATAATTTCTATTGCGTTACTAAAGATATGAAAAAATTGCATGCTGCTTTCAAAGCATAATCTCGTTAGAACTGGATCAGCTCCTATTAATTAAATTTTATTAATGAAAATATTAAATTTTTTTATGGGTTTGTAGAAGAAAGGTGATGAGAGTATTTTCGTTGTATACTACGGTAATCAACCCGGGTGTTCAGCCGGTTTTTCACCATGCGGTTGTCGGTTTTTTAAATGTTGATTTTGCGAATATCGAACAGTCGAATTCTTTTGGATTTGTATATTTTTCCCATAAAATTAGTTTTTACTATATTAAAACTTTGAATTCAATGATCAGTAGGATTTCACAGTTTTTGCGAATCTATAAATGCGTAAATAATGCACTTATTTACCTATTTTCTCAGTAAGAAATTAACATTTTATCACAACTGAATGACAAAAATTAAGCAACTTTTTTAGAAACTGATGGAATTTTGTTCTTTTTAATTTAAAACACTTTCGAAAATTCAAAATTCATTGTCACAAGATCTAACTGAATGTTTAAAAAAACGAATGAATGAACGTTTGAATACTGTATCTAAGTAGCGGACACTTCCTCAAAAGCGAGCATTTTATTTAATACTCTTTCATAAATAAAAAGAAGAAATTCGCCTATACGGTCGCTTATTCAATAACGAGGCGACGTACCTTCAGATGCCGTTCAAGAGCTAGACTCCGAAGACTAGAACAAAAATTTTGAGGATGAATTAACAAATACAATTGAAAATATGCAAAATCCAAAAAGCGGCATTAAAATGCCATGAAAGCATTTTAAATGCTTTGCTAACTTCCTATATGCCCACCAAGTACATTGACTGAAAGAGTATTTTCAATTTGTAATTTCACAAAAACAAAAGAAAAAATAGATACTCTGCAAAGCGTTTAAACTGTATTTTATTTTTAAAAAGTTAATGAAAGCGAATTAATTAGACCATTTTTTTCTATTTAATTGCTATAGTAAAACAAAATCATTTAAATTTGTATATCTCAAAAGTGTTTTCTTTCGAATCGAAATACATAGTAATTCCCACCAGCCCACAGAGGACTATTTGAGCCAAAAAGCTGGCCAAAAAGGCATAAATGAATTTAAAGAAATCTTAAAAATTAAGTACGAAGATCGATACACAACAAAATTTTACATCATATTGTAAACGAATAAAGGTATTACATTGATTTTTTTTCACTGAAAAATTTAATCAAAAGCTATTTTTGGCATTTAAAAAATAAATTATGTTGAATACTAATGTTGAAACAATTCGTTTAAAAATTAAAAAAAATAAAGTTATACCGTTTTTTTTGCAAAAAGAAGAGGTTTTTAAAAGTGAGGGTAGCAAATGTAGAAATTATGTTTTATACCACAATAAAATTTAGAATTTCTAATTTTAGACACAAAAAGTTTGCACAAGTTTGCGCCATTCATTTTAACTTTTTTTTTAAATTTTCAAATTTAATTTTTTATTGCTCATCAGGTACTTCTTCAAATACTTTTTTGACATCATAACCTTTTGTGTCTGTTGAATTATTGATTTTAAATGTTATTCACGTCCCTTTGGGAGAGAGGGGTGTTGTTGTAAAAACAGCAAAAAACTGCCACTAGATTTTTTATATAAAATTACACCTAGAACTATCAAAAAACTCAATCTTTCAATTCATGAAACGCGTTTGATAATTATGGCCAGCTTTTTGGCTCAAATACTCCTCTGTGCAGCTGTTGGTTGTTATTAATTCAAAGTACTTACTTAACAATAAATATATAGGATTAATATTAACAGCTGATAGTGATTGTATACACATTTTTCCATAGGTATCTTATACATTAAACTATGCATGCATGTATGTATATAAAGTTAATTTTTATGTTTTACCTAAAATTTTTATATTATTTTATAGTATTTACAGTTAATGTTAACTCTCTTTTTAAAATCTCAAATTAAAATCAAAACTTATGTATAATAATTTTCTCACAATAAAAGTGGTTGACCGGGGTTTCCTGAATATTAAAAACCGTAATCGGATTTTTCAAAATTTCAAAAATTCAAACTATACGGAAAATGCTTTCTGGAAAATGCAGAATAATCGATCACCCTATTGTATACCCTCTTTTAAATTATACCTCAGATTATTTTAATGTGTAAAATCTTGCACTGATTTTAAATTGGCGTGGGTTTGAGCCCAGGCAAGTCATAACATCCAGCATTTTTCAGATGTGCATTAGTATGCGATTGTATTTATTGTTGTTGGACTGTTTAAGTGACGAAGGCATAGCACTGATCACTGAACTGTACCGGCAGCAATTGATACTGGTGTAGGCTGGTGCACATCACAGCGCCCTCCTTCGTCGGTATTATTGCAAAATCGTCGGCGAAGTAAAATAAATAATAAAATGGCTACTCAGCTTAAAAAAAATTCAATGCACATACTTGACTTCAGAGTCGCTGCAACACTGATGTAAAAAACTAACACAACGCGCAATATCAGAGGTGTAAACATTAAGCTTTCTCGCTTTCACCATCTCCCCTCTCTCACTATCCCTTTCCCAAAGAAGGTAACGCACCTACTGGTTGGTAGGCATACTAATTGCCTGACTTTTACTTCTCCTTCAAAAAAATAAATAAAAAATGTTTACCATATAATGACTGGGATCTTCAGATTTTAGGCAACCAAATTATGCATACATACATATCCGTGCATACATACATATCTATATATAAATAGGAAAAAGAAAAATTTTTAGATCCGTTTTTCTCCTTTGGTTGCCAATCGATTTTCTTCACTCTTTTGCCAAATGGTAAAAATTGTTGAGTTTTAGGGACCCGACTATATATTATTTAAATCGGTTCAGTATTAAAGGAATAAAAGGCTCATAACGTTGACACCACTACAAATGCTAAAAATACACACGTACACGCATTCACTTATTTATGTAAGTATTTGTTCAAGTAAAAGCATAAGCAAATCAATGAGAGAGTTTAAGAGCACCTACATACATGTTCATATAAGTAATATGATTTTTTTTATATATGTACATATGTGGATGTTTGTATGCAATTTTATTCCGTTTATTGTTTTACCATTGTGAAGGGAATAAGTAATTAGTAGGTTTTTTATATTTAAATGAATGCAATTAAAATAGGTACACGTTTAAGCTGGCGGTCGAATTTCGATCACTAGGCGTACACTAGTGTACATACATATGCACACATACTAAATACATCACCTACTACCACTGATGATAAATACGCTCTCATCAATTAATACACATGTATAATAAAATTAAGTAATTTTCTCAAATAATAATGTTTATAAATTTTTTACACAAAAGAAAATATTCATTAAATATTCTTCTCATTATTTCCCTTAACTTTATTTCCTTTTCTTTTTTTTATGGTTCATCTTTAGCAGTTTTTATTTTCTGTTTTCTCTTTTGTGCCAAACCATCATCATTTTTTATATCAAAAAGAAAAAAAATTAAATAATTTGCATATAATAATTTTCTCGTTTTTACTCGAAAATTTTTATTAGACTTCATTACAACCACCCAATGAAAATTGTCCATAAATCTCTTTGGTTGCTGCTTATGGTGGAGCTGGGGAAGAGTGTATGGTAAATACAAACACAGAAACCGATATACATATACGTATATATGAACATTTGTTTGTGTTATAAAGTGTATGTTTTCTTTCTAAAAGGGGGAGTGCGGAGGGTCGCCAAAACAACAAGAACAACAGAAAAGATAAAAAATGTGTTTGTTTCGCACCAATAAAGCGCAGCATGAATAATTGCAAATTAATGTAAATCTTCTCTGATTTTATTTTTATTGTTTAGTGTTTTTTTTCTTGGCTCTTGTTGTTGCTGCTTTCGTTTTTATTATTATTTTTTATTTGATCATCAAGAATTTTTATATTCATGAGTGCGACTGTATGTGAGTTTCTTTCTTTCTTTTTTTTTGTTTTAATTTTTTTATTGCTGATAAAATCGCAATTTTCTGTTGGAAATGGGTGGCTCGGATTTTCTTCTTGTTCGGCAAGTGTTTTTTTTTTTAGCAAAGATAATCAATTTAAATTCATTTAAATACATACATATAAATTAATTGTAGCTGATTTGTTAAATTTAATATCATATATTAGTATTTGTGAGGATACCTTTCAGAGACATAAGTATATAATTACATGTAGTAATTAAATTCGACTCGATTTTTTTTAAGGAAAAAAGTTATAATAATTTTTTGGACCACATTTGTGGAAAATACAATATTTTAATTTAGCAACCTTAAACTCTTGAGGCCGTCACCGGAGCATCTTAAATTTACTAAAGTTTTAGCAAGTAGCGACATTTTGCTGTCACTGCCGGAATCGTGTTACTTGCTGTTACTTGTGTGTTAAAAAAATTTTTCAATTATTAAAATAAAATTTTTTATAAAAATCAAAAGAATACACAAATCTCGAATACCGAATCGAATAAAATCGGTTTATCTTAGAAAGTTGCAATTGTATATTTCCAACTCAAAAGAGTAAATTCGATAAATTTATTTTAAACCTTTTCAAATTTTATTGTGTGCATGTTACGAAATCGTTGGATTGTTGGAAGCGACAGCTTGAAAATACTGAATCCAAGATTTGAAAAATTAACAAAATTTTTGTTTAATATATAAGAGATAAGTGGAACAACAAAGAATGCATTATCTATACCTTAATAAGTGCTTTAAGATTGTATAAAAATTGTATGCTCGAAGACCCCTACTTTGACACTTTGAGGAATTTGTTGAGTTGGCCCTCAAAAGTTAAATTGAAATACTCTTCGGCTTGAAATTTTATGACGCTCGGACCAACCATTAAGATAAGATGTCGATACTCAAACAAAAATATGGACGATACCAATACGCGATATGCTAAGTGAATTGAAATTGAGCAAATAGGATTAATTTATATTATTAAAAAAACTACACACTGTTAAACTATTAAATTTGTATTTGAAATGTATTTAATGTATATGAATTAGAAAAGCTTAAGTATCGCTCAAGTTCTTCTTTAAGAGAATGGAAAAGGGCTCAGCTTCTTCAGTGTCTCTAGTAACACGTTTCACTGCGTACTGCTAACGTATATTCATAAAGAAAAAAACAGTGTATGTATTTTAATGTTTCGTAATTTCGTAATGACTTCCAAATTAATATACTATATATTATAATAAGATGAGATTTAGTAGATATATTCTGGGTATATCAATATATATTCCTATAAGGAGCATACGGGCTCGAAAATATAATGTTTGATACATTAATAATATAGTTATTGTAACCATAAAACATCTCTTTTCTCTGCGCTTAGAGAAGTCACAAGCCTAGCAACAATTTTAACTATTACATTAGCACCTTTAAAGCTAGTCAATGCCAAAACAGCTTATCTCCGAACACAGCTTAAATGCTCCGATACAAACAACAATTTGGTTCACTAAAGTCGAATTAGTACGCACAATTTTCTAAGACGAATAATTTTTCACATCAAAATTTTATATTTCTGCTCATGACTTTGGAAAGAAATTCTGTGCAAAATTAGTTTGCGTGTACATTACCCCAGGGTCTAAAGCTGAACAGCATATCACTCTTATTGTTATTTATACTTGTCTAATACTTAATTAAGTTAAGAAGGCGTGTGCATGCAACAGCAAACAAATGATCAACTTCATCACTTGCATCATCATGAATTTATTTGTATTTAACTTGTAAAAAAACGCCCATCAACGCCTGCAGAATAAAAAAAAATAATAATAAATTGTTATTAGATCATTAAGGAATGAATATGAATATTTTGCCATGTTTACTTTTCCCACAATACAGAACTGCCATAAATGTCGAGTTTTTCTCTTTTAATCATTCTGTTATTTGGACAAATGAATCTTTAAATAAACAGGCGCACACAAACGCACTCGCACTTATGCATACACACACATACACACATACACAATTGAATGCTAATCGACTAATTTTGTTCTTTGCACATAAAAAAGCGAATTACAGGATGAAAAAATTTATTTAAGCAAATAAAGGTAAATAAATAAATAAATAAATGCTGGTAAAAAATATCAAAATCATCATCAGTGAGTGGCATTATTATCATCATCAGTATCACGACTACCAAGGGCTGTTTTTTTGGTAACTACATGAATATCTTTTGAATATTGTTAAAACAAACAAGCGAGTCAACTTAAAAGGATGTCAATTCAGTTATTAAGCGAGTTAGAGTGAAACTACCCTCAACTTGAATCTTTAGAAAAACAAAAAAAAAAAAACATTGAGATTGAATCAAATCTGTTTTTTCGGCTGGTGTTCATTTCAAATGGCCTGAGAAAGTCAATACTTTGTGAACAATTCTAATCCGATTATTTAATGTTTTGCAAAGAGGCATGCGCACAATAACAACAACTTCAGACATAAAAAAGATGGATGGATTGGTTGTTGGTTTTAAGCAGATTAGTACTTGTTCTTCTTTAACTTTTTTTTTAATTTTTCTTTTGTTATCAGATGATAGAATTGAATGAAAGGAATTGTGTATATTTTTATAATTGCTTGTTTTGTTGTCACTGCAGCAGGCTGATGATGCTGGGAAATTTGGAAAACTAATCCCACTCATTACTTGAATTTCAATCTTTTTCGTTTCATTCAACTTCTTTAATACGACATCAAATTAAATTTGTAACTTTTTTTTCTATTTTGAGGGGTTAAATGTTGTTTGATTTGTAACGATTTGAATTGTGTTTTTTTGTGCCAACAATTATGAGAACTTTTGTGTTTTTATTAAGACACGCGTTGCTACTTTGCAAACACAATAAATATTCATTTGATTTATTTTATTGTTATTAAATAAAACCCTGCGGTGTTTTAATTAGATTTTTCGTTTTATGACAAGTGCTAAATATTGTTAGAAATATGTATCGAAAGTCAAGAAGGATTAATTTTTATGGAACTGGTAGTGTTTTTTGCAAGACAAATACGAAAAGTTCGTTTTCGCTGAAGCCAGCGTTCATGATTTTTATTCAAGTATAAAAACATAAAAGCTTGTGGCCTTGCACAATTCTTATACTTTATTATATCCTTTACCACAGGCTCGGTATGCAGGGATACAATTTTATATGAATCACACAATTTTTAATAATTCGACCACTTAGCGTAAAACTATCGTAAGCGAAATTTTCTTTAAAGAAATCAAAACTCTGTAAACTACAAAATAAAATATTAATGAAGGTTCGATATTCATTTAAAGGCTTTAGAGTTGTGAATATGGGATAAATTCAGAGCACAAAGGACGAAAATTCGGAAAGAATTCTGAAATCAAATCGCCATCAAAACTGACCGAAAATCGGTGAAACCGTAAGAAACAAAACTCTAAAAACTCTTCATAAGTTCACGCTCTGCAGTCTTACTTTATCTCCTTGTCAAGGTGAGAGCATACTAAAAGGTGACATTAAGGAAAATTCATTTGTTAACATTCAAGTATTTTAGTAAAAAAAATATTTTTCCTTCGAAGATTCAACAAATAAGGAAAATTTTCAAATCACGAATATTTTCAGTCAGATTTCGTATTTCATATATTATTTTCTTCATCTTTTTCCACCGTCTGTTTTTAAGTTTTTTTTCCTTTAAACATTTTTTCTTTTCTTTTTTAGTTTTAATAAATTTATGCAATCTTAACAAAGATCGTGTTGAATGTGTTGATATAACGCAAGGTTTTTAACAATATAATTTGCATTTCAGTTTTAGATGAATGTACCAAGTGGATGACGATGATGATGGTGATGGCGATGGCGATGGTTATGGTGATGAGGAAAAATGAGGCAGCAAAGGAAACAGTTGAAGTTGAATGAAACCAAATAATAAACTAAACAAACAACTCAAGTTTTTCACTCACGGCACCAAAAAGAAAAGAAAAAAAAAAGAATTACATTTCGTGGTGCGTTTGACGTGTCTTTTAAGTGACATGTATGTATGTATGTCTGTTGGTTCATTTGTGTGTTCATACATTTCTTGGTTTGGCTTGAATTTTAGTTGAAAAATGTCAATTTTTCTACCATTTGCAACATTGAATATTTTTTATATTCAAATCAAGTAGTGAATTAAAACCATAAAAATACAAACTGCACTGAAGAAGAAATTAAATAAAAACCCAACCAAAGACTTGTCATAAGTTCTGAGGGCTTCTTTTTCGTTGTTTTACTTTTCATTTCTTGTTTAAGAAGAGTAAAAAATCAAACTGTTTTGCATGGCTTGATAAAAGAAAGAGGAAGAATATTTGGTTTGTGGTGGCAGCAGAGTGAATATTTTAAATATTTTAATGTTCGAGTTTCTTGCGAAATGTTAAACTGTCATTCTTTTGTTGATTGTGTGTCCTTTTGATGAATTAGGTTGAAATTCACGAAATTCCATTCTTATAAAATTGAACTAAAAAAAACAGCTGCAAATTAAATGATAATTTAAATATTTCTCAGACGTTAACAGATTAGAAGCAGATATAGAGATACAAGCAAGCTGAAAGTACCAATATATTGGTTAAATATTCAAATTGTTTTAATTAAAAAAAATATTAAAAACAAAATTTAATTAAGAAAAGATTTCCTACATATTGTGGAAAATATTTATCTTGAAACGTGAAGTCATCAAACCAATTAATTGATATTTTATTATAAAATATGAAACAGAAGGTGGAAAAAGATGGTCCGTTTAAAAATATTACCTAAAAATGTAAAAGTTTTAATTAGTTGGTTTTAACATCCAGCCATTAGTGGCTAATAAAAGGTTTGCATAATGGCGAGAAACCGCAAAACCGATATCATTTTTAAGCGTCAATTCCATAAAGTTATCTTTTAAAGTAAGCCATTTTTGGGGAGTTACGCGCTTGTTAAAAATAGCTTCTGATGTATAATATTCTTATCTTTTATTATAACAAATATTTCATGTAAAATTTTTATTTTTATTTTTTTTATGATCATTCGTCTGGTAGCAGTTTTTAGCAATCGTTCCGCTATCGCCGACCCTTATATTGGTTATTAAATTACTTTAAAATCCTTTTACAAATGAATACAAAGAAGCTTTTTACAGAAATTAAGAAAAAAAACATACAATCAATTTCCACACAGGTGTTTTAAAAATAATTAAGTGGATTGTTTAAGACAATAAAAGTTTATTAAATTGTTCGTCAGTGAAACGTTTCCAAGTGGCCTTTAAATGTCAACTATTGTTTTCTACTTACACCGGAAAATATTATACAATTTTATCTTTAAGATCTTTTGACAACGAACAGATGTTTGTACGATATAATTAACTTAAGATACTTCTTAAAATTGTTATACTCCAAGTAATAACTAAAAGATCTAAAGTAAGTATTCGAATACAAAAGCCAACAAACATTCTACAAACTACAAAAAAAAAACTAAAACTAAAATGAAATAAATTTGTTAACATTTATTTGAATGCAATCAATATACCTTTTTTTGTTAAATAAAAATATCTTATGTGTTTTGTTGTTTCTGCTTTTCCTAAAGTAACAACTCCATTTGTGAGTGCAATTTATGTACCCATAAATTTCAAACAAAATGACATTGAACTCTAACATGTAAAATTGAATCATACTTTGAGAATCGTCCGAATGTGAATTTGCAGCGACAAGAAACAATTTTAAACAATAAGAAATTGCTAAATATTGCATGGTCTTCTCTAGCACTTTATTCTTACGTTTTGTAGCCAATGGAAAATTATATTGTTGTTGCATTTCGTAGATCAGGGTAACCATTAAAGTTTCCGGCTTAGCGCCACTTATACAACACAAGCTTGATAACAGAAGCAGACGCTTGTGCAAGTGTGCATCTGAAAATTTGCTGCTTCGAGTCATTCGCAAACAAAGTTTACGGAGATTGTGAACGTTGCGTTTACTGAAAATGGAAGACTAAAAACAATAGATCCGTTTATTTACTTTTACAGTAAACTGCAGTAAATCAGTAATTACTAAAGGTACGTTCAAACTTGGCAAACATTTGTCCAAAAAAAAAAACGCAACCACTACTTTTGCTAAAATGAAGTCAATTGTGCCGCAAAATGCTGTTTTCATATTTTTTTAATAAATGCGAACCCATATTTAAATAATGTTGGAATTAAAGAAAATGCAAATTCAGCTTGTCTGTTGGTAACGTTTTTTTCGGCAAATATGCGGTAAGTGTGACCGTACCTTGAGTAAACTGAAAAATTTGTGTTCTCATTTACTGTATTTTGTGTAAACGAACGTAATGTAGGAAAATGCAGTAAAGTTCATTTAGAAAAACCTTTGGGCACTCAAACGCAGCTAATATTTAAAATAATTATTTAGGAATTTAGAAACATTTATCACCGCGCACAGTGAGGAAAAATCTAAGCATTTTTGAAATAAATCACAATGTTTTACATAACTAATGGCTTCGTTTTTAAATGCTTTGACATCGTATTTGAATGTTATTTATCTATTTAAATGTGAATTTAAATTTTCATTAAAACTTTAATGAAACTTTGGTGTTGTTAAAATTAACAAATATGTGCATTTAATGTCTATTTAAATTAATCACATTAATAAATCGTCGTCCCAAAGTTAACCTACGTATCTCCAAAATATTTTTATTTGGAAAATTGAGTCCAAAGTTTCAACATTACAGACAAAAAAAAATTATTAGATGATCCAAATTTGCAATACTTCCGGAGCACAAGTTCATGATCATACACCCGGTTCATACGCATCAGGTTCGACTCGTCAAGTCTTGAGTTTTTAGGAGAAGCGGTTTTATATATTTTTTGTATGATTTTGTGGTATACGTGAAGATAACTTCGGGACCACGAAATGTCTTAGATAGCGTATTGTTGTTTCGCGTATCAAAGTAATTAAATATTTTGTGACCACTGTAAAATAAACTTCCTTCTGTTGGAGTGAATATTAGACTTCTTTCATCTACATATATATTTTTGCAATTTTTAAAATACTGTAGCAGCTTTTCACTATTCTCATTAGCCGCCTGAAAAGAATACAATATAGAAATTTTCTTTACTTTTGTTCAACAGCTGCTTTTTTTAAATATCTATAAGTTCCGGATGCTGCAAAATTTTTATCGCAATTAAATTAGAACAATATTTATCAGTGAAAAATTGAAGCTCTATTTAAGTGCAACTTAAATGAAAATTTGTTAAATGGAAAAATATTCAAATGTGAACTCAAAAACTGGCGGACTTTGGCACATTTAGCAGCGGAACTTAATCGTGGGACAATTCACATGGAGAAAAGAGAATGTATAAAGGTTTCTCATTAATGTTAAGAAAACATTCATTATTAGGTTTTTAGGGAATTATATCTGAAGCAGGCAGTTATAATGGAAATACAAGTTATATGGAAATACAAGTGTCCGATGCAGGTACAAAATATTTTTAAAGCATAAAAAATAAATATGTTAATAATGACTTGAGTTTTTATTGATTTCGATGTATTTTTTAATATAAAATTATTTACATTTTTTAAGGTTGATCACAAAAATTACTTTTTCAATTAATATTTTTCTCCCAATTTGTAAATTTTCTTGGAAAATGTTAAAAATCGAACTTTAGCGTAATATTAAATTTACTTTGTTTTAAAAACAAATAAGCAGCAATGAAATGTTTAATGTCATTCTCTTTTTGAATTTAATTTCGAGAGTATCTCAAATGTTTTCCGCTTTTGTTTCGCTTTTGGAAGGTGGGGTCTTAAATTATTATTCTTTGTGTTTTTCTTTATTTTTATTTATTTATGTAATTATTAATATATTTGGGCTAAAGTTGATTTAAAAATGTTTTTACATTGTGTTATTTTACATTTTAATATTATTTACTTTACTTTATAATTAAATAAGATTTTTTTGTAGGAGTTTAAATGAAACCGATTGGTGTCTTATAGCTGAATTTAATGCTTGAAAATGAGTATATAATTAAACAATAAATTTACTAAATACAGACATAAATAATTTTATAGTAAACTAAATAAGCCCGGTGGTCCTTGAAGGACCTGAATACCTTTTTAACTAAAAAAAAATACCAGGAATTATTTGTTTCTTTGTTTTGGTTTTCAATCTCGAATATTGCACTATTACAATTCTCTATACATTTGGGGGATTCAAACGGTGTCCAATTAAGTCATACTTACACAATGTTTTAGTATTTTACATTAGTTTAAAAAAAAAATTTGTTGTGCTTGAAACAAAAAGTCATAAAATAATAAATCTTTTTAATTATGTTTATTGTTTTGTCACATCCAAACAGTAGAAATTTAATAGCAATGTGGAAGAAATTACATAGTGCTTTTTTTTCCTCGTCATATTTGTTCGTGTTCTTATTTTAAAACATACAATTTTATGACTACCATTCGAATCCTCCCATTGTATAATGAGTATTTACTTTGCGTGGAAAGTTCCACGTCTATATTTACAATTGAAATTCGTTTTCTGTTAGACTATGCACATGTTAGACTATGCACTCTCAGTCTGCGTTTACACGAGTCATGTCTTATTGACATGATTCTTACTTTTTATTCTTTGAACTATCATTGTTGTTCACACAAGACATTTGCTCACAAATGCCTTCGAGAATAAAATTACGAACGGGAAAACAAAATGTAATGACAGTACATGCATCTGAGAACTCTTTTCATTTCCCCTCGCTACTCACGCCAATAAAGTAGCAATCATGTCAATAAGCCCTGACTCGTCTAAACGCAGATTTACTGCCACAATTTTTTATATACATTGCAATAGATAATCCATTTTTTTCAAGATGCCAATTAAAGCAAAATTTGGTGACTTTTTCAGATAAACTCTAATAAAAATTTGTTTCATATGGATGGTGCTAAGTCTGCGTAATTTTTAAAAAGTTTATTTCGAACAATCCTGGGACTGTAGAGGATATTTCAAAAAGTACCAAATCAGTCCGGCCTTTCTCAAGTTAATCATTTCCGTTTTATTTATATCGACGATAGATAAATAGTCCAAAATAAAATTCGCATTAATAACTAAAATGTAATTTGCTATTTTCCTTTGAAATTTCAGATTTTTTGATTTGATTGATAACAATGAAAAACAAAAAATATATAAATTCATTGGAGAAGTTACATAAGGACCGGCTAAAAATTTGTTAATGCACTTCAGTTTGATTGAAACTAAGCTTGTAGTTCTCTTTATTTGAACAAAAACACATGTTGAGTTCTTATGACGATAGGCTGAGAATCGAACCCATTCATAAACTACCCCACAGCGTGATCATGTGAGCATTGGAATGATTTTTAGTGTGGTTTTTTCGTAATATTTTTGCTTTATTGTAATTTTTTTTTATTTAATTTTATATTATTTTTTTTAATTCTTTTGGAAGTATCTCGGGAGCGTAAGTAGTCGTGATTATAACTAACTTTTTTTCCAGTTCCGTGAGCTGCATGAACATCAGCTAAAAATATTAGGTCGTGCATGAACATACATGAGATAAATATTTTTGTCGTTAGCGTCACGATCCCTTCTCTAGTTTACTCACGCACTGACTAAAGAAACTTTGTTCTATCCGGATATAGCGAAGGTACCTCTCGTTCTGTTTGTGTACTGAGACTTTTAAAGCTCCGGTTTTGGTTACCCTGGCTTTAAGTGAAGCTGAAGCAAATTTAGAAAAATATTTATTTGAATTAAAATCAAATGAATTGAAACGAATTGCAACGAATTGTTCTGCAGTTGTATGTGTTTGTGCTAAAGAGCAGCACTCAATAAGTCGATTGCCAAATAATGCGACATTTTTGCATTAATTTGTTATAAGTTTTAAAACAACTGCAATAAATACAAGAATTCTGGAGAAATAGTATACGAAACTAAACAGTGGAATTAAACAGAAAATACTTCTTTTAGCAAAAAGTTTACTTGTTCTTTTGATTTTTGTTTTTTGCCTCTTAAATAAATTTGCATTTGAATGACAATCAATGAATAGATGTTTTGTTTTTCTTTTGGCTTGTCTTTCTAGTGACCAGGGCAACACAACTAATGATTGCAATAAAAGTAGTTACAACAACAAGACGACAATAATAAAGATGGGTTACAAAATAAAACCGAACAGGACCTAATTGTTTGTGTGTGTAGTGGATAAATGCATACACACATACATACAAACATGCATACATCATTACTTACATATAAAATGCAATAAAAATAAAAAAAGGAAAACTATAGATTAAGACATCATGACTTGTTTTCGATCACAATTGAGGACAAGTGAATGAAGTACAAATATTTATGGCGATGTGTGGATGTTTGAATGCGTATTTTTGGTGGGGTTGTGTGTGTGATTGTGTCGGTATTCAAATGAGACAAAATTCTTGATAAAAATTTACATAAAAGCATACATTTTGCTAATCATTTTTCAACAACAACATCAACAACTGCACACAAATACATTAAGAGAGAAATGCGACAATAATAAATTGTGTATGTCATCCTTCACATTCACCTTTTTGTTTAAAACACTCCGCTCCTCTTTATTGTCCTTTCTTCCTTCATTGGGGCAATAATATTTTACTTGTTCCATACAGTGGGTCGCTTAAGTGCGCATTTGTATGGTTGGTTGGCTGGCTTGGATGGCTGGTTGTTTGGTTGGATGGATAGTTTAATAGCAAATTTTCTCACTCACTTATACAGGCGCTACGACAAATAAAATTTTGAAACCTTTAATACAAACATTTTTCCATTTTAATGCAGAAATTGATGAGGAGAACAATGATGACGGTCAAATTGGAATTGTTTCTACTGCTGCCGCTGTTATTGTTGTTGTTGTTGTTGTTGCTGCAGTCATATTGTATGTATGATTGTATTTAAACGACGAAGTCTCAACCAGGCTTCCTACTAACCATCCACAGAGTGTCTGTCTGCCAAGTTATGGCCAGAGTTTATTGTCTCATTGCTCCATTGTTTTGTTATTGTTATTGTTGTTGTTTTTGTTGTGTTGCTGGTAACAAGAAACGAGGAAAATGTTTCTTTGAGCTTTAAGCCAAATCTGTTGATCATTTGTTTAAATATGCGGTAAAAGACAACTCTAAACATTCAAAAAAGCATTGCACGTTTAACAATTCAATTTATTTTGTACACAAAATAAAACAAAACAAAAAAAAAACTTTAACGAACATAAAATTGCGAGAATTTTGAAATTTCTTTAGAAACAAACAACAGACACGACAATATTCACACAAATACAAACAGGCCACAAACTAATATTCAATGTCCACCATCGTCATCCCCATCATGAGCAGCAACTGCAGTATTATCATCATCATCATCATTATCATCATATTATTATTGTCATTGTCATACCAGAGTTCTACTGGCACTCTTGACTCTAACTATACTTTCCTTTAACGAGCCATTCCACCATTCCAAGACTTAAAGAGGAATCATTTAGTCAACCCAAACGAAGAAACGAATGAACGAACGAACGAACCAACCAACAAACCAACTGCCCAACATACAAACAAACAAATCCAATCATTGTAAACAATTTAGCATGAACAACAACAAAAATTTTAAATTAAAATTTTTAAAATTTTTAACAAACACAATTTTGTATTCATACTTGTTTAAATGTGCCTCGTTGTGTGAGTGTGAATGTTGAAGTTCATTCGATAGTGTTTGCGGATTTATTTGCAAAAATAATAAAATACCACCACTGTTCTCAAATAACACTGGTGGACCACAACAAATGTGAACATTTCTCCAGTCACTGAAATGGAATAGTTGGACTCCAAATTCAGATATCACAGAAAATTGGTCAATAAATTTTTTTTATGCACTCTGCCTTAAAAGAGAAGTATTAGTTATTTTAATGGGTGTAATGGACTTACAATCTTCACTTTTCTCAGGAATATCTCGTCAAATTTCTTCTCCTATTTGACGGGAAACTTTCATATGAATTTGGTACAAACTTTACTTACATATGTATATTATCTCCCAAATATTTTCTACTGAATACCACAAAATGCAATATGATGATTAATTTGTGTATCTTTAAATAATGAAGTTTTATTTAGTTTTAAAAATTATTTAACAGAGAATGTATCCTTTGCCAATAGGCCATATTCGATAATATTCCGACATTCATATGATTCTCTAGAAATATTTTTCATTATATTACTGAGGGTCAAGTTTCAATTTATTTTTTTTTTTAAATTTTCGAATTTATTATTTTTGGTGTTTTTTTTTAAATTTTTATTGAACTTTTGAGTTTTTTAATTGATCTAAAGTTTTTGTGAATTATTAATTTGTTTTATACAGGGTGGCCCAAAATGAACGAAGGGGTTTGAATTGCTTATAACTTTTTTATTTAAGACATAATTATAAATTTTTTTTTATACAGAATATAAATGGGGAATATTTTAAGTTTAGTTATGAAAAATAATATCTCGCAAGTGGTGGCCATTTGCTGCATATTCGTGCTCTTTCCAACACATTTTCCGTCACCTTTCGCAAAACTTCAGGTGTTATGTTGTTTATTTCGTCGCGTATATTGCTTTTTAATTGCTGGATGGTTCTGGGCTTATTAATGTAGACTTTTCCTTTCAAATAACCCCAAAGAAAACAGTCTGGAGCGGTTAAATCCGGTGAACGCGGAGGCCAATTAAAATCATTTGTACGCGAAATAATTCGTTCACCAAAGATGTCTCGTAAAAGAGCCATTGTGTCCCTTGCAGTGTGCGCTGTGGCTCCATCTTGTTGGAACCATACTTGCGAATGGGTTTTCCACGGGTGGCCTTAAGAAATTTTCCAACATTGTTCGATATCTGACACCATTAACGGAAACGGCGACCCCGTGTTCATTTTCAAAAAAATAAGGACTAATTATCCTTTCCTATTATCCGCACCAAACCGTACGTAGGTGGGTGTAATTCTCGCTGTTGAACTACTCTAGGATTTTCCGTAGCCCATATCCTGCAGTTTTGCTTATTAACGAACCCACTTAATTGGAAATGGGCTTCGTCGCTCATAATTAAATTATGAATAAAATTATGATTTTCTTCTGCTTTTTGCCGGAAAAAAGCTGCATAATCAAGTCGTTGCTGGTAATCTGTCGGTTTCAATTTCCCAAGTCTTCTTTACAAAATACTGAAAAGAAGAGAAAAAAAAATTATAATAAAAAAGTTATAAGCAATTCAAAGCCCTTCGCCATTGATGAAACCATATCTGATTTCTAGTTAATTTATGATTACTATATCTCGAGTTATGGTGGATTTTCGAATCTTTTATGATTTTCATATATTTTCGGTGAAGCGAAATCGAAATAATTTTTTTTCAATTTGTAATTTGTAGATAATTTTTTTATTTTATAGCAAATTAATTAGTTTTGATAGATAAAATGCCGAACTATTGTGACAGTTCAAATTGTTTGGTAATTTTCAGAATTCTTTTTGTGTCAATATTTTGGATTTTAAGTTGGTTCAAATAAGAAAAATCTAAGTGAATTTAGATTTTAATATTTAGATATTGAATTTTAATGAATTTTCGATTTCTTTTTACATTTTGCAGATGTTTTTAAATTAATATTATTTATTATCTGTAGTGTCCAGCGGTTAGTATTGAATAAATCTCGATTTTATGAGTATTTTAGAATTCATTGCATTACATCTTGTGAATCGAAATGATTTTCTCCGAAATTTTTATTTTGTTTCTAGTTAATTTTTTATTTATTTTTAAGTCGGGAGCTCGAGTTTTAATGGCATTCTTATTGAGAATTTTCCAAAAATTTTTATTTTTGTTAAGGTGAAATAAAAATCTAAATTTTATAAAATATTTATTGTAGTTAAATTTCAATAAGTTTTCGATCTTCAGTAAATTTGTGAGATATTGACGAAATGTGTACTTTTATTGGATACTCCGAATTCCTAGTGAACTTTCCAGTTTTGGTAAACCAAAATTTCGGGTTTTTCTGAGTGAATTTTTAATAATACATATTACTTTCTTATGAATACATCTGTACATATACTTTTTCAAAAGAAATTTTTAATGCTTGCGAATTATCAAATATTTATTCATTTTATTAAAAATTCATAGACATATTATAAGTTATTGATAGGCAAACATGTTTTTTTCGATCCCTTTTTTTCTCTGGATATACTAGTTTCTATAATTAGACGGTTTTCAAAGCCAAATTTTTTATGAGTTTTCGAATTTTGGTAACATTTTAATAATTTTGATAATAAAACAACAAAATGAATAAGCAAGATATATTATGAACCGACTTCACTGATTTATCATAGCAAACTTTTCAGAACTCCGCCTCAATAGATCAGCTTAATATTTTGATACGAAAGAAAACTACATAAGCTTAAAGCAACAGAGGAAAACACTGTTTAATGTAAATACCTTAGTAAAATATCTTATGCAACTATGGTTTTTATTTTCTGTAGCAACAATCTTCGAATAAATTCTAACACATTGGTGATTGAGAGTCTAACAGATTGGCGATTGAGCTTATGTTTTGCTTGTAAGATATCCGTAGCCTTCGGAAAGGACATTTCAACATCAGGCAGGCGCATAGAATACATCGTTCCCTATCGACATTCCCCTGGATCCAGAATATATGATTGCACATGGTACACATGTACTTCATAGACGTACATAAATTAGCAAAATAGTTACATACTAGTTTCTATTAAAGTGTAAATGCTATCTCAATTTCATATTGAATCAGACAATAACTTCCAAAGCATTTACCTTCTCTTTGCCTTCTCATTAAGCAAAATTCCTAGAATTTTCAATTGAAATCAATTTCATTTTAAATCTCATCAATAATATTCCAGTATATATTATTGTTGTAGGACTGCCAGTTAGTATTTCATTAATAATGTGCAGGTGCATCCACCACGAAGTGAACAACAAATGAAAAACTCCTACAAGTCCTTATAACTGTCACTTTTAATTTCCCATTTTGGGAAGTTCAGTATTCAGTGTGGTTAGTTGTCTGTTAAACATGCATTTAATAACCATAAAACAGCACACAAACACGCACACGCACACAAACACGAGTATAAAAATGTCAACTAGTTTTAGTGACATGTTAATAATGATGAATTAATTTTTAAATTTGTTTTTATGGCCATTTTAATAGTGATGTTGATGGCTTTATGAGATAAAAACAAAGACAAAACAGTAACAACAACACACCAAATAACCGACATTATACAGTTACACACACTCACACACACACAGACATAAACATACACACATTCATAGATACATAGTTTTTATGTGCATTTGTATATGGAGGTGATATTATAATTCCCACATCATTGTTGTTATTCGTTTCTGTTTTAATTTCTATTTTTACAAAAATGTCAATTACAAATGTACCCAACAAGTATTGTTTTCTGAAATACAACTTTTGGTTGAGTTGAGCGAATGTCGTTTCTATGTGTTCGTCTGTGCGTCTGTCTGCCCGCCTGTCTATCCATACCAGCATCTTTGTTTTCTCTATGATAATTGATGATTTTTTCCTGTACTGGTTTAAGCATATGAATGTTTTTATATTCATATATTATTTTAATTGGTTTTTTATTATTGTTTTTTAATTAAACAATTGTTGTTGATTTTTGCTTGAAATTAAATTTCATTGTATTGCAAATTTGCATTGTAATTGATCATGTTAGTTTGCAATCACAATGGAATTCATAGAATTGTGGTTTCCTAATATGTTTTTAAATATTTTGTTGAAGAAAGGTTTGATGAGCCGCAGCATCAATAGTAAGAGGAGGTGATAAGCCTTGACTACAGCTTAGAATCTCTAAAAATCATCTGTACAGTATAGATTAACTGAATGTGACTCCGTCGCACAGTTTTAATTATAATGTTTACGTATTGCAGACCCACACATCATAATATATTTCGCTGAAAGAATTAATTTTATTTAACTTTTCTTGTCGTCACGAGAGGGCAGTTAAATCAAGCATTTAACAAAAAATTATCTTTAGTAATACTTACGGCATTTTAAATAAAAAATATTTTTCATTTATTAAGCACTATAAAACAAAGGCCCTTGCAAAATTTATTTGATAAACTGTTTATAATCCCTAGATAATTTTTTTTATGAGTAAGGAATTAGGTACTTAACAAACATTTGGATTGGTTCAAAAGTCGGGCAATAAAAACAATCGTATAAGCCTGGAGTGTGTGTTTAAGCGAAAAGTTTTTCTCCACAAGAAATAAAAAATGATAATCATCTGAACAATTCGACTAATGTTGTAAAAATCAATTATTTTAAAATAATTAAACACAGTTTATTTTATTGCCATCATCATCAAAATGTTTTCCACTTGTTTTTCTCGCTTAATTAAACAATAAAATTTAATTACGGTTAATATGGTTCTAATTGCACTATTTCCTCCTGCCATTTAATTTCAAATAGTAACCAATACTTGCACATATTAAAATACTTAAATATGTAAGCGACGAAAATTAAAACACATATTTATATAAATAAAAACAAAAAGCCAAGTGCAAATACATAAATATTTATGTGCTCAAATACGAGAATATTTAGTCAGTTGATATGTTTTTATTCCAACTCCATATCTTCTAAACTATAAGTAGAAAGGGCGTTGTATTACCCCAAGCAAACAGATTCACAAGCGCACATACATTTTTGCACAATAGAAACACAATCAAAGTTCAGCACCAGAGTATTTATTTATGTATGTACACAGATACTCGTATTAAATAGCAAGTACATAAGTCTGTACCGTACAATATAAATTTTTCCCCAATTTTAAGTATAAATTGACTCGTTATTAAATGTCGTCTAAATGACTTGACTGACCGTCTAGCGGTAAATTGAATACTTGTACAAAATACAACAGCAAGCAGCAACCATGACGTTAGGTCATTTGTAAAATATTAGAAGTTTAAAGCAGACAATGAAAAACTCGTTATAATTTTGTATTTAGCCAAACAATACACACGTGCCCTGCTTTTCTTTCGTATTAAAACAAAAACTACAACCAAAGGTGCTCACCGTTTGCCAAGAGTAAAGAGGGGCTATCAAAAAATAGGGGGACAATTGAACGGAAATGAAAATTACTGAAAATAAACTTAAACATTTATAGTTCTCCGTTTAACGCACATAACACATGCATGTATATCTACATTGCACACATCAAGCCATACATACCTATATGGGATACATGTTATACAGAATCTGTATGTGTGTGTATGATTGAGTAGACACATAATTACATACATCTATGAATCTACGTACATATTTTAGTGTAAGTAAATAAAACAATTTCAAGCTTCCTTTCAATAGTGCAGTCTTTTAAATGAATTAAGTAGACAATGGTGTGGATAATTTTGAAAGTAAAAAAAATCCTCAATACGCCCTCCAAATCAGAAGTTAAAGATACAAAAAAAAATATTATTTTTAAGGCTTCACGGACTAAAAAATATATGACTAAGTCATTCATTAATTTTTCAGTTCCATAGATGGGGTCTTTTTGTAAAAATATATCTCGTATATGAAATTTTTTCATTTGGCGATATTTTTTCCTTAAAACGGTTGGACATGTCTGTGAAGGAGAGTATCAAATATCCTGCTACTCTAATGGGAATAATAAAATTTGTAATTTCATAATAATTTAATGAACGACAAACGATTTTGTGAATTTATCGAGAAACTGAAATACACAAATTCGGAAATTAATTTTTTCACATGTTTTTCAGAACGAGTCAGCTGTGGAGAAGACAATAAACTTGTAAATTATCGAGAGGGTTGCTGTGAGTAAGACTTTTTTAAGGTAAATTTTATTAGAATCAATGAGAAAATCTTTTAAGATCTAAACATTTGAATCATATAATTTTTCTAGATAATTATTTTAGGTCTCTTTAAAATATTAAAGACGTAATAAAAAGATCTAGTTCACTTATTTGTATTTGCTTACTAATACTTAGAAATTATTCTTTGGTTTAACTTATTTCAAACAGTTTTGATACTTTAGTCATACGTTAATGCTCTGAGCATATTCTTGAAATTGATGAATTTACTGCAAATTTAAATGAAATAGTTAATCGATTAAACTAAAATTAACAGATAAATCTTATAAGATTTAATTTTTTATAAATCTAATGATTTAGATTAGACTGTGAAGTCTGTTTGTCTTGTCTCTAGAGCCAGCCAGCAGGAATCGGACCCGCGACCTCAGACTAATGGTCTGGAATGCCACCAGTCTACGGGAACAGAAAAATAAAATACTGCTAATCCGAAACCTTTTCACCTACAAGATTTTGTGCTTCGAAAACGCAAACTTTTGATGAAAATTTCATATTGAAATCTCTGCGAGTCAGCATTTATGAATAAAGCTTGTCAAAATATGAAGCAAATAAAAAATAAGAATCGTAGTCGTATTAACGAGACATTTAAATATTATTTCGTTTCTTATATAATGGTAAATAAATAGCTCAAAATGTTGTTTACCATCGTAAATTTTTATATTATCGTTGACATTATTAACCATTAAGGTTAACTTCCATGAAGTATTTCTCGAAAGATTTACCTGTCGAAGAGGTACTGATTTAATAATCGGCACATTAAAAATGCGTATAAATAACACATGTTCTCAACAGATGAGTTAAAAGTATTTGAAACAAATATTTAGATGTGCCGGAGGTTGCATAAGCATGTCTAAGGGCAGTGAACTAATACACACAGTGATGAATACATTCATGTTCCTCGAAACGTTGGTTTTATTTCATATTTTTCTTTTAAATATTATCTCAAACTTAAATAACCGAGCCCCCTATTTCTCTACCTTGCATCCCCTTAGTGTCATATAATACAACCTGAGGATATATTCAATTTCATTGAATTTTTAATGGGAAAAAACAAAAGATTCAATTTTTACACCCTCAAATTCAGAATATATATTTGAGGTTGAATATACTCGACATTTTCTTTGCCTCAGAAATATCTTACAGCATATGCAATCATGTATTTCAGATTTCCTTCAAGGCTATTTCAACGATTTCAAGCTTAAAGAACTTAAATACACTCTTCACTTCACTGAAAGTACGAATATCATGAGAGTCATGAAAACTAAGTAATGCATACATTCACAAACTGCATCAAATGTTTTATATACCAATTGATTTAAAAAGAAACAACTAAAAAGTGGAAAACATAATATTTCATACAATAAATATGCATGCAATTTTTCCCCTGCTCTGGTGTACGTAAATTTTCCAAAATAAAAATCAATATTAATTTAATAAAAATATACCCCTGATTTGAAATACAGCGATTTTTGGACATGCCCAGTTTTAGTGTGGGGAATTTAATTCTGAAAGTGAAACATATTTGATTTCTGTTGAATTTCTCTATAAACAATCATCAAACATGCGCAGTTAAATTCGCCAAAATTGTCCAGAGAGACAGAAAAGGACAACTGCTTTTGACTAATAAAAATATTGAAAAAAAATTCCATGAAAAATTGTCCTGAATATACGAAATCTTAAAAATGGCGTCAGATTTATTTTTTTCACCCATTTAAGCTCCAACAGCAATAACAATATGAACAAGGAATACAATTGAAAAGGCTTTTATATTGTATTGTATGTATGTACGTGCGTGTATGTGTGTGTGTGTTACAACTCTTGCTGCTGTTGCTATTTATTGGTAAAGTTGTTGTTGCTATTGCTGCTGCTGATGTTGTTATAGTTGTTGGCATTATTGCCATTGCAGTGCATTCACAGTAACCATACCAATATGTCCAATTGTGGAAAATAATTATAATGTAACAAATTTCCACTCACTTATAAAAATGATGATGGTTGGAGATGATGTTGTTGTTGCTCCTGTAGTCATTGTTGTTCACTGTGCAAAAGAAAGAGCGTGTGTGTGTGTGTTTTTGAATATGTGTGTAGTTATCCTTAAAATGGGTTAAATAAAATAAAAATTATATATATTTTTGCAACACGGACACAAACCAATAAATTGTTTGTCAGTGTTAGTATAAATAGGGTTGCCATTTCAGTTATCAGGTTTATAAAAGACTTTAATTAACCTCCGGAGGTGTTGTTGCTGCTGTTGTAGATTTTTTTCAATATATTTGCGCTGTATTTTTCTTCTTTTTGTAATGTGCTCTTTTTATTACTATATTTTTTCCTCTTCTGCTTTACTGCAGCAAGTAGATAATAAACTTGTGATAAATTCATTTCAATTAATTTTGAACAAAGTGGAGAAATTAAAAAAATGGAAGAGGGTTTCCAGAAGAATGTATTTTTTTCTTTGTAGATTTACACAGAGTTGGGCAAAATGTAAAATACTTTTTATAAAGTATTTTAAATACAAAATTTTAAATATAAAAATACAGTAATTTAACGAGTTTTATTTAAAATATAAAATACATAAAAACCATTAATCAGCAAAACAAGTATGTCCTTTTATGAATCCGAAAACAGTATTTTATTGGGGAATGGATAAAACCTGCTAAAGAAAACATTGGATGGATTAGCAAATGCAGTAAATTTGTGCAATCTCTCTGCAAACTATTGCAACAATAAATAAAATATTGATGTAGTTGAAGAAATTAGTAGCAGCGCTGCCAATAACTTGCATAAGGCAACTTTTAGCTAAAAAATGTGCTGCCAATCAATACTTTTAAGATGCTAAGCTTTAGTTTTTGCATAATAAGTAAACAATATTTCTACTGGTCCTAATGAGCGCAAATTGTATGAATACTTATTTTATATGTATATGTAATAGCTTTCAGGAATGGTAAGCTCTTTGCTTTTGTCATTTAGGAAGCTCCAAATTTCATGTCCGAAGTAAATAACTGTCTGTGGGGTATGAGCTTGAAAGAGGGCATAACAATTTATAAAATGATTGTCAGGCCGACAACTACATACGGCGAGATTGTATAGCGGAATGCTTATTGATGCAATCATAATGAGGACATGTTCAAGTCAAAAAATGAGCTTCCATTGACGCAGACTTCGCAGGGAGAGAAGCAATATTCCCGCACAGAAACATGTTTGAAAAAAGGATGAGATGTAAAAAAATCAAAAAAGATGTATTACATAAAGGCTTTCGTTTTTAATAAATGTTTGTTTGTATGATTGGTTCAATCTTGAGAAATAGTATAATTTTAGAACATACAACTATCTGGTGCTGTTGTCGAGACATAATTTTTTTTAAGAAACCACTGTGCGATAAGATATTTTGCTTCAACGAGTCTCAGATATCAGTATTAGAGACATTTGTTGGTCTTTAAGAATATTTTTTTTTTATTTTTCGCGAAGTGTTTTTGGTTTGTCTGCAAAAACACCTCAAGTGTTTTGCTAGAGTCGATCACGCGATCTCTGGCGCCTCTAGCGTAATTGTCTATGTAGACACCCGAGCTTGATTTTATATTGAAGATGCAATTTGTGTTCCAAAGACGAATTAAATCGCATGGCTTGTCTAAATACAGCCTGAAGTAGTGAAGCCTACAACTCCTCCATCATACTGAGATAAAGTTTGTGAAAGTGTGTCTGTTTGATATCTTGAGGATCACTAAAAATGAGAACGATAGCTTGATAGTTAGACTCAGGGCACAGAATCGTAAAAAATGTATTTGCCGTTAGTGCTTCTTGTGTTAAAACGTGATTAGAATGTAAATGTTTAACACGGTAAGCATCTACAGTTAGCAATGAATTGTGTTTTTTATTTTTCATGTTGTGCGATACCCTGTAGTTCATCACACACAACATAAACGGATGCATCTTACAATAAGTCTAAGTTAGATTTAATATCGAACTTTCGTACAAGAGAAGAAAATCTCTTTAACAAATTAGTTGACATGAAATTCTTAAGAAAATTTAAACGAATCCAAAATTTATGATTTTTCTTTAAAAATATTAACTCTTTCTTGGAGATAAATTCTTTTTTTATATTTATATCATTCACATAGTCCCCCATTCAAAAGTATAATTATGTACAAACATAAAATATAAGCATCTATTATATGTATCTTTGTATATGCGTAGATTTGTTATTGTGTGTACAAGTGAAAGAGAAAAAAATTTTGTTACAACAAAACAATTTCATTGTAAGTTGACTAAAAGTTCAAAATGCCAAGGAAAGCATTTACACTTACAATTCAACACACACAGTAAATTTAATAAAGGAAAGTTAAGGACAAACACAGCAAACAGACAGGCAGGCGGACAGACAGATAGACACATATCTCACCAACCAGTCAGCAAACCAGCAAGCCAGCCAGCCAGCCAACAATTTAGACTTAAAGTCAGTTTAGTGAAAATGTTAAGGAACAATAAACAGTTGAATAAAATACGATTGTGGCAAAGGCATCAAGCAAACAAGGCAGAGGCAATCCAATTAAAAAGTACTTGAACTGTTAGAAACTGACTCTAAATTATGGGCCATAGACAATTTACCACACACACATATACACAAACAAGCAAACATATACACACACCCACAAACATTGAAACTGATTAAAAAAACAGGGGATGGAAAGCTGGTTGTTTAGCTGGGTGGTAAATTTACTATTGAGCTAAAAAGAGATGTCTATATAAAATAAGGACGATGATGCTGCTGTTGATGTCGAAAATGTAATTTCATGCTCTTGAACACTCAACTTTAGCATTTATAATATTTTGTTCTTTTTGTCTTGGCATGGAAAGGATGTTCTATTTTTGTGTAAGGCTGGTAAAAATCTGATGGAATAAAAAAGGGGGGAAAAAATAAAATACTTTTACAAGTTAAACATAGAAAATTATTATCGATTTCTTTTTGAATTCGTACTCGTAGCTTGATGCAGTTGATGCTGCTGCTTTCGATATAATGTATGTAATTGTACGAGTAGTATCTGATGTTTGCAACACATTTTTCAAGTAATTTATTTAGACCGCAATCAAATTAGAAAAAATCTTAATGGATCTAATTTGGCAAACAGGCGCACAGACAAACTGAAACAAAATACAGAGCTAAACTTTATAACAATGCCATTCAATGACTGCACATTCAAAACACCAAAATCTTAATGACTTTTTTTAACTTCACACTCAAATCACCAATTATAACAATAATCATCGTCACTGTCAGCAGGCGTAGCACAGAGGCAATAGTGGGGACAAGGAACATCTCAAGCGATGCAGAATAATTCATTGCAAAAATTGTATGGAGTTGTAATAAACAAACAGTTTCATTCATTTTTCAGTTTCTGCGTTATTGGCTGGATTTTTCAGAATATTTGCTCATAAGAGTCTGTGCTTATAATTCGTATTGAAATGTAACAGTGAGTACTGAAAATGTGTTGAACTATAGAATTTCATTTGAAATTGCAAATTTTATTCAGCTACTTAAAATGTTTAGCTTTCGATAACCGAATTTTCCAACAAAGTTAATTGTGTTGGCCACGTGGCCACCGTCGATTATCTAAATGCAACATTTTTGCGATTGATGTATATAATTGTGAATCTGAACTATTATTAGATTAAATTAAAATGATATTGACAATCGTTTGCTTTATAACATAATATAATTTAAATATAGTTCAATATAAACACCGAGCCACCTAAACAGTGGCGGATAAATGGAAACATACATGAACACTGATGATGGGAGTGTAGCGGCTCCCAAAAAAAATGTTCTGCCATGTAAGTTGAAATTAATTGATGTCAAATTTTCCCGTGAGTGGGCTCGCATGAGTAGATTTTTAGCGTGATTTCTGCGTGATTTTTGTTTTGTTTTAATTTTGTTTATTTATTTTTTTAATTTCTTTAAATTATTTTATAATTTTTTTCCCATAAGTATTTCATGAGCGTGAGTTTTTGTTATTGTGACTAACTTTTTTTCCACTCGCGTGATCGTGCATTAAGATGACTCAAAAGTAAGTTCGTGCATGAGCGTGCATGAGTATAATTTCTTATCGTGAGCGTTCGCGAGCGTGTGTGAAATCTTACTCACGATCCCATCTCTAATATTTACCCACATTATTTTCTAATCGCATTAGAAGTTAAGAAAATGTTGTGGATTGATCTGACCTAATGTGCAACTATGGCGAGGACAAAAATGTGTGATCATACTTTAACAACAAACGAACAAGAACAAGATATTCTATAGTAACAACACTTTGGTTGCAGTATTGGTGCAATTGGTATGGTGCCCTACAGTGACTTTTAGGGAACACACTTTTATTTCAAATAGATTATAACTACTGTAACTTGCTTAACTCAGTCCAACATAGTTTTAGAAAACCTAAAATAATTGTTGTAAGCATTTCTGTTTAAATGTGAGTTATTATTTTCACATTTAAAAACTTTACCCACGACAAACTAGACGAGTCTTTCAAGAATTAGGGCACAGTGGGGAGGATCACCTGGGAATGATCACGGGGGATTTCTTGAGAATAATAAAATGGTGTTACAGAATGCGCAAGGGTGATTCTAATGGATCAATTAAGGGCAGGAGGAGTTACCTGGATCTTCACGGGATTGAAAATAAAAAGTCAGCTTTTTCACTTCAATATATTACTGACATAAGTATATGAATATTTATTACAAAATATAGTTTCAAAGTAAAAATTAGTGATGAAAGTGAGAAGGAGCCGTAGGACGTTCGGCAGATGTCGATGTTGACTCGATGAAGGTTGTTGAGGTAGAGAGCTAAAAAAAAGCAAACACGTTACGTGCAATTTGGTCTGACAAAATGCGGCGAAAAAAGCAAACTTATTTCTAAACCACGGTTGGATGGATGCCCCATAAATTACAAAAGTACTCTACTTAAAAATAGAATTCAGTGCAATAATTCATGGCATATAAATAAATATAAATAGACTTTGGTTCAAATAAATCTTACATTCGCGAAGTTGTTTGAACAATTTTAAAATAATGCATTTTCTCTGCTTGTAGCTCGAAGTCATTTAGAATGTGTCGTCCAAAAATTCTCATACTTTATATCATTCACTGTAGATTTTTTTCTTCAAAATTTTCGTGCTTTCTGTTGTACAAAATTGCATTGTTTGTCATTTGCTGCTGTTTTTTTGTTTTGTTTCGTCTTCAGTTTGTGCGAATTTGTGTAGGCTGCTGTTGAATGTTATAAACGTTGCTGCTGTTTGTGGTATCTTTATGTAGTTGTTACTACAGCTGCACCATCAATTCTAAGTAGATGACACCGCACAGATAAATTTGTCCCACTAAATTGGCCAAAACATGAAATAATTGCGAATGTAATTAGTTATAGCCCTTAGAAAGAAGTCTCCAGAATGAGCATTAGCGCTCGTCGTAGTGGCACAAATGTTGATCATACGAAAAACAGTGCTGCTATTGTCGTCAGTCTCAACCCAAACAGCAATTACTATTGCAAACTGCAATGAATATTGAAGTAGTTCCAAGCGTTCTGCTAGGCAGACAGGAAGGCAGGCAGGCAAGGAAGAGGAACAAATGAATGCTCTTTCTATCATTAAGAAATAAAACAAAATGTATGCAATTTAAGATTCAGTGAAATTTGTCGCAGTTTCTTTAAGTTGTTGTTGCAGTTTGTGTTATTTAATTCCTTTTAATTTTCATTTTAAATCTGCATTTGATTCACGCGTGACTACAACTGCTATTTAATTTCGCACAAAAGTGAATTGTCTTCTAAACTGTTACAGTAAATGGAGCTGATGCCTGATGTAGAAAAAAGTCGAGAAAAAAAGTTTACAAACAACATCATTATTTAGACAAACAGTTTTTATTTACAAGCTGCAATTGTAAGTATTTGTACTAATAAAAAAGGCGATGTTAAAAACACTAGATACAATTGAATTAAAATCAAAATCGTGGAAAAAAGTTGAAACACTATCAGCAAAAGCACCACCCATACTTTGTATGTACAATGTAATTCATGTACATGCAGTGGTGACAAAATATTAAATCTTAAATGGCACTATGCTCCTGCTATCCTGCTGATGTAGAAAACAGAATTTTTTCTTGGAAAAAGTCTAAAAAGTAAATCACACGCATCTCTAAACACATCTCCGTAATAAATATTCTGAAATACCGCATGTGTTGCTATCGGAACCACTGTGCAATGATTTTAATAAATAATAAATACTAAATTAAAGAAATGAATTTTATTTCATTGCTGGACGAAATCGAAAGAATCTTAAGTCACTTAATTATTTGACAGTCCTGCAATGTGTGATTGCATTAACATACGAGTACTGTTTGTTGCCAACATTATTTTATTCATTTAACAACTTCTACACTGAAATAAAAAATGAATTTTTTTATTATTTATCATTGAAAGTGTGCTAATAAAAACTTTATCAAAGAATATTTCATTATATTTATGAACTTCATTTCGTTAAGTATTTCCTTAGTTCAATTCAATGAAACACCTTCCCGAATGAAATGTAATACATACTTTGATTATTTAATGATATTATTAAATATCATAAATGAAATTTATTCATAAATTATAAAATACTTTTTTTCATCTGAAGAATAATTTTCTTAGAAGTAAATTAAAGAAAATCTGCTTTGAGCAAATTAAGAAAAGTGGTGGACTTGTCTTTGCTCTCAACATTTTAAGTTAAGTAGTGTGATCTGGTTACACTTTATAACTTGGTTTGACCAACTTAATTCAGGAAAGCATCTAAGTTTTACAAATTCTTATGTTAATGAAAAAATATGCAACAGCAGTGGGATCCCAAACTGCTCTTTTGACAGACGAATATCTGTGCTTTCATTGTCGTTATGATCACTTACGTACTTACGTGTGTAGCTTTGTATGCATTTCGAAGAGATTAGCAAATAGAAAATATTTTTAAACTAAACAGCTGTTCAGTTATTTATATATGACATCGTATATATTTAGAAGAAAGAAATCGTATGTTAAAAAGAAAATTATTTTAGGGAAACTAACGATTTTCATTAATATAATGAGATATTATGAATCATGAACGCAATAAAATTGTTCATTTTATTGATGAAAAGTTTGATCAGTATCATGAAAAACATTTAATGCAATTTTCTCATCGTTTCCGTTCAGTGTAGTTGTGGCACTACAGCCACCACTTTCAAATCATGATTGTGATCTTCAGACAAATTTTTTTATGGTGTATTATCAGCACATGTGCTCTTGTATGTATCATGGAATGTGTGTATAATTTATATTCTAATTTTCTTTCACTATTTTTTATTTGGTATGTTTTGTGTGGTATTAATCTTGTTTTCTTCTACAGTCTAAGGTAAGAAGAATATGGTGATGCTGATGATGATGTTACGATCATCATTATCACTTCAGCTATAACATCATCATATCTTTATTTGCAGCCCCATAGGGAAAATTAATTGTGTTCCGAAACGGAGCGTGCCGACGCGCTTGATATGCGCAATTCCTTGAAATTGTTCGCATGAAGATCTCATTTAGTTATTTGTTGCTGTTGTGGCAACCACATACGCCATACACTTGATTACATTCTTTATTTTAAAGCAATTCTGTGTTGCAACAAGCGTTTTCCTCAACTTATTACGATTGTTTTTGTGAATGTTGGTAGTACCATTGCAATTGCTGTTTATTTTATTTCAATTTAATTCATATAAAAAATATAGTGCGAAAATCATGATCAGTGCGAAAGCAACAAAAGCCTTCATGATGATGATGATGATGATGTTGTTGTTGTTGTTGTTGTTGCTGCTGCAGTGACATCGTTTCAAAAATGTATTCATTTACTTGATGAAACTGAATGTATTTCTTGACGTTATAATGGTGATGTGTAACGCCACTCACTCGCTCACTCACTCACAGTTTTTGCCCCAACATCGTAAATCTCATAAACAATTAATTTAGAAAAATATGTAAAAAGAATTGAAATTTTTGCAAAAAGAAAAACGAACTCAAAATTAAATTTTCAATTTCTTCTGATTACAAATTCTGAGAATTTTGGCGAAATTCATAATTTGTTTTAATTGGAACATTAAAAATATCATTACGCAAGAGCATTGTATGTATGCTGGTGTTTGATTGTGGATGCGTGTACATGTTTGTTTATGCGAATGTTGACAGGATGTTTGCAACATAAATTTTCATATATTTAGGAGGTAAAAAAAGTATTGCTTTACAAGAATTAAAAAAGAATTATATATAAAATACCCAGATACAATGACCAATGTACCCTACTTGCGGCAAAAGATCTTTAGCTATCAGTTAATTGAAGGGGGTCTAAAAAATACAGTTGAAGACATTTTTTGTCAATTTTACAAATGAAAGGACTTTCAGGAAGTTTCTGTATACATATTAGAGTATTCAAAAAATTAGCCGTTTTCGAATAATTTATATATTCGAACAATTTATTAGGTCGGTTTTCTGGTGCCCACTTACAGGTTTTAATACTGAAAATAGTTATTAAGTATTCCAAAAATTGTTTTTAGCTTCAAATTTTTAATCAGGATAACTCAAACAATTTAGTGTGATAATACAAAAAGCGAAAGAAACAAAATAAGTAGGGGAAGCTTTGTTTCGAACTATAAATGAGATAACAGATATATGTGGCTTTTATAAGTTGCGCATTCACTCTCCGACAAAAAAATTGGGGCAGCTGAGATGTGTTGCTGCAAATGCTCCTCTAGCAATTAGTAAAACTTGTGATTTCCTGTCTTTTCCAATCACGAAAAATTATTTTCATTGCCCGATGGTACTCTGATGGTACTCAAGCCCACCAAAAATATATTTATTAACATCGAAAAATATCTGGACCAAGCGAAATCTTTGATAACAAAGTAATGAGCTAAAATGTAAGGAAAAATATGAAGTACAATACTTTTAACTACTTCTACTTTGGTTTCTTAACTCATTATTTTAACAAAGCGTTGTCATTGGAGGCAAGTATTTACCAATTTATTTTACAAATAACGATGTCAATATTTTGAAGCAATTAAAAATATAAAACACAATAAATAAATGCACGCTTGGAATATTAAGTCTTTCTTTTTACATTATTGTTGTATTTGATGGAAAGTGTTTTCGGTGGGGGTTGAACTGTTTATCTAATGTGGAATAAGCGATAGGTTGACTTTCGCCCCACTCAGAGAATAAATTATATGTTTATTTAATTGCAGGTAATTGCGTAACTACTGCGAAATACTGCTGACGGTAGTTTGTGAAGAAGTAAAAGCATATCAAGCTTTCGCTGGATACCTTTTATAAAATCCGTTTAACCGGGTTCTTGCACAAAACCGTACTTCAATTCGGGTTTTTAAAAAATGTAATTTTTTTAATCATTTAAAAACGTGTTCCTTAAAAAAGTAGGGGTTTTGAATACTCTAATACACATTAAAGAAAAGTATAAATGAATTAGATGACTAAAAATTTCTTCTGCTTCTACTTCGATGAGTTAATTCTGCTTTAATTTTTTATTGTTTTGTTTACTATTAAATCAGAATTGCCAAGAATGTCACATACAAAAATAATAGCTGTTGATAATTATTGCCTTTTTTTAATATTCTATTAAAATTATAGTAATTTAAAATAAATATTTCTTTAAAAATATGTATAAGGAAAGGAAAAATTAGATAAAAACAACGTTATACAAAAATAATTTATTTAAACAATTGGATAAACACAGTCTGCTTAGTGAAATGGATAAATTTTTTAATGACATCTTCTTGAAGCTCTATAAAAAGTATTAAATTTGTGTTACGAACATTGTTTTGCTGAACCCATTTAATACAAATTTCGAATTTTTATGTTTAATTTTGGTCTCTAGAATTTTAGTTTGATCATGCTCTTCCTCATTTTCGTGTTGTGCATCATTTTGTTCGTTAAACCGAATACAAAATAAAATTCTTATTCGTAAAATAAAGTACTTACTTAGTAGAAATAAAAACTTGAGTGTTCGTTAAATGCGATGTTCATTAAATCGAATGTTCGTTAAATCGGAAAACTACTGTATATACATATTTAAATACAAAATAAGCAAAATTTAAGATTATTGTTTTCACAGAATACCGTAAATATGCATACATATTTTCAGTGGGCAACAGTGTTTGCCTCCTTGTAATTTTACTTTCTAAAAACATCAAAAAATGTTCCCATATTACTTTTTTTTTATGAAAATAATTTGAAGTTATAAAAAATTTCTGAAGATAACAATAAATTGGTAAAGTCTGATTTGAAGTCGAGCCAATTAAATTTATTTAATTAAAAATATTTTTTTTGGAAAAATGATAAGATTTTATTAATAAATTAAACACATTTATATTTGATGAAAACATCATGTAATGAGAAGATATTTAAAATTAGTTGGACCTAGAATGCTTCCTGCAAATTCAATGAAATTTTACGCAAGTGTTGTTGCTATTATATTTTTAGCATTCACATATTCATTTATGTTTAATGCTAAAATAAGAATTACAATTTTTGGAATATATGGAACGTCGACGTGCCATTTCCCTCTCATAACTTTATTATTGTAGCATACTAAATTTCAAAGCTATGTAACAAATTTTGCTAATTTTGTTCATTCGTTCTATGGGAACGACGCCCTGTGAATCGGGTGCTGCGTTTGTTCCTGCACAGTGTAATAAAAGCACTCAAATGACACACTATCTTTTCTAATTGTTGACTATTGAAAAATTGTGTGTAAATTATATTTGTTATGAATAGATTCAATTAAAAAGCACAACCAAGTGCAATTGCAAGTGTTGAAATGTTAAATTGACTTGAAAATTCCACGGAAAATTAATCATTTGCATAAAAATAAATGTTGATTTTATTTTTTCTTTTGATTCTCAACTGCCACAATTTCATATGTTCAACCGAACGTTTTTGTTGTCTATCCCACAAAATTCCCAGGCCAAAATATAAAATATGTAAAACATATAAAAGAACACCTTGTGAAAAAATTGAAAAAAAGAGAATAAAAGATCATTAAAATCGTTTTTACATTAAAACAGGTTGAACACTTAAAATAAAAAAAAAATACTAAAAACAAAAATAAAATTCATGCTCTCGAATTTCTATTTAGTCTCTACGAACCATTTAAATTAAATAATGGCCGAAACGTTGCTTGTAACATAAAGTCACACAAAATTCAAACGTATTGGCCAACTAACGAAACGAATTCATTGAAATAATTAAAATGGTGCTCATTTAATTGCTGCAAATTCAGTGCAACTGCTTTAGGTTTTCGTGTTTATTCCTTCTTGAATTTGGCTGAATGTAAATTGAAAATAACAAAATAATTACCAAGAATTATGAAAATGTTATAATGAGTACACACGCATAATTGTTCACATAATCAGGTGGTTGTTTGTTTGCCAGCTCTTTCGAAAGATCAAATTGCGTTCATTCTCCCCCAAAAAAAAAAACATTTCCTTCCTTTCATTCATTTCTCTTGGCTGTTTGGAAAGTTTTATGGGTTTATCGTGTGGAGTATGGCATACAAAAATTATGATCGGTCTTAATCGCAATTATGATCAGTTTGGTTTTTATTACCCAATTACCACAAATTTACTTTTCTCGGTAAATTTTCTAATTCAATGGAATTGTTGTGGTTTACATAAATTATTTGGAATTAAGTAATTAGAGGGTAACTGCAACCGTGTACTTTATTGAATGTTAAATATTATTTTTAACACGGGCGTGCGTGGGAGAGGAGCGAACAAGTGATGTTTGCTGTCTCAGCCACCAAAGGATTACAAATTTCTCAAAGAAAAAAAAACGGTTACTTTGCCCAGGAAAAAGTGTAATTTTGTCTACAAAATAAGTTTTTTTTAGATGTTCAAAAATTAATGAGGCAACTTAAAAAATGTAAAGTCGGATGAGCAGAAAAATACTTAAAAACTGAGCTTGTAGAAATTTTAGTTAGATGCTGATAGAATAAGACTTCAGAATAAAATGAAAGCAATTCTTTAGCGTCATATTTTGTAGACAACTGAGCAGCTTAAAATTAAGAAATTTGTAAAAAAAATCTTTTTGGGATCGCACTGACATGAAAACAAATGTGTATTTAACCATGAAATAACTCAATAACAAGATAGTAGTCAAATTAGTAGGGAAATACATAAATACTTACTTATTGTATTCGTTACTAGCAACTCATCATTACGCAAATGAAAATAATGAGATAATTAAGTACCATTATGTAACCGATTACAAATTTACTAGAAACTCATTTAAAGACTAATATCGAAATTCCTAAAATTTCTTTTAATGTTTATGTCTGACCTTAGCTCAAGTATTCTCTATTATCATATAACATTGTAAATATAGAAATAGTATTTATTAATTTAGGTTTCATATTATAAAAGATATGCTCAATTAAAAAAATGAAACCCTTCATTGCGGAAGGATGGCGCTATATGCTCCAAAGGGAGTAGAGGATCGTACATGTATAAATTATTTATTTTAGGCAGAGCTATGGCTTCATAGTTTTTTTTCTTCTCAGCTGAATGCACAATTTGTGAGAAGTTATATTCTCTACAACCTTAATAATATTCCGAAAGACCAGATTTTTGTGTCTTTTGGCCTCTGATATCTGGTGAAGAGATTACATAAGATTTTCCTCTACTTATTAGGGTACAATCAATTAATCAGCTTCAACTCTGGCTTCAGATCTGGGCAAAAATTAGACTTCGGACACGGCCAACAATCGGTATTCGAAATAATATTTTGCTCAAGATTAATTTTTTGGAAAATCATATGAAAAAATAAACTGTGAGGAAAGAAAGAAAAAAGTACAATAATCACAGAAGATGGTAAATAGAATATATTACATTAGTTCCCGAAATATGTAATAAGTTAATAGACACTTTAATTCATTGATGAGTCACTCTAACATGTATGCATTCCTCACTTATTCCCTTATTTAACTTATTTTATTTTATTAAAAATTATTTTTTTAAGCAAAATTAATGAGCTAAATGAGATCAAAAACATTCATACGTATTGCTAGTATGTGTTTTTATGAATTTAATAAAGAAACAGCTTCTGTTTGGCCGAACACCGGCTTCTGCTTCTGCTTCGGCATCGGCCCCAAAAAGTGACTTCGGTCGGACCCCACAGCATATAAAATGTTAAACTGAATCGCGTGAACAAAAATTTAACTTCTTAGTGGCATTCCGAGATTTACCACTTTTTCCGTTTTATCTCAGCGGAAGCTCATTGTGGCAGCTTGCGGAAGGAGATTTTAAAATTGTATTTTTCACAAGATGGAATATGAATAAGTGAAGAGTAACGTTTCTAAACTTTTAGCAGCTTAGCAATTTAGGGCAGGGTACACGTAAAACAGCTAAACAAACAGCCATTAATTATTCTCCGTTTCTCAGCAGTCATAAACAGAAGTTTTGTTTTGTTTAATCTGCCTTAATATAGGCCGTATAAATTATTTTTCAATTAAGATTGTTGATAAGTTTTTTAATTTATTATCGCACTGATTATTTGATATATGAAAGTGCATTTATGAATTAAAAAAAAACTAAATTTAAGCAATTCCACCCAAACAAAAAACATAAATTAAAATTATTTTCGTTGACTGAAAAGGGTAAGGTGTACTTCGAGCAAATGTTAGTAATTAAAAAAATTAATCTTGAAACGAGCTCAGCTCGAACTCAACTTATGGTGGAATTATCATTTATAAATTTTATACTCAAATAAAAATTTTACATTTTTTACAAAAATATGAGCAGCAAATAATCCAAAACAGTTATTTCAGTCTTACACAATCGGCTAAAATGAGCGCTTTCTGCTGATTTTACAAACTCAGTGATCTAAGAACTTAAAACCGAAAACTTGTTGTTCTCGTCCAAAACAAAAATTTAAATATCTTCATTCATGAAACTGAAAGAGTGTTAAACAGTGTTCGAGTACGAGACCGCTTGTAGACCACAATTCTTGTTGTTGTTGTATCCAATATTATGTTGTGTAGTATAATGTTGTGTGTATTCGTGGGATTAGAGTGCGCCGCCTCACAGTTGGGGGCGTTGGCAACATGCAGCGTTGCATAGAAATTCATATTTGATTGGACAGTTAATGGGCTTTCGATATCAATAATAATGATAACTGAGGGGTGTTTGTTGCTGTTACGTGTTTTTCTCTTGTCGAACATTGAACAACAAACTTACTCATACAATCGTTGTGGTTTTCTTTTTAAGTTGTATTGAGAAAAATAAATACAGAATTGAATCCAACAACGAACACTAAGAACATGACACGATTCATTTCAATTCGATTATTAAGTTTGAGTATATTTTGTGTATTATTTATATGTCAGTTTTGTTGTTGCTGTTGTTGTTGTTGTTGTTTTCGTTCTTGTAATAGTAACGTTGTAATAAATGCTTGCAATCAGCACAGGCGGCATTTTAGCCATTAAGAGGAAATAAAGCTTAATTGTTTCCCCCCCAATGTGCCGCCACGCAAAGCAAACATTTATATTTGCTTTTCTTGCATTTACTTGTAGTCAATTCTACAAGAAACATTTTGATTTGATTATTGAAATCATCACCATCGTCACTGGCACTCAAAGCTGGAGTCATCATCTGTGTTATTTTTGCTTTCGTTTTGCCTTCTTTCATTTGATTGCCGTGGTGCGAATGAATCGTAGCCCTTTTTTCATCAGCATGGATATTGTGGCCCGCTCTAGACACCTGTGGTTTTTGGGTTTGTTTGCTTTATATTTGATCTAATTAATAATCAAGTCACTTTGATTATTAAATATTATACTTTATTAATTGTCGAGACAATCAATTGGACATTTTCGAAAATTAGCATGTAAAACAACAAAGTCAAACTATAAAGAAACAAAGTTATAGAAGTACCTACCTACCAACATAAATACATACATATGTATGTATGTATGTAGATGGTAAAAATGTTATTATCCGTATTAATTTTTATTTATTTATTTTTTATTTTCGAAAAGAAAAGGTAGACAGAGGAGAAAATGTTTAACATCATGTAGTGTAGTTGGTGGGGTATTCAAATCAGTCACGGCTTATATTTGTGATAATTTGTTGTTATTAATTTTAAAGCGTTTCGTTTGTTTTTCATACAATTTTAAATGCCAATTAAGTACACGGAGAGAAAAAATATATGTGTATGTATCCTCTTGATATTTCGATCAAAAACAAATATCGCAATTTGGAACCATGTAATTTTTTAAAAATGTTTTAATGAGGCTTCTGTGAACTTCAGATATTGTAAGATAATAAAAACTTCGATGTCGGCAAAGTAAATATATCCCTCCTTTATTGCAACGTAGTCATATCTCGAAAAACACGTTCTTCAAAAAACGAGCTTAAAGTTTTTAATTTACTCACATCTGAATTGTGAAAGATATTTATATGAATTTTTCAGATGAGATGAAAAAATACGATGAATAATTCTACATTACAATAAATGAGCGATATGTAAAATACATCGGAAATGTTTTTTAAGGAATATTTTCATTTCAAAAAATCAAAATATTTCAACCCAGTTTTTGTTAGAAGCAGTGATGCCATTTTTGTAGGGACTTCATTGGAAAATTTCAAGGGAAGGGAAAAACGACAGATTTCTCATTTTAAGGAAAATGTAAGGAATTTTAAAACTTTGTTTTTTTTCCTTTTTATATTGAGGTATAATTGCGTAAAACACCCCACTGAAGTGGTAATACATATAAAAATCTAAATTTAAAATTTTGTTTTAGTATTACGCCAGATATTTCATGTTCATGCAGACAGAAAACATCTTTTGGTAAATAATATGTCTTTGGTATGTAATATGTCTACGGACAAAGAAATGTCCGATTTTCTTGGGAATAGAATTTGTATAAAAATAACAAATTTGAAAATTTTGGATTTTTTTTGGTTTAATATATAAATTAAGACTTTTTAAAAATATATATTAAGCTATTTTAAATATTCAAATGCACTATTAGAAAAACAAAAAACAACTTTCATTCTTTCCATTCCGGGTCACATTTTTTTAACTTGAATACAATTTTATTATGAATTCAGAATAAAGATTTTGATTACGTTCTAAGACTTCCACATTCTTATTTGAAAAATTTAAGAAATGATTGCGAAGAATTGTAAAAAAATGTTGTAACAGCTCTTAAGTTACTCCAAAGCCATCCCTTAAAAATTAAATAATTTTTGAAGAAATGTAATTAGTACAGTCGTTTGAGAACTATGATGGCGCAAAGGCAGATATTTGAGGTTGTTAAAATTACAAATTTATGCTATTTTTTATTATTATTTATACAAATAAATATACAAAATTTTAAAAACCTAAATAAAATATCATTCCTAAACTCAATGAATTTTTAGAGCAGCGAAAAATGTAGGGAACTTTTTGTGTGCGTAGGAAAAAAGGGGGAATTTTTTCGAGGGATTTTGTTAAATTTCTGCTGGCATCGCTTGTTAACCATTTAAAACTTTTTTCATACTTCCATTATCTGGTTTCAAAGTTTTTGCTAAATATTGCGGAAAAATAATCACAAATAATAACACAACAGAAAAGTAGGCAGATTGTACATTAGTGTACAAATAAGAAAAAAAGTGCACAAGAAAATAAAATAATGTACAGTCTACTATCATAGTGAACGGTTGGCCACCGTCTCTCAGATGGCGTTACCTTTGGCATCATCCAAAAGCAACATATAATATTATTTATTAATATACATAAACACAATATTGTTTAAATTAATCATGCGATAAAGATAATGATATCTTATATGACCCCAAAAAGATGCAAAGTTATTGCATTTTGATCAAATATTTCTTTTGTATCATCATAATATGATATGAAAACTCATCATTATAATAATAAAACTAAGTTATAAGACGGATATGTATGTAAATTAAGCTTTTCTTCAATTGTTTTTTCTTTGTTCAATATTATTATTATTTTTAATTAGTTTAAATAATAATAAATAAAATCTCTACAAAATATCGCCTTTCATGAACTTTTGTACTAAAATGAAAATAAAAACAAAAGATAATAATTTCTTTGTGTGCATTTTCTTCTCAAATACACCTGCATGCACAATAAACAGGCGCCACATAATAAAAAAAGCAAAACGAAATGAATTTTTAACTCTGGATCTTTTTCAACTCGAACTAACAAACAGATCAAAAAACAGTAGGTTGTCAAAGTTATTAATGTTAAACAGAACGACACACACAGATACACAATAACACATACATACTTACATATTAAAAAAAGAGCAAAATTATTATTATTGAAAAAGAAAAATTAAAAGAAAATTTTTTAACTTTTTCTCGGTTTGAAATAAAAACTTGTTAAATTACACAGCGACAAGGCGAAGACGAACAAAAATGAAGGCGTGACTGGAGTCGTAAGCGAAAAATGAGTTCAATTAGTGTCGCTCATAATAATTTTGTTTTTATTAACATAATTTAACTTGTTGTTTTTGTAGTTTGTGCTGTCGTCGAAGCTCGTGTTTTCTTGTATCTGAAAAATGTCTGTTCATTAAGATACTTCTAAAGAGTAAAACAAACCATACAAATAAATATAAAAATTTACAAATCCACAAATGCTAACACAGCATACTACATATTATTAAAAATACATACATATGTTTATTAATATTTATGGAAATCATAATCATAGAATTCCATACATAAATACATTTTTGTGTAGGTTTTAGAATAGATTTTTATTTTTGAATGAATAAATTTAACAAATCAATATTTATTTAACTTGTTATTTATAATTTCCTGACTGCTGTTGTACATTTTTTTTATTATTATTAATTCTTGAATAAATTGTATTTGGTTGTTGAGTTTTATTTCTTTTGTGTTTAATTAATTTCTTGATAACTTATTTTACTGAATCATAATAATTTTCTTATTTTATTTGATAATCGTTTAATGAGGCAAATTATTCACAATTATTATTATTATTATATTTTATTTTTCAATTTATTTTAAATAATAAAACAAATTATGAATTATCATTTAACCTTTTAATCATAAGAAATTTTGTTGCATTATCAGTTAGTAAATGTGATGATGACTGTAAACAGCCGACGTAATGAAATGTGATCGGAGATTGGTGGATGTGAGTTAATACATTTAACAGTGTATATGTTGAACACAATTTAATATCAGCTTGAAAAGATTGGACTTCGTAATATTTTTTAGTTTGCATGAAAATAAAATTAAACAAAAATATCAATCAGATGCAATTACTAAATTTTTTTGATTAAATAATTTGTATTATTTTGTACGACATGTATGTTCATCCTTCAGTTGCAAAGAATTAAAAATAAATATACGCACTTGTAACAGGTGTGGATTCAGCGGAGATAAAAAAATTATATTTTCCTACCGAAATGAACAAAACAAACCAAGTTTCAGTTGCGTTTTTAAAATATAACTTAAAAGAGGTTCTATCTGACCGCAGCTGGTTTTTTTTATAATTTTTATTTTTAAGAATGAATTTATACGAACACTCTTATGATAAAATAAATTCTTCTAAGTTCCATGTCACGCTTTCCTAATACACTACTCGCTTCTGTAGTTATCCTTTTCGTAAGATGGAAACGTAGTAGTGTTTTGACGCATAATAAATTACTGCCCACTTTCCAAAATTTTAATTTTTCTTTTTCTGTTTTAGAGAAAATGTTACCATTTTCGTCGTCTGGGTCCACACCACCACATGGACAAAATATTTCAATATGCTTCAAATTATAAAATATGTAACTCAGAGCTGGTATTCACCTGCAAATTCTGAAATCATAACGGCACACAAATTTCTAATAGACCAGATTGTATTTCGGAAATTGAAATTTATGGATTGAAAAATTTATTGTCAACCAATTTTCAGCATCATTAAAAATACTTCTCGAAGTCGAAGAGTTAACATATTAGATTGAGCACGTTAAAATAAAAAATTAGTTTTGGGAATTCCTTCGATTAAGAAATTTAATTTGTTATTTATTTTTAGTTAATAAAAGAAGACGTGGAAATCAGAAGCCCTAGAGTTATGCCAATATTAGAAACAGAGATATTAAAAAAGAAACTCTGAATTTCAACGTTTCATCAAATGGTGTTGAGCGATTTTGTAACATATGTAGAGTTTGACTGCCAGTCCCACGACGTCACAAGTATTCGTTCTTTCTTACAAATATGAGTACATTTAGAACAAAAACAAGTTCTAAAATTTTGCTTTCGTTTTAAATGTAATTGTACGAAAACACGAATTAGTGTGACACCCTGGGACTAGCAGTAAGTTTTTTTAAAGCTTTCAATTTCCTTGAAGAATTTAAAGAAATGGTTGTGGTTATTTTTAATTAATATGAGCTTTCCAAATTCTAATCGGTGATCATGAGCATAATTGCCTTCCCTCAACATGTACAACAGTGTAACGCAAGGTGCACATTTTTTCTGAAAAAATGCGACTTGTTCCCTTTTTCAAACAATAAATAAAAAACGAAATTTCTTTCAGTATGAAATTTCCAACTGATAACAAAACCTATTAATATTAATTTCAACAATTATTACGCGCAAAAAATAAAACACAATGAAAATAGACATAAATTATAATTTATAATTGCAATTTACAATACATACTTTGATTTGCTTTAAAAAAAAATAATTTTCACTGTACGATTGCCATTTAATACATTCGTATAGAAAAATGTCTTGATTATTGTCTTGTTTGTAGTTTAATTAATTGAGTTTTAATTCAGCGATAGCAGAGGTCATTAAAGTGTTATTCCATGAAGGCTAAACAAATTTTTAATGAAGAATTAAAATTGAAAATAATAAAATTATAATTAAAACAAATAAGCAGCTAGAATATTTATACGAGTACAATATTTAATAATCAGACAATCACACAATGTGTTTTCATTATCATTTAGAGGGAAGAAAAAACAATAGCGATTAAATTCAAAATAAAGACAAATATTTAACCGACTGAGTGAGTTGCTTTTTAAAGAAATTTGAGGCCAGTGACGAGATTTGGCAACATTGAAATTTATTGTGCAGCGTCTGCATACACATGTGGTCATTCAGATAGGTACCACATTTATAATTTACAAAAAAATAGTTCTTTTCAAATTTATTGCAACAACAAAATCATGCTTAGCAAATCTTTATTGCTGGAGGTATAAAGGTAAATAATAATCATAATTAAAAGTTAATATTTTAAAATAGAACAATTATTCAAATAAAAATTAAATGCAATTAAACTGATCATAAAGATATTTAAGCAAATTGCGAAAATAAAAGGATTATGACGTCATTGAACACACGAATTATATTAAGTGGTCTAAATTGCACCCGTAACCACCATTATTTTTAATGACGGAAATTCATTCCAAATTATTTTTAATAACTTTATGTAATTTGTAATTTGTTGCCACTTTGCAGAATATTTTTGTAGACTTCCTTGGTCATAATTTCTGAAATGAGGTAAGTGGAGTTCTACATATCGCCAACAAAAACATCCTAACGTCATTATTTTTCCGTCACCTCGTTTAAATTAAAAACACTGGTTGTTATTGCAAAATACTAAAGAGTATATAAAGTCGGCCAACCAAAAAAATTTTTCCTTGGAAATAATTGCTCGATTATATATAAAAACAAACAAAAATTTATACAGCAGCTTCTAAACGGCCTGGCTATCAAATTGTAAATGGAAAAGAAAATGTAATTCTTTCTTCCATTTTAAATTGAATAAATTTCAATATTTTAAGGCTGATCAAATATTTAAAATAAAAATATCTACCGCTATTGAAACTTGTTTTAAATTTTCTCTAAATATAGCAAACAATTGAGAATTTTGTTCATGCAAGTGAGAAAATACTTAAAATAATAAGAGCGCAAATATTGTATTAAAAACAAAATACACGCAAAACAGTTGCATAAACACATATTTTACGAACACAATAATAAATAAAAATAAAATGAAGTCAGTTATGATTACCTAATTAATTAAAATTTAATTGCTTTTTAATAGAGAACTTCATAGTCAGGCAATGCTCATTGATTGTTGATAACAATTGTCAAGTTAGAAAACTTGACAAACGTTTAGTGTCTTCATGTCAATAAAGAAGGAATTATTAATGTAATAATTTTATAAGCGAAGCACTGGCATTATCACCACATTATTAATAAGAGTTAAGAAAATATTAACCGAATAATAGTAACAAAATTACACAATAACTGTTGCCAACTTACAACTCCTAAAGTTGTAATTATTGTTTAAATATTGTAAATTTAGTTTTTTTTTAAATATAATTATTTTGTTGTATGATGACATTTTTCATCATTATTCTATTTGGAGTTGGACTCTAATACCAGCTCTTCTTGAATGGCAGCCAGTCTCTTTTAGAAAAATAAAATAAAAACATTTCAAATCAACTTGAAGATTGTATCTAATTATGTATACATGTGTAATTTTTGTTGATGTCTCAATTAAAATAGCTTAACAAGTACGAATACAAAAACAGGATTCACCAGACTGCCAATCAAAATGTGAAGTACGATTAAACTGAAAAAGTAAAATACGAATAGAATTTTTTTTATTTTGTAAATAAACCATAACAATTGATCATTTTAAAAGATAGATACTGATTTTAAAGCAGATCATTGTTATAAACTCAACAAGATCCATTCATGCAAGAACAATCAAACGTACGATCGATGATAACCAGAAAGTAAAAGAATGAATTTTTCAATTTAATCAACAGTGAATAGATTAAATTAAATGCCATTCAAACGCATTCTTCGCTAATTAAATTTCAGCTGCAGGTGTACGAGTATTTCCTCTAATGCAGGAAGATTGATCGCTAACTGCATGCATAAATATATAATTATGGATCGCATTTTAAATAGATAGCATACGAAATGAAACTACTTGAATGTGATCTTTTAAAGATCTGCTTAGGATGTGTGTATTTATAAAAAGTTAAGTTAGTTTAGTTGTACACATATTGAATTTGTTGAGATCATGAGAACATTTATTCTATAATTATTGTAAAATAAAAGCAACAAAAGACTGCTGACAAGTTAACCAAGAGGAAAATCAAGCCAAGAAACTAACCAACAACTAGCTGGTTTGAAAAAAAAAAAAATCAAAAAGCAAATAACTACAACAACCACAGGAAAATACATAAAATGAATAATTCATATTGAATGGTTGATTCTCCTTTAAAAAAAAAGATACACAAATACGAGTACAATATCCATCTGTACTTTCCATCATACAAAAGCATTCATACATTCATTTGATAATACTGATCATATTGATCTCTTTAATACACGTACGACGCACTCGTACATAAATTGATTCCTATTGAATGTCATCAGTATCAAAACTCTACCACATTTATTTTAAAAATGTATTAAATTTTTGTGTTTTTACTAGATCTCCTAACAATTTGATACTGTTCAAAACGATCTCGTTAGGCTCTCAACTAAATAGCAACATTTTAGATAAGTATGTGTTTGCACTTTTAATAGTAACGTAAGTTATTCTAACATTTGTTACAAATATCAATTATTCACGTAATGTTAACTAATTTACATTTGTTAAATTATTTGTACTCGTCGTACATTGCAAAATAATAAAAGGCAATAAAACAAGACAGAAGAACAACGAATATATTGTTACTGTAAGTGAACTACTAAATTGGCTGTAATTACTACATAAATAGCATTTGCAGCAACTGCATAAGAATGGCTGCAGGCTATTGCCGCAGAAGTGTTTCTTTTAACAAAAATGAACAAAAAAAAAATTGCAGCAAATAGTATTTTGTACTTGTATCAATTGATTAAATGAAATTCTCAACTACACATAGTCGGCTTAGAGGGTAAACCTGCTAAGTTCATTATTTTACTTTATTTTGCGTGTTCCATTAATCTCATCATGTTTAATCCAAAATAAAAGATATTATGTAATATATTGTAAAGAAAACTAAATTTATATTGGGCAACTTAATAGTCTGTAAATAAAAAATAGTAGAAATTTTTGTCTGCCTTATGAAATATTCTTGAAGCAGGGGGGCAGACAAATCACGGCGTTCGATATCGAGCTAAATTTCCGTACAAATTCAAAAAATGTTGTATGGGATTTTAATCGATATCGAATGTCGTGATTTGTCCGAACATATGTATAATAAAGCGATATGTTAGAAAACATTTTGATTTCAGTTTGAAACGACAAAAATTTCTTAGGTACCTTTGCACTTATCAGAACCATTAGCCATCCTTCAGATCAGTTATGGATCCCGGGAGAGGGAACAAATTATTGATATATTTATTACTTTTATAGCGTAGTGTCTAAAAAGTTTTATTTGATTAAAAATCCCATCCTCCAGCTCAGCCTAAAAGCAGAAACTAAAACCGTGCCCACAATATTAAGTTTAAAAAAATTTTTCGAAATTAAAATCATTGATCCTGAGTGCGGGATCGTAAAATTGTTTACATAGCAGCTGCAGCAATAATTTTATATAAAATGTATGCAGCATCTTAAGTATTTTTAGCTGATGATCACTAAAACAACTAAAAATTTTTTCTACCAGTTCCAGCTTTCAAGATGTATACATGTTGACGGTTAATTTCTTAGGATCAGTGCTCTAAGCCATAAAATACTTTCTAGATAACACTATTGAGCATGAATTTTAATAATAAAATTAAAAAATTTGCAAGAGTTGTTCGTTTGTAAGTCGAAGCATGGTTAAATTATAGACCAAACTGAACATGTTTAACAGTAACATTTTACACGAAAACGGCTGAGCTGCCAAGAAGAATCACCCTTTAAAAAGGAGTGATGTAAACTTTCAAAACACCGGTGCAGGTATATTTCTTTTGGTGTCCTCTACCGGAATCAAGCTGTAGAAACTTGTAATATTATGAAAAGTTTAATTTTGGTTTACAGTGTAATTAGTCTACATGAAAATCTCTTCCGTTTGAGTATGACTGCATTGTTGGGCGTTTCATGCTTATTGTTATTGCTTGAAGACTGCGTTTTTTTGTGATTGGATCCTCAAAATGAGATATGTGCAAATTTCTAAAACCGAAATAGCTGAAGTATTTTCATCTATAATTTACGGAACTAAGGTATTTTTTCTATACTAAGCTTAGTTTTAAAGATATAGTGACCAAATATCTGAGCCCATTAATTTTTCCAACTGGAAGAAAGGTAAGGTAAACATATTAAATAATGAAGTGTAAATAAACGGGCTGTCCCCAGATGTCGAAGATTATCGTTCGCTGGATTTCTAAGCCAAAACTAATTAATTTGCGTCCCACTAACAAAATAGTTTTATTTATCAATTTATTTACTTATTTATTTACAAAGCAAATGAAATCATGGTTGTTAATAAGTGGCAAATCACTTATTTTTCGATAAGCGAACGAAAGCGTTCGACATCCTGGAACAGTCTTAGAAGTAAATAAAGATAAGTAAGAAATTAATTTAAAAAAATTTCCTAAAATATCAAATTTGAGGAAGAGTTTTTTTTGTAGAGATTAAACAATAATTCTTATCCGGGGTTTGTTTTGTAAACCGAAATTTGTCATGCTATACAATTTGGAATTATGAGTATGTTTCAAAAAGTGAAGTAAATTATATTGAGTTTAGTGAAATTAAAAACTTTGGCGAAATAAATGAATAAAAAAAGTGAAAAGTAGTCAGCTCACGTACGGTTGCGATGCGCCAAGTTGTTGTTGGACGTCCACGGCGCCGAGAACATTGGGGGCTATACTGCAATGCTGTTTTGGCTATCTCGCTATCGCATCGCAGTATTTCATTGTAAACGATAATTATTTAAAGAAAAATAAGTAATTACTGTTTTGTGTAAATAAATACATATGTGGATTTTTAGACCCGGGAAAAATGGAAATTGAGTGCCCCTAAATAAAAATCCTACTTACAGTAGATAACAGCTATTCAAAAGGTTTTACCATATTTTCCTGAGTTTTACTGGACTGCGTTCGTTTACATTTTACCAATTGGGATCAAATAAAAATATTCAAGAAACTATAAAAATGAATTTTTGGGGGGAATTTCTGTGAAATTTTCAAAATTTAAGGTATTTCTGTTATATCCAGCTAATGAAAATAGTACGCAAATTGAAGCTGAATTAGGCTAATTTACTTAAAATAACAATATTTTCCAATGCGTTTTAAAATATTGTTAGTGGGGAATTTTATTCTGAAATCTATATTAATTAAGGTTCTTAAACTTTATACAATCAGTGGTCGTTTCAATATGCAAAATGAAACTAAAAATGGGCGAAAAGCAAAAGTTGTCTTGTCCAATACAATTAATTTATTTGTCATCGTATATTTGCAAATAATAAATAATTAAGTAAATAAATGACTAGATATTTTTACAAATAAAGACAACTTCACTGTCTTTCTTATTTCGTTGCGTTTCAATTCACTTCTATAGATGTAATGAAGCTCTTCGGATTTTAGCTGCTATTCTACAGCATCTAACCTTAATAATTCTCATTCCTTCAATTATGATCAAATAGTAAAAATAAAATTGTAGAATAAATTTTTTTAGAATCACTTTTTTATCATTTAAATGTTATTTCACAGATAAATATTTATATTTATATAAAGTGATTGCACTAGCCGTTGCAGCCAGTCATTCATATTTAATATCCAATCCCTGGAATATAAACAAAATGTTTACCCCGAAACCGGCACTACATTAATATTTAATTAAGTAAAAGAAGTTTAATTTTTTTTTCAAAAATTATTTTCTTGTATTTGTTTTTTTTTTTCTATTGTTTTATATTTTTTCTTTAGATTTTTTATATATTTTTTTCGAATTTAATACGTACAGATACTGTTTACTTAACGACTAAATTCAGCATTATAATAACTAAATGATTAATTAATGCATTTTTCATTTATTCTTTCATTAGATAATAATGGTAATAACTATAAATAATAAATTCTATAATATGTTATTGAATTTATTAAGATTTCTTTGCATTTTTCTTGTTGTGTTTATTTACTTTTTTTTTAAGAACTAAGCAAAATGCTGCTCAATTTCTCATGTTACTGAATTATTTATTAATCAAAATTTAACACTAGAATTTTATTTTAACATTAATAATTAATTATAATTAATACATACATTTGTGGTACTTAAATTTCTATATTATATTACAATAAAAAACAAAAATTTTTGAAATAAAATCAAGTTGAACAAAATAATAGTTTGAAAACATTTTATACAATAGAAGAATAATTTAATTTATTTTGTTATTTATTAAAAAAAAAAGAAGACTATTTATTATTTACAATTAACATAAATTGAATTAATTTATGTTAGTTTTGTGTTTCATACTTCATACAAATTTAGGAATCATATTTAGTGCTTTCTGTTTGCTTTTTTTTTTTGCTTTTAGAATTAATCGTTTGAATAATTTACAAAATTGTACAAAAATGTGATTTGAATTAAATAGATTATTTACAATTAAAATGCGCTAACATCACAGCAATTTGGGTTTTATTTAAAAATAATAAATTATAGGCGCAAGTTGACATTTCTCTTTTTACAAAATTCAGTTTTTTTAGCGTTTCTCTAGTGGAAATTGTAGCAGGAGGGGACAGGATTAAAACTTTGGTGTGTTTTCTGTGTATTTAGGTTAAATATATCAGTTTGTTCTAACCTAAATGCATCAAGCTGGGATGAAAGTAGCCAGCCATAGCCCATTGAGCCCCAGGTCCTCCTCGCCCCAAAGCAGCCATTTTGATTTTTTCAATTTCCGCTTCTTGCAAACGTTTCGCCTTCGCCCGCCGGTTTTGAAACCAAATTTTCACTTGTGTTTCCGTCAATCTTAATGAGGAAGAAAATTCTGCTCTCTCCGCTATGCTCAAATATTGTTTCTCGCGGAATTTCTTTTCCAGCGACAACAACTGTTGGGTGGTGAACGGAGTGCGGGGCTTACGATTCGGTTTGTGTTTTCGCAAATTACATTTAATGCGAGGAGGTTCATTATTGTCTACAAAAAAAAACAAATAAAATTTACAAATTAATTTTATTTAAAAAAGCAATTAATTTAGCTTGTGTTGCTTATTTTAACAAAAAGCAATCAATTAATTAAATTTAAAATGTGTTGACATTGCAAAACCATTTGACACCATTAACAAATGATTTCCATCATCGTCACTTCTTTCACAGAACACAGGGAATTTCAAAAATAGAATACGAAACACAAATGACAATTTTGAAATACACAACAACAGCCATTAAAAGCAATTAAAACAAAAGTAAATTCTTTTATAGCTTTTGATCGATAAAGTAATTAAATTTAAATTAAATTTGTGTCTTTTATAACAAAACTTTGGTGTTTTACAGCCTCTGGAATTTTGATTTGAGTCATGTTAATGCTAACTAGATTTTCATTTTCTTTGGAAAAGTCAAAAGAACAAGTGTATGTTTAATTTTTTTTCTCCAAGTGAAACGTAGATCCCCTTACGAAACCACAAAGATTTAAATTGAAATTTCAAGTGTTTAACAATAAAAAACAATTTAAAACACTTGACAAACAGACAATGACACAAAAAACCCGAATAAATAAAAACAAAACAATGCAACAAAATATATAAATTTATATAAATAATAAGGTCACATGGCTTGCAACCATAAACACACAACGGCTGCAAGCAGAATGCAGCAACAGCAACAGCAACAGAAGCCTGCCTGCTGGCTGCTGCCTGCTGCCACTTGCCTGCCATGCAACACTGCTATTAACAGTTGTGGCAGAGGAAGAAAACCGAGAACGAGTAGATGAAAATGAAGAAGAGACAACCATAATTTATTGCATCATTTGTAAATGCATGAAACAAAGGCATTCTTAAAATTAACAAAAGTATTAAATCAACAAACAAAAAAAAAAAAAAAGAAAAAAATTAAAATTTCAACTTAAACCTGACAAAAGCAAATAAATTCACTTGCTAATGGAAGCTAAAAAAATGGAAGGACGTTGGCAACAACACAAATCTTAATTTCACAATTAATTAAACAATTAATTGAATTGAATTGTTTCGCTATAGTTTTTGTTGTTACAGCTAATTACTTATGTAAAAGCGTGTACAAAATTAAAAATTTGGTTTTCAAATCAGACGTATTTATTTGAAAGTCAAATTTATAATTTTGTTTTTTAGCCGGAATCGAAATAAAAGTTCATTGTATAGAATGGAATTAGCAGTTCTTTAGCTTTAGCATAGTTTCATACAAGAATTGACGTGCCCTTCAAATATCTTCGCGGAATATGTAGTCATTATTTCTATTATATTCTTGGGTGACGGGAATTCCCGGGAACAAACTCACTCATATTAGCGGGAAAATGTCCAGCGGTAAAGTAAAAGTATAGATTTTGACTTAATTTTACATTTTTGTCTTAAATAATATGTCATATTTAAATAAAATTTTATTAAGCTGACGGTACAGAAAGATTGAATGATGTGGCAACGAAATTGATTTCCGGGCTCACGATAATATTGAAAAATCGTTATAAATTACTTTGATTTTGCAAGAAAAATAATAATTAATGATATTAAGAAAATTGTTCTTAAAAAAATCTTATCATGTTGAGGAATTCGACAGAAATCGCTTAGTTTACGATATCAAAAGAAGGTGCTGTCGTATGATTAAAGCGCTTTAATCGTTTCTTAAAGTAGGTGGATACAATTAAAACCACTTTGTATATATATATTTGAAATTAATTGAAATATGTATCTTGTAAATATTAAAATTTATACCTGTATTTATTAATATAGAAATTAAATAATACTTTATGCCAATCGGGCTCAAAACAATTGTTTTCTGTCTTTTATAGATTTGTAACATTAAATTAGAATTTGTAGAAATAGAGAAAATATTATATGAATCTATTAATAAATAATAATAAATAACTTTTTTGCAATATTTCGGGTTTTCTAAGGAAAGAAACATTTCAGACGCAACGAAAGTTTTTGATATTGATGATCGTAGAATTCTCGTAAGATCTCTTGCCGACCAACTTAGACTAAGAACTACATCCGAAGAATTTTTACAAATAAATTCTCAATTACCACTGGAGATATTGCTCAATGAATTTCATATCGAAATACCAGTTACAACGGAACATTTTGTTACACCTCCAACTTCACCTGTAAATCTAAATCCAAAACTTATAACCGTACGCAGACATCCAGTCGAGCCTATTTCCAGATCACCTAAAAAACTTCAAGAAGGAACATCTTAAATTTCTTTGAACAAATAAACCCCCATTTGAGTATAATATTAATTTGTTAACTTTTATTATTTTAAAAGTACAACAGCTGAATATTTATTCTGCGTTTTCTAAAGATCCAACTCCATATTTGACAGTTACGAAACGAAAATGTTTTTGTTGTAGAAATGGGATTATCTTGTTTAATCTGCTTTGCTACTTTTTGCTTGCCCTAATGCCAAGACTTGCCTCAGAGAAAGGCAACCAATTTTTTTGGCAACAATTTTTGCTAGAAATTTGGCAACAAAAATAAAAAACAATATGACAAGTCATATATTAAATGCTTTATTGATCTTTATATTAAAATTTTTAAATAAATATTTAAAATATTCTCTATAAGAAAAAAAAAAATTAAAATTTTCTATGATGACGATTCTTGCTTACTTGTTCTATGAACGTTTCCATACATGAATACAAAAAGGTTTGATTCAATAAAGAAAAATTTTTTAATTTTTTGTGATGACAAGTTTTGTGTATTTGTTAAACAATATCGTATGTGTGTTTGTTGAGAATATTTCTATTTTTTTCCTAAGGATTTTTTAAAGCACAAAATTCCAATTCCAATTTGATTTTTATTTTCATTTATTATAGTTGCTAAAAATTCACTTTTTTTGTTTTCACTTAAAATCAAAGAATTTAATTCTTACGTTTTAATTGTTAATCCCGGAGACGCGAGATTTTAATTCCATTTTCCAGGCAAGTGAAAAAGACACTGAAATTTCAAACCCCAATTGCTAATCTTATAAAACCTGCAAAAAACAAGTTTAATTTAGCTATTAAAATATAAATCGGTTCATGATTGATAATATATGACCAATCTCAAGTAAAATCTTGTTATAAACTTCTATTACTAACAATATATTTCTCCGCACGAACTAAATACTGTCTGCATTACTTTGCATTACTAATAATGCATACAATAAATTAGTTTTTCAATAGGCCATTGATTAAAATACTTGACATTGAACGCAGCATTTCCTTCAGAAGCTGGAGTTCATTACTCACAGTAGACATGAAGTTTTTCTTGTATTTTGTCTGTATATAAAATGTCTTCTAAGTCATTAATTGGGCTGAAAAGCTAATTAGTACTTGACTTCCATGAGATCGTTATTCTAAAGTAATGAATTAAACCTCTAAACAAGAAGTAGCGAAATGTGAGTATGTACCTCACAAGTTTGTTTGCGTTTCAACTCATTACTTTGCCATCGAAGTTTTTGCTGGGAAGTTCTAAGTAAACGAAAAGTTGGCAATCTAATTAAAAACAAATTTATTTTATATAATACATATTTATAATTTAATTTTGAGAATTCTAATACCAGTTCTTAAGCACGTTTGCCATTCAAAAATGCGACTTTGTCCCTATTACACCTCGTTAAAACTTTTCATTTAATTTGGCTTTTTTAACAACCAATAAGTCAAGCATTTTAGTATCTGTATTTTATTTTTTAACAGTTTTATATTTTCGATCATTAAGTAATTAGTGTGACATTTTTGTATTTTGTTTTTTTTATTAGTAAAGTGTCTTAAAGCGTTTATTTATCAACAAATATTTGTTTTCGCTTAAACTTTATTTTATAGGCGATTAATTTAAATTTAATATAATAAAACTAAAGAAGACCAACAAAAATGTATTCAAAGCTTGAAACTAAATGGGGAAAATTAAATTTTAAAGAAACAACTGGTTTTTGAGGTCTTAAGTTTTGACGTGACGTAAAACTGAATAAAACATTTTTTTCCAACAATCGTTTAAACATTTGTTTTGACAAATCAATAAGCAAAAGAAAAAAGAATTTAAAACAAAATGTTAATTAGGTGCTCGAGTTTTTAAGGTTTTAAGATAAATTTAAATATTTAAGAAACTTTTTCAGATTTCAGATTATGTCAGTAAAGCAAACAAGTGTATATAAAGCTAACTTTTCCTGTCCCCTGTGCCTCGTCTAGTTGTTGTAACGAAAAGGTGTTAAATTGCTTATTTATGATGTTATGAAATCCAATTGACACAGATAAATACTTTGCTGATTTCTTAGAGATCTAGGAGTTTGATAAAGTGTACCAATGTAATGAATGCGTGAGCTCCGTGGGTGTTTTAAAACTTGGAAACATTTTGTAATTGCAATTAAAAAACACTTTCGCTGTTCAGCGATATTTTTTTTATACCAAATTTTTATTTAAGAATTTAACTAATTTGGTATTAATTAAATGACAAACAGCAAAATTGTTATGAAATTCATCAAAAGCCAATCAGGAATTGCCTGCACTCGGGCGTATAATTACGTTAAACTAACTTTTGTTTATTTATTTATTTTTTTTTGCTGACTGCAAATGTTTGTTAAGTCAACGATAAAGAGGCGACCTGTCAAATACACGCTGATAGATAGTCATACAACTAGACAGATTGCAAGATCGTTAGATAAAATTGCAAAACAAAGAAAACCCAAACCAAATAAAACTTTACCAACGAACGAACATACAGTAGACGACAATCTGCTTGAAAACGTTTGTATGTATTGTGAAATCGTTTTCACTTTAAGGCGAAAAAATGATCACTTTACAAGAAATCAAATTGCCCCAACAAAGACAAAAACAATTACAACAAAATGAAACAAACAAAAAATTATTTTTTTTGCAATTAAAAATCTTAATATGGTCATAAAAATTGCAACGCGTTTTAATTTAATGAAAAACTAATTGCAAAGCAATTTGCAACGCGTTGTTGCCACAATACTCTCACAATAAATTTGAACAAAAAAACAATAGACACACACACACATACATACATCTCACTTACAACAGCATCATGATGATGAAGCTTTAAAAACACTCAAAATCCTAACCAGACTTGTCATGAAACAAACTTTTAGTTTAACAACTTTTTAAAGCTTTTAACCAATAATGGCTGCTTCATAATGGCTGATGATGTCGACGACAATGATGACGATGATGATGATGATCGTGGACATTTCATCACTCTGTCAATAATGGTTTATTGTGGGGCTTATTTTGTTACAATACCTTAGAGAGATTGCAAATTAATTGAAATCAACAAAACTGAAATACCTTTGGATACAAGCAGCAGCAACATGACCAACATGTTGTTGCTGGTAAATGTTTGTTTATGGTAGCAGATTGCTGTAATATTTTTAAGGTAAACAGCTCATATTATAACAAAATGCTGCTCCTAATTGACAACAAACAACATTCAAACCAACAACAATTAAATGCCAAAATTACAACAACAACAAAAATCATTGCATTTCTTTAAGTTAATTTGCACATTTATTGGCTTTTCCTAGAATTTCATATCACATAATTTTTATTTGCTCAGATAATTGCTGCTGTTGTTGGCTCGAGTTTTAATTAATAAGCGTTATATGATGTGTGTGGTTATTAAAATTCCATGATATCTTTTCATTCCTTAACACAAGTTTAACTTTCCTCTTGATATTTAGTATGTAATTATGGCTGTTTAACTAGTTCTTTTTGTTTTTGTTGTTCTTTTAGTTCTTGTTGTTGTCCAGTATCTCACTTTACATGTTTGTATGAGCCAAATGGCCATTTTTTATTGTTGTTGTTGTTGTTGTTGTTGTTTCCCATTTCATTTTATCATTTAACTTGAGTTTTATGTTCGTTTTAACCAGCCAAGTTAAGATAAGATGTTTAGGCTTTGAGTTGAAAATGCGTGTATGTTTATTATGACTGACTATGAAAAAAATAGACTAGCGAGTCGGACGGACAGATAATGTAACAGACATACAGCTGTAAATGCCATTTTCAACCTACTCACGTTTTCAGTTTGCCGTAGAAATAACATGGCAAAGTTTTTTTCTGCCTTATTTTCCAAAAGGTTAAAAAAGAAATGAAAAAAACTTAAAAACCAATTCAGATGACAAAAAATCACGGAGAGGAAGATTGCGGGAAAAAATCCTTACTCTGTTGTGCTGGTTTACAAGTGTGCGTGACTGGCTAAGAGATCTGACACACACACAAAAATTTAATTGCAAAAAAGGCTGTTATAAAAAAAATTTTATTACTCGCATAAATTACACTCGCTAGGAAAAGTCAAAACATACAAAATCTTACCAAAAGCTATAGAAATTAAAATAAATTTAATAAAAGCTTAATAGAAATAATCCGAAAATTTCGCATACTTTCACAAGTAATTTCTAGAAAGAAATCTAGTCGTACAATTCAAAACACATCACCTGGAAACTCTTCAAAGTCCATAAATGCTCTTTAGAATTTGTTGATACTAGATTCTCACTGCGACAAATAATTGTTATTACTACCAGTTCTGAAAATGATTTCCAAAACTGAACTGTGTTCTCCAAACTCTTCGATTGCGAGAGTTCGAAAAAAAAACTCAAAAATTTTCAAAAAGTGAACCTTCAAAGTAGAATTTTTTAAAGTGTCACTTTGCTTACTAGATGCAACGCTACAGAGAATTCATAGTTAAGAAGCTGAGGATGGTAGTTGCCGGCGTTCACGACGCGGCTAGAAACTCAAACGGATGGCGCAGAAATTAAGTATTCTATTTTGCTGGTGTCTAATTATAGCCCACATAACCGTCCCAGAGACAGCATGATTTAACGATCGCAACTTACTTAAACAACATAAAATGCCCTCAAGGTCCGATGGGAAAGTCCATAGAGTAACTTTTAATCAATATTGTTTTCCAAAATTTGTTTAGAAAAATGTTTTTAAACATATTTAAATTTGATTTTATTTCGTTTATTTGTTCATGCTTAAGTCTGTCGATTTCAGCAAAACCACATAACTCTTCATAGCTATTTTTTCAGAAAAACCAAACAATTGCTATTTGACATTAATGCTTCCATTTTCCAAATTTCGAAACTTTTTCCATAAGAACTTAATATTAAAATTTCAGGAAATATATTGGCATAAGAAAACGCTTATGAATTTCGCTGTAAGAGTCATTCATATAGTAATTAAAAAAGTATTTACCTAAATAAAATAAAATTAAATTTTATTAGATTAAAAAAGCGATAATAGCCGCACTGTGCGTTTATCAAATAAATGTGTGCTGAGTCTTTATTTCTGAAAATTATTTATATAGAAGGTGCATAGATCGTTTGTCATTAAAAGAATCTGAACTTGTCTATTATAAATTGAAAATGTTTGCAATTACACAAAAAACTTTTAAAATAAAAACACAGAATTATCGTAAGCCGACTTAAGCTACTATTACTGTGCGAGCCAATGCAGTTTTTTAGAATGAGCCTACCCACAGCCAAACAGGAAAACCGGTAGTTTTTTTAGACCGCACCCGAGACATTTCTTTGTTGAATAGAAACAGTTAAAATTGTTTTGTTTTGCATAAACAGGCAAAAATGTGTATCAATAATGATGGCAATCACTTAACAGAGAAAATTGCAAAGGTGTAAATAAAGACTTCCATCACTAAAAATATTTTTTTTAAAAAAGTTATTGAAAAACAAAATTAGATGATTAATTTTGCGCCACTTTGTATATTTAATAAAAACAATATTAACACATGCAAAAATGTTTTATTTTGACAACGTTGCAAATTTTGTACTCTAATATATTGCAGGATCGGATTTTTATGTGCTTTCCATAATAGACAAATATGTTCAAAAAGTATTTCGAATCCAAAAGAATTTACTGCTTACCTGGAAGGTAAATTTAAACTATAATGAAGGTTAACAATTATGGTAGCTGCCGAATAAAGGAAATAAGACATGAATACTGCTACATGCGCGTATATAAGGAGAGCTATGGCTTGTCGAACACTGATATTATTGTAATCAAATTAAGTTTGGTGGCTCTCCCGACTGAATTTATATTGTGGCCCTCCCAGAACTAAAGGCAGCATCGGCCCTCGTACTGCTAGAATAAAGACAGCTTGAGCCCAAATTTACCATCACATTTTATATGTTGAATTGACATCGAAATAGCTTTAGAATTTAAAAAAATGCATTTATCTAAAAGAACGATATATTCTATTCGAAAAAATCAATATTTTTAAAATCATCAGTGCATTGTGATGACTCCGAACACGGTGATGTATTTCCGTCCCGATAAAAAGGATTTACCAGCTCAGCAAGCATGACTGAGAATTGAAAGTGAAAGATACAAATGTTTGCGGTTGGTCAGAGTCAAATCTCATAGCATGGGAACCATAAGCTGTGTTTTATTTGCTTTTAATATAAACTAAGCCCGACTTAGCCATGTTTAACCTAAATGCGTAAAGAGAAACTAAACTTTCATATGAAATTATGAATATTAAAATAAATTTATTTCAAAATTTATTTGTTAACCATTCATAACCATTTGGAAGGTGTTTGTTAATTAAATACTCGTAACCTTTTTTTAATGAGAGGAAAAAAACAACAAACTTAAGCAGTGATTAGTCTATAAATGGCATATAAATGTCATCAGTGTTTATTAATAATAATATAATATTATTGCTAATTGCTTTGACAAGTTAGTTAGACAAATACAAATAGAAATAATTTACTCTAGAAGAGGACTGACCGACGAATATGAGTTTAGTTTAGTTGGTGCGAGTTGAGTTATAGACGTGGTCATACTTACATGTAAATTATTTTAGACATTGACAAGCTGGCACCTCAATGTAAATAAAAAAGATTGCAAATAATGCGCAGCAACAGCAACAGCAACAACAACAACAACAATAATCTTGCTAATATTAACAAATTACTGCAAAACTAACAATTGTCAACAAATGACTAACAATATTTTTCTGCCTCTAATTTATGGCCTTCATAAAGCAAACGCTGGCTGCAAATCATTTGAAAAAATGTTTAAATTGAAAAAAGAAAGAAATTTCAACCAGGCCTGAATACTCAAGATGGATGGCGTGCAAAATGGAAATATTTTTCTGTGAAATAAAATTGTTCAGCAAAATACAGAAGAAGCTTTAGAAACCTTTTAATTAAACATGACAAAATTCTAAGCAAATAACAGATGAGACACATAAAATAGTTGAGTTCAAATGGCTTAGAAGAATATAAGTACATACGTACACTGGAGCCTGGCTTAACAAGCAATAAATCGTCAATCAAGTTTTCTTCAACATAATTTTTTTTCCTACGATTATATTAAATTAATTTTAATTAGAAACAGAAACGTTATTGAAATCTGGAAAACTAAAATTTGTAATAATTCCATAAAATTTTATTCAATATGAAATAACTTTATTAAGTTCCATAAGTTTACTGGAACTAAAGTTGTTAAAATGTAAATGATTTAATACGGTTTTAATTCCGTTGCGTGCGTTTGACGAGTTTATTTCGCCAAGTTTCACAGAAGTTTTAAATCGTGTCTTTCATTTTCTTGTTCAATGATTTTACTGTATTCACAAGGTTTCAACGTAGCCCAAACTAAAGCTTTTGCGTTACTGCAGTTACATAACTTAAGTAGAAAGTCCTTTCTTAAAGTTCGTACGGCAGGAGTATAGTTTTAGATTTAAAGCTGCTTCAAGCAGCTTTTCTTAAGTGGGTTTTAAAAAAAATTCAAGGCTTTGCAATATAAATTACTATTTTAAGGGATTATTTCCAGTATAACAAGGATTAGTACATAATGGCAAAAAGGCGTATTTTCTAAACGCTAGTATGGCTGCGGCCTAAATTGAGCTCATACCGCATTTGTATAATTTAAAGTGTTATAGAATAAGCTTTGTTGGAGTTTTACAAATAAATATTCAGACCTGTACGTTTTATGTTTTCAAAACGTCATTTTTATCTAAGCAAAATTTGAATTTTGAAATGTAATTTTAAGAAGCGTTCCATGAAAATGCTTTCAGTGTAGTTTCAAAACTGTGATCAACTTTTTAAACTAAGTTTTTATCTTCGCATTTGTGTCTATAAAAGTCTGCTTAAAGAGCTTTTACTGTTGTTGCATGGCTTTAACAAATGGTGTTAAAAGTTATGCATGTCAAGACTTTAAGTATTTGTTTTGTTCAGTTTGTACTTCACTTTTTTTTCTGCACACAAATTGCGTGTTTTAAAGGTGGGTTTTGTTGTTGTTGTAATTGTAGTTATTGCTGTAACTTTTAAATAAAAGTGTTGTTAATAGGAAAACAGCAACAAGAAAAACTAAAAAGACACACCTACTAGTTTTTTTTAAACAATTAATTGCTGTTATAATTGCACACACCAACACCAATACGAAAACAACTTGCAACTTAGTGGCAAGAAGCAACAAAATAAAAAAAAAATAAAAACGAAAAAGAATGAATGAAAAAAGCTGCATTTCTAGACAATTTATCACAGTAAAAGATATAAAATTTTATTGTGTTTTATGGCATAAAAAAGTAATTATATTTCAGAAAACAGCGCGTGTGAGAAAAGTGAAAAAGGCTGCAAGTAAGTGTGTGGCAAAAAGTGTTATCTTTAAAAAAGCTGTTTTCTTATTTTCCTTTCTTCTTAAATATTTAATCTTAAACGAAATTGTAACAAAGTTAAATTCTTTTCTTTTCAAACTAATTAAGTGTAACAACAAAGACAACAGCAATAATGTTAATAATCAGGTTTAATATATCAAGACTGGTGTCTGTCCGCTCTTTCGACCCGCAAACGGTAGTCAGGTTGGACCATTGTACTCGTATGTAGTTAATAAAATACTACAACATTTAACTTGAAAGTAAATGACCGACTTGTGCCGCTTGTCAAATAAGTTTGTTTGGACGTGAATGTGTATGTGAGTGTTTGTCTTGTCTCATTTTATCATAATGAAAAATCTGTCAGTATTTGTTAGGCTTCAAAACTCTTAAAGAGTCCTTTTGTTCCAACATTTAAGACAACAACTACAACAAAAAATGAAGGCTTTAAATACTTCACACACTTTGACACCGACACTTATCCAAACAAAACTCTCTTTCTTCAAACTTACACAGCGACGTTGCACTGTTTGTTAGTTCTTTTTTTTTAATGTTTTCCTTCATTGTACAATGTACGTGTTTAAAGAAGACGAACTGTTGACAGCGATAACCTGCTGTGTGACAAAACACTCGACTATCGTATCGATAAAAGAAAATAATGTGACAGGTAAAAGTCTCTTTAACTAAAAAAAACAATAATACAAACATACTCGTACATACAAAAAAAAAGAGTAACTAACAACAAAAATATACTTTTCGAATGTGTTACAACATAAACTAATAAGAAAATTGTCACCTGTTTTCGGTTTCTTTTGTCTTCTGCTAAGGCTGGGAGATAGGTCACTCTCACCAAAGATAAAATAGCAAGAAAGTGTTCAAAAAGTGGGAAATTATTAACGCTGTTGCTTAAGATTCCTCTCGATGTGAAAGAAAGAAAAATTGCATAAGTGGAAAATCAATTAATTTAAAAGTTTGATTATTTATTATTTCGTATCTATTGATTTTAATAAATCTACAGAACAACGAATATAAGCAGGCTGCTCTCAGGGATCTTGCCTCGCACCCGTATTATATAAAATATATACTGCAGACTCCCAGTCTTAAACGCCTGCAAAAATTTTATCTTCAAATCTACTTTCCAAGCAATAATGTTTTTTGCCGCCCCAGTTTGGTCTATATCAGCAGACTACCACATTAAAAAAGTGCAAGTTAATCAAACTAAACTATTAAAAATGATGTACAATTTGATCTTGTTAAAAACAGAATAAGTGAACTCACTTCCAATTTTAACTCCAGATGTCTGCACTCTGAATATTCACATATCAATATCTTTATAATTTTATCTTTAGTTAAAGTTTTTTTATCTATACAGTCTAAAATTTTCATGAAGGTTTTTTGTTAGAATTATCCTTCTCTTTACATGTAACTCAATTTAACACTTTATAAAACAAAATCGTTGTATTCTATATTTAAGTAGAAAAGGATCTAATCCTAATCTCTTTATGTCAAATACATAAATAAATTAAATTAATTATTTATTATTTATTACAAGAAGATGTACTATTTTATTTTAGCTATTAGTTTTTAATTGATGTGGTTTGATATTTCCCGTTTTAAGCGTGTAAGACTGCATCAAATTTTAGCAAGTGAAGCAATGAATCCCTAAAGAAATTGCTCATTCACAGAACGAAAAAATATTTCTGTTGATTCGAGAAGAATCTAAGATCAACATTTTATGATTGGATTATACGGTTGCAGGCAAATCATATTGTTATGGAAACAAGGACCTCCTATCAATCATAATTGTGGTGGCTCACATGGTTACGTCAATTCGCTCCCACTTGATCATCTGTCAAATGTTTCTAGATGACCTCGAATTGAGCATATAATATATTATTACTTATTGTCCACACTTGATGACTTTATATCAATTGACGTTTGCTTACTTGAAGTTTTTTATTAAAAAAGGGACCCAATAATTATATATACATATATCCATATCCTGCTGTTCCTATAAGGAGTGTAGGGGCGTAACTAGTTCATTCCATTCGAATCTGTCGGATGCAATGGCTGTAGTTTCCCTCCAGCTTTTACGAACTCTCGCCAATACAATTTCCTCATGTCCAGATATATTTCTCAACGTTTTAAAATAAAATTAACTTTTTTAATTATATTATATTTTCCAACTACAGTGTACTCTCTCTTAAGTGGACAACTAAGGGACTGGCAAATTTGTCCGCTTATGAGAGGTGTCCGCTTATGAGAGAAGTACATATTTGTCTTCAAGCAGTATTATTTCAAAACAAGAACATATAAATATTTCATATACTAAACAGAGTTTTCTTTAACATTTTTGTGAGAAGTGGAAAAAAATTGTTATGTAAAGTACATATTCAAATGGATTTAAAAAAGTGAGAAATTTTAGCTTGGCGAGTTCTTGCTTTAATTTCAATATCTTGATTTATTTGCATATAATTACGCAATTCAACACCATTGTGGTCACTGTGATCAAAAGAAAAATATTTTAGTTTTCTTATAGATAAATAAGATTATTGGTCGTCAATTTCACTTTCTAGTTCATCTTCAGACGAGTTGGCAGGCCTTTCTTGGGGAGCAATTAACATTTCAGTACTAATGTTTTCCACAACTTCATTATTAACGAAGGCTTCATTATTTGAAGAAGCCTGAGTTTTGCTAATCTTAAATTTCTTTGCTAACTCGCGAACACTAAGTTTTTCATTTTTATGAATTCCAATAACATTTACTTTGTCTTTAATAGTGAATACTGCTTAGTTTTTGGGGACTCCCCCTTATACATACACGCATTATTGTATAAGAAAAAGCTGTAAGAATAAGGAAAAAGAATAAATAGAAAACAGTGTTACTGTCAGGTCAGAGTTAACCAAAATGCCCAAAGGGAGAGAATAAGAGTGCCCGCGTCCGGTTATGGGAGGGTTGTCCGCTCAAGAGAGAAAAATTATCTAATCCTTAAGAATTTTTTGGGACTAAAAAGCTTGTCCGTTTATGGAAAATGTCCGCTTAAGCGAGGTGTCCGTTAGGAGAGATTACACTGTACATCTATTATTGTTATGATTGAAAGGTTATTTATTCATATTAATATTTAAATGTTTTCAATGTCATAATTTCATTAAAGCTTTTGAGTTTTCAATGCTAAATTGTTTTATTTTCAATGCTCTTTCCAAGAGTGTATTGAATTTTCATGAGCCAGCTTCGTTTTTTTACTGCAAAACAAACTAACTTCTATAATTTTTTATATAAATAATTTGACGTTCTTATGTCTAAGAATACATATGTATACTGACTTTGTTTAATTCTCTTCTCTGGACTTGTCATAACTGATTTATGCATGTCCCCAAAAATTTTATTCAAAGATTTTCAGACACATATGTATGTTGCTATTTTTAATATGTATAATAAATAATATAAAAATAATATAAAATCTTTTTACAATTTAATAAATAAGTAGTTCCTTTTAGAGCTTTAAGCTCTTAGGTTAAAATGTTTTATTGACCGAATTAAAATACAAGAAATTTAAAAAATGTACTTTCTAATCACAGTCATAAAACAAATTTTTTCTTTATTTATGTACTCGTACCACAATTTTACTTCACAATGTCCATGAATTTCAAAAATTGTCACTGTATTAAATTTGTAGATAAGGATAGACCATTATTGCAAGTACATAAAATAACTTTCATATGAATTGTAATCACTTTCGTTGGGCCGCAGGTAACCAAAAAAAATACTGATAAAAAAATAAATGAAGAAAACACGCCGGAAATTCTTGTATAAAGGGTTCGTTATCAGTGTAGCCACACTTTCAAAATGAGCACCGACACTGACAAAGTGTTGCAGTTTTTGTTTTGTCGATCACAAGCTGCAAAAACTCTATTTGAAAATTTCAACCTGACCCTTTTAATGTGGGAAATGTTAAAAGAACACACACATTTTTTTTGTTTTTAATCGTATGCAAAATGTAAAATGTTTTCTTTTAACGACTCTTTTTAACAACGTGAACAAAGAAAATTGAAAAGTTTTTGCTCAAGTGTGAATTGTGCATTTTATGTTACAAAAAAGTCAGCGAATCCAATGATAAAATATATAAAAGTAGAAAAAAAGTGAATTTTTGTTTATGTACTTTTGCTTCATTTAAAAGAATTTTATAAAATAATTGTCAGATTTTTATTGTCCAAGTAGAAGACTTAATAAAAATTTATTCGCATGGAAACAAAAACAGCAAATAATAAAAACAACAACAACAAAGACTCATGTGTGTTTAATAAGCCCTGTTCGTCATAAATTGCAATTTATGAGACAATGATTGTGTTTATTTTTATAATCACAATTCCAATTAGGATGGAGGGGCTTCAAATAGAAAATAAAAAAATTAATAAACCAAATAAATTCTCCCTTACTAAGTTGGCATTGTTTTAGGAGGGTGTTTGATTACAAAATAAATGAAATGAAACCCGCATTTATGCTCCCAATTGCAACTCAATTCGTGCATGATTCATTAATTAGATGATTAATGAATGAGGAAGAAACCATTTGTAAAATTGTTAAAAGATAAAATTATTGCCCTTGTTTAAATTGCTTTACACTCTCCTAAGAAATAATAAAAAATGTCGCTTACCTCCTCCGCCAAAACCTTGCCCAGGAAATAAACCTGGTGGACCGAATGGTGGCATTTGCCTGGCTCCTGGCCAAGGTACACCAGCCCCACCAATACCACCCCAGGCTACAGCTGCGGCAGCTAAAGCACTAAATGGTGTCGGTCTTATGGGTACATGACCGGAAGCTGCTAAAGCGGCGGGTGACAGTAAATGAGGTGAGTTCGCCAGCGAACCATGCCCATCGGGAGATTTACTTGAATCCAAGCCATCTGGAGTTGAACGTGGTGAGTCGTCAGCGTTCATATCTTCTATATCGACTATTGAATCTTCTTCTTCATCATGTTCCATATCGTGTTCGTTCAAGTCATCATCGTATTCTAGCTCAGAGTCTATGGACGAACCAATGGGGGATTGACGTTCACTTTTCGCCGTCGGTTGTGTGGAGGTAGTTGAATTAACATTGCACTCTGTATTGCCCGTTGAACTGGCCGATGAAGCGGGTGGTGTGGTGGTCGAGGGATTGTTGCTATTTGGTGAGGGAGAGCTGTTAGTTTGTATGAGTAGGGAAGCCGATGGTGGCATTCCGCTGGGATTAAGCGGATGTCTCAAGTGATTAGGTAAATGGTGTGCTAAATGTGGACCATTGGGATTGCTGGCACCAACGGCAGCTGCAGCAGCTGCCATGGCGGCCGCATGCTGATGTTGTGCATGGGCCGCCGCAGCCGCTTGAGCTGCATGCAGTAGGTTGGCGTGATGTGCCATGGCTACGGAATGAAACTGGGGGTGTTGCTGAGGTTGGTTGTGTTGGCTGTGATGATGCTGATGATTTGGTGAGGCGGGCGATGACGTTGATTCATGTGATATTGGTGAAGTAGCGGCTGAAGGTGTGCTTGAAAGATTTGTGGGGGCTGTTTGTGAACCATTATCTCCGCCGTTAAGAGGTGTCCGTGGCCTTGTATCGGCCAGTAATGAGGCCACACTAAAATTACTAAGTCTCGATGTTGTTTTATTAATGGCATGATGGGAATGTTGCAAATTCCTCAAATGCTGCTGATGGGCCATTATTAGAGCTGAAGGCGAGGTGGGTGTAGTGGCTCCCAGTGAAGATGTGGTGGTTGTTGTATTGTGTGGGCCAACAACAACTGTGGTGGAACTGTTATTGGTATTTATAGCTGCTTGCGGCGGTACCGTCGGGCTAGTCATATTCACATGTAAGCCAGTGACTGTCATTCCTGATGATGACAATTTCAACATAAAGTTTGTAATTCAAAATTGATGTTAAAGTTTCCAACTTTTTTATAGCAACACAAAAAATTTATTTCTATTTGTATATCTTATTGATTAGAAATTTTTCTTTATTTATTTTCTTAATTTTAGTTACAACATTGCACTTTTATTTTTAGTTATTATTCATGATTTGTAAAATGACTTTGTGTATTTAATAACTTTTGTTTTTATTCTTAAGCACTTTATTCTAAAGTGTTTCTCCAGTAATTGGAAAATTTGTTTTTAATTAAATGATTGCCTGATTAATTTTAGCTAATTTTTAAATTGTTTGCTCTCTCTTTTTATGTTGTTCAAACGCAAAATAAAAACACTTGTAAAATATTCTCTAATTATTTTTTTATCAAATTATATTTAAACGCTCGTTGACATCAGACACGTCTTTCTGAGATCACGACTGTTTTACAACTGAATTGTTAAGTATTCATAAGAAATCTCGGTTCATTCACATAAAACCACACAGATACAAAACTCACTGCACTCAGTGCTCACAGTTACTCTATTAGTTCTCCCCAACTTGGCATAGTGTTAAGAAATCCAAAGCAAGGTGGTTGAAATAAAACAATTAAAAAACTCTTACAACCCAGAATGTACGAGTGAAACAATCATTGTATGAATTTCTCGCTTCCTCCCTGCGAAAATCTTGTGAAAACACCATTTTTATATTTTCTAAAACACTTTCAGTACAAAATTTGTATCACTGTCTCTTTCTAACACATTCTTATTAATAATGGTCATTTTTTTACTATATTTCAAACAGTTGGGGTGGTGAAATGGTGTATTCTCCTTTTACAAGCAATAAACTACGCCCATTCATAATTCACCACTTTGAATGTATTCAAAAGAGGGGTAATATTAATATAGTACAACACTACAGCAAATTTATTTGCAACTCCATGTGTATGGAATGTTTAGAAATAGTATCATTTTATCTCTTTTTAACAACTATATAATTGCTACTCCTCATTGTTTTTTGTATTCTTGTTGAATAACTACCACACATTGATAAACAGAACACATTTAACAGCCATTGTGGTTTTTAATAATTCCAAATAATAGTTAAAAAAGTGTTAAAAGAGTATTGTTTGCTTGCTTTACTTTTGCACACAAACATACAGTATTAAAAATAACACAGTAAAACTAAAATAGTTTTTGATTTGTTTGCTAGTGCTGTTTTTCTGTCGTTCTTTAATGTCAAATAGTTCATATAATTTTGTCACCTTTTTGTTACGGGTCCGTGTAATGGTTATATTTTTTAATTTTACCAAACAAATGAAATCAAAATTTTTTCATAACTTTAATACCTATACAATATTTATAAAATGAATTTTCTTTCTTAATTTTTATAATAATGAAAAAGGCGAGATTTTTTCTCAGCTGTTTTTCAAATACGGTTTAACTTGCATTAAATTTTCTTGCTATATTAACAAAGAAAAGAGTTTGTTTCTTTCTGTAATTGTTAATAAATTTTTGTTTTAATATTTTTCGTTGTTATTTTTCTGATTGCATATAATTTGTACGTGCTTCAGAATATCAGCTGGTCGGTTTTTGTTATTGTTGTGTTTGTTATTTTACTTTTTATCCCCAAACTCATCTTCTCTCTGTCACTCATTCTCTTAGGTGGCAGTGTAGAGTTTGTATTGGGTTTTTGGGGCCACCAAGTCTGTGTCTGTGCCTTTTCCCCCAATTGAAATGAAAAAGAGAATGACAAAAAAGTATTCAGAGAGTATATATGTACCTATTACAATAAGAACAATAAAAAAATACTTAATTTGGTTGTCATATCAGTGGAAGGATTAATTGAAAAACTAATTAAGCTATAAAAACAATTAAATACAAATTAAATGATATTATATAAAAGAAAGGGAGAAGAAGTTAAATTTGTTTAAAAAATGCATGCATAACTACAGATACCACAGCAATTAATAAAAGCTAAAGAGATTTTTAAGAGAAATTTATTGTTATGTAGAATTTATTTGTTGTTGGTATCAAGATGCAAAAAAATAATTAATTTTTGTAACATTTTTTTGTTAAATTTCGCATTTTGCAAATTGCCTAGTGGTGTAAAAAATTTTTTTGTTTTAGTTGTATGAACAACTTATACCGTGTACTTTACCGGCGCAATACGATAATAGATGATTGACGTATGAAAACGTCGAAGCTGGAATATTTTTTTATTAGATAAAGGGTTTGAAATAAATATCTTTGATAAATTTTGCTCGCAAAGAAAACAGAATTAGTAATTCAAAATATCATCCTGCTTGAATTTACAACTATTTTTTTTTCATCAAAATCGGCATTCATTGAAAAAACTAAAGCAAGGACGCTAAATTCAATGGTGCTAGCCGTTTTTGGAAGTTAACGCTCGAAATCGCTACATTCGCGGCTTAAAATTTTGAGGCAAAAGTACTTATGGTACAATATTTTTTTTGTACTCTGAGATTATTTTTCGGAATTTTTTTTATTCAAAAAATGATTTTGGGCGAATAAAAACAATACAGTGTCGCATAATACTGGTTGTCTTCATGCAACAGAGTTTGAAAACGGAAAACGGATACCATCGTTGAATTCAGCATAATTTAATTAGTTTTACCAATAGAATGCCCAGCTCATTCAAACTTTCTACTAGCACTTTGTAATGTAATGCAAGTGATTAATTCATATAATTAGATTTTTTTCAGTACAAAAATGTAATTCTTTATTAGTTGCAGTCAGTAACTGCCGTTGGAGTGAATTTTTTGTGTCAGCATTGCGAACACCAAATGTGTTTGCAGCGTAATGCATATTGGACAGTGGTGCGTTGCACAATGAGGTGGACAACCATCTACATAAATCTTCTTGCAGGATACAATTTGTTAATGTAGTTTTTTTGTAATTGTATAGATGACACTTAGTCTTCATTTTGAGTTATAGACTTTGTGAATTGAATTATAAAAATATCATTTAAAAGCGGTTCATAAGGGGTTGTACATATGAATAAGTTATAATCGAAGATTCTCCACTTACAGCAGCAAATAATTGAAAATCTCTGTCGTTGCCTATCCGTAAGTCCTTACATCTTTCTTAAGGCAATAACGGACCTCGAAATCTGCAATTTTTAAGATAATGCACTAAAGCTTACTGCAGTGCTTAGTTTTTGTCTCACAACAATACGAGTATTTAAGAAAGAGTTTTAGGAAAAAAATTGTTTGCATTTATTCCAGACCTTTTTTAAAAACAATATATCTGAAAGTTGAAAAGTCGAAGAGATGAAAGGATTGCCGTTGTTGAAAATATTTACGTACACATTTTTATTTTCATTTACATATTTTGCAGATAAAATCGAATGAAAAATTATTTTAAACTATCTGGAACAGATGCAGCAGCACCACTTTTGTCAGGGAATTTCACAGGTTGATTTTCTTCAATTTTTTTTCGGGGTAGTCTCATGTACTAGCGGATTGTGCGCGGCAGTCGTAGGTGCAATTTCTACCAAGATCTCTCTATTTCCACAGACTAGCTAAAAAGCTTTAAGAATTTGGGTGTAAAAAAATCTTAATTTTTCGCAATAAGTTTCTGTTTACTTCTTACGATGACTGAATTGTTTACACCTCAATTATTTTAAAACAGCAGTTCATTACCAAATTTTCAGTATTAGAAAATCATTTATAGTTTATCACATCAACTTTTCAAGAAGTGAAGTTGCTCAGAAATACTAAAGAGCGTAGCATACGGCCGCTTTGTTTGGACTTGCTTGAAACCGTCTGAACATCTTCAAATTCGAGTAGATGCAACCGAAATTCCGTGAGCAATAAACGGGCATTTCTGAAAGAAATAATGACTTTACTCATGACGCTCTGATATGGTGGAAAGTACATAATAAAAAAATACGTGCAATATTTAGTCATAGTACGAGTACATACCAGCAAATGGTCCGAAGGAGAAGATGGCTTGAAGGAAAAAGGGCTAGAAACTTTTATAGCTTGAAGTGCAATATTCCTCAGCAGAAATTTGATTACTAATTTAACGTGATATGAACATTTTTAGTATTCGTTGTAAAACAAGTTTGATAAGGCAACATATTTTGAGTTAAAAAAATTTTTTTTTTAATAAATATTATTACAATTCAATATTTTTAGTTTTATTTCATTTACATTTGCCTAATCTACTTAACTCTTTATGTACTTTTTGGAGCAAATATTTGCCTAAATTTAGCAAATACGAATATCAAAAATTTGTGATTCTTCGCGAGTATGAATACGAACACAAGCATTATTTATCTATGTATTCAAGTATGTATGTACACGTATTAAAAAAAACCTAAATTTCTTAAAACAATTTCTTTACTTTTATTCTAATACATCTCATGAATAAAATTTTTACTGGTTGCTTTATGCCCCTTGGTAATTTATGTTCAAACTATTTGAAAACTTTTGGCCAACAACTTGTAAAAATACTTAAAATTTATGTCAATATTGTTTGCAAAAGTTTTGTCGATAGTAATACGAGCACTTTTTTGTTGTTGTCTTGTTAACCCTCTTTTTACGTCTGCATTCTTCTTCATTGATTTTTTATTAATACACTTTAAAACACATTTCGAATGGCTCTGGAATAGAAAAAGAATGTTCCATTTTTGTTTTATTTTTTCTTTGATAAAACACAAAAATAATCAAACAATAATTTGTTATTTTTAATGAAATGTACTTACGTAAATAATTTTTAATTAACCCCTGTGTGATAGAAAATTATTTAATAATTTTTTAAGCATTTTACTTAACATTTATTTAGTTAAGGGATAATCAAAACGGGTTATATACTTTTTATTTATTTACAAAACTTAAAAGAATTACTAAAAAAAGTAGATGTTGCTGTTATGATTTTTTCACTTTTCGAATTATAAACTTTGAATTCAACGGAACTTAAATAATTTCATTGTTATATGTGATTAAATAAACACACCCCCCTGTACAAATGGTTTAGCTGAAACAAAAGCACCAGAAGTAAAAACATTTTAATTGGAAATTTATTAGAATTCTAATTTGTATTCAAATACAACTAAGAAGTACTCGTAACAAAAGGTTATCGTACAAACTTGTATAAAAAAAACTTTTAATTTAATGGAAAAAATAATTAATAAATTCTATGGGGACATAAATGAACAGAAATAAAGAAGTATTTGACTGGTGATTTGGTGTTATGACTATGAAATATTATAAAATGATAGAGAACTTAGGAATAAAATGCCTATAATCACGTATTCGTAACAGCGTACAGTGGGGAACAATAAAAGGAAACCCGACTTGGAAAGAAAATATTAGAAGATTATCAGATCATTTGTATGTTTTGTTTAATATTTGTTCCCTCAGAACTCTGCCATATGTGAAGTGATTAGGAAAAGTATTTTTTTATTCAAACATTTCAATATGAGTTGTGCTAATTTGTAAAAGTTAACTTTAGTTATTTGATAACTTGCAGATAAAGCTCTTGTTAAAAATTCTTTTCTGCTATTAAAGTTAGAAAAAATGTATGTTTAAATATGATGTTACTATAACTTCAACAAACTAATGTCAATTGTGTGATATATATATATTTCTATTAAATTAATATGGGTATAAAAGAACATTAGCTTATGTTATATGAGGAAAATAATTTATGTAGACAACTATCATCATGTTTGTAGAATCATTGTGATAGAAAAATTGTTAAACATAATTTCAATTGAATTTTGATTTTAGAAATTCTGTTGTGTGAAAAGTTTGGTAGTTTTTTTCAGTTCATAACTCTAAAACGGACCATGTGTTTCAAGAAAGCTGATATATGATATAGAAAATGTGTCGTTAACACATCGTACTCCCTCCCTGTTCAGTGAGGGTTTGAATGTAAGCTTAAGTGTCTTTTAAGAACATTGTACTTTTTGTCATTTGCTGGGTTTTGGCAGATTCCTTACTTTCTGCACGTTCGAGTCGTCTACAAGAATTTCGAATGAATCAGCTAAGCCCGTTTTATCTTTAAAATGAAAGACTGTTAATGAAAATTATTTAGTATTGAAAATGAAAATTTTTGGCTTAAGTTCAAATCTGAGTTTACCCATATCTTCTTAATTTAAGAAATTATATTTAGATAAATTCATTATATTTTTATTAAGAGAGTACTATTTTATTTGAAACAATTTATTCATCAGACTAGCAGAACGGATCAGTACTGATTTCGAGGTCGCTACAGCATCTCATCAGCGTTCTTTTTGTTCGATTTTACCACTTTTGACGGTGGCTACTAGTAACTAGGAATATCAACTATTTAACCGTATTATTTAACGAATTAGAATACGAAAAGTGCAACTTATTCATTTCTTACAAGTTAAATCAATTTCGGTTAGTACGAAATTCCATCTCTGATTGTTGTTTCAAATAAAATAGTACTCTCTTAATAAAAATATAATGAATTTATCTAAATATAATTTATTAAATTAAGAAGATATGATTAAACTCAGATTTGAACTTAAGCCAAAAATTTTAATTTTCAATATAAACCTTAAACAGTTCAACAATTACAAATAAATATTGAAAATTATTTAATTTGATTTCATTTAATAATTTTTTGTTTTTCCTTAGCGACTTAATATACATTATTTTATTCGTTTTGGGAGCGAATATATCCATTACTACCTTCCCAGCATCTACGCTTGTTTGATATCAATATTTTAAAATGTGATTAAGCAGCCAACTTTAAAGTGCCACTTATATTGTCATCGACTTTAAATGGCTGAATGAGTAAAATTAAAACAACGATTATAATCACAATAATTGTTTAATTTTGTATTATGTTATATGTGTAAATAAAAGACATGCATTACAAACAAATATAAAATATGTACATTAAAAAATTAAAATAAATACATTTGTAAGTATAAAAAGCAACAGACACTCTTACAAACAAAGGGGACAGACACAACAGTCACAAACGTCAAATACAAATAATAATTGTTTGAATTTATTAAATTTGAAAACTAAACTAATTTATGCAGACAAGTCGCCATTTTTGGCTGATTTTTATTGTTATTAAAAAAATTTAATACAACAAAGTGATGATTTATTTTTTTGTTAATAAAAAAAATTAATTTTGAAATGTTTTAACATTTTGAACTTAACAAGTTCGTAATAAATTCTTGTTTAAATATATTAATGATGCATATTTAGAAATTTTATTTAGTTAATTTGATTTTGATAAGTGCTGGTTTTTTTCTACATTTTGCTCATTAAAAACTATCAAAATATTTAAGAGATTAAAAATTTCGCACGCTGGGCATTCATTTATCAAAACTCATGTATATTTTGATTGTTCTTTAATTTTTTTGATTTCTTAACTTATCTTCTGATCTCTTCCAGTGTCTAGTGGCTTTGGCACTAAAATCAAATAACAACATTTTTAAAACCAGCGTCCAAAAGTAGTTTTTATTAATGATGGACAACAATAAAAATAGTGTTTATAGTGAGTGTGTTGGCGTGTTGGCGTGTAAATATTAAATAAATACATTCAATTCTATTCCCCTCTCTCCTCAAATCAGTTGACTAACATCTTTATCTTATTTCATAAAACTTGACACTGAGGCCTGGGTATTCAAAATTTATTACAATTTGAAATTTATATTTAATAAAACCTATTTTCATTATACCAATCACAAGATATAATATTTAGGTATTATTGAAGTAAAGCAAATAAATTTTTAAGTGTTCGTAAATACGAATATTCGATTTGAAACTTAGGACCACTTGTTAATGGTTCAGTTTTACCGCCTGCAAAATAAAATATTTCAATAACAATAAACTGAAGAGAAATGATCAAATTATCGGTATTTACATTCCGACGACAATAAACTCTCTTTTTGTCTTTTATAATCGACATTAAGTTCGATTGGCTTTGGAGACTGAACTGGAAATTCTCTCTTACCCACATATTTCATAATATTTTCAGATTTTACTTTTCTCATTTACTGTTTGCGCTTTTAATTATCAATTCAAAGTCTTATTAGGTGAAATATATTCATAAAAATTGATATGCAATTCAATTCAATTAATAAAGTTCTGTTTCGAGTGTTTTGTAGTGGATAATATAAATTCTTTGAAATTTTTGCAGTCTTTCACTTCAGCGATATTAAGCGATATTAGGAAAACTTAGTAACCTTGACATACGCTGTGTTGGGACGCTCTTAGCACATGTAAATTAGGTTAATTTGCTTAATTTTTCTTAACTAAAATATAATTTTTCTAAGTAATTTTTTGTATCGATTTCAAAATATTTTTAATTACTTCAATTCATTCGAGGAATTGGTTGCACTTCAATCGTTTTAAAACAGCAGCTCATTGCCAAGTTTTCAGTTTTAGAAAATTAAATATTGGTTTTTATGTCAATCTTCTTTGATCCATCATATAAAATTGTTTAACAATGCTTAAGAACGTATCATACAGCACACTTTATTTGCATTTCCTTGAAATTTGAAATGTAGCAGATCAGACGCAACCAAAGATTCCGTAAGCAATGAAAGTCCACTTTTGAGAGACACGATGACTTTACTCATGAACACGTGCGAAAATGACGCTGACATTTCTTAAATTATCGTCGAACATTTATCGGAAAAGGGGGTGTCAAATGACGCCGACCTTCTGACATACACGGAAAAAAATTAGTTTTTAGCAAATTTTTTTAAATTTTATTTCATTTGAATACAATTTTTGTCAATAATACATCTATTTAAAGATTCATTAGGAAAATATAAAATTATTTTCAATACATACGCGCACAATTTGATTTATCAAATATACAAAACTCGTCATCACAGAAAATTTAAAATTTTTTCATTATTGAATCAACACCTTTCTTATTGAAATATAAATATTCACATAAAAGAGTGCACAAAAATCGTTATCACAGAGAATTTTAAAATTTTTGTTCAGTGTAGTGGTAAGAAAATATTTAGTCACAATATTTAGCTCCTGCCACGTCTTCCCAATGAGCGAGACGTTCTTACATTAATTTCTGGAATGCGGTCGATGGAGTCGGCCGCTGGATACACTAATTTTAAAAAAAATTATTGTAAGCTAATATATTTTGTGGCGTTTGCCTAATTTCAATTTTTTTGGATCCTGAATCGTGAATTCTATTATCAAAAATAAACGAACATGCGATATGTGGATCGCTAATAGTCGCGAACAATACGAATTGGATTATCAAAAATAGGCGAATATGCGTTAGTACGAATACGAGAGTATTTGCTAAATCACTGGTGAGCATGGATGCTTACTTAATAAGATTTAAACTCAAAGTCCAGTATGAAATTCTGTTGGATTTTTGGTTTGCTTTTATGTATGAACAAACAGCAAATTATAAATATTAAAATTTCTGAAATATCTTTCTTTTTTTAACTTATTAATCGAGATTGCCTCGAAAACTTTTCAAAGACTTTCAAACAAAAGTTTTTGAAATATCTGAAATTAACATGTAATATTTCTGTTTAAGTACTCATTCTGCCGTCAACAAAGCACTAGTGTAGATATACATTTAGTTAGTTGTTGGTTTCTAGGAACGTTTGTTTGTTCGTATGTTTGTATGTCAGTCAGCCATTGAGTTACTTCTCACCATCAAACAACAAAAGTTGTTTAAAAAGAGATATAAATACCAAAAAAAAAGATAAAATAATAATAAAAATAATTTGTTTTGTGGTCTCATTAGTGAAATCTCTTTCTATCATGTCCAAAGTCAATTAAGCAACATTATTAATTGGCATAATTGTTGATTTTCTAATTTTCCATTATTAAATACTTATTTTAAAAAAAAAGTAAATTATATTAAGATATTGAAAAATTTAAATTACTGCAAGAAAACTTTCAGGCAGGATACTGTTAACCAAACTTTGGACGTGTTTCTCTAAATGCGAATGAAAATTTCTCTTGATCATTTATATTAAAAATAAAAATATGAAACTCAATTATTTCTTGGCTTTCAATAAAATAAATATTCGAATGAAATATTTATTCTATTCTTTCACATTTAGAGAAACAGACTGTGTATTTATTTTATATTTTATATTTTTTATATTTGTCATTAGGTTTGCGGAGAAACGTATTTGTAGGTATATATTTTATATTTCTAATCAATTTTGAATATTTCTGTATTTTTGACATGTTTAATTTGTTTTACTCTGTTCTTCTCAGTTTTGTTTTTCGGTATTCAATTTCAATTACCATTTTATTTTTATTACTTTTATGTTTGTTTCGCAACGATATCACTCGAAAGTAAAAAAAAAAATATCTGAAGAAAAATTGCACTGAAAAAATATAATTTCCGTTTTTCTACACCACTTCTTTAACTTTTTTTTGGTTTTTATTATGCGGGGATAATAAAGAGATTTTTTGCGATTGATAAGCTTTTTCAGTTAGCGACGGTGTGCTTAAATGATGAACATCATCAACAACGAAATCGTCTCTTGGTGTTGGTGCTGCTGCTGCTGATGTCGAAGTGGCTGGTTGCAAATTCCGCAGATACAAAAATAAAAAATAAAAATATCCTTTCCAAGAATGATTGATTGTAATGTTAGGAGTATTTATTGTTGACATTGATTTCGATTATTATTTATTACGCACTTAGAGATTTTTAAAAATGCGATTGCCAAAAAAGTAGGAATAAAATTAAATTTATATTAATCGAGATTGCCTCGATATCTCTTTTCAAAGATTTAAAAAACTTTTGTTTGTTGAGGGTTTTTAGCTAGTCTATATACATGCATTTCATTGGTGCTAAAGCCAAATCATCAGTAGACCTTAAACCTAATTTTTAAATGTTTCAAACCTCTTTACTTATACAAAAACCTTTAAAAACCCAATGAGAGTTATAAAAATTACAATAGTATAAGCATAGTATGCTTTGAAACTTATTCAAAAATCCCAACAAAAGTTTTTGTAGGAATAAAATATTAAAAAAAATAAAATTATTTATTACGTTTTGCAAATGGCCGAATTTGTTTAAATAAATCAGATTAATTAAAAAATTACACTTTCCTAAGTCTCATTAATTCTTACTAAATTTGAAGCGAGTTTCTATGATATGAGGATAACAACTTTGGCGTAGCAACGCATTTTTCCGGAGAGTGATATGAGCTACATGTATTGGGAGTGTCAACTACATCCCTAGAATGTTCTATCTATGTTTATGGATAAAATGTAATCATTTCCACATTTTACAATAGATGATAGTTACAAATGGGAGTAGGTGAACAAAATTATTTAAGGAGCGCTAAAGATTTAAAACAAAATATGTTAACGAACAATTTAAGAGGTATTGCAATTTTTATTGGAATTTCTTAAAGAAAATAAAATGGGTTCACCAAATTTTTTTTCGAAAAATTATGTTAAGCGGTTTTGCAACATATGCAAAACTCAACTAATTTTTTATATAATATTTCATAAGTTTTTAAGAGCTGGAAACAAAATAGTTTAATCCAAGAGGTATCTCTAGGCTGCTACAAGAAATTTGAGGGTTTAAGAAATGGAAATTATTTGAGTTTTATATTTTATCCAGGATAACTTTGCTCCTAGTAGACGATGCATCCTTCTACTAGTTTCAGAAAGTCCGTCAGAAAGTTTCATAATCCTTGAAGAAAGTGGAATAACATACGTCTTAATAACATTCGTCAGGAGGTGTCAATCAGATGCTACAACCCCTTGAAAATTCATCGAAAAAGGTATTTTGAATCTCACAGTCTCAATAAATCTAAAACTAAGGCAAGAAAATATTAAAAAAAATAATTATTTTCTAAAAAATGGTTTCCATGTATAAATTCAACTTTTTTGTTTGACACTAATTAGCAATTATTTAAACTGTGTTGTAATTAAACTTGAGGATGTAATGAAGAAGATAACAATTGTGAATAATTACAAACATTTATTTTACTAATTAACTCTTTAAATGCAAAATATCAAAAGTAAATACACAGTCACATACACACATACTTCAAAAATACACCCAGATATTAAACGAAGCAGAAACAACCCTTTTTCTATTCCACAACTTGCTTTTAAATTTAATTAAATAATGATTCATTAATGGCAGACATTAGAACGGCTGAAAAAAGGTTTCACACGACTCTCATAAGAAACGCTTTCGTTTTAGAAACATAAAAACAACAGCAACCATTAAAATTAAAAGAGGTAAAAAAAATTATGAAATAATAAACTTTTACGTCAATCAAATAAATAATTTGATAAAATGCGATATGGTTTTCAATAGCACTGCACAGCAAAGAAAATCAATATTAGATTTTTCGATTATCTCTAGTTTTAATTCTTATTTTAAATAACAAATTTTAGAAGTCCAGCTTATACACGGGAGCACTAAGTTGCAACAGTGTTATCAAAAATGGGATTACGACGGAACTGTTTCTCCCTCCTCCTTACAAACCTGCTTATTTGTAAGCTCTATGATTTATTTTGTTAGTAAATAGTTATAATTTTTATAGATTTTAAATTGAGAAATAGCTTAAGCTATAAACACATTCACAGCAGCAGGCTACCAACTACAACCTGTCCTATTTTTGACATGTGTGTATATGAAAATGATTATTTTCACGACTGCACTGCTACACGGTTGCAGGTTGTTGTCCATGCTACTTTTGTCGTGTAGTCAAATCATAATAATTTCTATTTTTGTTGGCTACGAAACAAAAAAAATGGACAGTATAAAAAAATATGTAAAGCAAATTAATGCTACGAAATATTTTTCTAATGCAAAATAAAATAAAATCCAAAAATTGCATTTTTTTCTGGTTTAAACTTTTTGTGTAAAAATAATATTTGCATAAGAATAAGAAAGAGTGAAATTCCTGCATGTTAGATCAATATTCTTTCTATAATATCTTAAAAATTCAATGAAGCAATAAAATTAAAATTAAGAAAATTCGCAATAACTTTCAATCATTTGGAAATTTGAAATGCTTAATATCATTTAAAAGTCGATGAAACAATAAAAAATAGAAAAAGTCACCAACATTGCAAAAAACCAGAAATTCCGCAAAAAATTTGCAAAGTTTTAAAAAAGCCGTAAAATTTTCTAAAAAGAGATAAACGTTCAAAGAATGTTAATGTTTTTAAGTTCTTGTCTTCATTTAGAAAGTTTTACGCCTTTTTAAAAATTTGTTAACTTTTCGGGGTTTTTAGGTATTTTTGCGATATGAGTAATTCTCTGTTATTTTATTGCTTCATTGAATTGTACTTTAAAGTAAAAAATCTAAAGTGCCACCTCTGAAATATAAATGAATCAGCTTATTACTCGTATGTAGCTGTCGTTATCAAAATAATTAAGTAGCTGGCTACAAGGCGACATTTGCAGCCAGCGGCATTTGTAGTCATGTAGCCGTGTAGCCTGCTATTATGAATGTGTTTACATCTTTAACATTAAAAAAATCTTTTACACTTCGCTGCTGTTATGCTCAAAGGGAGAAAATCAGCTTACGTGATGACTATTTTGTAATAGAGTTTTGAATATACAAAACAATTTTTTTTGTCAATGATTGTTCAAACTCATAGAAAAAGTAAAATTAAAATTTTTAAAATGTCGCATTATATAGAAATTGTAGCGAGGACGTAGATATTTATTTGCCAATTTGAACTACACTTTCCGGCATTTAGAATATTATTTTTTATTGAATGAAACTTCTGTTTTCTTTTATTGAAGAAATGTGAATACGAAAATAAATAATAAATAAACATGACAAAGTAGGTGTTGTACGCCTGAAAGATTTGCAGTTGCAGTTGTCGTTGTTGTTGTTATTGTTGCATAATAATAATAATGTTGCCAAGGGGTTGCCAAACTGTTGATGTATTTTTTTTCCAACAACATCAGTAAATAAAACACCCTTCTTTTGTTGGTAGAAACACAAAAAGGCAATAAGAAACAATAGTTGTTTGTTTGTATTAGTGAGTGTAAGTGTGAGAGAGGATGTTCCTGTTGGCAAAAGAGATGATAGTGGTAGTGGTGGTGGTGGTGGTTGTGGCATAATATAACAAAATAAAAATACAAACAAGCTTTATATGATAAACTGATAAATATAACTTTGTTAACTAGCACTGGTTTATAGTGGTAGCAATTCACTCTATTCTGGCTGCTGATGAGGCTGCTTATTGTCATCCTTAAGAAAAATAAAAACCAGCAACTACAACAACAAGCGAATAAGTATGATTATGGCGCGTTAATTCAATTATAAATGTTTTATTTTATTTGTATTCTCTTCATTTTAATAAATGGCTGCATGACTGAACACTCAAGAAGTTTTTTTAAATGTTTGCATGAGAAATTTGCAACTGAGCCGGAGTGTAAATGTAAAATGCTTACGAATTTAGTTTCACAGCGGCAGCGCTCCTTTTCAGTAATATTTTGTGGCTTTCTGGGTTTCAATACTGTTTGCCAAACAATAAAATAAATATAATATATTTTTTTTGTCGAGATTTTTTTAAGCTTTTTCTTGTCTATATGCCAGACTCGCAAGCACGAACATTCATTCGTACAAACAGTATTTGTTTAAAGGGATGATTATGTTTGACATCAGGCAATAATATTGTTATAATGATGACAACGACAACGATGCGAGCGATAATAATACGATGAGGACGTGGCTGATTATTTGGCGATGATAATAAAAATTAAAGATGGGAATAAAGTTTGCTACCAAAGCAGTTTGTATGGTTAAATTGGCTTTTCATGTTGATAATGCGTGTGAGTTGCTGTTTTTTATATCCATATATTATTCTTATTTAGCCGTACATAGGATAAGAAACCTTACAAGGACTATGATATCAGTGCGCAAGAAAGTTTATGCTATAATATCTAATCTGAAGTTTAACATTTTTAATTATCATTAATTTTAAAAATAATTCAAATGATAGAAAAGGCGGAATGAGCAAATGAATTCAAACTAAATCCTTGAATAAGAAAATATATACTAAGTCTCGTTTTTTTGTTTCAGAAAAATGATTGCGAAAATAAAAATGATTTTTTAACAAAATATGTCCAACGTGCGCAGCTTACCCCAACTACTAGTCTAAGTTACTTTTTCTGTCTTCTATATTAGAGAAAAAACCAAAAAAAAAAATATAATAATTTGTATATGAGCTCCAGACCGCCAAAAATTTTCATTTATATTATTATTTATCGTTCTTTTGTTATTTATAATAAACTTTTCAATCGAAATACAATTTTGTTTTAATCAAACAACTAAAAACATAAAATGTTCCTTAATATTTTCAGGGATTATTCGAGCCAAATTAACCGATGAAATCGTTAATCGAAAATAGACAATTTTAATGTAGCCAATGAATCGGGTAGCAATTAATCGGCTAACAGATTAGCGGTTATCAAATGAATATCCCAACAAGTACGACAAGATTTAGTTTGATTACATTTAAATTAGCTATTTTCAATTAACGATTACGTCGGTTATTTTGGCTCGAATAATCCCTGAAAATATTAAGGAACATTTTATGTTAAAGTTGTTTGTTAAAAAAATTTGTATTTCGATTGAAATGTTTATTAAATGTTTAACTGAAACTATTTGATTTGCTGTTAAAAGTTTTAATAAAGAAAAGAAGGACTCAAATGGCATAATGAAAGATTTTATGTGTTAACGGAAACCCTGAAAAAGAACTGAGAAATAGGATATTTTCAATTATAGTCTTCATATTCCATAAGTGAAACAACTTTTACTGTCAAGGTTCATTAAAACTGAAGAAAATGCTCGTTTAAATTCTAAACATTTGTACCAAATGAAATTTCTGAGAGGTTACTTAGACGATCTCCTTAAAATATTAAACAAACTTTTAATTAAATATTTATGAATTCTTCTTTTGAGTGAATTGTTTGTTTGCGTTTTTGTACTAATAAAATCTCAAAATAATATATAATTTCGATAATTTTATTTATTTAAATTAACTAAGTTATGAAAAGTTAATCGAGTGATTAACCGATCAAAATAAAACCCGATTAATTGAATATATTGAGATACAACCAGAAAATTTGCGGGAAAAGAACACGCTGCTCCTCGACCGCCAGTATGGCAAGCAAGCTACCAACTAACTGAAAATTTTTTTTGGAAAGCAGCTCCCAAATATTTTCTTAATGCATAAATTTACATTTACAGGTCCTCCCAACTAAAAGTATTTCTTACACTCAATTTATTTCTTGTTATTAGTCTCCCAAGCTTCTTAATTATTATTAACGATCTACATGTAGCCATAACTAAGCAAAGAGATTAAACTCCAAGCTATCATTGTCATGTCATAAATTGTAAGCTAATATCTCTAAATAAATCTATTCTTTTAAAGGGAATCACAAGAAAAGTCCCAAATAAGCCCATTAAAGGAGAAAAAAAAAATCAAGTAAAAAAGCCAATAATTAAATAAGCCAACTTCATCATACTGATAAGCTTGTTAAACAATTTCCTGGTACATACACACACACACACACACGCACACACACCCACCAACAACAAAAATCAACCCTTAGAAACATCAAGGGAAGTTAAATCTCTGGCAAAAAAAAAATACGACAGCAAATATTTAGTGATAAAATTCAAACGAATAATAATGAATAATTTTTGGAAGCCAATATCAAATTTCCATAATTTTAACTTAAACAATAGGCAATGACAGACAGACAGACATTCAGACACACTCCCCATTAAGTTTCAAATAGACAAGAATTCTGCCAACAATTTCAACAAGAATAATAAATGTGTAATAAACTTGTTTGTTTAACACAACACTTGAACACTAAAAAGGACTAAAGGGATACCAAGAGAGAAGACTTGAATTGGGGGAAGGGGACAGGTCTTTAATATCCATAAAACCACAGTTTAAAGCCATATACTTTATATGTTCTCCCCTCTGTTAGATTACGGCAACTTCTTTCTCCTTTTTGGCATTCAAAACCGTTTAGCATGTGAACTTTAGATTAATTCAATTTGCAATTTTTTTCCAACTTAGTGAAATAAATTGAAATCAGCAGAAAGTTTGCTGTTCAAACAGAATAGAATAGTGTTTTTGGGGGAAGAGGTGGCTGTACTGTATAATGGTCTCAGAAGACGAGTGGGGTGAAGGAAGTATGTTAAAGAGGAAATGTTGTTGAGGTTTAGCAGTGTTACCAACAACACCAAAAGCCAAAAACGTACATATGTTAACGTTCATACCAATTCCTTGGGGGTAAATTGAACAATTTCGAGGGGTTGCAAAAAGGGAACACAATTATTTACAGTTTAATGGCTGTAATGAATTTTGATTGAATAAGTCTAGCATTTCATTGTTCATATTATCTTCATGGAATGGGGAGCAGAGATTTTCAAATTATTTGTTTGTCTGATAAGTGTTAATGCGTTAAAAATTATTGGCCGCCTGTCTGTGTGTATTTTGCTGGTTAATGGTGGGGACAGCAAAAATAAAACATACTGAAGCAGAGAGTGATGGTTATTGACTTTATAAACATTTACTTTCATTTAATTATTTAACGATTTTGCTAAATGTTTTGCCAGGAGAAAAAAGCGCTGCTTGTTTATTCAACGACTCTAACCTCTATTTCGTTGCAGCCTTAGCAGAAGTATTAATTGTTTGCTTAACAAATTTGAGAATTTTCTTGTCGTCTTGTCGTCTTTTTGTATGTTTGTCTTTTTTTAGCACTACAATGTCTTTTGTCATCGCCTTATCGTATGTCTGGCGATGAATTAATTTTCATTTCTTGTTGCTGATGTTGTCGTATTATTATTTACGTAAACTGTAACTGAACTCCAACTGTTTCAATGAAGCTTTTAACATTGAAAATTTTACTAATAGACAAACAGAAATTAGCAACAGTCAGTTGAAAAGCAACCTGGCTGCTGTGGCATCGACACGATATTAAAACTTAAATAAGCAAAACAGTAGTCACCGCCAAATGGATGAAAGACTGACTGGAAACATTATTTATTTTGTCAATTTGCAAATACCAGTAATCACAAAATAAAATAGCAAAAAAGAAATCCTTTAAAGAGTTCATTAGTTAAACTCCAAATTGAATTGAAAGAAATGTGATTTTTATTTTATAAAACAATTTTAACACCAACAACAGCATCAGTAAAAAATTATTGTTGTTGCAGTTTCTGTTTTAGTTGGCTGGCTGACAGTCAGCAGCAAACAGCGCCTACTATTTGTAATGCTCTCGCTTTATCGTTTAGATAGTGTCAAAACCTGACTCAGTCTTGCATGTAACACACACTAGTCGAAATGTCAATTAAAGGAATTCATTCTTTAAATTTGATTGCCTGATGAATGTGATAGATAGGTTCGGTTACGTTGACAGATACCCGTTGAAGTAAATAAAGAGAATAGTGTACCAGACCAATTGAGTCTAAAAATAAAATATGATCCCTTTGTGCTAACCTGAGGAAGAGAAGGAAAAATTAGAAATAAAAACAAAAGAAGAGAGATTGGAGTGGACGAATATAGTTAAGGATGAAGCTGGAGAGAGATAGGTAGCTAGAAAGAGTTATATTCGTGTAGGAAGGATCGTAAGGGCTACGTCCAGGGAGGGAGTCAGCGAGAAAACCATCCACTGCTTCATTGAGATTCATGCTCGCCAGTTCCGAAAGGCTACTAAAGGATCTTTTTGCCCAGGAAACGAAGGCGTTGATACTCCAGTACCGAGCAGAGGCAAAGAAGATGAGTTACACTCTCCTCCTCAGAACATCATCTTTTTTGAACCATCCGCATGATGTGATAGATATAATTGTACTATTTTCTCAAGTATTTAAAATTTTTAAGTTCCCGATTTTTTTATGTTCATACAAAAAAATTATTCATTCGAGAATTTTATTTATTTATTGTTTTTTGGTTGATAACAAAGAAATAATTTTGTGAACGGGTGTGATTTAATTTCCAAAAATACTACACTTTATTTCTGAACCTTTTATGATTCAAGTCGAAAAAATCTCCAACAAATATTTTTACTGCACATGGACTTTTCTAGATGAAGTCGAAAATAAAAAGTAACTGCCAGGCCCACGATGTCACACGTATTCGCTCTTTCCTAAAATTTTAGAATTTGGTTTTTATTTTAAACGAATACGTACATGTGGCATCGTGGGCCTGGCAGTAAAACTTAAAGTACTTTATAAGTATCCCAAAGTGCACATTTTCTACAACTTTGTGATTCGGTTATCGGTTTTTCAAATACTCATGATTATACTAAGATAATCAATAATTTTGAAAGAAATGTTATGAGTAGATCTTTAATTTAATAAAATTTATTGAATTATATTTATATGAAAACCCTGTTTAGCGCTTACACTCACATAAGAAAAAATATTTAGAGATCCTTTTGATAAATAGGATTCCTGATGAAAATTCTACTATAGAATGGCAAACAATTTGTTTCTTAATATTTTCAATACACCTTCCAACAAGGTGAATACGAAGGAATCAGCATATAGAAAAACCTGTAGAAAAATCATTTAACATGCACTACTTCCGTTGTCAATGTCCTGCATTTAATTAACTTTTTTGGATGTTATTTTTTTTTTATTGGGTATGGATTATCTGTTGAAATTTACTAAATATTCCACTCTAAAAATCAAAATTTTAAAAGTTGACATGAAATTTTTCGCTAATAGCAAAAATTAATTTTTCCTGATTTATAATTGAATTTTTTTAAATAGGATGAAAAACAAACGAAAACTGCATTAAAAAAAATCAGTAAATTGTATACATTTTAAAAATTATGTTTTTTTATTAATCAGCCTCTAGGTCATACTATTGAAAATAAAACTTCTTTCTTTTTGTTTTATTAATTATTGTTTAACACTTTCTTATATTATTTTTATTCGATATTTCGAACACCTTCGGTGCTCTTCTTCAGGAATTTTTTTTTAATCTCTTTTGTAAACAAACAGACGGCTTTACTCAAAAAATTCCTGAAGAAGAGCACCGAAGGTGTTTGAAATATCGAATAAAAATAATATAAGAAAATGTTAAACAATAATTAATAAAACAAAAAGAAAGAAGGGTTATTTTCAATAGTATGACCTAGAGCCTAATTAATAAAAAAACCATATTTACAACTAAGGTCGAATAAACCAAGAAATTCTTATTTATTCATTTTAAAAATTGAAAAGTAAAAAGTCGATTATTCTCCGTTTTTTGGGGAAAAAATAAGTAAAATCTTTGTTAGTTATTAGTGCATTTACATATGCACAATAAACAGGTTATAAGTTGTTTATTGTGATAAACTATTTTCAGAACTTACGTATTCTATTCTATCGATTATGCTGCTCTATTTCTATCGATTGTTCGGTTATTCTTATTCTTGGTCTTATTTAACTTTTCACATTAGTTTAAAGTTATCATAAAAATATTACAGTTTTTCTCATTGGTAAACTAAAAGAGAAGTTCAGCCGAGAAGAAATAGAGACCTCAACTGCAGGCTTAGCTGTTGGTACAATTGGAGAACTTGGCCTATGACGTGTGCTAGCGGTTAGTGACGATACAACAGAATGAGATGCAGAAATCACTAAAAATCTAGAGTAAGCGCAGAAAGGAAAAAGAAAATTCAAACTTTATTTATTTCTAATCCAAAGAATATCAGAAAGTATATAACGATTATCTGCGGATTTTTGTTTTTTTGGGAAAAGTTGAAGCATCAAAATATTTTAAGATTGTCATTTCTTATCGAATAAATAAATTCTCTCCGTCTGGCTTTTTTAATTAAAATTTGGAAAATGACGTTTTATTTCGATTCGGGATCTTATGGTTACAAAATTTAAGCCCTTTAAAGAACCAAACCATCATACTTTTGTTTAAGATGCACATATTGATTGTACCATTTAAATATTGACCTCGTATCACCACATTATTTTAGGGATTTTTTTTTTCAAAAATGTATTTTATTATTAAATTTAATATAAAATTAACCAACCGATTGTTTCAAGTTGTCAGAAAGTAAAAATTGTCATAAGTTTTGAAACGAATGTTGTGTGGTGCTAATGGCTCGAATTAATGATAATGTAATTTAAAGTCATCAATGTTTTCACATGACTGCAATATGATTTGGGATTACCATATAATGATCGTGAGATTTCATAAAATACCTCTTTAATCATATCAGTTTGTCCAGAATATTTTTGAGGTACTTTATTATCTGCAATCAGATCATGACATTTAATATTATAAATGAGATATTACTCAAATCTATTTATTAATTCTTTTAAGTCACAGATTTAAGAAAAAAATTTGAACTTAAAAAGTAAACAAACAAACAAACTACTGATCGTTGAATGCTTCAAAACCACTAAAGTTTATTTAAGACCACTTAACGGAAGCTTTAACACAACAATCATAGGGTTTTGTTGTCTAGGCCGGCAGCAAGCGGCTTTGGGCAATGGGAAGACGATATAGTGAAAACCGATACCGATATTACATATACATACACATACATAATGGGTGCCCCAAATACAAGTATCAATTTATTAGAAATAACTAATATTCGCATTATTTATGCAATCCGATAAAATTCATGTGACTACCACGGTTGGCCTCGCAGCAGCTTATACCGTCAGTCCCATTAGATGGTTCTATCTTTCGAATATCTTGGACTATATTAGCCTTAACGGTGTAGATCCTTTCTTAATAATTCGCAAAGTATCGGCCTTTAACAGCACCCCAAAAGAAATGGTATAAGTGCGTAAAATCCCATCGCCGAGACAGTTCATCCTGCTGATCGCAAAAAATATATTCAAGTTTATATCTTTCACTGGTGCTTTTTATGGGAATTGCTAAAATTTTAGTATTTTAAATTTTTAATCGCCCTTTTCCCATTTTTAATATCAAGCTATAAAAATCCGTACTTGACTGAAATGGCGTTTCCAGCAACATTTTCGAAAAAAAATCAGCCAATGCGGCCACCCAACACTTTGATGTCCACAACAAACTGTCACCGTATGACGTAGAGGACCAAGAGTGTTGTCCACTGCTGCAAGCCAGTATCACAAGTTTTTTGTACAAACTTATGTAAAGAACTTGCGGTGGGTGGATGCTTCAATTCTGCAAAAATATCTTGTTAACAAACACACAGTTTGGGAAACACAGCACGTAGTTTGGAAATAAGTTTGCAATATTTCCCAACGTTGTTCAAGCGTTCAGCGGCTGATTTTGTGTCTGATAGTCAATACTTCGGCCAAAACAACTCTAGCAGTGTCATAAAAACAAATGATTTAAAAAGATACTTGCATTTAGATTACCCGGTATAAAGATTGTGCGACAATTGTTCTTTCTTTGCCATCAGCCTTCTTTGTTTATTTGCTCAATGTCTGTCGTGCAAACGGTTTGTTAGTTCGGCTGTCCGTTTATTTGTTTATTTTTAGCTGAAATAAGTTTTTAAGTTTATCATCACCTTGTATGAATACACTTCATTACACACATATATTACACAAATATTGGCCAATTCTTTGAGGTTTGTATGCTGTGCCATTCATGCAGTACTGGGACTTAAGGCCCTACGGCTTGGTTTGTCTTGGGTTTACTTTAAGGAGTATTTTCAAGTTTTATTGTTTTTATTTTTGTACTTTTTTATTTTTATTATTGCATTATTGTGCTTTTGGTGACGCACATTAAGTGTCGTTTTGCAGCTGCTAATTGACATTGTATACAATGCCAACAAATATCACATACAACATACTGGTTGCAACTTTACGAGTGACTCCTCTCTTAACTTTGACAGTAAAATAAAATCACTATTATTTGCTGGGCTTCTGGATGTTTTTTTTTTTTCTTCTTTGTTTTAAGGATTTTAGATTTATGTAAAGTCTATTGTTTTAATTTTTAATGTATAGAATGTTGTAAAATAGTGTTGAGAGGTGGACAAAGAACTAATTAATATTGTCTTAAGCTTCAGTAATTATTTCAAATCAGTTGAAATTATATAAACTTTAGTTATATAATTTTAATAAAAAATTATTGTAGACAGGCCGTACATAGCTGGTAAGCTAGGATCCTTTAGGATTATTTGTACACTTCGCATGATATTCTTGAAGTTTCGACTTATGAGAACCAGAAATTTTTAAGATGCATAACAGGTCAGTGACTTATGCTTAACTGCGACATTTCATATCCTGAAAGAGGTTTTCGTCGAGAGAATCTACATATTTATTTTTGCAGAAACGGTCAATTGTACTCAAATTGCTGAGCTAACGCTTTCTTTAGTCCGCCAACGCAGTTCCTGTAGCACTTAAATTTTCCGATAAGATCTAATCGCACAATCGTAAGCGACATTCTTCCATAGCGTAGCAGCTTGTTCGCTTTATAACTTGTTAGTGAAAGGGCTAAGAGTATTCGTTTCATTCTACGTGCTGACTTCCACAGTTCCCATTTTCAAGCCGCCTCAGTTTCGGATTGCGCTATGTCAAAGGTTCTCAATGTGACCAGACAGAAATGAGGATTGTCCACAGACAGAAATGAGCTACTCCCTTTTTTCGAAGCTTAAGTTATGACACAAACCTCCGTCTGATATTCCTTTCCATTCTGTATTTATTAAGTACAGGTTTTAGGATCTCAGGTCTGCCTTCAGGTCTGCTATGTATCGTGAAATGGTTCCATGTTCATAACTATCTCGCCTGAAATCGACAAATTTTAAATAGAGTTTTGATACGACATTCAAAATTTCCTTACCACTGTGCAAAACTAAACTTAAGCTTGAAAACTTTATTTTTTCACAGCAAGAAAAAAAATTATCTTCACAATTGTTTCATAAATAAGTGGCGGGTACTGGCACTATTTAAAATTGATTACTGAATTGAAATGTAAATAGTGGACGGGCTGAAATCTGAATAAGTTCAGATGAGAAAAACTGCATAACCGACGACAATGAGGAAGATGCTCAACAATAAGAAACCACATTTTGTAAACTCAAACGAATACGAAAAAAGTTTCAGTTTTTATTTGTTTAATATTTAAACATTTTTTTGTATTCTTAAGCAAATAAAAAATTATATGAAGCAATTTAGCAGATTTATTGACTTTAACTCTCATTTGTTCAAGTTTAAAAGGCTTTGTAGGTGAGACGTTGGGAAGTTGAGGAAATTCAAAAAAGATTTGCACAGAAGTCACACAGTTAATAATTACTTTCAAGTTGATGGACGTAGTTAAACATTTGAATCGCAGATATGTATAAAGAGTAAATATTAATATACAGTGGGTGTTTAAAGTAGCCTTTATGGCTGCAACTGAAACAATGTCACGCGAGACAAATAAACCTAGTATTGTCGCAGGAGTAGATACATCACTGCCGCGACTAATGACTTTTACTAGTCCCAAAGTTTTTAAAACTTCAATGTATATTTTATAGATTCTGCCACGTTATGTATCCAATAGAAATTATATACATAAGTATAATAACAAAATTTTTTTTTCAGGTATGAAAAATCTCTGTTGTAAACTTTTACCTCTGACTGTACTGGCACAAAACAGAAGCAGTTGAAATATAAAATAATTGTTACCAAAGTATTGTTTACGATTTTAAAAAATCAATGCTCAGCAAAAAAATAAAAAAGAACTTGAATGAATATTGAGTTTATTTTGAAAACTAAATATTGACAAAAAGCCGAAAGAGTTGGAGTTTAATAAATCCGCTCTAAGTATTTTTGTTTTTTTTTATAAAATCAACAAAAAAACACTAAAAACTCATTATGAAAGTAATAATTTAGACGAATATTAAACAATTTAAAACACTTTGGAAAACATTAATTAACTGAACTGAAAATCTTTCAAGCCTACAAAGTGATCATTTTTGTAGGTGTTGACTTAATCTTTAATATTGAGTTAAATATTTAGTAGTACTTGAATTAAATAAATGAGAAAATGCGCTGCTTTCAAAGTCAAATAAGTTGATGATTTATGACGGGTGGAGGTACTTGAAATTGTTTAAAAAAAATGGAAAATTAAGAAAAGGAAAAATGTTTTTTAAGATCTTCTTTAAATGATGTGAAGTGGTTGCATAGACAGTGTAATTATTTAAGCACTTTTGCAATCTTGAACATTAAAAACAATCTGAAAACCTCATTTACTCACAGTCTTAACCCATCCAGCAGCAGCAAGCGATATGATTCCTCACCCACCGAGTTGTAACACTTAAAAACGTAACAATGTAATAAGTATCCGTCTGTGTGTCTGTCTGTCTACCTTAGCAAATACTGCAGCTGTGACTTTGAGTTTTGTTTACCATTTACAAAAGCTGAAGATCATAAACCGTTTATATTTGTCTAAGGACTTATGTTTTCTCAAGTATTTATCAGTGTGAGACAGAGCAAAAAGATCAAGTTGTAGTTGCTGCTTAGAATATTTTTTTCTACTAATGTTTGACAGAATATGACCAAAGTCAAAACCACAGGACATTGATTGCCCGCCTTTTGTCTTTGTCTGAATAGGGAAGAACTGATAAAAGCAAACTACGAAATAATTGCACATACAAACATACTCCCAGGGTGATCGATCAGATAATTTTTGGTCTTTTAATTTAGTTTGTATTTGTGATGGTTTAAAAAATCATAAAATTACAATATGCAGAATGAAATATGCGAAAAATCTATATTGCTAGGTAGAAATTTAGACATTTAGACAGACATGTCGGAGTCAATAAGAAAGTCAAGGATATGAGCAAAGTTAAAATAGTAGTTCCTCAAGAAATTTGTACATTAAAAGTGTGGATTTTTATTTGTGTTTCAAAAAAGTTGGAAACTGTTTTTGATGCTATAGTTAAGGAATATAGACAGTTAGCATATTCTTTAAATTAAGACATTTGAACTTTAATGCAATTTTATTTATATATTAAACCATGATATGCATACATAGATATGTCATATAAAATGCATGAGTTATTATTATTTGTGCAATTACATTTTGATTTGAAATTACCAGCGATTAAAAATTTTATTTTTTAAGGTACTTTTACACAATATTTTACAGTGTTCTTGTCAAACTTTCCGCAAATTGCATATATGGTGTGTCAAAGCTAAGAAAATTTGCTTCTGTAAATGCCAGCCTGCATTTACAGTGTAAAAATTTTCAATTAAAAGGAGTTCTAATTTCAACTGACAAAGCACCTGACTCCAGATGTTTTGCAAGTCAATTGTCTATGGCGCCAAGAACAAAGTGTTTGTGATACTGCAAATTTACATTAAGAATAAAACATTGAATTTGCATTAAAATATTTATTATAGATTATAGCAGCTATTATTGAAATAATATTGAAAATTGCCATTATTTTATTTTTTTAATCCATTTTTGAAACTTTATTTGCAAGAACATAAAACTTCCGAGTAAAAAAAATCATAACAAAGACTGCCGTCGTGATCTTTTATACGTTATGTCAGATGAAACTAAAAACGTACGTGTTAAGCCTTTTAACAGAGGAGTGCTCTACAAATTTTAACATTTTGTAGAACGTTCCTTCCGAATGCAATTTTTCTACCAAATCTGGCAGAACTAATTCTCTTGCACAAATATTTTGTTTTGGAACGTTTTAAAGAATTTTATTTAATATAAATTTCCATTCTGTTGAGTATAAACATTTCGGTTGTATAATTGGAACTATGTCCCTATAAATAAATTTAGTCGTTTCGAGGGAGGCTAAATCCAAAATCGAAAAAGGTTAAATCATAAATTTTTAGGTTAAAAGACGAACAAATTTTCAATGGTTAGTCTTCAAAATCGTAATGGCAACGGTTGACCGTATAAAGCGTTGTCCAGGCCCATTAGTCAGTCCATATGAGAATGAAAAGGCGAAAATTTTTTGTTCACAAATTTTAATTAGACGCAAGGAATATATTAATTTAGTATTTTCCAATTAATGGATTATTTTCTGTCACCAAAATCATAACTTGGAACTTTTTGAATATTACAAGTTATTCCCTGATATTGATTTAATTCCACGAAAACTATTTCTTATTAAAATCAATTTTATAAGCAGTAATTTCTTAAACATTTTTATTTATATCAAATAAAATCATTTCACAAACCTTTACTAATAAACTAAAAGCAGATCAAAATAGGTCATAAATTTTCAAATAAAAACTATAAATTTCTTTTCAATATAAATTCATTAAGAAATGAACATCAAAACAAAAATACGTTTAAACACAATACATTTAATTTCTTAAAGATTTCATTTATGATTTCTTCGTTTAATTGATCGTGTGCAATAACTAATGCACATCTGCTGCATATGGGCTGCTCGAAATGAAGTGCAAGATCGTTATGTGTGGATGTGTTAGAGATATAAATAAGGGAAAGATAACATCATATCGTTTGAATAAGATCAAAAGGTATTTAAAATCATATACGAGTATTTATTATTATTTCATATATAACAAATACTGGAATAAAGTAATGAAAAGAGAAAAAAAAAATTAACAATAAAACTTACAGAAGACAGAATACCAGAACCATAGAATGATCGTTAGAACGTAAAGCAACCACTCCTTGTTGATTGGCTTATACTGGGTTTTGAAGAGGCCAGCTTGCTTGTTTCTTTTTCCTACCAATCTTTAGCTATTTGTTAAATATTATTGGCTTTTATCTTAAGGATGTGGTAGTTTTATTCTGTTTCGTTTGTTATTCAAGGATCGTTTGTTGCTATTTAACACCAATCGTTCATTTAAGTTCTATATGACATTTGTCGCATGTTGCATGGTTATTAATGTAACCGAAAAAGAAGAAAAGATATGTTAAGTGTCAAAGGAATTTTTCTAATGAACGACTATTTATTGCATCAAATTATGTAGAAACGAACAAGAAGCAGATGTTTGAAGCATGAAAGTGACTTTTTAAATGTTGGCACCAGAGAAAACGATTGTGACCCGTACTAAATAGATTTTAACGAAATGATTCCTGTTTTTGTTACCAATATTGCCACACCTTACACACAGTTTTTTTTCTCTCTCTCTCTCCCTCACTGACAATGTATTATATGCTATATTGTATGATATTTTTAAGACTTTAAGACCTGATTCTTTCATTCACATCAAAAAGTGTTTACTTTAGGAATTTAATACTCTTAATCCTGTTAATCCGCTTGTCGTCGACCACCAATGCTCAACTCATGCTCATCATCTTTACAGCTTTTCCTAGTTGAGTTCAATTGCGATCAATTGTTTGACCAGTGGTCATAATTGTTTGTTTTGTTTTGTTTTTTTTCTCCCAAAAGACTTTGTGAGCCGAGTACGTGTCATAGATTTGTGAAAAGAGAAACAAAACAATAAATGGAAATCTTCTTAAATGAACAATGAGATTTTCATATTAGATGATAAGAATGATGATTTTGCATGAATTTTAATATGAATAATAATTTAACAATTGACTTTTGTTATTCCTTAAGAGGCTTAAGTACTAAAGTCATGCGAAAAACAATGCAGGTCAAGCACATCAACACTTTTTACATTTTTAATTTTGGCAACATTTTAAAGTACTTTCGGTTGGTGCTCGCTCGGCTTATTGACCAATTTGGTTGGAATTTTGTGTACAAGAAAATGTGCAAATTTATATATTGTTTTATTAAAAATTGCATGTGCAAAAAGTATTCTTTAAAAGCATGTAGCTATGACAATTTATTTTATTTGCCTTTTTGAAAAAGGTAAAATATACGGCCAAAGTGATGTTTTCGAAGCCACATGCTCGAATTGCCTAAAAAAAACTTAAGAAATCACTCATGAAACTGAGTACTATTATACAAATCTGCTGGTTATATGACACGACTCTTGTGGAAATCGTACGTAAATATTTTTCTTTCTTTATTTTTTAAAGAAATGAAGATCTGATTTTTTTCACCAATGAAGACGCATTTTTAAAGAAAGTTTTTTAAAAGAACCAAAACAAGATCAGTTTGAAATTGTGTCCTTGGTATGAAATTTATAGAACTTTCTTTTTAACTATTGCCAGGCTTCAATCCAAAAAAAGGAAAATTATGCCACAGATATAAAATTTTTCTTTGGAAGTATTTTTTAATTATACTTTCTTTAATATTTAATATTTGACGAATGATGAATTCATGTATATTATGATTATGTGTCAGTTAATGCGCGATATGTCATAAGCTCGAAATCTTAAATCACGTGATTTTTAAAAATTAAAAGCAGTTCTGCCAGTGTTTTGTAAATCGTACGATTCATGACATAAAATATTCCATTGCGAACATCGAAAACGTACAAAACGGTAATAAAAACAGCAATAATAAGAATTTATTTTTGGAAATCCCGTGGTTTGAAATCGCCATCATTTCAGAACAGGCCTGTATATCGGAATTCTCATTGCTGTCAAAAATTATTAAAACATTTGTCATCCTAAGTGTCAAATGGGCTACTATATATGCACATATTTAGTTTACGTTGAAACGGGCATAAAAATATTGTGAGCTGCCATTTAAATAAATAACAATTAAATAAATCAACTAAAATGTTTCTAGTTCCCACAAACATCACAGTTCGATTTGCCACCCTGTGAAGGCTTCTATTAAAATGAAAGTGTCAACGGATCATTAAGTTTATTTAAGTCATATGAACTCGATTACATACATCTACGAGCATTTATATATGTACACATCTATTAACATGATTAGGAAAATATGTACATCATTCCATTCATTTTAATAGATTTAAATAAATTAATTTTAGTTTTATGCAATCTTTTTTTGTTCTTAATTGTTTTTGATGTTAGAAAATAGATTTGAAAGTGCATGAAATACTCTGCGCAGCTACTGCTGCCATATTTCATTTGATAAACAATTTTCATTTGAATACAATTTATGTTTCAAACACATGTGAGCATCTATCACATCATTGTGGAACGCAAATGTTGCACGAAAATGCTGTTAAAATATTGCATACAATCAGTGGTGCTAAGTATGCAAACAAAGAAGAATAGTTTCAAAAATCAAATGGAAATAAATACTCTTAATAAAAATATCTCCGTAACTTTTATTTACATACGAATATGAAGGGAGTTTAAAGTGGTTTATGGTGGCTGACTGCTGACATTTCATTTGCTGAAATAACGCATTAAATGAATGAATTTTGTTGCAGCTTTTGTTTGAATTTAACAAACCGTGTTAGAATCTGCATGGCTAAACGTTTGAATAGAGAAAACTACTCGTATTGTAATTATAGCAAAATTAATATTTATTATGAAAACGATTTACACAAATATTTAATGGATTTAAGTATTATAGTGATATAAAAGGATGTAGAGACAGACGACGGCTGTAATATAAAAGCGTAACGTAGTTACTCAAACGGCAATTTGATCAAGGACAAGTGGTGAAGTGTTTCAACGATAAATTTAATTAGCAGGCTATAAAATGGTAGACTTTAGCTTTTGGAAAGTTCGATGCATTTCAGTCATTTAATGTTCATTTTTTTTTTATTTGGAAGTTATTAAATTAAATTTGAGTTCGTTAATTCCAATTATTTTTACTAAGCAGCAAATACAGGAAAATCTAATTTATAATGCAGTAAGCGCGCTGTTTAGGAGGGCCACACCACCCCTTCATGTGTTTTTTCTATTCTTTTCAATTTATAAAAATTTTTTTAAATCATTCAACGTACTTCCTGTTATTTCTATATGGAATAAGATCATCATTTCTCATTCGTTTAAACCACCTTTTATATTGAAAACCATTCTTCTCTTTATATGCTTAATTAAAAATTATCTTAATGACAGAAAAATATTTTACTTGCTCGAAATTAAACGTTTCTTAATTTGTTTAGGCGCAAAAAGTAGTTTTTAATTGTTTTATTTTATTTGTATTCAACGACTATTTCCTGATCTAATTACAAATACATTCTTTTTTTTTAATTTTTCAAACCACAACGAATTGAGCATTTCTCAAAACATGTTATTCTTACCACCTCCATCCACTCCATTGGAACATTACTCCCCTTCCAAAAAAAAAGAAAAAAAACAAAATCGTAACGATATCCGATCCTTAATGTATCGTTAGACAAGTTGCCGCTTCAAGGATCGTTAACGGCAGACAAGTTGGGCGCTGCCGTAACATCATAATTTCGGGGAATCATTTAGTTTTTGTTGTTGTCTTTGATAACGTTTCAGCTGATGATCACACACATACTCGTACTCTCTTCAGACTCTGAAAGCGTTTGTCGGTGTAAAAAATGTTGTAAGTAGCTGTCATTTCCAACACATGTTTTGACCGCAGTAATAAATCACTTGAGTGTCAGTTGTATTTTGCTATACGAGTAGGAGTTAATAGTGGGAGTGCAGGATGCAGAGGGTATTGGAAAAATGTTCTATTTTACTGCAATACAGATTTTGGTATTTGGAAATTTATAAAACAAGTTGCTGTTTGTTTTTAAATTTATTGATAAATGGTTCATTTAACAAAAGAATTTCTAAAATTATTGGAATTCTACTTATGAATTTGGAGAACACACAAAATGATCACTTGGCAGAGTTTAATACACAGGTTGTATATTTGAAAACATTTAAGCAAACTAAAAATAAATTCTGACGAAAAAACCTGGAGCAGAAATTCGTTTGAATGCCAAAACACATTTGTCATTTAAAATTAAATAAAAACTTTTTCACTGCTATTCTTTTGTGTAAGGAAGGGCAGATTCTAATAATAAATTTAATTCAAAATTAATGTGAATCGTAAGATTTCCTTACTTATTTCGATATTAAATCAATTGTAGCCGACGCTTATTAATGTACATAAATAGCTGGAAATAAATGTAAGCATCGTCAGTTTGTCAAACTCCATATAGAAAAATATAAAAAAAATTTTGTTTACATGGAGATTGCATTTACTTGATTAAATATACTTTAGAACCAACAATATTTGAGTTTTAAAAATAATAAAAAAAAATAATAAAAATAATAAAATAATCCTGAAGAGAATAATTACATAAAACTGAAAGCGACATGTTTTTGAAAAATGTTTAAAATGCGTTTTCAGTAAATCTATTTTAAATTAACGTTACAGATTTTTGATAAATTTGCTTGTTAGTATTACCCAAAAACATGCAGGTTAATCAAAATTCAAGCGCTTGTTCGTACTTTTCTTGTGAGTTTTTCTGCATTCTGTGCATTGTTGAAAAGTGTGAATTTTACCTTTAGGTGGGCGGCAGCAACTGCTCGAGTTACAACAATGAGCAAAACAATAGAATTGAATGTTTGGCTTGTTAAAATAAAAGTAATCTGCCTTCCTTTGGATGACTTTCGTAAGACTCTCGAGTGAACAATTGTTTCGTTTACAGCAGGGTTTAATGTTTTTGTTTTGTTTGTGAAAAAGGTTTTATCTCTTTGTTGCATGTTGTGTTTACACTCGCGCTTAGAATGCTTTTGTTGTTGCAGTTAGCAAAAAGTGTATTAACAGTGGGTGTTTTTTTTTGTTTTTAAAATTGCAAAAAGCAAATCTCAAGAAACTAGTGTTTCGTTAAACACTCTGAGGCGCATGGTTTTCATGCAAACTGTTTGTTATGTTGTTGCTGTTGCAATTGATTATGAGGCCAATTGTTTTGTGGCAATAATTTTACACTTTCTCGCTGTTTGTTCCACTCAGACTGTTATTTGTATTGAAAATTTTAAGGTTAAATAGATTTCAATTGTTCTCTAAATAATTTCAAGTAAAGCCTAACTAATTGCCAAACTGTATACTCACAATTATTATTTTTTTTTAATTTTTAGAAATTGTGTAGGCAAAAATTTAAGGACGTTCTAAAAAGTCGGTTTCTTTTGCTTGATTGCAATTGCAATTAACATTTGTTTTATATGATTGTTCCAATTCTAAATGAATTGTTTTAACTATAATATTTTAAACAAAGAAATTTAGATGACCATACAATGGCAAGACAAATTACTATTTTCTTCTGAACTAGTATTTCAGTAAAATTTCTCATATCGCCCGCATTTTCGAAAACTATTTTTTTTTGCAATTATAAGAATAATCTACGGAAAAAGGCCTGCAGATGTCCTGTTGCGGTTAATTAAAGAATTTTGACGCATATGTTTTGTTTTGTTTGATTTTTAAAATGTTTTCATGTTTGTAAAGCCAATAAACCACTTACTTATGTTTGATAAATGAAAACAAAATTAATACCATTATAATTTTAAAATACCTCCAACCACCACCCTTCTTGAATATCTTATATGCATTTTAATTTCAAAAATTCAAATCAGCTCATTATAAAGATGTTTATCAAAAAATGTTGTTTTGTGATTAGAAGATTTTCTGTTTTGAATTGTTTGATCTTGTATTGTAGTTAAGTATGTATTTATTTATTTGTTTTCATAAGAGTAAATCCGCTTGTTTGGCTTTATATTTATTTATTTTTAGTCCTGCAGTGACAAACATTCTCATTTCCTTGGTGCAGAATGATTGGTCTGCAATGACAACTCCCCTATTTGGCTTTAATGCTTATGAGGACAAACATTTTATATAATTTTCATAAGAACAATAAACAAGCAAATAGAATTGCCAATTATGAGCAGATTAGAATGATTTTTATTTTCTCATGTCGGAAAATATTGTCATGTGCGGGGGTTGGCTTGGTTGCATTTAAAACGAACAGAAAATTGTGATAAATGAATATTAATTTTCCACTTAACTTTCTGATTATTATTTAACAAGCAGCCATATGATGGCCGGTCGACATGTCACTTAAATTTTTAATATATTAATAGATTTTTATATGCAAAATATTTTTATAGAAATACAAACATATGAATATTGGAACAGTTACCAAAAACTCGTTATTAAAAAATTATTCGTTTATTTAATTTTTCTGGTTGATGTGGCCTCATAAGAATTATCTAATTATAAAATTAATAAATAATTTATTAAGTTGTTATACATTTGGATATGTATTCATTTATGTATATATTTCTATGTATATGTATATAAGAATTTTTCGAAAACTGCTCCATTTCAGCCCAAAGTAATTTATATTAGACTAAACATGGTAAACATTTATTAAGAAAATATGGGACATGAAATAGTTTCACCAAAATAATATACATAAATAAGATATTTGAATAGTCATTTGAAATAATAAGAATTCTCGTATTAAAAAGTCCGTGTGAAACTGTGTGATACACAGATTTCTTTTGCAAAACAAAAATTTGTTTTTCAACATAATCTCCTTTTAAATCAATACACTTAGTCCGACGTTTCTCGAGTTTTTGTATACCTTCCAAAAAATAGGATTTTTCGAGGTCCTTATAATAGGCATTTTTTGGTCAATAATTTCATCTTTGGAGCTAAATCTCTTTCCCCCGACCCATTTCTTTAGGTTTGGAAATAGGAAGCAGTCACTGGGAGCTAAATCCGGAAAATATGGCGGATGAGGTACCGATTCGGATTGCGGTTAAACAACTCCAACCAATCCTTTGAAGTTGTCACACGTTTGCGTTTATGATCAATTGTCTTGCAGACAACTTTCTTAAGCCCAGTTGATCACTTAAAATTGAAACCACACGGCCATACATATGTATGAAATGCCTGTCGCATCAACAATCTCACGCACTTTTACGCTTCGTTCGGCCAACACCATATCGTGGATTTTTTCGACATTTTCGGATGTACTGACCTCAATTGGCCCTCCAGAACGTTCAGCGTCATTTATACTTGTGCGACCACAACGAAAGTCAGTAAACCACTTTTTTACCATTGAAATCGATGGTGCAGAGTCCCCAAAGTATTTATCGAGCTTTTCCTTTATTTGATTGACGGTTTTTTTTTCGCAAAAAATAATGTTTAATAAGCACTCGAAATTCACTTTTTTCATTTTTAGAAAAATACTCGAGGTTTTGAACAGCTGTTAAATGCAAAGTAAATGACGACACTTGACAGTAGTCTATTAACAGATGGTACTTGATGGAAACAGTGTTGCATTTCATATAACTACGAGGGAAGTTCGAAAAGTCACGGACTTATTGATTCGCCCTCGTAGAAGAATATGTAATCGCTCGAATAATTAATCGAGGTTTTGGTTTAATCGGTAAATAGCTGGTTAATTTTGGATTAATCGACTTAACCATCAACTAAAATTTTCCACAAATTATTTAATTTCAGTCTATAAAAATAAATTCATTATTGATTATTTTAAGATTTTATTAACACAAAAACAAAAATGTAAATTCTTAAAATAAATCAGGCAGAATAAGATTCATATATATGAATTCTTCTTAGTAAAAAATAGTTAAGTGAAATCCTTTTATAATTAAGTTTCATGTTTTAAATAATCTTTTTAAGAAATAATTTGGTTTTAATTTTTAGGTTTAAAATTAATTTTCTTTTTGTTTCAATGAGACTTCATTTAGCAAACATTTTTTTCACTTATCGAAGATGTTGGAGAAATCGAATGCAGTCCATAGTAAAAGATATTGAATTTCTCTCTCTCGCTTGATACATCACATATAGAATGCTAATTGAGCCCTGTTTTGATTTTTCCAAGATCTTAACACTTCTAATATATAGTTTCAAATAATTTAGTTAGATTAAATTTACCAGCACAGGATGCGCCAAAGGACCAATTGAACTCTCCGTCCACCTCCAAAGGGGCAGATAAGAGGGTTCGATCTCCGGAGGAGCAGAACACTGGAAAAACGCCTAAGAAGAAAAAGTGCTCCCCGCCTTCCCAGAGACCGCAAAAGCCTAACCGGACTCTCATCAAAAGAGGCTCTAGTCAGAATCATTTGAATGAGGGTGGTAGGGCTGAAACGGTTAAAGAGAAGGCGAGCACGTCGACTACCTCATCCGTCAAAGACAAGGGCTCATGTAAGAAGCCTATGCGGAAGAGGAAGTTGGACGTAGAAAAAGGCAAGGAGCCGCCGTCTTACGCCAAAGTAGCCAGAAAGAAACGCCGGGAAGATCTATGCTATGCAGTTATAGACACCGGAATTCCATCAGGCAAAATACCCGAAGACCAGAAACAAAAATTGGAAGACCTGGTCAACACAAAAATAATGGAATACGTCCTTGAGTCAAAGAACGGGACTCCCATACAAATTATGAGCTGTGAGTTTAAGAGGGGGGTGCTGGTTTTTAACTTAGCATCTCTGGCCTGTGCTGGAACCCTCGAGAAACTAGTGGATGAAATACCCCCACCCTGGGACGGCGCAAAGCTGAAACTAGTGAAAAGGCAGGACATTCCGACGCTCAAAAAGGCTTCGTTTTATGTCAAAGGATGGGGCAGTAAGTTCACATCGGAGCGCATACTCAACGTAGTTGGCAACCAAAATTCTGGGCTGGCTGTGGAAAAATGGGAGGTGTTTCACAGGGAAGAGGACCCAGAGGGTACTCTTCTAGTTGTGGGCATAGACCAGGATTCCCTAGCCAGTTTAGCCAAGACGAAGGGTATGGCTTTCTTTGTGTCCAAAGCTGTCTTTTTCAAAATTGGTAAGACTCCGATCGGCATGGCTGAGAAACATACGGACGGGGTCAAAGGTGAATCCGACGATGGCAGAAAATCAACGCCAAATAGTAAGGAGGGGGAGACCAACACTATCTCCAACTCCCAAGAAGACCGGTTATGGAGGGCCATGATTGAGGTCATCCAGATAAACCTCCATCGGAGCGGAACGGCAACCAACGCCCTGATGGTCAAAATTAATAAAGGTAAAATCCACATTGCTTTGATCCAAGAACCCTGGACCTTTAACAACAGGGTTATTGGATTAAATCATATAAATTACCAACTCTTTTATGCAAATACTGGGACTCGTCCGAGGACTTGTATTTTATGCCATAAAAACTTATGTTTTCTCTTTTCCCCAGAGTTGTCATCATCGGACGCAACTGTGCTGAGGCAAGGCGATGGAAGCATGTACCTGGCTTCAGTGTATTTGCCATTCGATTCGCCGACGCTACCACCCACGTCGGAATTGCAACACCTGGTGAAGGAGGCCAGACAAAAAGGTAAGGGAGTACTTGTAGGTTGTGATGCTAATTCTCATCACATTGCATGGGGTAGTACTAACTGTAACCGTAGGGGCCAGGCCCTAGTAGAGTTTATGAATACTAACGACCTTGTTACACTTAACATTGGTGATAAACCCACCTTTGTTAATAGAATTAGGGAGGAGGTATTAGATATAACAATATGTTCGGATAATATTATCGATCAGGTTCAGGAATGGGGGGTTCTTGATGAACACTCTTTCTCGGATCACAGATATATAATGTTTAGAATAACACGGCCACCGCCGAATCCGATAAGTTTTCGAAATAAGACTAGGACTGATTGGTCGTCATTCGGAAATTTACTTAGGAATCGACTAGGGCAGCCCATATATAGCTGCACTAGTGAAAGGGACATTGATAATAATGTGAAGCATATTACGCAGGCAATAGTTAGGTCATTCGAGGACAGTTGTCCACTTCGAATAAGGAGGTCCGCCCAAGAAAAACCCTGGATGACGGGGGATATCCGAAATATTGGGAGGGATGTCCAGAGACTTTTTAACAGAGCAAGGCGTAAAAAATTGGCAGTATACTGGGACGAATATCGGAGAAAGCTCAGAGAATACAAAGGAATAATAAGGACGGCAAAACGCAATTCCTGGAGGCTTTTCTGCGAACAGGTTGATAGCGTTAACGACGTATCGAAGCTAAAGAAGTTTCTGTCGAAAACTCATATCCAGACCGAATCACTGGTGGACGATACGGGTAGGAGGATGGAAACAATGGAGGAAACCATAAGGCTCTTGATGAGAACTCACTTTCCTACTGGAATGGCGGAACCCGAAAGGGGGCGAGATACAGGTGGGACGGTGATGCATCATGCGCCTATCTTTACGGATGAAATGGTTAGAGAGGCGATAAAAAGTTTCTCACCGTTTAAGGCAGCAGGACCGGATGGCATATTTCCGGCGCTCCTACAGAGTGAGGTGGACCTGGTTTCAACTCATCTGACTGGGATCTTCAATGCTTGCCTAAAATTGGCTTACACTCCAAGGAGTTGGCAGGAGGCAAGGGTGGTTTTTATACCTAAACCGGGCAAGGCAAGCTATGCTAATCCTAAGGCTTATCGACCTATTAGTCTGACTTCCTTTTTGCTTAAGACCATGGAACGTCTTGTGGATAACATGATCAAGAGCAGGATACCGGAAGACAGACTAAGGTTCAAACAACACGCCTACATCAAGGGCAGATCTGTGGAGACTGCATTGCACGAGGTGGTACGCTACATCGAGAAATCCTTTGAGGATAAATTATATACGCTCACTGTCAGTATTGACATAGAGGGCGCCTTTAATAATGTGAGTACAAGGACAATTATCCAATCCTTAGATCAGTTCCAGGTTGACCGAATGCAGATGAACTGGATCGATGGAATGCTAAGGAATAGATGGATAAATTGCACGTCACATAACGTGAGTATCAGGGACAGGGTGCAGCGTGGAACACCACAGGGCGGTATTTTATCGCCCTTACTATGGGTTACCACGATTCACAGTCTCCTGAGGACCCTAACTGATGAAGGGGTGACACCCGTCTGTTATGCAGACGACGTTATAATACTTCTGAGGGGTAGGAGTCCGAACCAGCTGTGTAGGAGGGCCGAAGAGGTGCTCCATATGGCATATAACTGGGCTCAGCCGAGAGGACTGAACGTGAACCCGGACAAAACGGAGATCTGCTTATTTACAAGGAAAACGAAGGTCGCACATTTTGATGCGCCTCGTTTCCAGAATAAAACGATAGCAATATCTGATAGGATTAAATACCTTGGTGTAATCCTGGATCGGAAACTAAAATGGAAGCATCACCTGGAAGAAAGGGCTAACAAAGCCCACAGATGCTGGTCGCTGTGCAGAAGAGCCATAGGCTCAAAATGGGGTCTTAATCCGAGAATGACACACTGGCTATACGAGAGTGTGATCCGGCCAATCCTGACATACGGCTCGGTAGTTTGGTGGACGACGATGGAGAAGGGCTCTTATGTGAGGATCTTACAGAAGGTTCAACGGACGTGTTGTTTAGGCGTGAGCGGTGCATTTAGGACCACGCCGACAAGGGCGTTGGAGACTATATTAAACGTTCGACCTATAGACGTCCACATAAAATATGAAGCAGCTGTCGCGGCAAGACGTCTGCAAGTAATGGGTGAATGGGATGACCAAGGTCATGGCACAGGTCACCGAAAAATAATAGAGGCTCTTGACGGATATACGAGCAGTGCAGAATTATCTGATCGTATACCTACGGAAAAGGTTCTAGCTGAATGTGAGGTGATGATACCTGATAGACAATCATGGTTGAACGGAACTCTAGTGCGAATGCCTGTGGGGACTAGTTGCTACACGGACGGATCGAAACTAGGGAGTAGAGCGGGGCTGGGTGTCTTTATTGACGATCCGGAGACCGAACTCTACTTCCGCTTGCCTGACCATAATACGGTGCACCAGGCGGAAATCCGGGCGATCACAGAATGTGTGAAATGGCTTGCTGGCAACTCGAGACCAGTGAGCGTCAACATTTTCACAGATAGCCAAACGGCGATTAGGGCGATAAATTCCGAAACGGTGAAATCCAGGACGGTTTTAGATTGCAAGAGAGTAATTAACAATTACTCAACGTATGGCAGATTGCGAATCTTTTGGGTTCCGGCCCATCAGGGGGTAATCGGTAATGAACGCGCAAATAGTCTGGCAATTAGAGCCAGGGATGGCGCCATAGTGAACTTGGCCAACGCGAAACCTTTTGGTGCGACGAAAGCTGAGTTGAAAGAATGGGCTAGAATCGCCCATGTATCTCTGTGGAATAATGAAGCAGCAGGTAGAATGGCTAGAATCCTGTGGGGTGAACCTGATGAGGATAAGACGAAGACGTTGCTAAGGATGAACAAATCGGAGATTAGTAGGTTGATGAGGGTCTTAACGGGACACTCCAACCTGCGTGCACATCTGCACCGTATGGGCTTAGCAGAGGATAACGAATGTAGGGCGTGCATGGAGGACATCGAGACGATGGAACACTTCCTATGTCAGTGTCCTGCTTTCGCCGAAACAAGATCCCGTTACTTTGGTGATGATACTGTACCAGATATAACCCATCTTAGGGGGATTGACTGGAGGACACTGAGGAACTTCGTTCGCGAAACTGAGTTCCTATGATTTCTTTTGTTTTTGGGGTTGTTATTTTCTATTTACGGGAGCGCACAACGGGCCGACCTACTGGCTTAAGTGTATGTCTACGGACTTGGGGCATAATTGATGTCCCCTCCTCTCAACCTAACCTAACCTAACCTAACCTAAATTTACCAGATAAAAATATGTTCATATACCACAACATTTAACCGGGAAGTAATTAATCGGTTAACCGTTAATCATATAAAAATCCACACTGAATTGGCGGTGTTGCGGCGGCTTCTGAAAACAACGTTGTTCGTTATTCTTCTTTGGAAAATTATTTTATTTCCATTTATTCTGAATAAAATTTTAGGAGCACTATGGATCTTGTTTGAAAACAATTTTGTAAGAATCTTTGTAAGACTTTGCAACAACATTTTAATGAGTTGCCCTAAAGTATGAAATTTTTTTTAATAATTTGAAATTAATGGTTTAATTTATTTTTTATTATTTAATCGGCTGTTTTAATATAATTTTTAATATTTGTTCCCTCAGCAGTCCGCTTTATTTGGAAAAACTTCCATAATGGTCTGTTGTTTTAATATTTTATTTCGAGTTAAATATCTTTCTACCTGTCGGTTCAACCCTCTATTTTTTTATCTACTGCGTGTTACAAGAATTATTTATAAAAATGTAGAATATTTAAAATTTTTTGCTTATTATACAGCTTTCAAATTTAAAATGTATTTTTGTAGTTAATACATTTCAAAGCTTAAAAAATTGACAGCAATCTCAAAAGCGTCAATATAACATCTAACTTTGACTTTATTTAAAGTGGTGGAAATATTAATAAATCAATTTCAAAGTACGATTATGAAATAAAATTTACGGAAAAACTAAAATTAAGGCCAAGGCGAACCAAAAAATTATGCATTAACTACAATTAACCCTTTCACTGGTATGACTTTAAGCTCTACTTCCTTTAAAGTACTGCTTTTGACATTGAAATAAATCTGTCTTAATTTAATAATAAAATAAATACTTCATATGGATAATCAATGATCTCCAAACCACTTTGAAAACGATTTTCTTACATTTATTTTACACATGCTGTGTTAATTTTAACACCATTTCTTGGAATTTCGCATCGAAACATTTAATAGGCTTAACAATGAAACGTTTTTGTGGCAACAGTAGTTCAAACATATTAATGAGCATTTTGGAAAAATGTCAAATGGTCTATTTAGTAGCAAAATTAATTAGGAAGGATGATGGAGTTTTCACGCTCAAATGCAAAATTTGTTACAAAAAGACGCCCCTGGCGCCGTATTATGACTAAAGCCTCAGACGCTCTATCTGAAATTCAAGCAAGCATAAAACCACTGTCTGGACAACAGAGTTCTGAAACAAAAATTTTATTAATTCAAAGAAAACAAAAATGAAATAATTACATATTATTTTTTTTCTTCAATCAATAAAAACAATTTTCACAAACAAATCTTTGTACTAATAAACTTGTTTATTGTTTGTATTTTTATAAAATGAAGCATCATATTACAGAATCTTATCATAAAAAATTGTTCTCCAAAACACTTTTTGGGGGGCTGAAAATACTAAAAGTGTTATCATTTTAATTTTCCTTTCTAATCGTTTGCAACTAAACGCTTTTGGAAAATCTCGTAAATCTTTTAACGCTTGACAATTTTCTTAAGAACCATCATGTAATCAAGAAATATTTTTGTAATAAACGAAAACGAAATGAAGTGAAAAAAATCCAAAATAGAAAAATAGAAAATTAAACGCTTCAACCACTTGTCCACAAGCCAACCAAACAACTACGGGAAAGCGAAATCAGTTCACACCAGAGGTTATCGCTTGTTCGTTCATCATTAAATTATAAATAAAAAAATAAAAAAAACTGAAACAAAAGCATTTTGTAAACTGTTAATAATTTCCTGTTAAGCAAACTTGAGGATTAGAGTTTGAACAGGCATTAACGAAATCCAGGACACCTTACAAAATATCGTCATCCCGAAGTTTTATTGACGAATATCACAAAATCAAAAAAAAAAAAAACTCAACACTTGACGAGTTAAACCTGACGTGTTAGAACCGGATCGGGTATAATATCCTAAACTTGTGCTTCGGAAATTCGTGCAAATTCGTTTCATCTAATATTTTTTTCGCATATAATATTGAAACTTTAGACTCAAATCTTTTGGAAATACGTGAAGATAACTTCGGGACGATGATATATGCTTATATGTAGGAGTATATATGGGATTTATAAATTGATCGGATACAAATATTCGTATGTAACCACATTCTACTAAGTAAACATGTGGCGGCAGATGTCCTTAAGTTTAGAATTCAATACATATATTAGACTTTCCCATATTTTTAGGGAGTGAGACCATGAATTTTAATCCTTTTTTTTTCTTCATACAAGAGTTATCATCATCAATATCATCATTATATAGCGTTACAGCTCGGGGTGAGCTTTAAGTTCTAAACACATTCACGACAGCAAGCAGCAATATGTCAAAAATAAAATCCATGTGTTTAAATGAAAACGATTATTTTGACGGCAGCACAGCAGCAGGACTGCACAACAACATTTGCTGCTGCTGCCAACTTAGGCTATTTTCTATTTTGACGGGCAGCAATAAACAAATATAGTGTTGCCATTATATATATAAATTGGAAAAATTAAAACAAAAACCTTTTTAATATTAAACATAAAAGAACATTACAAAAATACAATATAGAAATAAATTTATGTGTTTTTATAGTTTTTCGTGATATTATTACATTTTTTATCAATACTTTAATTTTATTCATTATAAAATATATATGCGGCATCCCTGAAATTTGTTTGAGTTTGAATTTATTATGTTGTTGCTGTCTTCAAAATAATTATGAAGCTGACTTCAGAGCAGCATTTGAAGTTGGCAGCATTTGAAGCCGTGAAGTTGTGAAGTCTGCTGTCATCTAAGTGTTTAGAGCTTTAGCTTGTTCGATAATTATTTTTCATTTTTCTCTATGTATTTACAAGCGCTCAACATGACCTGCCCAGCCCAGAAGTGTAGCCTTTATAAATTTGACTATGTCCTCTCCTTCGCATAGCTCGGGCAGTTCGTCATTATTTCCTTGAACATATTCGCCGTTTTCAACTCGCACTGGGCCAAATATCTTGCGGAGAATTTTACGCTCGAAGATTCTTAGACGCTATTGTTTCACATCCATATGCGACGATAGGACTGATAATAGTTTTGTATATGCTAAGTTTGCATGCCTTCGGTATCAGCATGAAAACATTTTCTTTTGCCCGAAGTGCGCCCTATTGGATGCCGATAGTGGATCACTTATACAATTTTCTATACTATTGTCGTTTTTTAGAAGGGCACCCAGGTAGATAAAGTTATTTATACCTTCGAAGTGGTATTCACCTGTGTGTATATCATGTACAGTTCGTAGATTTTCATTCGCAGACATTTTTAGGTATTTAGTCTTTTGTTCATTTATTATAAGGCCCACTGCTCTTGCTGACCTCCCAATATTTGTAAATATCTCCTCCATATATCGGATGTTCCTTGTGACAATTGCAATGTCATCTTTCAGATCAGATCTGCTAAACAAACTCCCGGTTCTTACATGATCCTTAACTGCGTAGTGTAGCATTAGATTAAATACTGCTGTTGAAAGCGAGTCTCCTTGTTTTACTCCGCTGTTTATGTGGAAGACGTCAGTTGCTTTCTGTTGGCAGTGGTGTTGACTAAGGCTGCGCAGGTAAGTCTTGTAAGTGTTGAGGATATTCTCAAGTCGGTGGAGTCAAAAGCTTGTTTGAAGTCTATAAAAAGTAGATGTATGTCGATACCACATTCATAGCATTTTTCGCAATTCTGTTTCAAGAGAAATAGCTGATCAACTGTGGATCTGCCTGGTCTGATTCCTCCCTTATATTCTCCGAAAGTATTGCATGAAGCTTTAATTCTTGATACAATAGTGCGATTATCTAACTATTTTTAGAAGGATATAAAACTAAACTTTGTAATATAGAATATAGAGAAGGATTCTTAATAATATTTCGCTGTCACAAATCTCATGAAAAACTTATCACATTCCTTTAATACATAAAATGTACACAGTTTACTAAAACATTCAGCTAATATTCACATAATACACACAAATACATGCACTCTTATAAAGCCACAGATCCGATGGATAAGGAATACAAAATTTTTGTACATATTTAAAAGCAGACAGAAGTGAGTGACTAAATGAGTGTCTCCAGAACAAAAGTGTTTGAACTTGCAAGAGTTTTGAGAAAAAAAAATGCTACGATATGAAATATTAACATAAACTTAATGCTCGTACTAAGAAGTGCGAGTAGTATGAACAAATAAGTAAATTTGTTGTTGCTGTTGTTGGGCATTTTAACTCAAGTTGAAACAATAATTTTTTAAGACTTCAGCCTTTTGTAAGATACGGATAATGTTGTTGCTGTCGTATGCTATAAATTGAATTAAGTGAAGCGTTATGCCTGCTGATTAACAACCAGCTCAAGCAATAACAATTATATACACTGGTGGCACTTCTTCGGTATTGGATTTTCAATTTTAATGTTGCTTATGCGGTTAAGTCTTCAGATAAGAGAGTTCAGTTTTGAAACTCCGACCAATACTCATCTATACCCATCTTAACTATCAATTGATGTGCATTAAAAATATTGCCAGTCATTAAGTGTCACTTTAGCATATATTGAGAGCCACTGACTGACATTGTTCATTCCCTTATCCTTAAATCTATTGTCATCTTTTTATTTTATTTCTTAAAAAATTTTTTCTATTTATGCCATAAAATAATTATGACTTCTTGAAGATTTTGTTGTTATATATTTTATTTGTAAGTCAAAAAACCATCATAACAATTAGAAGTTTCTTAATGCCTTTCTCCAACTGATAAGAAAACTATTTGTTTTATTAATTAAAGTTTATTGAACTGTAGAAAAATATGTAAAAATTAATTTTTGTAATTTATTGAAAGAAATAATTAGAAGATAATAGAGATATACGAATTATGGGAAACAAGCATAACTCGTGAAATACATAAATATTTCATTTGATTCGATAACGTTTTAGGAGCGAAATTACTGATAATATGACAATGACGAATTACTTGTAAAATGTATTGATGTGATTTGAACTTTAAATACAAACAATATTTTTTGAAAAATTGCAGGAATCTTAATCGAACTCTTAAGCCGCCTCAAAATCATTAACACTGTAAAAATTGACAAAACCGGACAAAATCCCTGAAAATACGAAAGTCAAAATAATCAAATCACGTTTATACCGAACACATCAAAAATTTTTCAAAAAATAACTTGTGCAAAAATTGGGCAAAGGCTTCGAAGACGAACACTTTTATCACGAATATAACATAAGACCGCAAAAATCGTTAAAACTTTCAATATCACTACGTCGCAAAAATTCCTAAAATTTGCGAAAGTAATAAAATATCAAAATTGCGTAAATTAACAATATTTGCAAATAAATACAAAAAATCAAAGGAAAGTTGCTAAGGCTAAAATCCAAACTGATTCTAAAATGGTAGCAACTCGTTTCTAGCGGAAATTGTAAAAATTTTCAAAAACGAAAATTGCGCAAATCGGAAACAAGCATACAAATTTAGTTCAAAGTTATTAAATTGTAAAAGGATGCCAAAAGTCGAGGGCAATCACGTTTTACATATAATATAAATTACATGAATTTGCAAATTTTTTATTAGGAATAAAAATCAAGTATTTATTTTTTTAAATTTATTAATCAAAATTGCCTCGATATCTTCTTTTAAAGATTTTCAAAAAAAAGTCCTCAACAAACAAAAGTTTTTTAGGAATGAAAATCTTTAAATCTGTAAAAAAGGACAAAAAATTTGAAAAACTTCTCGAATATGACGTTTGCAGTAAAAATTACGAATAAAACTTTGCAAAAAATGGTTGAAATCGAATAAATGACTCAGATTTTAAGACGCTAAAACTAAAAAATTTTTTATATATTGAAAATGACTTAGAAAAGGCTTCTTGCTTGTTTACCTTCATTTTTCGGTTGTAAAGATTTTTTAAGAGTTTTGAAGTCTCTTCTGGTTTTTGTAACTCCACGTTTTAAGCAAGTTTCCATAACTTTCACTATAAAAGTAGATCTTCAAGAGTTTTTGGTGATTTTTAGTGATTTTCCTTCAATATTTAACTTCTTTTTGCAATTTCGTTTACAAACTTTAATCGTATTTTTCAAGAGCTTAAAATATTTTTTTAATGCTATGGAGCAATTTCTAATCCTTTTCCCGATTTTCGCAACTTTTTGCACATTTCGGTAATGCTCATATGACGAGCACGCTTTTCTGTTGAAATTATGTCACATTTTTCAGTTTTATTGATTTCATTATTGTTCGACGATGTTTTAAAGTTTTCACCTGTTGTTGTCATTTCCGCGATAAAAGTGATTTGTTTTTAATAAATTTTTGTGCGTTAAAAAAGGAAATTGGTAAAGTCAGAGTTGGTTGCACTTGAGCCAAACAGTCTTTTCAATATAAAGTGATTTTTCTTATTATCAAAAAGTGTGTCTTTGTTGTATTAATAAGTTGTTTTGTTCAATTAACAATGTGTTATTCCAAATAGAAAAAAAAAATTAACAATTATTTTTATCAGTTCAAATTGAATTACTTTTTTCTGTGTAGTTGATAAACTTCAATTACAATAAGAGCAATTTATAATTCCTAGTAGATCTACTACGTATTACATGTAATTATAGTTTGTGTATGCCGCAATTACTATTCCATGCATTTGAAATTGAAATTCACTAAATTATTCGTTACATGTAATTGTGATTACAGTATACCAATTACAATTACGAGAAATATGTAATTGTATATGTAATTAGTTAAAAAAATTTATAGCCTTAAGTCTGATTTTAACTCATTGCTTTAGAATCATTAAGCCTTATTACAAGTGCTTACCACTTTAGCTTAAAAATAACGATGTCAATATTAAATGTCTGATTGCGGCATTGAACTCGTTTTTTTTAAATTATCATAGTATTTGATGTAAAGTGTCTTTGAACCGGTTATTTAGTGTATCAAAAGCATAAGTTCTACTTTCGCGTCATTCAAAAAATAAATGACTTTTTTATTCAATAGTAAGTAAATGAATAACTATTTAAAAGTAATGCAGGTGGTATGTAGTTTGTGTTGAAAGGTATACAGTTTTTGCTGGATGCATTTAATAAAAATTGTTTAGCCGGACTTTATGCCCAAACCGTAAGCGAAACCACGGTTTTTATAAAGTTGTTTGCGAATAATTAAAAAACCGCTTTCTTAAAAAATTCTGCTTCTTGTTACTCTATCTGGGACTAATTAAAATTAAGATTTATCAAAAATTTCTCTTGAAAAAATAAAAAAAATTATATATTAAAATAATATTCATTGAAATACATACAAATCATTTACGCTTAATTTGAGGACAAAATACCATTAACCAATTTAGTTTTAAGCATTTTACAGAAACTTGTACTTAAAAAGAAATAAATTGAAAACCATTTTGTTATCTATTCATGCTTCCCATAATCACAAAATAATAATAGAACGAGTAATAATGAAGCTGATAATGATGATGGCGATAAAAGTGGTGGTTGCTTGTTTCTATCTCCAGTGTTCATGATTTCATTATAAATCAAGTTTAAAATTGAAATTCATCGTCACTTTAGTTAAACTCTAATGAGGTTTAAGTATGTTCCCCTCTCTGCTGGCCATTCATTGTCTGCCTTTCTGTTCTTCTTTCTATTGAGGTACAACTAAATAAATAATTTAAACAACAAAAAGCCAGAATCAAGAAAAAAAAATTATAATAATAATAATAAAAGTTGCACTACCAGGAAGACTCATATAAATATTGTCGTGATAAATAATATACCAACAAATAGGGATGAATTTTAATTTTTAATTAGCAGCAGCCATGAACATGCAGCAGTTTTTCATTTTCACAAATGAGTATAAATATTTTCACAATTAACAAAGATTAAAAAATCATCGAAAGGACAATAAAAACGGCATCACAAAATTAAAACAGCAGGATCATTTTGATCGTCCTTAACAATAGATAAACATTTCAAACAAGAAAAACATATGTATGTATGTAAGTAAGGAAATGTGCGTGTGTGTTTTATATGAAATTGACTATGTGTGTTTTTAAACGTGAGTGAATAAATTGCCACTTCAAAAACCACTTCAGTTTAAACACGCACAAACATTTATTTAATAGACTTTTATTCACACAAACACACATTGCACAAACATCACAAGGACTTGAAGCATGATGCTAGCGGTAGCAGCAGCAGTGTCAGCATCCCTACACCATTGACAATAATAATGAAATGTAATAATAAATGTACAATAATATAAAATAAATGTGTAATAAATTAACTTTACTTCATCATATAACAATAAAAATAACAACAGCATCAGTCTACGATAGAAAGGAAAAAATCGAGTGGAGAATACAATTTCAATTGAATTTTTATTCAACGAAGCATGAAAATTTTCCACCAAAAAGAAATTATTTGAAAGGAGATAAGGCACAGTGGGCCAGACTTATGAAATATATGTTTGAAAGATTGTGAGAATTTTTTTTTTTGCATTTTACAAACTTGTTAATTGTTAGGAAATCAATCAACTGCATCGCAAAAAGTTTTGCAGGAACATTTTGAACTAAAGGGTCTTCCAATAAGAGGTTTCATTTTTAAGTCAAGTGCGAAATCATCGAATGTTTATTTAATTGTAATGAAGGTTGTAATCTATTAATAAAGGAAAACAATATCAGCCAAAGGGACATCTCGGCTACGATTGCAGGGCCATATTCTTTTCATGAAATTGTCCATCACCCATTTGTACATTTGCAGCTGTATATCCTCGATAACTTCACAAATTCCATCTTTGAGTTCTTGAATTGATTGTGTGCCATGAGCATGGACTTTATATTTCATGTAGCCCCAAAGAATAAAGTATAAAGTATCACAAGATCTCGGTGGCCCAGTGTGGTTACATCTTTGAGAAATTACGCGGCCAGAAAACTTATCAATTGAAAGAAAAAAAGGTATCGTTACTTGTGTAACAAGTTGAAAATAAACGTCGCCAACAAATCACATCAATACTTTCAAATTACAGTGTAATGTCGTTTGATGAACGAGAAATAGACAATCAAGGAGTGTCCTCAGCACAATGGGCTACAACAACAATATTCTGAGTTGTTATTGAGTGACTTGCGCTAGTGCAACTCTGCTCATTTGTCAAAGCAGCTAAAATTGTTCCACTAGTTTCACAATTGATGGCCGAGAAGATGCTTCACGACGACTTGGAAATGATTAAGTTTTGCGAACTGTGACCTCAAAATTTTCACAATTTTTGTAATTTCAATTTTAATAATTTTAATAATTTCAATGCATTGTTGAAGAGTATATCGTTGTATTTTTTTAATGGTGCAGATTTTACTTACATCTCTCAAATAGTTACAGGTTGACTCATCACAGCTGTTAAAATGGTGGGCCACTAAAAATGAAAGGTCTTATTGGAACACTCAGTAGCAGGAGCACAATTGCAAAACCTTTGACTAATTGTTATGACCAGATTACAATTCACATCATATAAAATCTTAAGAAATTCTGGAAGCTACGGCTCCTGAGAAACAAAGCTTAACAGGGCAGTCAGTGGTGCATTCCTAAGATATTCCGAGCACTGAAATATATGTTTTATCTTTGATGCAATCTATGATGAATTTCCTTGAATAAAATTATCTTAAGAACCCGAATGCTTGATTGCTACCCTTGATTGGTATCATTCTATCCAAATATGCTTTCAAAGTTTCGATCTCTTTGATAAGCTCTGCACAAATTTCGGAAGGATGTTTAACGAAACTGATTCAGCCTGAGTTAGTGAAGCTGTTCGTGAATAAATAAACTCACCTATTCTAATTCCGATTTTCCATTTCAAGGGTCATTCGAAATTCATGACACGAGCCAAAGAGTCTGAATGTCTGTTCATGACGTACCTCCTCTGAGTATTTTCTAATAATTTTTTGGCTTAATATTCTAGTTTAAATTCTGGTAGAATTGTTGAACTATCAGGCATTTTCTACAAAAGTAGTGAAAATAAAGTATGAAAAAAAACTTTTAATTTTTGATGTTCTGGAAAACTAAAGAATATTTTGTATTTAAGATTGAAATTCAAATGTAAAAAGAAGAATGCAGAACATAAAACTGAAGTGATTTCAATCGAATTCCACTTCAAAGTGGAATGTAGAACATACCGGTATATTTATTCTAGACAAATATTTCACTACTACTTATTTTTCAAAAAAATTTCTTTCGAATCATTATCCCTAAATTCAACAACCTAATAATATTTTATATATATATATATATATATATATATATATTTTTGATATTTATACGTAATTTGTTTAGATTTATATTGAAATGAATTTTTAGCTTGATTTGAAATCTGAATTTACTCATTTATTCTTAATTTTTAAGAAATTGTTTTTGGATAAATTCGTTATTTTATTAAAACAGTATTTTTTTGGAACAATTTATTCATAAGAACAGCAGAACGATCAGTAATGATTTCGAGGTCGCTGCACCATGTCATCTGCGTTCTTTGTTCTATTTTACCACTTTTGATGGCGCATACTATAGACTAGGAATATTGACTATTTAACCGTATTATTTAACAAATTAGAATACGAAAAGTGCAACTTATTCATTTCTTTCAAGTTAAATTAATTTTGGTTAGCACGAAATTCCATATCTAATGCTTAATTATTCCAAATTTTCCATTAATTTCAATAATGTTTTATTTATGTATTTATTAAGTCCCACTGTACAGTGCCGCTTAAACACAAGACATATGAGAGATTAATAAGTTCATAATACACACATTAGTACACATGCACACAGTTAAATACTACAGCATATTCAAAAGGATATCAATGGCTTTTATTATACATTATTAATGAATCCTTTATGAGATTTTGAAAAAGTAAGAAAAAAAACTAAACAAAAAAAAAAAAAACAACAAGACTTGTAAAAAATAACAAACGATTGTATTCTCTCTACCACCGTTTGTCGTCTATTAAGGATAATTAAATGGATAATGTAAAGGACAAACACACTCAGGCACATACACACATTACAAATAAACGTAAAAATATTTGTAAACGATAAAAACGCGTTTACAAAAATTAATGAACTGTAAAGTAGAGGCTGCAGCAGCACTAACACCAATTACTATTACATTTCATATTCATGAGATTCGATCAGTATGAGCAGCGTTCAAACATTCACAAAGACTTCTTTTAAACTGCATCATCATTTGGAAGCACGCTCATCAGCTGTATAAGAATTGCTGCAGTAGCACCGGCTATTAGTGTCTTCTAAAGATTTCTTCGAATTATGATTAAACGAGATTCATATTTCGTATACACGAGGCAATCCCCCAAAGTTGAATTAAATTATTTTCGATTTACTTTACAAATAGAAGATAACAAGACATCTGAAAGATTAAAGTCATTCCGACTCGGCTCTTTTGTTACAAAAGGATATACACATGTACCAGCAACTCCTGTGAATTGCTTTTATGCTTGTTTAATTTATTTGACTTTTAGTATATTTTGGCTTCTTATTTTGTCATAAGCTGGTGTTAGATATTTTGAGAATTTAACGCCTTTTCGGTTCTAAATTAGAAACATGTGAATGGAGTAGAAGACATTTCACGGCCGTAGAAATACACCTACTTCATTGATTAAGGCAGGGTAAGGTGAAACTTATATTTTGTTTCTAATTTATCATGTTTGAATGAATTTTGGAGTTTTTTTTTTCTTAGCGGAGCAGTAAGGAAAAATATGTATCTAATATCTTTTTGTGAATGCATTATGCACATATTGAAGAAATTGTGGGTTGGTTTTCTGGCGGTTTATTTAATTAATATAAAAATTTGTCTCCTCACAATGTTAGCACTGACGGACACTCATTTTGATAATATCATTTTAGCACTTGGATGTGCTGCTAAATCGGATATTTTTCAGGGGAATTTCGCATTGTTGTTATAATATGGTCATTAATTATTATAATATTATATGATCAACACTGAAAATTTTACGAAAACAAAACATTCGTAATTCCTTTTTTCTGGAATATACAAAAGTTTCGTTTCCACAATCCAGACAGTCGGTTGGAGTATAAAATTTATTTGAAAAACAATCATTTTATTTTTCCACTCACATTTTATATTCAAATCAGCTACTGTCTCCATTGTACAAACTTAAGGAAAAATAGAATAGAATAGAATTTTATTATCTAATAATATGTTTTCACTACGGTATTATTCGTAATTCGGTCTCCCAAATACCTTCAAAATTATGTATTTTTTTTCTAAAATTTGTTTAAAGTGCTGTTAATAGAATACAAGCAATCGAATTGAGTGAACAATTTGTGTAAAAACCACTCAGATATTCGATTGGTTTTCATACATATTGTAAACTCAAGTCGATTACTTGGATTCTATGAACACCAATTAGTTTTTATTGCAAAAACTTTTGATTGCTGCAGTACTGAAAAAAATAGATATATCAATATTGAGTGGAGACAGGTTAATTCATCGAAATAGTTGGACGAGCCAATTACGTAATTCAAGCTGTAGGTGCAGTATAGCATTGCGAAAATAAAAAACCTTTTGTAATTTTTTTCTTTGTTAAAAATAAGATTTAAAAAATATGAATTTTTTTATATTTTGATATATTTTTCAAGCTTAAATACAATAAAACAAATTTTTGGGCTCAAGAATATGTCGACATTGAACGTGAGTTCGTAACCCAACTGAGACAGTTTTTCATATTTTTATATTTTTTATTCCCCGGATTTTACTACATTTTATGAAAGAATGCTGGTGCGACATAATGAGAAATTATGTACAGATTTCGTTTGTATGTTGCATGGCTTTTTTTTCAGTGTACGTATAGAAAACACATTTTCAAATTAAGAGATTTTTTTGTTTATTCAGCCCCACTATGCAACATCTTTGTATGCTAAAGGCTCCAGCTAGTTATAATGCCATTTACCTGATTAATCGACATGCATTTTTTTGTTAAATCCATCGATATGACTAAACTGCAACTAAAATAAATTTGGATCAAATAATGGAAAGCCAGCAAAACATCATTTAGTGCAATTAGGCACAATAAATGGTCATACAAAAATAAAAACCACAACAGTTTAATTTCCAAAAAAAAAGCAACTATTTAAAAGGACGATTTACAAGTCAAATGCAATTTTTAACGCATACTCAAGCCAACAAGGAATAGCTTATCGCAAGTTAAGTTCGAGACCATGTTAAATTAAACTAAGAGGCAGCCAGATATAATAGTGTAAATTAATGATACTTCAACATTAATCTACATTCAGCAATAAGAATTATATACGAGGGCAACAGGGACCCCAATAGCAACACATTTTGTTTGAAATTAGTTTATGATTAGCAAACAAAACAAATTGTGGCTGCATGTTGAAGCCAAGTGATGATTGCACACAAACATTCCTTGAATATAATTCAACAAGACAGTTTGCAGTATCACCAAGTGCGCAATAAATCACATCAAATATGAGAGAAGAAAAAAAATACGAAAGTGTTGAAGGTGGCAAGTAGTAGGTATCATAACTGGAGACATTGTTTGCGGTGTTGATCTTCTGCAAAATTTAGCTTTAAGATCAGCGTGAAATAAGATTAAAATTGAGCTTATAAACTCGGCTTAAGTTGCGCATGAGCAACAGCTAAAGGAACTTTTCAACGCCCGCCTCTCAACTCAACTTATTGCTACCAAACAAATTAACGCATTTACATATGAGAAAGCATTGTTGCTGTTGCTGCTACTGCTGTTCTCCATAACATGAGTGTGGATTCAATTCCACCAGCACATTTATTGAAGTGCACTATGGCACAAGTCTCTGCTGTATGTGGCTGCAGCAGCCCCAAATAAAATTCAGCCAGTCAGCTCGTATGTCTGGCTGGCAAAAGATTTTGTTTAATCATCATTGCTTCAGCTTTTTTTAATATTATTTTACAAGCATTTTGTAGTTGTTGTTTAAGCGATTTTTGGAATTAAATATACGATTTGTTTTCCTTAAGATTTATTGAGTTATAATTTGGGTGTAAATCTGAAGCTGTTAAGGCTGGTTAAGCTGGACTGTGATACTCGAATGTGTGTACGGCCGCAAAGTTGTTTGGATTTTTAAATGGCTTGCCATGGTTGTTGCTGTTTTTGTAATGAGCAAATAAAATGCCGCAACAAACATACTAAAATAAATCAATGTTTTATTTAGCATTTATCTTATACATATACACTGCCTCCCGAACGAGTACGAGTGAGTATGGCTGCAACATTTAGAAGCAAGGAGGCCAAATTCAACGAACGTCTGGAATCAGGGACATCCACCAGCAGTTTGACTTTTTTAATATTGTGCGAATATTTATAGTTTTGTTGTAGTTGTTGTTGTTGTGCTCGTATGCGGTGCTGTTTAATTTTTAGCTTTTTATAGCATGTGACATGGGGACAAATTTATGGCGCAATGTCAGTAAAGTCAATGATTATTCATTATATTAATGCTTTTATAATGAATTGTTAATTGGCTGCTAAAAGCTGCTGTTGTCGCTGCCACAACTACTGCTGCCAAAAAAAACTCTGCAAAGTGTTTTGAAAAATAAAACGAGCAACAACAGATGTTTTTACATTGTTGTTGTTGTTGTGCGATCTTGAAGTTAATTCGAAAAAGATGCAATAAGCGAATAATTTAAAAGGGTTTGAGAATTTGCAAATTTGACATAAATAAAAATTTTGTGAGTTGTATAGAAATTTTTCCTGATGATTTAAGATTTTTCAAAAATTTGTTGCAGTTATTTAGTTATCATTAAGATTTTAAGCTCGTGCAGAGTAGGACTGAATTCATAAATAAAATATTGTATAATATGGAAATACAGTGCTTAGGAGTTTTTCTTTTTTACTATAATAGTTAAGAAAAGCTGTTTGGGCTTTTATGATTTTTATTATCTCGATCCAGAGCAAGAATATAAACATGAATTTCTATATTTTTTGATTATTAGATATATGAAAAACTTTATTTTTCTGATGGTATAAAATTAATTATTATATGGTGTGCAGTAAACAGTGATGCCAAGAGTGGGGAATTTTAACTTTTTTGAGGGATTTTTTGGACATTTCCAGCGAAGGGAAAAGAGTACAGATTTTTAATTTTAAGGAATATGTTGGGAATTTTTAATACTTTGCTCTTTTTCCATTTTTATTACGATGTAATTGCGTAAAACACTACACAAAAGTGTAAATATTAAACATATAAAAATTTTAATTTAAAATTTTGTTACAGTATTACGCGAGATATTTCATACAGACAGAAAACATCTTTAGGTAAGTAATATCTAGAGAAAACGAAAGGCAAATATATGTCTGATTTTCCTGGAAGAATTTCTATGAAAAAACAAAAACAAATTTGAATTTTTGCTTTTATGTTTTAAAACTTTTTCAAATTATATATTAAGCTATTTTAATTATTCAACCCTCGGTTCATTCTAACTTTCCGGGGTCCTATTTTTTTAACGTGGTCAAAATTTGATTAAGCATTAAGAATTAAGATTTGATTGCCTTGTGAGATCTCTGCATCCTTATTTTAAAATTTAATTTTTTGTATGGCGATATAAATGTACAAAATTTTAAAAATGCAAATAAAATATTCGTTTTTGCAAAAATCAATGAATTGAAATATTCAATGAAATATATAGGGATATTTTTTTTGTGTGTGTAGGGAAAAAGGGGGAATTTTTTTCGAGACATGTAGTGATTTTGTTAAATTTCTGCTGGCATCACTGCCAGCAACATTAATGTAAATATAAAGAGATTTTTCTTCTTAATGAAAAAAGTGAAAAAATCCATTATTTTAATAATAAAAAAATAATTGGAATTTTAATCTACACCTCTGCATGCAAGTGTATCAGAAAGATCTTTCGCAAGGTAACATTGTAAGCAAGAGTGTGCGAGCTACAGTGACGTTCAAATTTTATATATTGTTAAAAATTCAAATCATCTTTTTAAACGTCATATATAAACTAAACTTCTGGTCAAGAATAAAGAAATGTAAAAAATTCTTTTAATTTACGAAATATGTACACTTGGCTGGCAAAATTTGCTTTCCACTGTTACTATACTCGTAAACCTCGTAAACGCAATGAAGCTATTTTTGTTTTGTTATCCTATTACACTTTGTATTATGAATGCAAAGTCAGTTGAGATCATTTGTTAAGCATTGATTGGATTGTAAAACATTTTTTTATTATTTAGCTTTTAGCCGCTGCCCGCTCGCTGATTTAAAAATAAGTAAAAAGTGTTATAAAATTTGTTCAACATAATTTCACTAAAGTGCTTGTTGAAAATGAGAATTTTTGATCGAATATATTTATGTATACTATGTTTTTAAAATCAAATCATAAACACTATAATCAAAATCATAATTGTAAGCCACAAGAGGCACAGCACAAAGCGAATGCCGTCCAGAGTTCATTTAGACAATCTACGCTGGTGATGAGCATGATGATGATCATTGCTGTTTGTAACTATCAAAAATACTACATTTTACCTTGTTGAGAGGTGTTGCTGAATGATTACGATTAGTTTGATGAGGGGTCATCAAACAAAACCATCATCACCAAGCAAAAAAAAAAAACAATAAATACCCGCAAGTAAATTTGAACTTGTGCTGCTACGAAAGAAATTTATATAAAATGTTTTCGTTGATTGACTCATTAAATTTTATTGTTTTTATAAAATAAGTATAATTTTCATAAATTGTTTTATTTTATAAAACAAATTTCTTTATTTTTCTAAAAAAAAATTAATTGAACGAATTTACACTTTCATTTTAAAGGTTGTTAAGGGTTTTCATTATTTTAGTAAAATCATTCAATCAACAAATGAAATAATTAAAAAAACGAAACATTAAAGCTATTTTGGAAGTCTGAAGGCTTTGGAAAAAGAGGTAAACGATTTTTGTTTTCAAGGAAGTAAAAATTAATAAATCAGCCACGAGTGACTCGGGCTCTGGTTCAAGGAGTTTTGTAGTTGTTAATTTTCAGCTGAATCCAATTCTTATTATTAGTTAATAAAGCGGCTATACATATCCCATGACATTTTTAATGGCTACTGCGGCTCACGAAGTACAGCAGTATTTCGAAAATAATACTTCATGTATAATTTAAATTTTTGACTCAGTTTCATTTTTTTAAAGCGTAAAACGTGGTGATCACGCTCTTGGATATTTCAGCGCTCATTACGGTTCATAATATTTCAAGTAGTGGCCAATTATAATTCGTAAGTTACAATTCCGTAAAGCATGTTTACATTAGTGGTGATGTCCCTACGAAACATCGCTTGCAACTCGAGTTTGTAGAGGAAAAGTATAAAAAAGTTTGAGGGGTAGCAAAAGTCACACGTAATGGAATTTGAAGCGACAATCTTGCCCCTTCTCTTTTACATGTTTCTTTCGCTCGTATTTTTGTTTTGTTATGAATGAGGTAGTGTTGCCAGTGAAACCAATTGTTGACTTGAATTCTTCAATAATTTTTTCCTTGGTTAAATCAGACATTTTGCTTTTAATAATTTACTTTTGCTTTATAAATTATTTCCAGTACTGCCTGCAAGCATATTAATTTTATATATCACAAACTAAGAAATTATTCCTTTATGGCAACACTACTACGAATGAAGGAATTAGAAGAATTTAGCAATTAAATTTATAAAAGTCCCTGACTTTTGCGACAAAAAAGTCTTAATGTAAACGCATGAGGATTTAAGAAGAGACTTCTAAAGAGAACGTAAGCGTTGTCGCAGCGACATCAGCCTCAATGTAAATCGGTTCATATTATAAATAATATATCTTGCTTATACACCCTTTAATTTTGGACTTTAGTATTTTTAGTCATACCGGTCATAGTAATAAATAAGTATCTTGTAAAAATTTCAAGTGTTTACCCATCACGGATCACGAGATAGAAAAGAGTATGGCGCCTTGTCCGTGGTTGTGTACGAAACTTTAAAATTTAATTAGGTTTTATATGCGTCAATTCGATGTCGAAATCTGTGTTCAGCGTTTCTGTTGCATAAACAAAAAACTTGTAACAAAAAGGTCTATGATGATTTCTTCTCTAGGATTTGTCTCAGGGACTCTGCAAACCTTTGATAATGCCCAAAAATGGCGACGTGTGGTACTTTCCAATTTTGCGAAGACACGAAATCTTACAATTACAAGGGATCTATTTTTATGTAGAAGAGCATGCAAAGCTTGAACGATTTCTTTTTAATCCAGTTAAGTCATGCACGGTCATATGCTTTCTTCCATATTGTCAACAATAGTGAGTGATTCGTTGATTTCGTCACATACATATTTGCTTAGTCTAAAAATCTTTTATGATTTCAAGTGTTATTCAGTTCTTCACTATAATATATAGAAACCTAAGAATTTCCCCAATTTTAAACTGTACCACAATACAAATTAATATTTAAACTGGTATTTCAAGCAATTAAATTCTTTACCAAAATACTTTCAATACAAAAATCTCATTACAATCCTTGAAAACTATTAGAAATTTCTTACAAAATAAAATAAAACAAAACAATAGCGACATGAACTGAAATAAACCAAACATACCGCCAAACATACCGCAATGAAATCTTTTACACAACCCAATAAACAATTCCATAGAAAAACAAACACATTTAAAGATCATTTTAATTATGTGTCACAACGACTGACAGGCAAGAACCAATTTTAATTGTGAAAAAAAGACAATAAAATTATAAAAAAAAGTAACGATAGAATTAGTACAACTTCATTATTATTAGCAGCAATGAAACAAATCACATTACACACAAACACAACAATGTTTAATAGTGACATAAAAACAATAAAAAATACAACAAATCTATTCATTTTTTATAAACCATTTGACATTTTGGAAGCCAAAATCTGTAACAAATGTCAATATGGTTCAATGAATTAAGATGACAGCAGTACGTCCATATAAATCTACGAGTTCTATAAATTACATTAACACATGCGTCAGCGCATGATATCTTGAAGTGTGAATGAGTGCTTATTAATAATGTGCGATTATTAACACACGATTACACTTTTCACATAATCAAGGGGTAAAGTGAGAGCAGTAGGGGAAGTTTTTGAGTCAGGCGTGGAAAATAGAGTTCTATAAATGTTAAGAAACTTGAAACATGTTTTTTTACACAAAATACTTTTCTTTTAAGACGAATAACTTCGACTATTTTTTGTTATCATACAGAAAATGTTCAAAATTTAAAACATATAATTTCAGTTGGACGGATATGCGCTTGTGATTCATTTGTAATTTCTGCAATATTCGTTTGGGATTGCTTTAAGTATGTTCACTAGACCGAATCCGCTTGAAAAAGCTTTTTAAATGATATACTATTTTAAATATGTGGTCTTGGAAAAAATACGAATATATTCAAAAACCTTAAAAATATACGATTTTGAGAGACGGTCCAGATCAGGAATGGGTTTTGGGAATCTTCATACGACAAACTAAAGTCTAATCGTCGCTTTTGATAACAAACTTATCGTTAATGTTTTTTAATTTCAAATATACAAACTCATATTTAAGGCAAATCTAGCCTGTCTCTGCAAATTATTATTTTTAAATTAGATTAATTTTTTTATCCGGCCTGTTCCTGAATATCTGAAATATATTTTAAAAAATATTTTTCTATTAGGGTTTTGATGGGTTTTTTACAAACTCAGATTACTTTTGCACTAATTTCTAAAATTAAAATTTCACATGTCACCAAAATATTTTATTTTATAAAAAAATATTTGAAAACAAAATTTATATTTTAACTTTAGCAAAAAAAAATTCAAACTTCACTTTAATCTTAAAAAAAACTATTCACTTAAGGTTTTAAGTCACACTTAAAAATGGTTATAATTTTAAAAATAATATTAAAAAAATTGGCACAAAGTTGATATCCCACAAAAAAACTCGCAGAGGAAAAATGACAGCAAAGCTTCATACTAAAAGTCGGCTTAGTAGAAGCTGCTGAAAATAATATTTAATTTTCATGGTCGTGGCGCTGTCAACCTTTGTAATCATAATTGACTATTGTAGTGAAAAGTTAATCTTTTTTCAAAGTTTTCCAAAAGCCGGTAAAGTAGAAGGTGTTGAAAAATAATTTTTTACTTTACAAATGGGACCAATCTGGAACTACATACTTTAAAGTAAAAAAAATCGAAAACGTTTTATAAATACCGAAGCTAAAGGGAAACACACAAAAAAATATAAAATCTTGTTGAAAATTGAAAATTCTCATAAGTTTTAAAATATCTGAAAAATTTCAAAGTCTACGAACTGGTCAAAATTTAATTAAATGAATTAAATTCCAAAACAACAATAAAATTTCAATAAATTAAAGATCTATTTGATCGAAATTGTTCAAGAAGTGGAATGAATGAATAAAATTCAAACAAATACTGCTAAAAAGAAGTGCAAATATATTAGTAAATTTGTTAAAAAATTAGGAGTCATTACTCGGAATAAAATTACTTAAGTTTACAAAAGTTGCTGAAAAACTCCTGAAAAATTACTCAAGGGAAACAAATCAGAATAATACATAAATATTAATAATATTTTGATCGTGGCCCAGTGCCTGAACCGAAACACCTTAAAAAAAAGAACAAAAGCAAAATCTGTTAAGCCGTTTGAGAGTCACGATACGACTGAGAGACACAACAGATGCAACATCACAGATACACGTCAAACTTATTTTAAACCCATATCTGAACAACTTTTAGAATCAGTAAAATTCTAAACAAATAATGAAATCAGAGAACTTCATCATAAACAAAAAAGTCAAATAAATCGAAATGTAGAAAAATTTTTAAAAATTAGAAAAATTTTAATAAATTTTTCTATAAGAGTCAGAATGGTAAAAATATATATTTCAATATTAATAACAAATTTTCAACTAGTTCATAAATTTGAAAATAAAAAACTCTAATATATCATAAAATATTAATTTATAAGATATTTATTTAAGGACTAAATGTATCTATTGCCACCAACTCTCATTGATAACGGGTACATACAATTCGTAATGGCGGGAATAATTGTCTGACTTGTTTAAAATTATTTGCATTTGCTTTTTTTATTATTTCATAATCTGTATGATTCTGAAACTAAAATTCTAAACTTACAAATAAAATTAACATAACTGAACTTTGTGTTAATGGGGGTAATAATGTTGAATGTAATTTAAAATGTGAATTTATTTATACATAGTTTACTTTTTGACTATAGTTTACATTTTAAACATTCCCTTCCTTGCGGAGTTTGTTATAACCAAACTCCACTGTGCTTATTCATTCAAAAATAACTGAACGGGAAACTTTTCAGTTAAACTAACACCGGTTACTGCAAATATATTCTGAGTTTCCCATCCCTGTTGAGAGCTGTGTGACGGAAAAGAAAACATTCCATTGAGTAAATAAAAAAATCTTAATATTCCTTATTAATTATTTATCATCGATTTAAAACTAATAAAATTCTAAACAGCAACTGTAACCGCTTTTTACAGATTTTATATTCTCAAATGAACTTTGAGGTTAAATTGAAGTGTCATACACAGAAACAAAAAGCATTACAAATTGGCGTTTAAGTATGAGCTACTGAGATACGCTTTAATGTCATTTTTATAGACAACAAGCAAATTTATCATTAATTTAAATGAATTTTTCATGTATTCAATTCAATTGAGAAATATTTAGTCATTAAAAATTAATTATAAAATGTATTTGCTTGTGTTTTGTGAATTATGCAAGCCTATAAATCAAGATGATCTTATTATTTAAAATAAATTATGTACATTCATCAAAGATCGTACTTACATATGGATATGCATGTGTTGCCGGGGTAAGAGATTTTACACAAGATGTCATGGATTTCTTTCATCTGGGAGCTGCAAGTTGTTAAAGGACAAAATTATAAGAACATGTTTATGAATATTTTGGGAGAATTTTCCGGACAATATATCGTTGTTCACATCAAACTCAATCTATAATTGTATCTTATATTTCAATTTGGTTGCTGGAGTGGTAAAAAATCTAAATCAAATTTAAATGCTAAATATGTGGTTGAACATTTATCTCTGACATATAAATTGTGACTTGGTTACAACTCTAAGCCATCGTAATTTAACAAGAATCAAAGCAAAATTAAGAGAAGTCATCTTAAGCTACACCCACAAAATAGTACACTGCAAAAAAATAAATCCATCAAATGATTTTCTTAAATTTAAAAAGGGTCCTAAACTCTGGTTAGTCATATAGTATAGTTAAGTTCTATTCATGCTCAAAGCCACTTAAAGTTAAGACGATTAAGAATCAAGTCAAACACAAAATAAAAATATTTTACATTTTTACAATAAAACAGAAATATTAGCTCTTTCTTTATGAATGAATACCAATTTTTAAATACGAAAAACGAAAAGAAAATAAAGAAGAAATAAATCTTAATAATAAATTTCTAAGCCACAATAGATAAATCATTTCAAAAATGTATCAAAGATTTGTGTTTAGAAAAAAAGGAAGGAAAAATAATAACCACCAATAGAGAATTGCACTTACAAAAAGGACACAATTATAAATAAGTAAAATTTAGTTACAGGCAACACATTCATGCACTCACTCTAAACTGAATAACTAAACACCAGCAACAATAGTTGACAATCACTACAATAATAAAATCTGTTTTGCCACACATGGGATTTAATTGTTGATGTAACAACAACTTCACCATTCAGTTGGCAACTGTTTGTGTTTGAATAAAAATGAAGGTGGGGAACAACTACAAAATGATGCTCATAAACCAGGATTAATTTCATTTGATTCACACTTAAATTGTCAAAATTCACTTAATCGTTTGAGCGAGTGTACTCCTCCATGAGCAGAATGAATGAATATAATAAATGCAAATTCTGTTGCATGTTTAATGTTGACCATGACTGTGTAGCAAGCACCAGCCAAGACCATGACTTTAGCGCATCACAGCAGATTTTGTTGCATTAAAAAAAAATATATTAAATAAAATACAGTAGGCTTGATGTGTGCGTGTGTGTGCGTGTGTGTGTGCGTGTGTGTGTGAATCTGGGAGATACGAATAAATTTAATAATTCGGATACAATTATTTTTATTGTTGTTGATGATGTTGACTTAAAAGTGCGCACAAATGTGCTTCCTGCATGTGTTGTGACAGAGTGTGTGCAAAAAGGCGTAGGAGGCCCGCCAGCTATTAGAGTTGTGTGAATTCAATGAATGAATGAATGAATGAATGAATGAATGTAAAATTATTGCTGCTTTTCTTAATTTTCTTTCATTTCTGTTGACTAAAATGAATTTGGTTTGTAATTGAAATCATAATAAAAATATAAGCGATGACATCTGGTAGACAAAATAAATATATTTAAAACGGACGGATGGCAGGACGGGCTAACAGATATACAATTATTTGATCAAATTTTTAATTTCTGGTGGGAGTAAACTCAAATATTTACTGTGACATAAAGAATGTTTTATAAATGTTTAAAAATATTTGTCTTTTTTTCTTGAATAAAATAATTAGTCTCATAATCCTTGGTGCCCCTTCCACAAATGCAATTGTAGTTTTTTCAATTTCTTTTTGGAAATTGCATTTGTGTCCAAACGCTGCAACTATATTTGTGCAATTTTCGTAGCGATTACATATAAATTATTATTGTTTATAATTACGTTGAAATGAACAACAGAGAATCCATTGGAGAGTATATTCCATTCCACTTTACTCTTTCTTGTGTAGACGAGTCTCTTTTTCTTATTTGCATTTTTATCCTCAATATACATAATGGACTTATCTCAGTGTTGGTTTAATTGTTTTCCTGGTACATAATTAATTTCTTACGATTTTTTACAGCCATTCAATTAATTTTTTAAGCAAAATTTAGAAAATTTGTTCAAATAATAAAGATTCCTTTGATGATGATTAAATAGAAATCCAAAATGTTTAACAAATATTCACACACTTTTGAAGTATTTAAAAAGATTCATAATTTTTCATCAATTCAATTTATCAAATTAACATTTTAAAATATTTTTTTTTAAATTTCTTTCATCATTACACTTTTATTGTTCGTTATTCTCTGCCTCAGAAGAAGTTAATTGTGATGATATTTCCTAAAAGCGCTCAAGCGCTTGCTTGCCGGCAGGGCAGCACAATAAATCAATCAGTTATGCGGAGAAATATAGAATTTTAAAATGATGATTAGTGATCAACAAAATTTGACTTATTATACCTTTAATTCACTTATATAAAGAAAAGTAAAGAATTGTACTCAAGTGAATTAAGAATTGAATGATAAATCCCCGAATACAATTAAAATTTGATTTTGTATGGCCTCCGAACAAAGGACTGAAAATGAGTAGTAATTGTCATGAATGCATGACCAATTTCATTTATCAACAAACGATCAATCGAACAAACTCCCTCTTCAGAAGAAAAAATTCAAAAACGGGCAGAGTACTCTGCGTCTGAACAAGAGAATGATATCATGACAAGAGAATGATATCAAAGAGATGTAAGCAATATCATGATCACACACTCATCATCAATATGGCTAATCCAATTATTTGTTTATATTGATTTATTTGAGACTTTTTCCACAAAACTGGCCAGACATGTTGGAGCCGCTATGAAAGTTCGTTTGAACTCTATTCGTTTGATCGTTCGGCTTGATTGAAAAATCATTTTGTAAAATCATGATTACTAGGCAGTTTTCTATTCATTCATTAAAAAAAATACATTGAAATGCAACTGCCCATCTTGAGAACAGGCTCATTCGGTTATTGCCACTTATTCAATACAAATAAATGCTTTTTTATTTATGCTAATGATAGTTGAGAAAAAAATATTAATAATAAGCGGAGGTACAAACTGTCAGTCTGACATGTTTTGTAGTTCTTCGCTTAAGGTTGAATCAAGTGCAAGGACAATGTCTATTAATTAATCAGGATTTCTTTGATTTGAAAGGCATTGAAAAGCGTTTAAATTTTTATTGATTGATTTGATTCACTTCATATTAATTGATTAAATATTTTGTTTGAACCAAATATTTTTTCAATTAAATTTGTTATAACCCTGCAGGAAATTTTTGACAATTGTTTTAACCTGTGGGACTGGTTTAATGACTAGTGAAAGTACGACTTGTTTAAAAAGGATATATGATGGAAGTGGCTTAAAACTGCTACAATATAAACTGAAACTGCCGATATACGAAAGTGAACAAATATGTTAAATTTATCTCTATCGCCATGACAAAGTGGCAGGTCTACTTCACTATTTATTTTTCTATTTAATATGATTATTTTTTCGAACAAATTGGTTGCTAGTGGTTTTTAATCGAAAGTGATTGTTATTTTTGGCTAAAGTTCGAAATATTTTTTAGTCGGAAAGAATTGGACATGAGACAATATTCCAAAGGAACAAGGGAAAACTTAACATCAATTAATTTCAACTTACACGGCAGAACAGAAACAACGTTGTTTTTCTTTTAACTTTTCAAAAGATCTCCTTAAACTATAAAACTAATTTATAAAACGATCTCAAGAACTCGTTTTTTTATTAACACATATTTATAAATTCCACTTTTGTCCGATTTATGTCAAGAATTGTTACCTTTGCTGTGTTATTGTTTTTTTTTTTCAACTTAAAATCTCAATAAAAAAATTATATATAATGAAATTAAGTAATTTGTAAAGTTCTAAATTAACCGATTAATCGAGGGATTAATCAATTGAAACCGTATGCAGTATGGCAGTCTCCTTCGAAAGCCTTGGAAATGCCACTGATTTTTTGATCACTGTTCAAAAAAACAAAATCGACGAACTCTTTTCAGAAATTACCAAAAGCTTTTACTAGCCAGAGAAGCAGAAACAACTTTAATATGAAGAAGCTGTTCGCACAAAGCTTTTTGGTGTCTCAGTTCTTTAAATCAAGAAAATATCGGCCTTTGCCTCTGCGTGTCCTTATCGGTGTTATTCCTTTATATGATAGATGTTTCCTTACCAGGAGGCAAATTACTACATTCGATATTAAAAGAAATTTCCATACAAACTAAAAAAATATATACGAGCTTGCAACCAAGATGTCGTTGTTGTTTAACCGATTTTCCGTTGATAGCAGAAGTAAGATCAGAGCAGCATCAGAAACAACTTTCTTTTTCAATGAATCTTTTCAAAAGTAAGACAAGTTAATTTTTCTTTATTTTTTAAATAAAACGCAATCCTCACTTCCTTCAGCTACTCGACCTACACGTTTTCACGTTTAAAAATTAAAAATTAAATGATACAAGCAAACTGATATGCAAGTACGCATACATATTTCTGGTTAACATAATAAAATTAATAAATTAACATGTTAAAGTTTTATGGTTTACTACAAAAAAAAAAGTTCAACTCCAACACAAAAAAAGAAGAGAAAACACCACAATTGAAATAAGCCCCAGTGGTTTTAGTGATAAAAAAATAATAATTTTCGAAAAATTCGAAAAATAAAGAGATTGTTTTGCGGCTCGATCGAAATACTTATACAAACAAACATAAACTAAATTCATGCCACATTCTTTCATTCACACATTAATTTATTTGTTCACTCGTTCAAATGCGGGCAAATGTCATAATAAAAACTCAAGCCGTCATGATTTATTGGTCAACATTATAAGTTAATAATAAATAATACGAGCATAATCATACAAAAATGTTTAAATAACTGTCAGTCAGTCAGACTATTGGCCGAATGAAGAAACAAAACGTACATTAAAATATAAAAAGTTCATAAATAAACATTTAAATACAACCATTTATATGTAATTGTAAACATTTTAAATCAAACCCATTGAAAAACACTGTGTTTTATGAACAAATCGCAGACTAGATAAAATGAAATTGTATCTAAATTAATGTTTCAATGAGTTGAAATCAACTTAAAGCGTTTCAGCATTAAAACAAACTTTTTCATGAGGGAAAGTTAAATATTAAAATGTCATAAGTCAAGTAAAAGCTGTCGGAGACTAACTAAAAACTATTTAATTTAGTTTTCAAGCCCAAATTAAATCTAAAAGCTTTGCTGGGATATGAATCATAAACCAAATCAGAATTCTTTTTTCACTCAATAAAAAGAATTTTAAATAAAAACTGCGAAAAGTCATAAAACTAACATGAGGAATAAATAAATAGTTTCATTATAAACCACTGATCATATAATTTTTGGGATCTCATTGTCAAAACTGGCATTTGACAGCACATTTTCAAGATTTACGGTATTAGTACTGTTGTTGTGAAGAAAGAACAGAGATTTTTTATTACTTTTCATATGACCAAGTGCAGCCGAAAGCACAAATTAATCTTCTTTCAAAGACTCACAGCCATAAAAAAGTGTAAAGTCCATAAAATGCCAAACATATAAATGCCACAAATGAAAGGAGAAGAGATTCCATGGAAATTATTTAAGTTAATAAATCAAAAAGTTATGATGATGTTTAATAATGTTTTATTAGAACTTTTATCCTTTCAAACGAATGTGTTTAGAGTCAATTCAAATTTTTTTCATTCATATTGCAGTTGCAGAGCAAAATGCAAAAGGGGACCCGGTTGACTCCTACACGTTTTATTGCCATTTAAAAAGTTACAAATTCTTGTCAATACATAATTGTTTTTTTTCAATGAGCCCAAGAAAAACCATATGAAATATTCGTAGTTACTTGTATCAAATGCCGCATAGCAAATACCATGACCATAATGAAATGAACATATTGCTCTACAACATAATTATGCTGCATGCCTCATTTCCATGCAACCATATACATATATGCATGTACTATGTTCACTTGTCTACGACATGGCCAATAAGCTTTTAAGCGAACAGTGTTTTATAAGGAATTTAAATTGTAACATTTTAATAGAGTTTGTGTGTACTCGTACATTAAAGAAAAGTTTTGTGAGACCAGTGTAGTCCTTAGTAAATCATATTTGTTGCACATACATTTTGCATCTTAATTCGTAAGTTACTGCTCGAAAGATAATGATAATGTTAAACTTTTAAAACACACAATTTCAAGTAGAAAAACTAAACTCAATACAGCCAACCAACGAGCAACAACATTCGTACAACATAATCATAAACATTCCTTTGAAAGAGCTTAACAGAGTTTAAACTACACTAAATAGTCGTATTTGCTTGTTACAGCCAGCAACTATCATACTAAATCCCTTGTCAAAACAAAGTCCCGACTTTAACACCAACACCACTGGCTCGACATGAGTAGTCATGCTTTGCTCCATCGATAACCATCAGTGTAAAAGTTGCTCAGGAAGAAAAAATATCTAAAACGATTTTTTACCAGCCGGAGAGGAGATGCTTTTTCTTTTCAGAGTTTATTTGCGCGCGATTGCAAGAAGGGACAATTGTGTTGTTGCTATTGTTCTTGATGTCGTTGTTGCTGCTGTTGTTGTTGTTGTTGTTTGTTGTTGTGTATGAACCTTTATCTCCATCAAATCGCTGAGACTATGCAAATTCATGGCTTTTGGAATATCATGGCTTAATCATCATGCTTAAATTCAAAATTATCGCTAAAAATCACATTTGTATCTTCATGCATGTTACGAGCATGATTTCCATAAACTAGACTATAAATCAAAGTTTAAAGAGATTGGATAATTCAAAAGATGCTCAACGAGAGACATAAAACTTTTCCATTATTCAAAGTTTTAAAATATAATATTTGCATTTCGTTAATATTATTGAATATGAAAATTATATTTTGATTCAAATTAGGTTGTTTAACGACATGGCCTTCCCCTTGTACTACGACGGCACTGTCGCATCTGAGGTATGCTTACAACTATCATAATCCCGTCATGGCTAATCGTAAATAGTGAGAAAGCGTTTCTCTATTCATTATAAAGTCATTGAAAATTTATATTGCGGCCAATGCAAAGACGTAGGTAGCGTGTTATTTAAGTTTAAGTTTAAGAATAATTGCAGAATCCTTTTGTTTTGAACTTTTGCAATATTTTTGGCAATAAAAGTTTAATAGTTTTTGAGAATCTAAAAGGTGTCACACAATTCTCTGCACTTTTCAATTAAGAAAAATCCTAATTTTATATGGTAATAACATTTTAATTTAAGCAGTTTTGTTGCAGTTTTTATGGATTCATTTTTATAGTGATTAAAGTTAAGTATAACATTTTTGGAAGCAGCTATAATTTGTATACTACAAATAAAAACTCTGAGATTTGCACTCAAGATGTTTCGTAAAAAGTCTGGAGATTTTATTTGAAACGAACAGATTTTTAATGTAATAATTTTTTATTTATATTGCTCGCCTTCATAAGACGTAGATGTTAAGCTCAACTGTTGTGAAACTGTTGGCAACTGTTGAGCCCAACAGTTACGTCTTAGAAACGGCTTGATGAATATTTGAATACTGAACAGCTGATTAATATAAGCAATTACAAAGAAATGAAAGTGAAAGTGAAAGCAACAGAAATAATTTAAATTTGCTAAATAAATTAGTTTGACTTGTACTAAAAAGTATGCACAACACAGAATTTGCAATAGAGTTTTTCTTGGCGCGAATTTTTCATTTTTATTTTAAAATCTGCATCACTGCATTAAATATTTAATACATAAAAATTCACAGCAAAATAAAATGATAAGTCTGTGCCGATAGGATTTACATTAAACCTTCTATTGAACTAATTATATAATTAATATAAATAAGACAACGTATATTTCATGAAATATGTATTTTAATTTTATTTCTTTATTTTCGTTACTTTATCGCATTTGTACCGCAAAATTTAACAAATTAATTCACAGTCGCCAGCAAGCAAAACGAAGCTGCATTAGAATATAAAAGCGCATATCTCCATTGATCCGCTGTGGAGCTAAACACAACATGTGGACTAAATGTAGCGATAAAAATTTATGGTGGAAAAAATGGCAGCAAATACACAACTGTTGTGTGGAGCGGCCCTACTCAACACTGCGTTGACTGCCTGCATCCCAAGTTATTTCGATTTTTTTCACCAAAACATATATTTTGTGTAACACAAATACCCAAAAACTTATCACGCATCCTACGACGTTACCGGTTTGTCTGCTAAATTTTCCAAAGTCGACACATGAATTTGTTTAAAAATAACCTAAAAATTCCGAATTTCACAAAACACAAACACAACAGCAACAACAACAACAAAAACGAACTAAAAGGTAGAAACAAGCTTTTCATATAAAATGAAAATTAAGATGTTTTCCCGTTCAGTACACAAAAACAATATGCAAAAATTATTGTTTTTTATGACAAACTGACAAAGACAACCGACCAAAAAAAAACAAAAAAAAAATGGGAAAAAGTGAAACAAACAGCAGCAGGCGAATGAGCCAGCAACTGCATACAGGCAACAAAAATGAACTATTAAAAGAAAAGAAAAAAAAAGAAGTGACGTCACCTAATTCGCCTACAATAATTCTATTAAATATTTGCTTGGTTTTTTATTATTTTGTAACGTTTTTTTCTCTTTTAGCCAAGAAAATCGTGAGGAGTAAGCACGATTTTTATTCAACATTTTGCTTCTTAAATCATGTTGCACTGCACCAGCAACACCGCCTGCATCAGCCACCAACAGCAAGCAGCAGGAGTAGTCAAATGCAGCCCATATAGATTCTATAAAGATTTTGTTTAACTAGACATTTTAGCTCTGATATAAATGTATAGTGTTCGAGCTTTTTGGTAGTGGTGATGGTAGTGGTGGTGCTGATGGCTAATGGAGTCGACAATTTCCATAGTTAAGTTGTCTATTTGGCAAAACTTGCCACAATAGCAGCAACAAAAAAGTGATAAATTTTAAACATTGTCTCTGACATTGAACACCAACTGCAACACAACTATAAAACACTATGAATAAAGCCAGCTCAGCTGAATGTTTTTTACTTGCTGGCTGGCAAAAGATTTTAGCCTGCTGCTGCTGACATGCTCAATTATCCGTTCTGGAAAAGCGTTAACAACACACATGCCCTAGAACAAAAGCGTTGTAAAACGATCTTGTTTGATAACAGGACACTGTTCATACTCATGTAAATAGCAAAAGGGTGGCAAGATATTGCAACTTCAGCTGGATTAAGAGGGATTAAATGAAAATGTTGCATAAATGATCCGTGTAGGGTCATGAAAAATTCATAAATAAAATGGAGAACGCAATTATCAGAATGCTAAGAATTACTTTAAAAAATGAGTTACCAAATTGTTCGTATTAGCTTGTTTGCTGCAAAAGGAAAAGTAGTGTATTTTCAGTTGAATTGCAATGAAATGCACTTTTTCAATACCATTTGCACTAAACACTGAATACTGCTAATGAAATTAAATTTTATGTTTGATATTCGAATTATTGTTTACAGAAAACTTTAAGGTTTGCTTTCTTAATATAAAAATGTAAAATATATTCTTTTAAAGTAATATAATATTATATTATTATTATTATTCAAAAATCACCGAAAAAACAATTTTTACAGGCTGCTATTTCAAGAGGTCTTGTCACAATACATACTAAATATTTTTTTAATATTCATTTATTTTTTTAATTTTCATTTATTTGGCCTTAATAACTTCATTCGTTACCAGGAGCACGAGAAATTATGCTAGCCATTTGAATTTTATATATAAAGCTGTGAGATATTTGTGCACAAAACGCATAACTTTAAATTGGGACGAGGAAGCGAAACACGCGATTTATACAATAACGGCACAACAAGTAGTTATCAGATATAACAAATGGTAGAAACGCAAAACTATCGAAGACCGAAGAAATAATAAAACTTTACGCTTTAAAAAAATAATTAAGACGACGTGATAGCTGTTCCCCATCCCAGAGCTGCTTTACGACTGATAATAAACAATGAATTTTTAATGACGGAAGTTATTGATTAGTGAGTTTATAGACGTTTCCATAACTAAGATGCTGGTCGAATTTTCGTCTTCGACTTCGAAGTTTGTACTAGATTAATGTGTGCTTCTTTAATTTAGTACAACATGTCGAACTCAAAGGCGAATATTGTACAATCGTAATAAGGCCCATTATGACACAGCCCCAAAATCCGCTTTGATTTCAGAAAAAGGGCATGTCATATAACCGCTACTAAGAGAATTGTAACTGTCGCATTCTAACAAATTTGTGTGAAGTTGTTTTTTCGATTTATATTGTAGGTCAAAAAGACAAATAATAACAAATAGTTCGATTATTTGAAATGTTCTCCATGTCTCCTCGAAAATAATTAAGAAATTAAAAAAATATCAATGTAATTAGGTCCTTTTGCTAATTTGTAATTGTGGACTTGTCATCCTGCTCGCCGACATTTCAAAATTTGATGTTGAAGCGTCTCTACACTCTCTAATTGGGGCTTTTTTAATATGGCTGCTTATGTGTTTTTTTTTACAAAAAAAAATAACAATTTCTTTGGCCCATAAATTGACATTGTTTACTACAAAATTATGGACTTATATTAAATTTCTTCAAAACCGAGTTGCATTAATCTAAAACATTTTCAAGCAAAATTTTTGTATTTGTATGTGGAAATGCATCTCTGAAAGTATTGAGTATTGAGTATATATTTTTGGGTATTGAGTACCAGGAAATATATATGGTATTGAGTACTCGGCACTTAAATACTCAATACTTTTACAACACTAGAAGGTATCAATGTTTTCAGATTTCTGGTCAATCTCGGCTTAATTTTTCCGCTCTGTTATAATATTTTTTTATTGACGAATCTTTTTCAAATCAGTATCGATTGACTTTTTAATTATAATTAGGACTTTAATCCATCGAAATGGATGCTTAATCTCAGAGTATCTCAGTGTGGACTTCAAGCAGGCAATTCGTGTTACATCACTGTATTGGACTATAAATCAAAAGCATTAGGATTAAATTTAATTAAAACTCACAAAAGAGTGCACAGGAAAATATAAATCTTTAACAAATGTGCAAAAGTGAAAACAAAAAAATAAAAAGATCGCACATAAAATTTTGTATAATAATTTTTTAAAAATTGAAAAATATATCTTAAAATTTAATACGTAAAAACTTATCAGCGTATAAAACATTTTTAAAGAATGTCCTATTTCTTGTCAAAAACTTACATACATACATATTTAAATAAAAAACGTGAATTAATAATAACCGTCCTTATTGAGAACTCTGGTTAAATTGAAATAAAAAAATTATATAAAATTTCCTATCGTTGTTCTTTTTGAAACAGACGAAGCCACTAAAGGATATTTTACAAACTCTTGTATATAAAAAATAATACAAAGAAACAAATATGTAAATTTTTCATGACATTTAAGATAAAACACAAACAAAAAGGTGTTACAAATCGGGTGGAATGGGTGAAATAAAAAGGGAATCATTTTGAAAGAGATGCAAAATATTTATTTATTTTTAATTTATATAAAGATTCCTTTGGAAACACTTCCTGGCGTTTTGTTGTTTGGCCACTTTATGAACACAAAACAACACATAAACAACAAAACAAAATTTGGATGGGAGTGCAAGCAGGAGCTTGATATAAAAATTCTTTTATTGTATCAAAAAAAGGAAAAAACGTACTTTTTGTCATTCTGTGTTAATGTGTATGATGGGAATACAAAAAACCGAGAACAAAAAAAATCATGATGAATTTATTTACAAAATAGAGGTAAACGAGAAATAAAATGGAATTATGACAACCAGGGGGTTCTTGGTGTGAGGATTTTCAGCATAAAGTATAAATAATAATAAAAAAGTAAAGAGCTATCCTGTCGAAGCATTCATCAAAAAATGGAAACTAATTTCCTGTCAGTTGTTTGCGGAATATTGACACTTTTTTCTTGTCACAACCATCTTGCTTCATTTTTCCTTTTTTTTGTATCCCAACAACAACAAAAAGAAAATATTTCAGAGCTCATTCATGTGCAGATTTTTTTTATCAAACTTGAGTACACACACACACAATCACAGCCACGCACATCTACAATCATATAAAGTGGTACTCTATCAAATAAATTGTTTAATAACCCATGACCGTAGAGAGGATCATTTGGCGGGAGCTTTGCTTCTCTGGAACCGAAACTTTCTGTCTTATTTTTCTCAAAACCTAAAATAGTTTCCTCAAAAAATGGAAAAATTTTACAAATTAATAATCGCTTGCGCCCTCTTAGCAAAAAAATTTTTTGCTACTCTGATGCATTAACCAGACGAATACATATACATTTACACACACAAGCACATACAGTAGAAGAGAGATGTTGTTATAAAATACTACGAGAATACAAAAAATAGTAATCAAGTAAAAGGTGGAAATTATTGTTACCATTGTTGCAGGATAAGCGATGTGCATTTGTATGTGTGTGTGCGCGTGTATGTGTATGCTAAATGGTTAAAAAATGAATCAGTGTTGCCACCAACGAAATGTTAAATTACACATGCATCATGCCAAAATTACACATGAAAGTAGGAATTACACATGATTTCTTTTTTTTTTGTAATATAACGTGCTTTGATTTGTTTAGATTAAATATTTGACCTTTTTGATATAATTCCAACATTATTTTATGATGAATATATTTTCAATATTTGGGCTTTCAAGGTCATTTAATAAAACATTATTTTTATATATTATTCCGATTTATTTATTATTATTGGTACTTTCCAAGTTCTTCAGGAAATTTTTTTGTTTTTGTAGATATATAATCTTCTTTAGACCGATTCTACATCATTCTCTTTAAAAATATCACAGTTTTGTTTTGTGTAAAAAGGACAATCACAAACAAAAACTTATAGCCTATTTCTATTTTAAGAAAGTAAACTTAAGCGAATGAAAGCCACTCGGTCGAATTCGGACCAATTTGGAGTTCTAATTGGCACTCACTTTCATTCGCATTAGCTTACGTACATACGTATACCAATAAAATAATAAAAAAATATTTATAAAATTTTTTCAAATATTTTCTTCCTTATTGTGGATTTAACTAATTCATTAAACCTGCTGCTGTCGTTTCAGCGGCGTTAGCCATCCTCTTTGCTGATTCAGTTTGCACCTCAACAGCATCAGCCATTATTTTTAAAGAATTAGCTTTTTCTGTCTCCGCAAGTTTATTTGCTACTCTTAGCTGTCGGCGGATTTCGCCTTTTGCTCATTATCACTCAAAAAATTTTGGTTATGTTTTGTCGCAGTAACATTTTTTGATAATTTTTATATATTTGCTGGCCATTTTGTGGCCACAAGTATTCATTGTTACATAGTTTTTTTGTGCTGGGAAGTTTCCGGGTTACTATTTTGTGTAAGCACTGCAACAGCTTTAATGCACCTAGTTGGTGACTCCACCATTGCAACAAAATAATCATCAATTGATTAGTGGATTTACACCAAACACTTTACCCCCGGGTAATTCAGTTGACAATAGAAACAGCGTCTTGTATAAGCCCGTCTCTCTAAGACTCTTTTGGTTTTCCCTATTTAAGTTCGAATAATGTGGAATACCTATTTTTATTTGGTTTGAAGCTTAATTCGATTACGTTCAGGAAAGTGAAAGAGTCTTTGGAGCCCATGTTTTATAAATATTTGAGTGAAAGGGCAAAAACCCATAAACCAGCAATTGAAAAAATTGGTGGGTTATACATTTTTCTGTTAATGTTGTACATTAGCGTGAGTGGCCGATGGTGATTTTGAATGGATATATGACCGTAACAAGTGATGTTCGGGTAGTTAAAAAAAAATGTCTCAAATTTATTTATGTAACTGGGAATACAATTAAGCTTAACAGTTTAGAGTACTTCATAAGGATTTTTAATGCTGTTCAGCCCAATGAAATACCTGTTTTATCTAAACATATCGTTTTTTTCCTTTTTTCTGTTTCTCATTACCTTATTTCACTTTTCTTTGGCATGTCTGACATTTTTCAGTGAACCCAAAAAAAGTAAATCACACGACTATTAAATTTTTTTATTACCACCTCTTTGCATAGCTTCCAAAAAGCAAATCAAATTATTTATTGAATTCTGAGATCTTGAATTCATCAATCCTGGTTTTGTCAGCTTCTAGTTCTATACCACAATACTCGAACTTACTTTACAGATAGTGTCAATATGTTTCTTCTATAGCATACAAACAAAAGTACTAATCTTTTTTTTCATTAACAAATAGTACCAGTGGGAGGCCCAAGCGAATTTAAATTGTTGGACAGCTATTTCCAGATAATTTTTAAATTAACTTTATTTATATTAAATATAAAAATTTTGTTGCGAAAGCACAACCACATCGGATTTTATATGAAAACATTTACGTTTTCATTCGAGTTGTCTATCGAGTCACTGTTCGATGAGAAATAAAGTAAAGAAATCGAAATCAATGATGGCGTTCTTTCTTAAATCAGAAATAGGCTATTAATATATGTAAAGCAAAAAAATACAAAACATGTTCATAAATAAATTTAAATATCACAGCCAATCCTTGTTTGTCGTCATCACAGTTGTCATCAGAATACAAATTTTAAATTACACATGAGTTACACATGCAGCCAATTACACATGGGCTACACATGAAACTAAAAATTACACATGATATGTGTAATTACACCTGAGGTGGCAACACTGAAATGAATACAATTTCAAAGAGACAAAACTGAATTGAATATAAAAAGTTGTTGACAATGTTTAATTGAAAATGTTTGCATTTTAAACGATTTTTGATAATGTACAAATGAAAACGCCCTACTGTGCGTCATTAAGCACAAGTTCTAAGATACACAAATTTTAATTAATTTAAAATTTATATAAATCTAATAATAACTTTATGAAGTTGTATTTTAAAACTATATGGTTGTAAGTTTTTAGATTTATATATATGATATCCACTATGATTTATTCGGAATCACCTTTCCGAAAGCATGTCAAAAATTCTTACAAAATCTTTTCTTATTTTAAGTCAACACCAACGTTTTTTTAGTTAGTAAACAATATATGATCAGCTTCAAAATTTCGAAATTAGTTTGAAAAATTAAAAAATTTTTACAAAAATTAAACTTAATTGTTTTATGTTTTCCCAAAATTTTTTAAAAAATAATTATGAAAACTACAAATAAAATACATACAAAAAATTAATGTTTATTTGTTTGTAAATTGTAGTATTGAGAAATGGGCCGCAGGATTTAAAAATTACACAAGTCAACAGAACACATTTTCGAATCTCTGTTTTAATTCAGTTTCTGTGAATAACAAACGCCCAAATATTAATTTGATTTCAAAAGATACATATTTCTAAAAATACCAATTTTATATAATTGCATTCAGATTAAAATAAATATCATTTTTCAATTTGTTTTTCTTACTAATTGAAAATGACTAAATAATGCTCGAGTAATTCGTTAATTAATCGAAGATAGAGTCATAGTCAAATATAAATTATATGATTATTCATTAGAAATCCGCTCTACTCGAGCAAAAATTTATTTTAATTTCGTATTAGAAAAAAAACTGATTCAATTTCCTACAAGTAACAATTTTTTTATTTAATGAATATTAACTGATTTGCTTTTTTAATTAGTTTTAGAACCATTTAAAAAAATAAGTTGCTTTCCGTTTGAAATATTTTTTATTAAACATAAAACTTTTTAAATAATCTACAATTAGTTAATATAGAAATATTATTATTTAAAGTTATATAAGTAATTTGTTTATATAGTTTAGTAGATATTCTTCCTTATTGGTATCCCCCTAAAAAAAGAAAAGCACATGAACGCTGATTAAATGGAGTAGGGGCAATCAAAAGCAGTGGCTGAATTGTTCTGCTATACTAGTACAGCTAGTAGAATTAAATTAATAATTTGAATCAACCTATTCAAGGCTCAAACTGGCACTTTCAATTATATCAATAGAGTTAAAAAAAATATTTGCCAGGCCCACGATGTCACAAACAAAACTTTAGCGTTTGCTTTTTTTTTTAAATGTAATTGTATGAAAGAATAAATATGTGTGACAGACATCGTTGGCCTGGCAGTACGTAAGATAAATAAATTATTCTTACTATTTTTAAGAACATACGGTGAAAAAATCCTGCTAAACAAGTCGTTGAGCTTCTGAACTTGTCATCTAGAAGTAGTGTAAATTCCGATAATTTCTAATGATTTCATTGCAGAAAGTTCTCATTTACGATGACTATTCACAGGATAGATTTGAAGTCTTTTTCAAGATGTTATGAAAATTTGCTTTTTTATAAAATGATTTTTAATCAGTGTAAAGGAACTGACTTTTCGTTACTTTTATGGAGTTGCGAAAAGTCCTTCTCGTGGATACACGGCAACAATATGGTTCTTGGAAATGGTTTTACTTCTCTTGTTGAGAATATATTTATACTAAATTTAAACAACAAATAAAAATATAATAATTGCTTAAATTTATTTAGTTTGCTTAAAAAATCATTTTAAAAACCACAAAAATTGCAAATGAATTAAAATTTTAAGGGTTAAAATGGCTTTTTTCATTTATATGTATTTGTTGGCAATAATAATTTCCTGAAAAGTCGAAAACAAAAATTTTTGACACAATAAAAGTAGTGATAAAGTAAAGTTCCTCGAACAGAACTTACAGGTTTTTTTTCACTGCGATAACAATCTTTTCAAATCTCAAAAATCGATTCGCTATTCTAACTAAAAAATCTTATATGAATTTTAAATTAAAAAATCGATAATTAAAAAAGTTGTTGGGTACCTTTCAGGTTACCCCATTAGATCAAAACAGCAAATCGAAAATCGATGCAACAAAATTTTCAAATTTATAATTGTAGGGCTTGAACAATTTCATGTTGCCTAAACGAAAATTTTAAATTGATTTGATGCCACTTCCTCTGTTAGTTTTCTTTTTGCAGCAGTGTGCTAACAAATAAATCTTTAAAATAACTATTCGTACTTTCAATTTAAAAAAACAAAATTAATACATTTCAAACTACGTTGGGGAATGAAAAAAAAATTATATATTATAAAATTTTTTATTTATCAAAATTAGCTCATATTACCGCACATTTACACTCTTACCAACGAAAAAAAGAAAGAAAATACTATAATTTTCTTGGGAAAAAATTGTGTAATAAAATGCTTCATTTAAAGTGCAATTACTTTTCTACTTCGTTTCTGGCCTAAAGGTCACAAAATTAAGAAGAAGAAGAAAAACAGTTTGTAAACCCCGCAATTTAATTTTCAAGAACACTGATCAGATTTTTATTGAGCCAAATAATAGGGTACTTTTCTGGTTAAGGAAAAGTGGCTCAAAGCCATAAACGGTTTATGTTTCATGGTTGCAGTGATGGAATTCTGCTTTTCGTTAATTCGTTATTTTAAGCAAAGCCAAGTTGTTAAAAATAAAATGTTTCTTAGCTTTTGTATAAGTTCTTAAGCATAAACGAGTACCAATCGATAATAAAGCCATTAATGCATTTAAGTAAGCAGCTTTTAATAGTTGTGGCAAGATTACTACAATCTCTGTTGCAACAAGGTTTTAATGTTGCCGTTACAAAGAGTTTAAGTTAAAAAAAAACGTCTTCTACTAAAATAAGAATAACAATTCTAATCATTATAATGAGCCAGAAACGGTTTTAAATAACAAACTCATTATATAAGCAGGGGAGTTTTTAATCACTAAAATTTTTAACACTTGCAGTCAGACTCGTTAATTATGCCTCCAAACAAAACAAATAAACAAAAAACAAAAAACGCCATAATGTTAAAACATTTAAATGGCTTTCTTCCTTAACAACTTAAAGCAAGTAAGTAGAAATTAACATTTCTAACACCACAATTAAGTTATTTACATTTTAGCTGAAGTTTGTGTTTCCCATCTCCACGTCTGCTGTGAAGAGTGTTTAAAGCTCATCTTTTTTAGTTTTTTATTACCATTTTAATTGCAACACTTCTGTCTCTATAAATTTTTTCATTGTTTTATCTTTAGTCTCTTGTAACGGAAATAATAATTCTTTGTCTGTAATAATATTGTATTTTAATTTGAATAAAACAATTAAGATTTTTTCCTCAGCTCCATCCAGCATTTATTTTTCTGCAGAAGTCTTTTTTGTTGGTTAATATATTTTTAGTGTTTTTCGCGGAAAATAAATGTTTTGTTATTAGTTAATGAGTTCCATTATACTTGTGATAATTATTCTTTTAATTTGAATTGTACCGTTTTAATAATTTATTTCTTGCTTGAAGTTTTAATAAATTTTTTTAAGCAGTAGTAATAGGCAAACGTTTTTTTGTTGCTTTATTTGCCCAATTCTTAGATTAAAAATGTATTTTTGTAATTTATTTACGTATATGAAGAGGCCAAACGGAGGCTTCTAATAGAAGATCAGGGCTTATGAGATCGTTGCGAACACCAGCTGTACAATTTAGCTTAATTGGCTAAGAAATTTATTGTCTTTGCTGCATACTACAAATCGCATTTATAATTAAAATAAAGCGTGACACCTGCATACATAATATGTATTATAAGAAATGCCGCCCTCTATTACCCCGCCCGACAGTATTTATTACGCTTCAACCAAATGATTTAAAACCGAAACTAAATACTTTATGCAGTAAAGTTTATTTCCATTTTGTAAACCGAACACTTTTTTCAAAACACTTCAAAGTTTCAAAGGACTTCTAAGATAAAAAAAATATTAATTGTATTATTTACCAACCTTAATATTAATGCCGACTGAAAGAGAATAATCAGGACTATTTAATTTAAAAATTTGTTGTTCCTCGAAGAATTGATAATCCAGCAACTACTTCTTTTTTACAAAGAAAAACTTATTTTACAAATTATTATTACTAAATTTTATATCCATTCAAAACCCATATTAATTCCTTCTATTTCCATTTTATTAAATGCTTTTTATATTTTAACATTTTTATATATGGGTGTTTCCAAAGTAACGACCGTTACCGTTTTAATGGTGAAAAAAGTATTTGAAATTATATATTCACGAATTCTTTCGGTTGCAACCGATGCTTGAACCTCCATAGGCCCGAAATCAAGCAATCCTCGTGCAATATTTGCTTAGGTTGGAATTTTATTTTAAAAAATCCCCGAAAATCAGTAACGACCGTTACTTTGGAAACACCCATATAGCGAATTCTTAACAATTTTTTTCTGTGGAACTTTTTTTTAATTTTTGAGAAAACAAAATTTTTCCGCGAATTTGTAAACAAACAGCTAATTAAATAACACACTAAAAAACATGGGTAACAAAGTAGTTTTTTCATATAATATTGCTATAGTCATTACTCTTTGTGCAACCTCAACGTCGATAAGACCTGGCTCTTCCAATACATATTTATAAATTATTACATCATTAAAATAAAATGTAAGTTCATTCTATTCACCACCGAAACCGTTGCTTGCATTTTTTTATTCCCTAGAAGCTCTAGGAAACCCCACCTGTCCAAAGGTCCTCATCCATACCGTTGGTGGTCAGTATTTTTCACAGCTTCCCAGAAATTCCTTTGGAATTTTCTACAAAATTGGTATTGGTATTTTGTTCACTTCCGTTGAATAAATCAAAGGATATTTAAGGACTAGTTTCTGAAAGTGTATTAGCAGTATAATTTTTTCTTTGCCGGATGTAAAAATAGTTGCATAAATAGTAATCGTTGTTACACCATTATTGAGATTTTCTTGTAGTTAATAGCATTTAAAAAAATATTTTGAAATGTTTTGTCCTTAGAAACTTTGAACCATTTTAACAACAAAAACCTTAGCACAGAAATAAAAATATTTTTCATACGTACGTCTCCAGGCAGCTGATTCAAGCGTAAAGCATTTTTTCGAATTATTTATTATCTATTGCAAACACTAGCGGGGCTGCGGTATTTGTTTTAATCGACTTTCAATTGTGCGAATAATTAATTAATCGAAATTGGGGTTTTTATAATTACTGGAAAAGACCAGTAAAGATTTCACATCGTTCGAGTTATTCGAGTTATCCGAGTAATTTTTACTCTTCAGAATTACTCGAGTTAATCGATTTCTGTCTGCAAAACGTTTTGTTTCTGCACAATATTACTGTCGAAATCACTTTAAAACTTATTAGATTTTTTTAGTAATAAATACATTTTATAGTAAAAGGATTATCTGACAGGTATAGGCGCATATGGGAGCTATTTATTTTTCTTTATAACTTTCCTTGATTAAATAAATTTGAAATTCTCTAACTCCTCTAATTTTGGCCATTCGTTATATGGGATTGAGCCATAGTGCGTTGAGAAACACGATGAAATAAATTATTATGTTTTATTTGCATGTTAAGTAAAAGAAAAACTGACCCAAATTAGCCGAAGGAATAAAAACTAAAAACACCAAATATTATTTGGTCACAAAATAAAACCAAACTTAAAACACATTGAAATTGATTGTTGATTATGAACATTTCTTTACTGCTCATGCAGATCATCTGGGAACCTTCACCCAAATATTTCTTAGAACCGATTATAGAAAGATTTATATGTTTTTAAACGGATTTTTACATAGATGTGCACAATCTTAATATTATTTAAATCGGTTTGATATTTAGGGAACTACAAGCGTTTAAAGTTGCTACTAACACATGCACACTTATTACACATTCATGTATCAGCTTCAACTTGAAAAATACACAAATTGTGTATGTGTGTTTGTTCAATTTGCTTTTGCATAGAAATGAGACAGAGTTTTCAGTTGTTTATTTAGAATGTTCTTTGTTTTTGCATTTTACCGTGTATATTTATGTAAATGTTTAATATTAATTTCTAGAATGCGGTCGATCGGTCGACGACTGGATATATTTAAATATGTATTGCTATTCTTGGGCATGACGCGGGCTAAACCGTTTTTGGAACCATTTTTGAATTCAACAGAAATCACCTACGATTGCTTACCGGTTGCCTCTCTGGTAATTTTACAATAAATTATTCCTTCAGATGAAGTAAATTTTATTTATTTTAGCCTTACATTGTTTATGCATAGAAGAAGAGGAAACAACGACAAACATTTTCTGTGAATGTATTCTTTTGCGGACTTCTACGGCCTCTATATTGACTTTCATTAATGAAGGTCATACAAAGTTTGAAATGATTTAGTGATAAATGGAGTAAAATATCCATTCGGTAACGCACTGCCGGTCCTCAAACCAGTACTTTTCTTATTAAATTGAATGTATCTATTGTTATTTCTCTTCATCGGCCTCCGGCCATGTTTTTGATAATGATGCATGTCTCCTAAGAGCCCACAGATACGCATTTCTATTTCGATCGATCTTGCAACATGAAATTGAATTTACGAATCATAACATCTTTTAAATAGTTTTCAAATAGTTTCAAATGAACTTACTTCTAAGTAAGTTCACTTAATTAAAAAGAAAATATTTTCTCTTTCGGTATTTCTTTATTTAAATTTAATTATAATATATCTATGAATACTTAAAAATATTAAAAAAATCTTATAACAAACAATATGCAAATCCATTCCATTCAATTGTATTAAATGAAATACAATTGCAAACTGATTTAGCTGCAAATAAATAAATACATCATTCTAAATGGCAAATGACAAGATGCAAGATGGCTGTGACTTTGACAGGCGCTTAACAACTTTATTTATTTATAAGGAAAAAGACAGACAGACATACGGACAAAGAAAGATGGATGAATGGAGAAAGATGAAGATTTAACTTTCTGCCAATTAGTATCTAAAACGCACATAAATAAATCTAATCAAACTACTTGTTCTTCCTTAGAAGCCGAAATACAACGACTGACAACTGCAGGAGGTTCAACCATTCGTGCCATGAAGCCTCGCTAACATGTTAAATAAATTTAGACAATGAAATTATTTTGAAAATGGCCATAAACTATTGTCAGTTTACACTTAAAAACTAACCACTCCTATTAAGAGCAGTAAGACAACTCTTTTTCCAGTACAGAAATCAAAAGGAACATAAATTTGAATTAAAGTCACGCTTAAAATATAAATGATTAGATACTTGCAAGACAAACGAAATCAGAAAAAGAGCCCAGCAAAAACTTTTAAGGCAAAGACTACAACTTCTGCTTAGATGTTTAAGGTCATTAGATGCAAGTGCTTACCACATTCGCTTACAAATAAGGGCATGAAAATTAAAATACTCAGAAGTTGTAGAATGCACAAAACATAATAACAATTAAATGTCTTCTGTCAGTACTGAAGTGGTGCTTTTGATGGAATTGTCCATGTTCTATTGCAAAACTATTTTATTCGGTTATACACACAACTAAAATAAGTACATTCTCTTGCCAGAAGGGGAACTGCTGATCATCTGTATAATTAGCGCACACTCTAGTACCGCACCAATCAAAGAAGAAGTTATTTCTTTACTTACTAGCAAGTACAGTGAACTCGCGATAGCGTGAACTAATTTTTCCAAGGCAGTTCATATTTTCGAGTTTGTTCACGTTATCGAGTACCCAAATTTAAAGCAAAAACTTACCCTACTTAATATAAAAATTACATTTTAATAAGTAAAACTAAACACTATTTGAAATTAATTATTTTATTGATTCTTAATAACAAAAAATAAAATGTCATCTATTCAGTTCACTTAACATTCGATAAATAACAAAAAACTATAAAAAAAAGGATAGAAGAAATTGATATTTAATTAACAAAAGCAGCAAAAAATAAACTAAAACTAATAGGAAAAAATCAGTAATTTTTTTGGAAGGTTTTTGGTTTGCCATCTTTAAAAGAGTTTTTTCTTTAAGGATTCTCAGCACTCTAATGACACTTTGGTCTTACGATCTCGTTTCCAGTCCATATTAAAGCCTTATCCAAAGCCCTACAGCTTCCTTGGATTTACTTGAATTCATCATCGTCGGTATCATCCTGAATTTCAATACTTCCTACTTCTGTGCAATTTTATTCAGGATTGTTGTTCCAAGATTTAACCGTGGAAAGAGTAACATCCATCTGCAATTAAATTTTAAATAAATTCTCTAAAAACACTAAAATCTACAATAAAACAAACCTGAGAATTTAGCGAATGAAGAAGTAAAACCACGCTATTTTCTAGCTGTCTTATTTCTAGAGCAGATATCTTCTCTCTTAAAACACATTTTTCATTTTCACGAATTAAAATTTTTAAATCAACCTGTAATTCAGGAATTGCCCAATTGACAAACAGTGTTCACGTTTTAGGTCTTTCAGATTTCTGAGGTATGCTGTTTGTGAGCAAAAGTATGTTGTTCTTAGTGGAAGTCATCACCAAGTTTTTGCTGGGTACATAAATAAATAAATATAACTAGCGGCTGTTATAAAATAACACTTTTTAACTTAAGACCCTGTAAAATGTAAAGTTATTATCTCGACAGCTAAACACCATTTTGTTAATATAATTTTTACAACTATAAAACAAAAAAAAGGTCATGAATAACTGATTTAAGACGCCTCTTTTGTTGTAAACATTAATTAAGACATTAAATCACATTCGTTGCTTACTTCACTGACTTGCAACATCAGCGCTGCCAAAATTCTCCTTAACTTTTGCTAATAAAGTGGGCAAAAAAATCATGTTTTCGTCATAAAACTGCCAACTCGACAGAACTCTATTCGAAATGATTGCTTCAGGTACTACTCACACAAGCGCATGAACACGAATACAAGCACACACACACAAACACTCACGTCATGAAGACGTCATTAAATTTGCAACCAAAGTGCTTTCGATAATTTTTCTTCTGCATACAACAAACAGGCTGGCAAACTGCAGTAAAATGGAAAAAAATGAAGGAGTCTTTCTGCTTTAAAAACTGTTTTTACAGTTTCCCATCAAATCAGACAGCAATTAACTTGAAGAGTGCTGAGCATCGTTTGAAATGTTGGTAAGCAGTTGGAGCGAGAAGCAGGCCTTTTAAACTTTAGGCTAATAGAAGCTAAATACCATTCTTGAAGGAGTTAAAAAACTGGTAATAAAATAAAAATGAAATGTTGCTGTTGTTCTTGCATACAGTGATTGAATTCAGAGTTTTTAAAAATAAATTTTTTTCAAGGGAAATTATCTAATTAATTTTTGCGATGTGGGAGCGTTTTACTTTCGGTACTTCTAGAGATAGAGCTGTCAACCGTTAAGTCATAATACTCCTTAGAAATATTTCATGATGCCGGTAGATTTCCGGAAGTGAAATATTAATCCAAAATAAATAAATTGGCTTAATAAAACCATTTTTGCATACATCCAATTGTGGCGGGAAGAAAACAAAATTTTGCAAAACGAAACCTTATGCTCTCAACCATTAATTTTTCCAGGCTATAGCTTTTGTTATCATAATATTCTGTCATACGAATTTATTTCCCAATTTTTAAAAGAAAATAATTCTAAAACAACTGAATATATAAGCTTAAGCTTAAGTTTAATATTTATTGAGCCTTTTTTATAATTCTTTTATTAAAACAAACTTAAAATTATTACAATATTAGAACGGAAAAAATACTTAAGACTATAGTATAATATCAGCACCAAGCTTGACAGAAAATAGTTTATTAAATGATAAAAGAGCACGCTCTTGCTCCCGAGGCTTTCATATATAGATGAAGTTCTAATTATCACTCCAAAATGTTCTTAAAAATAACTTAAAACTAAACTTGAATCTAGTATTGTAAAAAAATAAAACAAAATATTAATATATACACCTAATCCCCTATGAGTAGCAGGAGCAGCCTTATCATAAAACAAACTATATATATATTCAGGAAAAGAATTCACATGGCATACGAAATGTTGTATCCATTGTATGTGTTAATAATTTTCTTCTGCAACATAAAATGTAGTTCTTTATACTTACCACGACAAAAGTTATAAGATAAAATACTAAAAAGTTAGCACATACAACTATTAGCACATTTGCGAGCTCCATTGTAATATTATTGATAGAAGATTTCTAAGTAAAACATAATTTTGGGCCTGGGCTAACTGTGCTGCTAAACTCTATTTTTATTCACCAAAGTGATGCAGTTGTGCTGAGCATACTTTTCAAGGCGCTTGAACGCTTTGTCTGCATTTAGACAAGTCATGTCTTATTGACATGATTGTTACTTTATTAGCGAGAGAGAGAGAGAGAGACGAGGTAAAAAGAAACGATTACTCAGATGCATGTACTGTCATTACGTTTTGTTTTCCCGTTCGTAATTTTATTCCCGAAGGTATTTGTGAGCAAAAATCATCGTCAACATGACATGACTTGGAACACCAATGAAATTTCAAAGAAAAAAACTAAGAATCATGTCAATAAGACATGACGCGTCTAAACGCACTTTTGAAATTCTATGAAGCTTTTAACTCAAGCACTAAGCACTGATTAATTCAAATGGATAAGATTCTTTGTGTGCTCTTATTATTCGAAAAACTTGCACCTGCTTTTAGCCCACTGTAAGAAAGTAACCTCTTAATCCTTTTGAAACGTTAATGCTTTAAAATCTTTGCATATTATGGCCATCCATGTTCATGTTATTTGTAATTTCAACAAGATAATTTTCTTTAAAGCATTTAATGATCGACATTGATGTTAAAGATGCACTAAAAGCAGCAAGAGAAGAAAAGCAAAAAACACATTAAATATTAGATACAAGATGCTAAAAAGAAAACAAACACAATCTGAATCTGAATGTGTATATGCTCTTAAATACAAATGTATACATATGTATGCATGTATGTATGTGTGTAGGAAGTTGTAATGGGTAGTTAGTAGTGGCTTAAACATGAGCTTTTAGAAAACTTTTTAACAGACCGATTAAACATAATTTGCGTGAGGCAATTTAAAATGAGTAACGAAAAACACTTAATTTAGTCGCACTTACTGTGTGTGTAGAGGCTTTACGAAAGATAACATGACAGAGTTCTTCTAATTTTTTTGTTTTTTATAGTTTTCAATGTTTATTAAGTAAGAAAAAGAAGAAGAAGAAAAACCAATTAAGTTTTGAGTTGAATTTAATATGTGGGAAACGTTTATACGTTTCAATCATTAAATAAATAAATAAAAATTCAAAAGATACAAATGCTTTCATCCTTACAAGCAACAAGCCCCAATGATTTTGTAGTAATGAAGCTGTCAAATCTGACATATCTCAGTTATTGTTTTGTGTATTCTTTTATGTTGTCAATGTGACAACCATAAAATTCCTGCCATTATTGCCACTAAAAAATCGAGCTATTGTTTGTATGTATGTACATATTTATTTGTGTGTTAGTTACTCCCTTTCAATAACGATGCCAAATAATCAAACCAATTGATATTTCTACGAATTCGTATGAAATGAAATAAAATGAAATGAAACCATCATGATCGCTGTGAACTGAGAGGATTAAACGCGAAATATAACAACAATAAAAACAAAATGCCAACAAATGTTTAAAACAACAAAATTCAGTTATTGATACATGTTGGCTGGCAGTGTTTAAAATGAAAATGGCATGTCTTATTTCGTGTTTTGATTATTTGCTTGCTCTTTTGTTTTTGTATTATTAGCAGCCAACTATCGGCTGCCATGGTCCACAGTTTGAACTTACTTAAGTATGTATGTATGTATATTTCAATTTCCAGGAATGATGAAATAATTCTTTATACACATAAACTCAAACCGAACCACTAAATCCAATTCATTGCAATTCCATTCAATCTGTTAGATCTATAATAAACTTAACACAAACAAACCGTCCACCATTTTTGCGCTGGCTGTTTTGACACCATCTTGGCTAAATACGAAAAAAAAAGAAAACAAATAAAGAACGTGATTAAACATGTTTTTGCTGCTGAAGTGTTTTTTTTCTCTGTTGGCCACAATTACAAGTTGCTGTTGTAGGCTCCTCCTTCTCTCTAAACGGTGGGCGTTAAAAACATGACCAAACAAGTTTATATTCTTAAAAGCTGCAAACAACTTGGCTGAAGCTTAAAACTGGTTTATCACACTTACAGTTAGGGGAAACTCAACACTGTTTCCTAACAAGAGAGTCAAAATACTAAAAGAGAAAGAGATAGTGAGAGATCAAATTGCTGAGTACCTAGCGGTCTAGACTTTATTTAACCACCATAATTGAAAACAGAAAACCAAATTAAACAATAAAAATAATCCAACAACAATAACAGGAGATAATAAATTTAAGTTTGTACACACAAACTTGACTGTCAGTTGTTTTACTATCGCACTCCGCACAGCTGTTTGGGATTTCTAGCGATCGGATAAAAGAACACAACGAATCTTTCTTAAAGATAATACAGCAAACAGTCGAGTTATTTAATTGTACGAATAAATACCAGACACCTGAGATGTTGAATACAGTTGTTTTCTCTTGTTAATTTGTCTCTTACTTAACTTTAGTTCAGATATTTGTTTACCGGCGGTGTTAATAAGAAATGTGTTGTTAAAAAAATAACAAATTAATTAAAGAATGGATGTCATAAGTATTATTTGTATCTCTTATTAGTGGTTTTACAATTAAATCAAACTCAAATTTTAAATCCATATTTGTGACGAGAGAATAGTAATAAGAAGGCGAACCATTTTAGTTTTTAGGAATTTGCAATTAAATAAAATTTTATTTCTTGTGGATGAAATATATTTCCTCCAAAATTAGATAGAAGAAAAATTAATTATTTGATTAAATTACGCATTGTAAATAAAAATTAAATTAAATGCGAATATGTACATTCAGGCATGTTCGGTAAATCGAGTGATTTCACATCGTACGATCTTTAAAAACATTTTTATTAGTACTTTTGTGTTATAAAATATTTCATTCGAACAACGAAGACTGAATGTGAATTTCAAAAAATTTATTTACATTTTGAAAGCCCTCGATTTGAAATCACTTGATTTCCGGATGAGGCCGGACTATTTATTTTTATAAATTTGAAGCAGTTCTGCTGGTAAATGATAAGCTGATGACTCTGATTGTTACTGACTTAGATCTTTGGAAAATTCAATATATAAAGAAGTTTAGTGAACAAATTTGACCAGCTTCAAGTTTATTGTTCAGTTCTTTATTAAAAATGAAATTGTGTAATTGTTCTGATAATAAAAGGAAGGAACACTGCAGAAATAAAATGAGACTAGACATTTTACAAATCAAATCTTTTTCAATGCGTCCGCCCGCCTTTTGTCAATCTATATGATTACTTGAGGTCCAGTTATCAAATTGTTCAAATCAGTTAAAGTTTCCTATATTCCTATAAAGACTATTTCCTGTTTATCCATATGTAATTTTAAATTTCAGTACTTTATCAGACTAATCATCTGACTTAAATTGGATGAGCCAATTTTGTGTCTCTCTGAAGGTCCTGGTAATATATTTTATTCTTTCGTTGCATCATGAAAATACACTTCGGGATTGCATCGACTTTTGGTTTAAAAAATGTGTGATGGTTAAGGAGAGCAAAGCACCTTAGATAAGAGTCAGCTGTGCATCATGATGATACTCTCGGCTATCGTGGAGTACGGAGTACGGAGCATAACTGTTACTGCTTGCAATAAGCTGTAAAGTTTGATTCGCTTGGCAATTTTTGATGCCTGGAAAGTAATTATTTTTTATTAGTATTAGTATTCTGTCGCTTTTATACTAAAAAAATGTTGACATTCATTGTTGAATTGATTCGATAAGCTGTTTCATCAGTTAATATACTTTAAATGTTAAAACACAATTACAAATTATAACTTATTTTAACAAGGATATTAATAGAAACCTACACTCATTATAGTGGATTATACCAGAGTCTTTGGTGGGAATCGAACACTCAACCCTCAGGCTGAGAGCCTAAGATTCAGTAAGCTAACCTACAAATCGAACAGTCAGAAATTTCTATTCTTAATCATGGTGTTTAGTATTTGGTATGTTTAACTGCAATCACCCATCAAAGGCGAACTGGTTAGATTAATCTTATTGCTTCCATTTCTTAGGTTTACAGTCCTGAGACCATATATTATCTGCAGACCGCATGTACCATTAGTCAAAGGACCATTTGTGGTCTGCTCATTGATACAGTTAAAGAGCTTGGAACGTTTATTTAGCTTGAACTTGATTAACTAAGACACTGATATTGTTAAGCCAATAACAAAATACAAGCTCGACAGACTTTCATCTTGTCTGCATAAACACCAAGAGTAATCGGTGGTCATCGAAGCCACAACACCAATTATCAACTCCTGTCGTTTGCTAATGGTCATGCAAACTGAACTCACATAACGATTTTTGGCGAACGCACAAGTCTGACATAAAATCTGAGTATAAATAACTGACATGCTAAAATAAATAAGGAAATATGACATAAAAAGCAGCTGATAGAATAAATTTATACTCTTGGCCTAGAATTTTTTCGCACAGATTTTTCAATTGATATTAAGGGAAACTTGTAATAAATTTTCTATTTTTTAATTTAATTTAGGAGAAGTATTTTAACCAGTAGTGCCAGCAGAAGTTTTTAAAAATTTCACTGTTTTGCTACTCTAAAAACTCATTGATTTTGGAAGAAATGACATTTAATGTTCTTTTTTTTAATCTTATACCGTCATGTATAAAACTTATTATAAAATAAAAAAAATATATATAATTTATAATTTTAATAATACCGCGATCTCCCCGAGATCTCCAACGAGTACTTCTTAGAGTTTCTTCAGTAGCTGTCACATAGAACTAAAGTTTTAATGTAAGCAGTGAGATTTGAGCTGCTACACAATTCATTGCTAAATTTTTAAAATAAGGATATGAAATCTTAACTCTGAATTAATATAAATTTGTCGAAGTTAAAAAAATTAGTGACCCCGAATTCAAGAATGACTTAAGGGCTTTTTTCCAAATGGAAAAGCGCATTTATATAATTAAAATAGTTAAATATGTATATATTTTTTAAAAGGTGCTACTCGTAATTTATGTGGAAAACATAACTAAATGAATTTCACTACATGTTTTAGTTTTTTATACAAATTGTATTTCCTAAGAAATGCACTGAAGGTCGGCAATAGTCTAAACAATTTCATAGTCTTTATATATTATTTCCCAAATGCTTTTTCTGTACGAAATTTCTCGAGTAATTATGTTTTTATTAAAAACAATGATATATTTAAAAAAATTTTTCATATAAATTTTTACTATTTTGTGGTGTTTTACGCTATTAGGCCTTCATTTTTCTTAAATCTATTCCTTTTTTCTTACCCTTGAAATTTTCCAATAATCTCTCTAAAAAAGAGAAAATTCTATGCTTTTGGCATCATTGATTTTAATTTATTCCATTGGGTTTCAAAATCAACACGGCTTGGGTGTTTCCTTTTATGCAAATAACTTTAACTGTCCAACCAACCCTGACTTCAGTGGCAGTCCTAAACTATTTTGGGCTTATCTTGGCTTGGCAGTGCATTAGGAATAGATCCACTTTGGAAAAACTTTTGCAAGCTGTTGAAATTTATTGCGAGAAACATGAAAAAATTCAATGAAAATGGCCCGAATTATATTATTCGATGATATTTTTGGCCTGTGGCGATAAGCAGAAACTCACTTTTTTGTACTCATTTTCATAAAAGCTGATCAAGCATGACTCACACCAGTCACGTGAACGGTGTCTATCTCTAGCATTTTAAGTTTTCCAATTTGAAATTATGCACCTCCAAAAAAACAGAATATACTTCAGTATGTAAGTAGTCCTGCCGCTACACGCTCAAGTTTTTCTCTCAAGTTTTTCACACGTACTGCTTATTAAAATTCATTTAAATTGATAGCTGTGACGTCGGATGCACGCAATTTTAAAGCAATTTTATTTTTCTAGATGTCATCGTCAAGAAAACAGCTTCAAATAGTCACTCTATACAACACCCAACATTATTAAAATTAAAACTTTTATTCACAAAAATATTTGAATATTTGATTTTAATTAGTAGTTTTAAATTGCGGCAGAATACTTGTAAAAAAAAGCAATAAAAAATTTTTTTCTTGACAGTAAATTGAAACACTCGATCGAAATAGAATTTCAAAAGCAAGTGCTCGTATGAAGTCTTAAAAGTATGAGTGTATTGAAACTTGATAGACAAAACTTGATCGTGTAACCCTTAAGTAAGTCTTTAGTATTATTTAAATCGACGTTTTCGAAATTAAATTCTATTTAAGTTTAAAATACCTTTTCGAAATGTCGTCTTCTTCCAAAAAATATGTTATGAAAATGTAATTCGAAATACTTATCTAAAGAAGGCCATTGTGCAAAAAGTGGACATAAGGCACTGTTCCTTCAACACGCAGATGTAAAATGTTTTTAACTTTAAATAATTGTTCAGTCATTTTTTACATTTTATTATAGACTTTATTTATAAGTACATATAAAGTATATTATTTATTTTGTTACTAATAAATAGTATAAAAAACTACTGCAAAAAACTTAAAATGTCTTCATCAGCTTTTGTTTCCACTAGTTTTATTTGCATTAAAATTTGGCACAGGACTTGCAAATATTTTTAATTTAGAAATTATTAATTAAACCGGAAACGTGAACTGTTGAATAAAACTTGACACAAAAACTATTTTAAGTGATTAAATTATAAAGAAAAAAAAACTTATTAGCAAAATGATTGCCAATTAATTTGAAGTCGCAAATTTTTGTAAAAAACTCATATTTGAAACATGTTCTAAAAATACTTTGTTGAAAACTTAATAAAATTCCAAAAAATATAACTTTGTTTTTGCCACTCACAGCTTCTGTCATTCATAAATAAAATAATAAAAAATTTACAAATTTTCTCATGTCCTCTGCACATGTTTGTTGGCATAATAAAAAATGAATAAATGCTCTACATGCCAACGTAACGCATACAAGTTGAGTAAGTCTTCATTATGGCCAACTGCACCATTAAAATCACAATCAACATCCATAGACAACAACATTTTACACCATCAATAATTGCCAATATTCTACGAATGTATGATGACATGACAACATATGACATGACATGTAATAAACATAAATAAAATGTAGTATAAAAAACAAATCAATGAATATGATTCCAATGTAAAACGTATGACAACCGATCGAAAGCAAATCAAATAGAATTTTAATTTAATTACACTGTTTTCCACATGATTGCAATTGAACTGAAGTAAAATAGAAATTTAAGTTTTAAATGAGAACAATTTTAATTAGTTAAAACAAAAATTAATGGTATGTTCATTAGGGTGGACCGATTAGCAATCGATAGCTTTTAGCATGAGGAAAAAAAGATTATTTTCGAGGTGCCCAATTTTCTTTCTTTTTCTCAACTTTTATTGTTAACGTTCTTTTACCAGGTAATAAAAATAATTCAGCTGATTCAATTTTATTTTAAATATTATCTACCTTTCAAAGCTGAAATTTATTTTTGAATTATTAGACCCATATCCATAAAAAATAATTTGTATTTGAAATGTATTTTAAGACAAATTTTTCATACGAATTTTATTTAAAATATATTTCAAGCACAAATTATTTTTTTATGAATATTATTTTCCATTATTGTTTTTGATGATATTGAATTATTTATTAATGAAAATGACAGTTTGCTGTTAATTGTTAATAGAAAATTTTTTTTGGAAAAAAAATTAAAAATAAAAGTTGAGAAAAAGTAAAAAAATCGAAATTTGGGCGCCTCGAAAATGATTTTTTAATATGGCGTAGTGGCACTTTTTTTCCTCAAAAATCTATGGCACAATATCAACAAAATTTCGTCCTTACAAATCCTCCCTCCCTAATGTACATAATAAAAAAAAATTAGTTGCGTCAAAATATCAAAATCTGAAATGGGTGACATAAAAAATGCTAACGGTGAGCTCAGACAAATGGAGATATTAAAGATTTTAGAGATTCAACTGTTAAAGTTTTAATGAAACACGACAACATATGAAAAGATGTGTGTGTGTGGCGTCATTAGGAATTTTGCTTTGGAGCCCCAAATAGAGGCCAAAAATGGTGCCTGATTGTGGTGTTGGTTTCAACCACAACGGTACCCACATCTATATTTTGCTAACTTTGTATTCGCAGTCCGAAAACTCTGCTTTGGTTGAGCCAAACAGGGATAACGATGGTGGATAGAGATTGGAGCTTTTTTAAACTCGAAAAGGATCAAAATCTGCTATCAACAGGCAATATAGAACTTTCTCGGAGAACATAATAAGTCAAATCTTTTCGAACATACAAAATTGCAAGCAAAGGGTTTTCTATTAACAAAATTCGCTGCAGCAAAATATATCAAATATTCACGTCTTAACCTTAAGCATTTTTGATTTATTCAGAAAAAGTTTAGGGTTCAATTATGTATTTCTTAATATTTATTAAAATCATATTATTTAATATTCAAAAAAATATTCTGTCATAGACAGATTGGCGGTGTCCTACTCTGTTAAACTATGGACTGCGAGCTCTTTCTAACCAAACACTGTCTTATATTCCACTACCACCAGTAAATTTCTTCGCAGCTATCGTCGTTCAATTAAATATGTTAATAAATATATATTTTTGGGAAATGGTGTAATGTTATCATTATTCTGATAAAATAGCAAACTACAAAGAGAACGCAAAAGAAGCAAAAAACATCATTAAATATGTCTAAAACAATTACAAAATGTGAATGACTTGATATTTGTACTAAATACTTGGAGTATGTGAATTTTTTCCCTCGTGTTAAAATTTGTATTCATGAAAGGCTGTCTCTATTGAATAGTTTTTTTTCTTCTGCCAGCAGCCTCTAAATGTTGTCAATAAAACCAATGATGGTAATTTACAATTAAGCTGATGTAAAAAAGACAACAACAACAACAACAAAAAAACGGCAACAAACAGGTCTTATGATTTGGGGTAAGAAAACATTTTTAACACAAAATTTAAGAGGCGAACATGCTGAAGACAAGTGTCTCCTTTTACATGATGATCATGTTGATGAAAAAGATGACAATCAGCTTGGGAAAGTATTCAACGGTTCAGAAAAACAAGTGTTACTCACAATACTATTTTCGTTAATGATTTTGTGTGAAATATATAAAAATGTTTGTTTTATTAATAATTAAAACTACTAAATAAAGTGAATATTTTTTGTTTAAGCTCAAATCAGCTTGTTGACTTTTATTTAACACTTGTCGTGTAAATTTAATGACTCCAAATAAGAAATGATCATTAATTTAGTTATTTTTGAAAAAACATGGTGTTAAAATGTTAACAGCTAATTGTTGAAGTCGTTGCTTTTATGTCATTATCCTTTTAATGGTTTAGGAATTTTCATTACAAAAGTCTATATTATAAAACTAAATTGTATAAGTACAGCCTATTGTTTTAACTCTTTCAATCTCAGTGGTTAATTATTAAGACCCATTTTTTCTCGTTTTAATTATGGGGTACCCTCTTTACATGTTATAACTTTAAATGAACTCTACTATACTAAGAAATTTCATGACATGGTCTCGCTTAGTCTATTAACACTAGAGCAGCTTGAGAACTCCTTGACTTTCTGGATTAATTGAAATTTTTCGACAAAAAAGGGGTTTATTTCTCAACATGGACTTCTACACGCTCGATACATTTGCCCATGTGTTTTTCTAGTTGTTTTATTCTCTCCAAATAATAAGATTTCTCAAGACCCTCAAAATAGTTTTTTTTTATTAAGTTAATTTAGTAGTATTTCTATTACTTTACAATAAATTCTCTGAGATATTCTATTAGATTAGAGTTTATAAAAAGATCTGAGGAATATTATTGTTTTTCATAAAGTATACATTTTTTTCAGATTTAATATCGCCCGGAAGGATATTATAAAGATGTAGTTCTTTGTAAAAAAGTGAACGTTGTATTGCAGTTGTTGTTGCTGAAGAATCTGAATCTGAAGTTGTCCCTTTGATATGGTTGAATTTCTCCCACATAGTTTAGGTGCTCAATAACATATTCTGGTGCATTTTCCGTTTAAATTTTCTGTATAAAGTGCAGCGTATTCATTTCAAGTCTTTGTTTTATATTAAGCCATTGTAGCGCATTAAGCAAACCCTCAATTGGTGCATAAGTATTACATGTTAAAATTGATCGCATTGCTTTATTTTGTAATTTTTGAAGTCTTTCTATTTGTGTTACTGTGCAGCATGTACTCGTATATAAAATCGTTGAACCATATTTAAAATGTGATTGTATCATGCTTTTATAAATATTTATATCCGTTAGAACCGATATTTTATTACGTATACGTTTGAAGAAACCAATTTTTTTTTAATTTTTTTTGCTCTTTGAATTTTAATTGTTTGAGTATTATAAAACCAAGATATTTTATTTCATTGACTTTTTCTATTACTTGATCATTTGTTTTTGCAAACGGTATTCAAATTGTTTTGTATACAAAGTGTCTAAAGTAACACCTGTAGGTCTTTACGTTTGTGATATTCTCAGGAGATTTATTGCAAGATCTTGTTTTCATGAAAACAAACTTATATCAGATATATACGAAAATCAAAAACTTTTTAGTTGGTCAAATATAAATTATATATCTCCCATTGGCTATTTGAATGAAACTGCACCATCTTTCGATTTGTCAACCTCTTTGAGACATGAATTTTTCTCAAAAAGTGTACAAGGCGCACATAGAGGTTAGTCCGGCTTTCCGTACATATTTTATTTATTTTTTCTTGTTTTTTATACATTTTTGTTTTTATTCCTTTCCTGTTTTGTTTTTGTTTTATTTATTTATTTTTTAATTAGGCTTAAGTTAATATTTAAAATAGTTTTAAGCTTATTCTTAGATACGAGATTCTCTCTCAAACCATGTTAAGCCCCGGGAGCAAGGACGTAATTCTCTATTAATATTTTATAATAATTATTATATATAGCAAATTACTGTAAGTAGGTTACTGTTTCGTTTTTATGTTAATTAGGATATTACTTTTTAGTCCTAAGCTTTCTTATGTTTGTTATTCATTTTAATTGTATTGTTTTTTTATAAAGGCTTAATAAAATATACCTTACCTTACCTTGTTTTAAATACTGATTCAATGTTCATATTTATGATAAACAATTTACTAAAATTTGTAAACAGGAAATACTTACAAGGGGATAAATTTAAAGAGTATGCTGGATGGAGTACCAGTTCGTAGCCGATCCACTATAAGACACTTTTATTTCCAGAGCCAGTATTTTGTTCCTAAAGCAAGCTTGGAGTTTCTGAAATACACGATTCTTTTGAACTGTATATTAATGGCGGTATCGAACGAAGAATTGTTCATGTTGAATGAAAGAACTGATTTTTGTCAAACTGTATTTTTTTCACGACTTCATGACTTGAGATAATTAAAAAAATAAAACATATAAGATATTGTTTTTAGGAAATCACTCAAATTATAAAAATGCATTATTTTAAGATTCCCAACAATTTTATTTCTGACAAATATGTTTTAAACTGTAACAGATAATAACTTTAACAAGTACGCTTGTTTTTTCCTTTACACTTGTTTTTATAAGCTTTCGTAAGCAGGTATTTAAATAACTTTATAGCAGAATCTGGCGAAAATTTCAGCGTGAATCTCTACGTGTGTGTATGCACAATTGCACTTGTTTTATTAGGAAAGTTAAATTTTCTGATTAAAAAAAATAATAATTTTCAAGGAAACTCATTAAATTTTTAAATTTTGCAAATTTATTTTCTTTTACCATTCAACTCACCTACGAGTACACAGACAGACAGCCAGACAGCAAACAGCATGGTGTTGTCGTGCTTTTCAGCTGCCGCCGATTTAGCTGCCAAAACCAACAAATAAAGGGTGGTTAAATTGTAAGGGCCGATGTTGAATGTGAACCACACCTAAACGCCAAGTTTTTTTCCGAATTTTATTTGACATTTCTCTATTTCAGACTTACTCAATTTGAACCATGGAGAGATACACAATCCAAGAACGTGTTAAAGTTATCCAGACTTATTATGAAAATGGGCGTTCAAATCAAAATGCATATCGTGCACTTCGGGAATTTTTCGGTCAATTTAATCGTCCAAATGTGGCTACAATCGGAAAAATCATGTAAAAATTTGAGCAAACCGGGTCTGTAGGAGATGTGAAAACACCAGTGCATGCTCGTACTGTAGCAAATATTGCTGCTGTTCGCGATAGTGTGGCTGAAGAGCCGTCCACCTCAACTCGTCGTCGTGCCCAACAATTGCACCTCTCACGCTCGTCGTTGATGAACATTATTGGAGATATGGATGTGGACGATATGTGGTTTCATCAAGACGGTGCCACTTGCCACACAGCTAACGAAACAATGGCTCTTTTGCGCAACACATTCAATGGCCGTGTTATCTCACGTAATGGCGATGTCAATTGGCCGCCAAGATCATGTGATTTGACACCGTTGGACTTTTTTCTTTGGGGTTATTAGAAAGAAAAGGTGTACGTCGATAAGCCAGCAACAATTCAAGACCTAAAGGATCAGATAATTCGGCACATTAACGGCATAGAACCTCAATTATGCCTCAGCGTCATCGAAAATTTGGACCATCGGATGGAGGTGTGCCGCCGAGGTCGCGGCGCCCATTTGGCCGATATTTTGTTCCATACATAATTGAGTAATACCAATACATCATAATAAAATAAAATTACAATAATTTCCTAAATAGTTTGTGTTTTATTCAAAATTAACATCGGCCCTTGAAATTTAACCACCCTTTAGAACATAATTTATATTTTCATTATAAATTTAGTAATTATGTATTTTGTGTTTGTGTTTGTTTTTTGATTGTGGAATTGTCGTTGTTTATACAAATTTGAAAGTTTTCTTTAATGTTATTGAAATGGTTTTCCAGGAAATCTAAAAAGCAATTTATCTTAGCTTCTTCTATTATATCCACAATTAACAATTATTTCCTTTAAGTACACAATGTTTTACAATTGCAATAAATGATAAATCATTAAAATGTTTTTCATTGAAATTATATTGGCTGCACAGTGGGACGCTCAGTAAAACTGGTCCTAAGCAAACATAAATAAGTTGGAAATACATTTGAGCAGCTCTTGCTGTGATATTTTAATTCGTGAGTTCACTTTTGTTTTCATTATCATGCGAAATGTTCAGATGATGCCTTTTTAACAGCTTCTGCATACATTCGTATCAATTTAAATTCATTCAAACGTTAATGCTGCCAAATTAGTGGTATAATTCTTCAATGTTGTATGCAATGTTTCTTATTTTTCGGCTTAAATATTTACTTGTCTCGTATGTTCTTTTAATACGGCTACTGTTCTCTCTAATTAATAACAAGTCGAGCTTAGTATTTTATACGAAATTTTCTTTTTTTTATACTCGTATGTATTTTGTTTAGATTCTTAATTGGTTTTCGTGATGCATTTTATACATTTCTTGTTGAAATTTGTATTTTTTGTATGTGTGTCATTTTCCATTGAGAAATGAACTAAAATGTTGCAGGTTGTTGACATTTCAATGCAAATGCAGTTTTCGATTGAGCTTAAAATTTGTTAGATTGTAATACTTAAGAAACAATTGGAGGGGAATTTGCTGAAAGCCTTAAGAAAGAATGACACAAACAAAACATGCCATTTGAATTAACTTGTATGTTTTTTTCGGTTTTTAATCACATGACTTTGTAGCAACACTATGCAGATAATTCTTATGACTATGATCATAGAGGTTTCCAATTAAAATAAATCTAAGTAAAAATATACACACACGCACACGCATACATACACACACTTGGAAACTTTAAGAGAACAAATTAATTTAACAGATTTGAGAGAAAAAGGTGTTGACACCTTTGAAAGCCAAATACTTACAAGTGCAAGCGATAATCTACATATTTGCCACAAACAACAGAAACAACGACAACAATATCTTGGTAGCATTACAGCTGCTTTAACTAAAAAATTGCGTCTATATAGAACAGCAGCAGCAGCAACAGCAGCAGTTAATGGCACTACTAAATAAATAGCAAGTTGCACACGCTGATGCAGACAAAAGATAAGAGGCCAAGTCGAGCGAACGAGCCTACCTGGGGATGGATGTTGTTTTCAAAGTCCAAATAAAAAATAAAAATACATGTTACAACACGACGTTTAATGTTAAACTATTTAACAAATAGAAATGTTAAAATGTTTTTGAGTGTTTTTTTTTTCATTATTTAGTCTTGATAAAAATAAAATAGAAATAAAAACAAGCAAAAAATTAACAAAAAACTAAATGATGACTAACTACTCAATTAATAAGAAAGCAATTTATTTTTGTAATGAAAAAGTCGTAGATCTATTTGTAAATTTTATTAAAGCTACGATTATTTGTTTCGTTTTATTTGTTTTTTAATTAGAGAACTTTAACGTCATCGTGAATATTTCAAAGTAAGTTGTTGTTACCGTGACCAACAATCCAATGAATTCGATTTTTTTGCAGAAAAAAAGAGAGAGGCTTTAAGATAAATGCAAGCGTATTAACACTGTCTAAATTAGTTGTGACACTTAAGCTAAGATCCCACTATCGGCGCAATGTACCAATTTTCGCCGCAATTCATGTACAGATAGTGTGAACGCAAACAAATTTTTAAAAAATGTAATTATCTGCGCCGAAATTGTTCTGAGTATAGACAATAAAAATCAGACTTAATGCGCCGATAATGTGAACATGCACAATCTCAACCAATCAACTTTTGTATAATAATTGCCTCAATATAAAAACCGGTTGATCGCTTTTTCATGAATTTTAAAAACCGTAACTGAATTTTTGTAAATTTCAAATATTTGAACTATTCGAAAAACGTTTTCTGGACAATGTCGAGTAATCGATCACAAAGTAAGTAAGTAATAAAGAAAAACATATGATTTGATTTGCACGATAGTGTGATCGCATTTGAGATTTGGCCGATATGAACGGAAAAAAATTGACGCAATATGCGACGATAATGGGACCGCCCAAAAATAAATTGTGCAATATTTTTACATGTGTGCCGATATATTACGCCAAAAATTGTTGCAGATTGTGCTGTTTGCGCCGATAGGGATATTTTACATTAGATTAGATATTTTACAAATTTTTCATAGAAATATGTCAAATAAGTTCAAGCAATCGAAGCAAACAATTAAGCAATTCACATACAAAAAGTCCCTGAAAGTATCAACCAACTTATATATGTCTTTAATATTGCAGAAGCTCTATTTTTATACCACCATTCCAACCCTAAAAATATGCGAGTACTAACATGCATGCTTGGCTACAGGGGGAAATATGATTGTGAGCCTTTGTGTATTTTTTATATATAAAGTAGTAGCAAAACGTTTTGTTGGCTTCTCTAAAGCGCATGTGCAACATGCAAAGCTATCTGTAAACAAACTAAACTTTATATTGTTGCAACGGCACTGCTTCAGCAAGAACTGCTGCAACTAATACAAACAAGTAAACACAAAAGCCTGTTACAACCCAACAAACACAAATTTGAATTCAAATTGATCTTTATTTAAGAATAAATGTTTGACGAATGACACTGCAAGTGCGAATTATATTAAAAAGATGAAAAGTGTAAGTTTAAAGTTAAATATTGATTGCTTTATTACCATTGTTGTTATTACATTAAAATCTCTGTTCTCATTCATTTTTAATGTTACCAGATTAGAATAAAATTATCCCTGAAGATGTTGGAAAATCCCAACGAAACGGATGTAAAAATTATATAAAATTCGTCTTTTATTTGCATTTAAATTCAAGTTAATGACCTTGGAAGCCTGCATAGAATTATTTTCTTTGAAAAAACAACATTATAATTAACAAAAGGTCGAAAAATCATATCCTTATATAAATAGACACTTTCTCAATTTGATATCAAGTGCTATTCCTAAGAAATCGTCAAAGTCGCACAGAGCACCACTCAACTTTACATTTGTGACCGTTTATGAGGTATCTCAAATAAAAACTTTTAGTGTAAGAAAAATAATTTAAAAATTTAAATTCTTAAGGTGGAGTCACAGACATCTTACGGACAAAATTTTTGTCCGAGCAAAAGTTTGTTGACTAAAAGTATTCTGTAACACGATTACCTAATTTTAAAATAAAGCTGCCAATAAAACAGAATATAAAAAAGAAAAATCTGTGACAATTTGTATAGAAAAAGGATAGAAGATAAGTGCTTCTGTTAATAATAAATGAACTAAGCAAAGCGAAATCATTTGCAAGCACATTTATAGAAAATAAACAAAAAAAAATAAAGCTTTATTGTCACTTTTGAAATAGTTTTGAAAAAATAAAATTAATCCAATTCAAGCTGATAGTTGTCCCAACAAAATCATTTAGTTCCATCTCTCTCACTAAGGCAGACAAGATAAAACATAGAAAAAACATTTTTGTATGGACAAAAATTTTGTGTGAATTCATCTTTAGGGTATCCTTCTTTAAATTCGAAAGAATATTTAATTTAAACATTTATATTGAAAGTAAAAACAAATCTGAGTGTTTTGTTTCGGTTTTTAATAGGTATAAATAATTGAATAAAGTGTTTTTCGATTTGGTGAAACCCAAAATTTATTTTTATTAAAGATTTTTCAATATTGAAGATTATTCAATATTTATTATTAAGTATTTTTTTTTAATTTATTAATCGATATTACCTCGATATCTTCTTTCAACGATTTTAAAAAACTAAACTAACTAAAAAACCCTCAACAAACAAAAGTTTTTGAAAATCTTTAAATATAATTTATGTTAAGCAGCTCTCGCGTCATCGTAATTATTTCTTAAGTGTGGTGAGGCTTGCGTATATTTTTTGGTCTTCGAGAGTTTTTCGTTTCACTCTCACTGGTTGACTGATTTGTCACGGATAACCGTATAGACTTGCGGTTCTTTTGTGGAATTCGTTGACAACCACGTTGCTACTTCCTACGTGAATGCATACGTCGGGTATAGTCAGTCAGAAAAACATTTTTAAAATACTGTTAATAACATCAAGGACATTTACGGGCGGCATTTTCGTGCAACAGTATTCTGTATATTTACTTTGTAAAATATGTACCAAAGAATAAAAATAAAATAAAGCAATTATCTTACAATTTTTAATATAAACCGCAAAACTTCTCAAATTTATATGTATTTACCAATTCGCTGTTACTGATTTGAAATTAAATTAATGAATAGTTTTATCAGTTAATTAAAGATATTAGAAATAGTTTACAATGAAATAAATTAACTTAAAAAAGATCCACCTAAACAGTGGTGGATACATGGAAACACACATGAGCACTGGTGATGGGAGTGTAGCGACTCCCGAAAAACAACGTTGCTTCTGTTCTGCCGTGTAAGTTGAAATTAATTGATATTAAATTTTCCCTAGTTCCTATGGAATATTGTCGCATATCCAATTCTTTCTGAATTGTTAGAAAAATATTCACTTTGGATTAAAAACCAAAATCGATTGCCGACACAAGATATTTGCGAGTGGACCGCACGAATATGTGTTCAAACACAGGTTTACCAATAATTGCCAAAAGATATTCCTCAGCAATAACCTTTTAACACAAGCTGTCAAATTCAATTGATATTTGCTTAACATATGCATTTTGTCCAAATAGAAAACAAATTTAACGACACTAATGTACGAACAAGAGATAAAAATAATTAAAATTAAAATTGTAATTATAAACAATAGGGAAAAAAGCATTTAAATTAAAGTTGTGACCGCAAAAAAGTGGAAAATTGCTTAAATTAAACCTGTAATTATAAAAAAAACTCCTTTGTCTTTACGATTTATTTTATTATATACAATATAAATAACGCAGAACCTTCTTCAACAAAATTTTCAAGTTTGTGTTCTAAGATATTTACGTGTTCGCCACTCGAGATACAAGTTTGAATATTAGCAATTTGACACCGTAATTCTGCCGGCGTTGTTGATTGTATATAGATTTACAAAATTGCTCGTGTGGTCGGTACATTAAATAACTTAATTCATGTTCACATATATTTACAATCCCCATTTGAAGACAACTTTTAATATTAACTTTAATAATAAGCACATTTCTCAATTTAAGAATAAAGTCTCAAATTACATACAAATCTTTTTCAACACTTTTTCATTTGATATAAAGTTTGAATTCATTTCATTGTCGATTTGAGATCAAACCATGTGTGTTTGCTGGGAACGTACATAAACTTGTGCTTTTTCCGCTGCAACACCAATGCAGTTGCTCTGCTCAGTGTGTGTGTTTTTGCATTTGTTGCTGAAAACAATTAATGTCACGATCTAGTCTAAATTAAAATATTTTGCATTAGAAAATAGCAAATAAAATGTTGGCAATTAAGTTAATTTGTAATTGCTTAATACTTGTTTTTTCTTCAGTTTTATTGTTGGATTTTTGTTGTTCTGCCAAAAGTTGTTGGAGTTCCATCTTGCACATCGCCATTGTCGATATCGCCGTACAAAAAAAAAACACATAAAACTTTTGGTAATTCATGCAACCACTTTCAGTACCACCAGCATTCATACTACGAGTACTTACATACGTAGAGATATTAACTTGTACGATCTCTTCCATTTAGAAACACACGCAACCACACAAACACCAACATTCAATTACAAATAGATCCAAAGACGATCAACGTATAAGGTGTGTGTTTTATAGTTGGAAACATTTGGTCGTCTCATGCGACTACAAAATGTGTGTGAGTAAATAGTTTATGACCATTTTGGGCTCACAAATACTCGTACTCGTACAAAAATTACACAAAAACGTTGTAAATGTTTTATAATTTGCAACATATAAGGAATGTTAAATGTAGTTTTGTTTTATTTCGTATTAAGTATTTCGTTTGGTTTTGTTTAATTTTAACTCAACTATTTAAGGATCGTTTGAAAATACTTAAAAAAAATTTTTTATGACAAATTTGCGAAATTTAATTAGAAAAATAATAAAATAAAAACAAAATATTTTACAAATACTGTTAGTTATCAATTATTTTTTTAAGCAACAAAGTATGTGTTAATTAATATTTTTAAGTGAGGGGAGTAATAATTTTGATAATATTTAATAATTGTCTAGTTTCATTAGAAAATTTGTTGTAAGAATAAATTATATGACGAAAAAGTTGCTTATGACTGTTTATTACAGACCAACCTAAATCAGCGCGTCAAGCGCTTTCTATCTGTCGAAAATTCTCATGCTCATACAAAGTGTATGAAGCAAACCCAAATAGCGCGTGGTCAACACTTTGCAATTGGAAAATCCGTTTTTGACTACGCGTTGGAAAACGCTGCGCTTGACGCGCTAACAACCGATAAAAACATTTTCTTAAGTAAAGAATTATTATTGATATTAAATAAATTAAAAACCAAAATCAAACGAAATAATATTTGAGATACATAAAAATTTCATTGCAAACGAAATACTGATTGATTATTTTATAATTAATTAAAATAGAAAAAATTGTATGCCAATGAATTTCAAAAAAATATATGGAGGCAATCTCGATTAATAAATTTGAAAAAATTATATGCCAATTTTAATTTGCACAGAAAAAATGGCATTTGATTTAATTATGAAAATTAATTATCAATTACATCAACTAATTGTGTTGCTAAATTTCTAAAGACAGCGAGAATTGTGTTCTCAATTACTTGAATTATGATTTTAAATTATTCTAAAATTTTTAAAATCATATATGAATGAGTAATTGACTCAATTAAAAAATTAGCTAAAAATAAATTTGAATTTTGGATTAATTTTTTAATGGAAAACTTTTGAGGAACATACTAAAAATAAAATTTCACATAGGAATCAATTTCAATGTGTTTTTAATAAAACAATTAATATTTTACTGAATATGTGAAATATTATTTTGGAAAAATAAGTGTGATTATAAATTCAATAAACTAAAATTGACACCATTAACGAAAACAGCATATTCATTCAATTTTGTTGTTAAAGTTTAACCAACAAATCAATTATAAGGATATAAAGACGTAATAAACCAATAATAAATTGATATTCTATAAATTCGATCGATAAATAAAATAAATTCATCTTAATTGGACAGAGGAATCGCTCGCCTTGAGGCCTGGGGAAAATAAAAAAAACATATGGAATAGTATGTTAGATAGAAAGAAGGCAGGAAGGGCTTCATTAACCTTAAAATGGGTAAAGGGGAGTGTTGCAGCAGCAACTCAAATTAGTGTATGATGCGATGTTGAATAATAATAGAACGAATGTTCTTGAATAGCATCCACTTGATGCTTATTTGTTGGCTTGTTTTATTATCTGCTTATCAAAAAGGAATGTTATATAACAAAAAATACAAATTACACAGATTTTCACTTACTCTATTCTACCGCTTCTGAATTAATAATAACTACTGGTGGTTGCTAGTGCAGCCAAGCGATTGATTACCGCGACATACAATTACCAAGTAATCGCAGTGTTGGGCAATAAAAAAATAAGTAATAAAATTCAATTCTAATTCTTCAAAAAAACTCACAACGGTTCTTAAATTTAAAATATAAATAATCCTCAAATCAATTCGTAACAGGGAACGATTAAATAACAGGATGTACTGAAGAAGAATAAAGAACGCAATTTCCTTTCAAATATCAGTACTTACATATTTATTGAGTTAACTTTATGTTTATGAATACTTATTCATTCATTAAATTAAATTTACAATTCATGTATCTTAATTCAGAATAGATTCAGAGACGGAAAGATTCAAATAATAGTTCAATTTATTGACTGGTGTTATGTTAAGCTATACGATAGGAAATAATAATCATTTGTTTAAAATGAGCACAATTACTAAAATAATAATTTTAAATTAATCTTAAGTCTTAAAACTTTTCACAAAAAAAATTTATTACTTGAAGATTTGGTTCAAGTACGCAATTAATTGAATTTTTATAAATCGATTTTTTTTTAATTTGTTGTCGAAATATTTATTTTTGCTATTCTCCAATTAAAATATTTTAAATTAATTATTTATTTGTTTGCTAGCTGAACTAGGCTCCCCATGGTACATTCTACTGGTGCTTATGCCGGATCTTCAGGAAAACTGTTAAATTTTTGTTTAATGAGAATAAAATCGCACAAGTACAAGCATCAAGACTTTAACAAAAAAAAAAACTACAGTTAAACAGTTATTTTATTTATTTTATTTATTTTACATGTTGAACAAGTAACCGACCTTATCAAAAATATATTCAAGAATCTGGAAAAAGTTTCCATTTGTTGGGGGTAGAGCTAGTCTATATGGTTGCATTCAGTTGGTGCTTATGCCAAATCATTAGTAGATCTTAAACAAAAGTGTCAAATCTATTACATCAACTTTCAAAAATCAAATGAGAATATCTTTAATATTAAATTTACTAAATGCATCAAATACCAATTTCATTTCTTACTAAAAATAAACGGAGTTTTGAATATTAATTTAAATATATAGAAATAGCCCACAATAATATTTTTAAAAAGGCCTCGCAGAACATTTCATTCATCAATATTTTATTTTATTTTTATAAAATAAATGTGACAAAGCAAATTTTTCTTATTTTTAAAATCTGATTTATTTTATTTATTTATTGAATTTCTTGTGTCAAACTTTTTGTTTTAATTGGCTTAAAAATGAAATTTGTTGACTTGTTTGGTCTGATTTGTTCTCATTTTGCGGTGGCTACATTTATGCAAATTGTTTTTTTAAACAGCAAAAATATATTATTTATTATTTATGTAAATTGATAAACACATACAAATAATATGAACTAAATAAATTGATAGTCATACAAAAATTATACATACATAAATAAAGCGAGTTTGAGTTAAAGTTCGAGTCAAGTTGTCTTGATTCTCCGCGCTCCACTTAACCAACTGCTCCGTCGTCACCATCATCATCATCATCATCATTTGTTAAACAATAAAAATGTTCACTAATTAATTTTGATTACAATTTGCATGCAAATAAATACTCATACACAACAATGAATTTATAGACGTGCAAAAAGAGAAAAAAAGAGTTGTTTATAAAATACAAAATATTTATTCCTTTTTAAACGTTAAACGAGTATTGTTTTATTTTTATTTATGGCTGGCATTTTTTCGTGCTGCTTGCTTTTTTTAGCTTAATTAATTAATATATATTTTTTTTACTTTTGTGTTTATATTGGCGTAGACAAATTTCTTAGGTGTGATTAATTTGTTTATAATAAAAATGCAAAATATTTTCAAGATTTTTGATAACAAACGAATAAAGAAATAACCGTCTGCTACTAACAATAAAATTCTGCAGTGATATTAAATTTTTATTGTTTAATTTATATAACTAACATAAAAATACAACCTTTAAACGTTAAAAAAAAGAAAAATACAATTTAATTATGTCATCTAGAACACAATGAATCTGGTTTGTCAAGGTTAATTACTACTATTGATTGAAAGCAACTTCATGATATTTAATATATTTCGAAAATTTCAAATGCTAAGAGCTCTCAAAAATTAAATTAACATAAAGAAAAAAACAAAAATTTAAATTAACAAGAACCAATTTTAATTTCCTACTGATTAGTTTACTCAGGCTTTAAAATTTCAGAGAGATTAACAAAGAACGCTTCAGATTTTCAGGCAGATATTTGCACTTTCGTTACTACAATGGAATGTGATCTAATGAAATCAGAGAGCTTGTTCCCGATACCCAAACTTTTTTGCGTACCACACTTTTTTCACTACGAACCCATACATTTGTGGTCGATTGGCCAGTGAATCGCACCACGCACTACAGAGAAAATTTGTTTTTCAGTCGCACAGTTCGTATGTGGAATAAACTTCCCGCACGGGTCTTTCCCGTCACTTTCAGCTGGGAAGATTCAAATCGAATGTTCACAAACACTACTCCCTCTATCCCCCGTTCCATAACCTATTTCCCTAGTTCCAGCACAATGCGCTGCATATATAAGTCCTAACAAAAAAACTATACACAGTGACTCGTAGAGGATTTTGAATTGGAAAGTCTTCTACTCAAAATTTTAGTTCTGTACCGGCAGCATGACGACTTTAAAAGCTCAATTACTAAGTCCCAATTCGCGTTGAATTGCAGGCTATCAGAATTATTTTATTAAATATTTATTTATATAAATACATTTATACATATGTACATGCAAACGTATCTTAAAATATTTTGAAAAAATTTACAAATAAATTTTGATAAAGAGCCCTAACATCTAATTTGTCCAAAAACCAAACAAGTTAAAATTAATAAATAAAAAGAACAGTAAGAATAAAATCATGATACAAGCAGCATTTGAAAAACACATGCCGAGTTCTTGGGAACTAAAAGATTCTCAAAAATTAAAATATAATTAAGAAATAAACATTGATATAGTGACAAAAATCTTAATCAAATCATAATTTGTAGACAACATCTTGTGGAACACGAAAACCCACAGGCAGACAATATTAATTGTCAAATGAACAGAAAGCAACACAGCGAATAAAAAGATGATTATTAATAAAACAAAACAAAGTTATCAAATCCTGATAATCTAGAGTTTAAGCGCACACAAACACAAAAACAGAACACAAAATTTAATAAACAAGAATTTGAAATGGAAATACAGAAGTTCAATTATGAGAAATATTTCAAAACATTATAACTGACAAATTAATTACGATGAAAGATTAAGATGACCATAATAGCAATGATGACGACGATCAGTAAGAATATTAATTATGAACGAGAAAAAAACGAAAAATAATAATAACAGCTCTGTTCTGTAAATCGAGTCCTTTCAATCGAGGAATATCAAAATACAAATACATAATTGTCAAATGCTATTTTTTTAAATCGCTTATTCAAAGTTTTAGGCGAATAAATAAGATAAAGTTAAAAATTGCAGAAAACTGTTAAAAATTAAAAACAGATAACTCAGCTTTTTTATTAAAAATATATTAAAAAATCATAATATTTGAAACAAAGTGAATTCATTCATACCAGTGGTGTAACCGTCGCTTTCGATATCGAGCTGATTCCATCGAGTTTTCTTAGTTTGAGATTATGACATCCGATATCGAATAATGTGCTTAGATTGTTTGATAGTGAATGCCATAATCTCAAACTAAGAAAATTCGATCGAATCAGCTCGATACCGATAACAATGTCATCCTAGTATGGTATTTTCCGTGGCGATATCTGTTGCGAATACCTGTTAGCAAGTCGATGGCATTTAAAATAAAGCCCTGCGCAAGACAACATGTTGCTGTTGCTTAAAAGTGTCATACATGACACGACAATGACTAATTTGCAATGACACGGTATGACACGATTTTAGTTCGCACAACAATGCACCACATCGTGATTGAGTTGGCATGACATAGCAAGGCATGTCATTTTTAAGCAACATGTTGCTTTAATTTAAAATCTACTATTTACAGAATATGCCTGAATGCATTAAAATGTCAGCAAGCAAAATATTTCTCTTTGAGTGGTTTTAAAATTTATTGTTTAACAACATTGGCGTAGTCAATCATTATTTCTAGGGAAGTGAGTTGTAGACTTTTATTTAGAAAAAATAAAAATAAAGAAGATACTGTTCAATTTTAGTTTGATATAAAACTAAGTTTAATAAACCTATTTTCTATGATTTGTGAAGAAATTTGAAGAAATTCAATTTCGTCCGAATATTCATGAATAACGCAATATTTTCCGAAAATGCCACAAGCAGAGTACATTCATTAGTTGATTTAAAATTGCGCCCGTATTTTTTTTATTTAGATTTCAATATAGAAAGATAAACCCTTGAGCTACAATTTAGTAGAGTTGGGTCCAACTCGTTCAGTCGCTCGTTTTAGACAAAAACCTTTCATCGAACCCGTATAATTTAAATGGGTTTGATCAAAGAGTTTTTGTCTAAAACGAACGTGTTGAATTAAACTCAACAATTTAGTAATTTTTCAAACTGATTTAAAAATTGTGACTTTGATTGTTTTTCACTCCTAAATGAAATGAGCTAATTAAATAATACTTTTATTTGAATCTACTGAACATCAAAAACTTTATGCCCAAAAAACCTATTAAGATATTGTGTCAAACGAATCATATACGACTATGAAATTTATCAATATAAGAATGCAATAATTGGAGGGGAAAAGTTTAGGTTCTGTTCCGATTCATTTGACAAAAACACTCTTCGAAAACAGAAACTTCAAAATATTTTTCGACAATTACTTTGCAACCTTTGCTTTAGTATGATATTTAAAGCAACGTGGAATATGAGCTGCAGGAACAATTAGAACTAACAGAATAGGAAAAATTCCGCTTCAATTCGAAAAAGATCTTAAAAAAAGTTGGACGAAACGAAAATTTTACTATAGTAAGGAGGCTGGATGGCGGCGTTGTCAGCTTGTAGGGTCCAGAATGCGTCACTTCACTGACGCGTTCTTGTGGAATGCAAAAAAAGAAAATTGAAAATCATCCCTTTTTCTAACTACAACCACAACATGGGCGGGGTTGATAAAATGGAGTTGCTGTGTTCACTTCACCGTATTTCAGGTCAGGAAATGAACGTTGACAAGTTTTTGCCACTTCATTGATCTTGCCGTATGCAAGTCATGGCTAGAACACAAAAATGAATCCGTAATAAACCTTCTTGACAATAACTAAATAAATAAATAAAAGGTATTTTACAATTGAAACGGTCCAGGAGACCCCAAACTTCGGTCACCTTAGGTCAAGAATACCATTCGGTTACACCCAGGAAAAATAATGAAAGCTTAATCAGTATTTTTTCTAAAGAATCAACAATCTTCAAAATAAATCTGATTGTCAAATTAACGAATAAAAAAATAAAATTTTTTTGTGAACAATCAAATAAATTTGTTCGGTTCATTTCTTTAACGCAATTAATACAGTCCGTTGTAAGTTGCTTGTGTTATTTAATGAAAACGACATAAAAATGTAAATGAATGTGTTGTTTTTTGTTTCGTATTGCTGTTGCAGTTGTTGATTTGGCGTTGAAATTTCGGAAGCCAAAGTAATTAATACTTGGAAATAAATTTACATGTTGTAGACTAAATAAATAAATATTGAAGGAATAAAAATTTAAAATGAAAACTACAACATTTAACTGATTACACTGCGGGACAACAAGAACAACAACAAAAATGAACCAACAAAAACAAAACGAAATATCTTGAAGTAAAAAAAAAACAGAAACGGTATCAATAAAACGAAATTTTATTTCCTTTTAATATTGTTTTTGGCGCTGTGATGGTTGAATAATAAGTAAACCCCTTAAGAACCTGAAGGGAGTTGAAGGTATCTTTTTGTATTTTTCTGTTGATTAGAACATTTTGTTATAAATTCAGTTAAAAATTTTTTGGCAGCGGAGTGCCAATACAATAATGGCTGACAAATAAGAGCCATAAATTAAAGATGTTGTTAATTTATTTTTATATGTGGAGTTTGACAAACAGAAGATGTATCACAAATGTTTTATTGTAGACTTGCAAGGCGAATTCATAACAGGTGGTCTCGACAGCTCAGCTGATTATTTCTTGATCCTCGCATCTCCTTGCATTTTGATCTGTTTTGTTTGTCTAAATTTGTTTATGTTTGATTTGATTTGTGTTTGACGTTGATTTTTCAAAGCGAATTGAGGCGAGTCAACCTGTTATGAATTTGCCTTGGTAGACTTGCTTGAGTAAATTAACTTTGAATGTTCCGTAAAAATTATTACTTCGATTTTTTCTTTTTCGAGTTGGAGAATTTTAAATTTGAAACATTTTCTCTGTGACAGCCGATTGGGCAGCTCTCGACTGTTTTAAGATAAGTATGGTTTGTCAATTCACCTTTAACGGAGCTAGCAGTGATTGTTCAATTGAACTCGTCCTTGGTGTTGAACTGACCACTGCGGGTGTTCTTGACGAAGCGAGTTCTAGTTGTATAATTTTTGGCCACTTTTTTTGGCCATGACATATAGATAACAATAGCAACGTTGGTCTCAAAGGTGCAAATTATTGCTGGCTTATCAGCATAAACCAATGCCTGCATGTGGCTCCATACCTAATAATCTAGAGGTGTCAAATCACACGACATTGGAAGCCAATTGATAGGTCCATTTCTCGATATCAACTTTTCCTTGTATCGTCATCCTGTAGAAATCTCATCTCGCGGCAATGATCTGCATTGGCCGTAACGCTAGAGCCGACTTAATTTTTGAACACGATTTCGCGAAAACATCGTATCAGTTTCCAATTGCTTTAGAGCATCGGCGAAAGAACAACGCATATAATGGTGTCATGGCTTCAATTCCACCTCCAGCTGGATCTTAAACGGGTATGGGTGAAGATCGTTGCGCAAAATTTTTCACGCAGTGGATAAACAGAGTCCCATTTCCTGCTACCGACTGCGAATATTCTTCCGCACGTTTGTTTACAGCGGCCATATCCTTTTCAGTGCGCACATTCCTGCGACGTGTTGGTGTTATTGCATCATTTAGAGAGTATGTGGTATGAAATCTGTCCACAATTTGAGGGATCGCTTGCTCAGCCATAAAAACCAAGAAGTCGTCTACAAGTTGCGCTAATTGATAACTGATTTTCAAAGTAAATCTAGACAATTTGGTAGCGTTCTTCAAGCGTCAATCTATTTATAATGATTCGCCAGAGAATATTGATTAAAAATGTCAAAAAGTGGGCGCAGTATGACACTTAACCCTTTCGTAAGTTAAATCGATACTTGCACAGTTAATGGGTTAAGTTTTCATAAAACTTTTTTATATTTCTAGTTATACGTTTTTTTTGCTTTATATATAAAATTAACTAAAGCTAAAGGTGAGAATTAATACACAGTTTAAAGGTGATTATATTGAGAATTTATTAAACCATTCCCGGAGTTGTGATATATTCACATGACTTTTACAAAAACACGCGTTTCTCAACTTTGGTTGAACCACTTAAATTGCTGACGACAAAGAGGACCCCAGAAATGACTGCGTCGCGCCTTCAATTATGGGAATGCATGCATGCAGTCATTAACCAAATTCATATTTAGTCGTACCGTTGTACATTTAGATACGAATTGGAAGGAACTCTGGTTTGTTTGTTTTTTTTTTGTTTCTTTTTGTTTTTTTTTCTCTTTGACACAAACTCATAGTAGAGGATGTTTTTATCGTTTGACAATGTTGTCATATGCTAATTTAAGCACCTACCTGGTGGTGTTGAGTTCCTGCATTTATTTTTTTTTTCTTTACAATTTCCATGTATCGATTAAATTGTGGCAGTGCCACACATCGTTGCATTTGAATTAAGAACTTTTATACAAACAGACGAAAATGCATTTAAGTCGACAAAAAAATCTGTTTTTCTAATTATGAATCGTTTAAATGTGTTTTGATATCACAAATGAGCTGATTGAGTCAGTCAAGGAGATGGGGGAAAATTCAATTTGGTGGCTGACAAGAATCCGGTCACAGCACCTGAACCTTCATAGCTGTTGGTGTTGTTGTTGTTGTTGTTGCTCTCGACAACAGTAGAGTGGCAAATAAAGGTTTTCAAATGTGTATCATTGCCTGCTGTGAAATCAGAACCGTATTTAAACAGATATTTTTCTTTTCTGTGTGTTTTACAAGAACATCGAACCTTAAAAATCACCCAAAGGTATTTCAACCTCTTCATCGACCACTGTTACCACTCCAACAACAAAACACATCAACAACAAAAACAAAGACAACAACAACAACAACAACAACAACAACAATAACGGCAGCAACTTCTACTACTTTCGACTCAATCACAATTCATTCAAGAAGATAAACATCTGCATGTAAATAAAAAACCTAAACCCATTGATGATGTAGGTAAATTATCGCCATTCGTTTTATTTAGTTGTTGTAGTCAATGTTGAATATTGTATTGTTCTCAGTGTTGTTGTTATTTTCCAATGTATTTTTTAATTGGCCTCGTGGAATTTTAGTAGAAATGCTAATTAGTCGAAACATAGTGTATCGTTTAGTTGAATCAATGATTCTTCTCCTTTTACTTCTTGGCGGGGTCTTTGCTTTTTATAAGTTTCGTTCCTCCACTTTAACCTTATCCGGCCGCACTCAACTTATTGCTGTTGTATTTAGTAAAGTTGTAGTATAAAATGTTTGTCAAATACACGTGGGCTGTCCGCACAGTTAAAAATCTGAAGAAATTTAATTTAAGGAAAATCCATATCAGTAAATATACAAGAGAAGGAATTATTTTGAGTAAAAGTTTGTAGAATAGGAAAATTAAGCACTCCTGGTTGGTGTTATTACGATCGCAAGTCGTTGTACTATCTAATAGTATCAGCGTAGACTAGTAGATAGCGAACTAGGATATTAGTCGAGGCGTCGCAGGTTCGATTCCTGCCTAGACCCTGGGTGTTTCTGCAGACAAGCCAAAATGGCTTCGCGGTTTGTGTTTGTTCTTTAAAAAAATATATAGTTTGATATCAATTCCGTGACAAGTATCTTCGTTTTTTACCCCTGGATCTTTTTATCTCTGCGATATCAGTTGATCATCAATAGAAATTATGTAAATTGTGGCATCAATGGAATGACACACCGATATAAGAAAAACTATTAGTCAATTTAATCGTTTTGATTCAATGAAAAATGGGACCTTTTGTCCTCAAAAGAATGTTTATTTTTACTTATTTTATGATACAACATACTTGATTTTAAGATGTCATAATTCTGTTGACAGATTGTCATCAATCTAAACATAATCTTTTCTATGAGTGTAGCGACTATAGTTTGATTACAGCAAACACAACTCGATTCGAGGAGCCACAAACAAGAGCGTAACCGTTAACTTGATTAGTTTGTTGACCGTAGATAGTTAGAGAATTCTTAGGTAATTAAGTTGAAAGCCTAACAAAAATTTGCCCTTAAGGAAATAGCAGAATGCAATACATTTTCTCTGGCAGTACACAGTTCCTCAGAACTGTTTCAATGTGGATTGATATTTATAGGCTGGAAATTGACTAATTTTTTAATCAGATCTGGTTTTTTTTAGTCAAATACGATTTTTATTTTTTTTTTGTGTACAAAAAAATTTAAATTTGAGTTGAAATATTAAAACTTCAACTCCTGTAATTATTGCTCGACCTCCGTATTTTTGTTTGATATGAATTTTATTTTTAGTGCTTCCAGTGAAGGTTTTATATTGTTCTGTTCATTAGTTAAAAATTAATTATTTAAACAATTTTCTTAATGTTGTTTTTTTTATATTTTGTTCTCTGCCTTGATTTGTTTTTATTTTTGAAATGTCCGTTAAATTTATTCTCATTTCGTTGAGTTTTTATTTCACATATTTCGTTTGTTTTCATCTACAAATTCGTGGAAGTCATCATCAACTAATAATATTTAAATTTGATTAGATTTCTCATCGATTGTTATCGGGCCAATTGGTTTTATTGTCGATGTTGATATCGAGTTGTTGTTACTTTAACTATTTTTTTTAATTGTTTGTAGTTTGCTTCGTTGTCGTTGTAGTTGTCGTTATTGGTTTCGAATTGAAATAAAATCTGGAAGCATTTTAAATGTTGTTAATTTTCAATAGTTTTAAAGTTTATCAATGTTAAAAAATCTCTACCTTCTGTTAGACCTTTCTATCTTTCTCTGACTTTATTGTTTCAGTTAACGATTCAGTTTGAGAAGTACGAGTATCAGTATCTTCAGGTTGTTGATTTCGTGGGTTTATTGGAGTTTTTTTTGAGTGATTTATAGTGACGGAACAAATGAGATGCTTAAATTAAATTTCAAAATTTAATTTGCTTTCGATATAAAGTTACACAGTAACCGAGAGAAATTGTTATTTTCTTATTTTTTTTTTTTATTTTTTTTAATTTATGGTTCTATTGTGGGAAGAAATTGGTTTAAAAACAAAACAAGTACATGAGTTATAAAACTAAAGTCCATACTGCAGGTAGATGAAATAGATATCTTTAGACTTTGAGACAAATAAAAACATTTTTGTGATCTCTAAATACTGTTTTATGCAACGTTATTGCTTGTTATTATTCTTCAGCGTTTAAACTAAATTATATTGTTGGATTAGCAAAAATTTGTTCATTTGTCATTATGCCTGTTTTTAAGTGACACACTTTCTCGCTCCTTGTTAAAATCCAATAAAAAACAATAAAAAAGCCCAACACGATAAACAATTTACCAACGAAAACAAAAACTATGCTGCCAGTTTCATTTTGCCACAGAGAAGAGTTGTAAGGGAAAACAGAGACATAATGAAAAATGCTCTGGCAAACAAATGTGCGAATGTATTAGTTAAAAAGGTGCTAACAAAAAATGGCCCACAGCAGGCAGGATAAATTTAAAATGCCTCCAAACAGCTAGAAGTAGTACGAGTAAAGTACGAGTTTGATGAATGCACATGAAAGTATGTAAGGAGTTTGTAAAGAAAATGCTGGAGCTATTAGTAAAAAACTTAAAGTGGCCGCATTCCTCCAAAGAGTTGCAATAAAATTTGAAAAAGAAAAAACATAATGAATTCGAAACCAAAAGTAATTTTTATTTCTTACCTAAAATAAAATAGCAACAACATTCATTGCAGCATACTGAAATAAAAATAAACATTAACGAAAAAAAGAGCTAAAATGGTCACACACATGTCAATGCGCAAATTGTTGTTATGTTGTTGCAGCTTGCAATATACACTTGCAACTTTGCCAGCCATTTAGCTAACAACAGCAGATACAATTACAACAAATAAACAACAAATACCAAAATGTATAGAGTGAAATAAAGCTCCTGGTTAAGCAACAGCAGAGTAGCAGCAGCAAACAAAAAACTTGCTTTTAGCCATTTAAGGCAACGCAATTAATTATTTTTTAACTGTTTTGTCATTTTGGAATGCATCATCATCCATCCATGGCTTCGTTTGTCTTTAAGACAAAACAAAAAAAAAAACCAACAGCAGCCAACAGCAAGAAGAGAAAAAAACGACATTTAAACAATTCAGCTACACAGAGACAAGATGGACAAATATTGTATGCACTGAAACATGAAATATTTCATACAAAATTGCAAAAACATAATAAGAATAATAATGCAACATAAAAATGATATTTCAAATCAATTGACCAAAGCTTCACTTACAATTAGGGCTGAGGTTTTAAGGAAAACTAAACTTGAGTCGAACTCTTTCAGTAGTTCAGGCCAGACAGAAGCCCATTATCAAACCATTTCATTTTGAACATAAAGATTTTGTGGTTTCTAATCCAAAGTGCTTATTATTTTGGCTAAAGTTCGTAACATTTTTATTCAGAAAGAATTGGACATTGTGACTAAACTAAACGAAAATCAGACATTTCCAGGTAGAGCACAAATGTAAATGTAAAAACATGTAAAGTATTCTAATGGCTCATTCCGGCTGCCGCAAAATAAATTAATTTGAAGCCGAAATGACGATCGAAATAGAAAGCGATCATAAAAGTTTGGCTCATGCAAAAACAAAGAGTTGAAGGAAAAGTTGTAAAAAAAACTCTGTCAGATTTGGCATATTTTTGAAAAACCAAAATTTACTCAAAAGTATGTTACAGGATTTCTTGCTGATATTTTAGCAGCTTTGCATACATTTTTTAAAGACAAAACTCTTGAAGCAATTTTACTTTCAAGGTCAAAATAATGGAAGAATTATTGGATTCATATAATATTACTTTACATCTTTCCGATCCTTCAACTTTGTGTGTTAGTTAATCAAAACGTATAGTTGCAAAGAGATTTTTCATAATGTTTTTTTTTTACGTGTGCCAAACGGTACGAAAGTGCAATTGCAAGCAGGGCTACCGTTGGCAATTTTTGAAAAGTCGAACAAAAGGTCGTTTTAAAAAATAAAGTCGCACAAAAAAGTCGTTTGAGGAAATAAAAGTCGCACAACTTTTTCTTATCAATAAAAAGCATAACCAAATAGAAAACCTTATAAAAAGCTTGTTACAGGATCCATTTTTATCATAGTTCATATTTTATTATTATTGTTTTGGTTCACTAAAATGTGTTTACAAACAATGCAAAAAGGGCGCTTTGACTGCATTTACACTTACACTTCAGTTCCCAGTCTCTCGAACAGTGTTGCGAAATATTACGTTACTTAAAAGGACCTGCAGCGTTGTTAACGTTATCCCTCTCAGACTCCGTGGTCTCTTCTGCCTCTGAACACGTATTTCTAGCTTCATTTTCTTTTTCGTTTTCACACTTTCTTTTCGTTTTAACAAGAAATCTTATTTGAAAGAATGTTCATGTTTTACGACCAATTTTGTAAAAAAAAAACACTTCAAACCCACAATTTCTTACTTTAAAAAGCTTTTTTGCAACAAAATTAAAAAAGTCGCAGAAGTCGTCTCACAAAAGGTCACTGACCGCTTAAAAAGGGTATTATTACGACTTTAGTCTGGTGAACGGTAACCCTGATTGCAAGTGAATTTTTTAAACTTCGGAGGTGAATGAATAAAATTTTCAACAAGCAGCAAATTAGAAGCAAGGTATCATAAAACAAGGTTAAACTAGCGCCTTAGTTTTTGAAAATTCGATCCATCGCCAAAACATCGAATTTTTACGGCTCTTAAATTTAGTAAAACTTTGAAAAATTTATTGTTTATTTGAATTTGCGATTGTAATTGTCCATCACATGATTCACTTTTTCGCTACAGCAGAGAATTTTATTTTTTGTGTATAAAATGTTCTTTTAAAAATTTGTTAATAGCGGGCGGCTTGTAGTCTAACTTCTTGCCTCGCAGCCGCAACAAATTTATAATCAGCTTTTTTCTCTGCTAAAACGAATATTTTCACAGACGTCAAAATTTTATATTGTCAAAAAGATATCATTTGACACAGCAGAAACATGAAATGCTTTTCCCACAAGCAAATATTTTTTTCCATATTACTTTTCTATCGTTTGGCTCACGCTCTTTAAGTTTCACGTTAAGTATATATGTATTTCTTTTAGTTTTCTTCGTCACACAAGTTACGATACATATTGATTAAACAGCAACATGTCTTGTTTACGTGGCACTGATTATGTTTATCAAGTAATTAACTAAAAAAATATATTTTTTATTAATTGTCAACCAATTAGGAAAATAATTAAATTTGAATGAAAAAATTAAAAGTTTTATTATGAGACAATTATAATTAAAAATTTAGTAAATATGATTTATTTGTTGCAAAGTAAATTAGTCCGGTACTTATGAAATATGATCAGTAGACTTTCAACTATATACTATATACATATCGCTCCTTCATTGCAACGTAGTCATATCTAAAAAAAACATGATTTTTGAATTAAGAATACAGAATTATTCGTCATATCGTTCTTTAAAAACTTTAAACCCGTTTTCTAAAGAATAAGTTTTTTTGATATACATTGCAATGAAGGAGCCATATCTATATACATATTTTTTTAAAAAGTTAAATAAGTTGTATTTTTATATAGAAACCCTAGAAAATGAATGAGAATTACAATGCATAAATTAAATATCAAACCAACAACAAAAAACCATCATAATATTTAAATAAAATGTATATAAACTTTGTTTTCTTTGCCTTTATTAAGTGTTAACACTTTAATCAAACGAATTAAATATTTAATTGAAAAAATATATGTTCAATTAAAGGGGTTAACTAAAAAATTAATAATTTTTTCTGTATACGCTGCCAACTTTGAAAACCACAAAACTATTTTGCGTAAATTTTTCGATTAATCGATTATTTCGAATGAATAGCCTAGACTTTTTTCATAGAGTCGAATCTTAATATTTTAACCACACACCGCTGGCTGCTTCATCATCTTATATGCTCATAAAAATCTATTTCTAAATAGGATTAAACTTGGTCCTGTTTCACTTATTCTGGAATACTCTGTAAGTTGCATAAATACTTTCCTAACTAAATGCATTGGTTGGTTACCATCCCAATTTTTTTTTTATTTTTAAATTTAATTTTTTTATCTTTTTATTCTTGTCGATTTTTGTTGTGTTTTTAGATTGATCAGTTGGATTGATCGATTGATTGTCGCCGATATTCGATCAAAAACAACCAATTGCGGTAATTTCCTGCTGATTTGCTACCAAATTGTTGTGTTGATTGTATGTAGTTTTCTCCATTTTTTTGTTCGTTTGTTTTAAGTTTCTGCTGTTTGTTAATGTTGCCAATATTGTTTTATTTTGGTTGGCAACTTTTAAAAATTAAATAAATGTACATGTTTGTGTTTGTATGCAGGTCTGTTGCTTGCAACAATCTTCTGTTTTTGGGTCACGTTTCAGTTGTTACAATAAAGCAATAAGCAGTATTTTGTTCATGCGACATCATCTACTTTTTTTGTTATTGTTTTTTGTATTTGACGTTTTTATTTTTTGTTGTTTGTTAATGGCAACTTATTTTTTTCTGTGTGCATTATTTTTTTGTCATTTGTTTTTGGAGTTGTTGCCTCGTTTTATTATTCTTAATTTTATTAGTTTTTATAGGCTTAAAACATGATTTTTGTTCTTTATTTCTGCAATGCGTTTTTGTTGGTGGTGTCCTGTCGCTTTTGTGTTCAAAATTAATTGTTTTTAATACCAATTTAAAAAAATGTATATTCTGCGACTCGTCTTTTGTTAATGTTTTGCTCCTCTTTGGAGCAAAAGTTGCAACTAAATCATGTGTGTGTGTGTTGCAATGAGGGTTTTTGTCTTTAGGCCACCTCTATAATTTGTCAACTATTTAATTGGCGCTCAGTCATTTAGCCACTGTTTGGTGTGTTTTGGCTTGATTTTGTTTTATTTCGTGTTCCAGCGCATGTTTTTTTTATTTTTTGTTATTTTTTAGTTCATTTTTGACAAGATTTCTCTCTTTTCATTATGAATGTGATTCATGTGTGATCGATCTTGGCAAAAATCTCAGAAATGATGATGTTGTTTTTTTACAATTTTTTTTAATTTAAATCCAAAACTATTTCATCGTATTCTATATATTCATCGTTTTTGTAAAAATTCATTGCTGATTGTTTTCTTGCTCCTGTTTTATTTATTTTTTGTTTCGTAACAACATTCTTCTTGTCTTATGGTTTGTGATAAAAAGGAATTTTAACAAGCTGAGCAGATTTTTATAATGTTTGCATTTTTTCATTTTATGTCTTTTTTGCCATCATTTTATTTTCATTTATGGGACAAAATTCGACAAAACACATTAAAAAAACCGAAGAAAAAATTAATAAAACAAAATGATTGTGGTATGCTTTAGCAATTAAGAAATATTTCATTTGACATTGACGAAGTGTGGCTGTGATTTGTGCGTTTCTTGCCAGAGAAACAAAAATTTTAGCGAGTTTATGAAAAATTTTTTCCAAGCCAAATTGAGTGGGAGGCGATTAAAGTTTAGGTTTAGACATGGCAGCAAAATATGCAAATAGGCTTGAGTTATATTGAAGTGTGAATTGATATTTCCATTCAACACACAAGTCTCCATACATATTTGAAGGATTAAGAATTAAGAAAGCACCAGCACCTTCAGTTGGTCAGTTGGGAGACGACGTTCACTGCAGGAACGACCTCTAATGGAATGGGCGTTGTTCTACAGAGTGTAGTTACTTATCAAACATGCAGTCCTTATAAAGAGATTGAAAGGAAAACTTAGTAGAAGTAAACGAAATCTTATCAACAACCTTATATCAGACACTAAAGTGAAATTCTGCAATGGCAAATTAATAATAATCTTCAAAGCGCTTTTGGATAATAAATACAGTCTAAAAGGACTTATTGTGTGCTATCTCTTTATAAAATGAGCGGAGAAGTCCTGTATGTACCACAAGATCTTCAGCCCCAAGCTCCTTAATCTCATTATGGAAGGTCAAGCCTGCTCATGCAAATTCATCAGTTAAAAAGCCCAGAGATTGAATGCGTGCTAAAACACATTTTAACTTCCCGATTAGCCTGATTGCGGCCATTTTATCTAAACTTAGATGTTGAAAATACTTGTCTCTGAGGTCGGCCTCTCAACTGTATTTGTATTGTATTTTAGTAATTTGAATTTCTAATACAAGAAGAGTCGATATTAAATAAATTAGAGTATTAGAATCAGACAAGTTAAACAGAACATTGGATACTTACAACTTAATTCTATTAAAAATTAGATTACAAATTGCAGAATCTAAAAGCTCTTTTTTACAGAATTAAAAACATAAAATAATTAAAGAGACCAGTATTTTATAATAGTCTTGTTTTTTGCATTCGATTAAGATTAAGATCAACTCAGTTTTAGTTTTAAAAGTTTTTATATTTATTAATTGTATGAAGATTCTGAAAAATAATAAAAAAAAAATATTCTTGACTTGATTTGACCCAATTTCCAATCAAACAAATGCAATCGTAATTTTACCCGGTTTGCAGAAAACAAAGAAAGTTTGACTGATCTTATTTGTTCTCTAAAGTAAAGAAAATCATGTTTTAAAATGTCTTAATCGCACTTTTCAGTTTTCATTATTAAGTCACAAATATTTCGAAATTGGTTTGTTAAATTTTTTGTTCCAGTGGACTCTTGTCGACATAATTCGATAATAATATTTCATGAATGTTAAATTTTTTCGTATCGATATTTATTTTCAAAAATATAGTATTCGTTTTTTTGTTAAAATTTGACTAATTTGACAAATGACCAAGCAAGTTAATTTTCACATAAATTAGTTGAGAAACAAAACTCGTTTTTCAAAAAATTTATTAAAATTAAGATGACAATAGATTCTGACAGAATTTTGGATTTTTGGATTTGCAAAAAGCGATTTTATTGCCGATTATGCCATCAGTCGAAGAACCTTCTTTTTAAGTCAACTGGTAAAGTTGAATTTAACATTTGCGTCTTTGAAAAAATGCTGCTGTGACTAATGCGTTCTCTGGTCGTGAATGTCAAAATTTTTTAAATGCTAAATTAACATTTACTGATTCAAAATCACATTTAAAAGATTTTATTTTGTGGCCAGATAATCAAAATAACAATTGAATTTTATTTAAGAGTTTTTTTTACTGTTGTAATCTATAACAATAAAATATTTAATATGTCTCCTGACTCTATCCACTGCCTGGCCCACGATATCGAATGATATCGTTCTTTTGTGAAATTACATTTAAGACGAAAACAAAATTTTAGAAATTGTTTTTGTTTTAAATGTATATCGTTCTTTTGTGAAACAATTTCTAAAACTTTGTTTTTGTCTTAGATGTAGTTTTACAAAAGAACGATATTGTTCGATAGCGTGGGCCAGGCAGTAAATCTCACATGAGAAAATTTAAAAATATTTTCGATATGGAGCATTTGATTTCGAAAGAATTTGAATACACTTGAGTCTAAAACACGTTCTCGGTTGGAAAATTGAACAAACATACCGTTCAGAAATCAGATCCTTTAAAAACGATCCTTTTTAATCCGATTGTAGAAGCTAAATTGGTATCAGCTTCTCTCAACTTGTTTTATAAAAATGATTTGACTGATGGCTAAACTGAATTAGATTTTCTACTTAATAATTTACCACCAGTTAATTTTTATAGTAAGTAGGTAATGAATTTCAAGAAATAATAATAAAAATAATTACCTGATAATAACGAACCAATGCAAAATAATTCTGTTAGAGATACTGAAAATGTCCTGAATAATTTAATAGTTAAACAACTTTTAATGTAGCAAATGGATTTAATTCGATAATAAAATTAAAAAAATTAAATTGGTTTTTCCTACCTCTTATCATAATAAAATACTACACTATTCGTCCTTTAATTTCTCAATAAAAATTAACATTTAGTGCGGGCTTACAAATATGTGTTTTATTTTACTTCTGAATCATTTCATTTACATTTATGACTTGATTTTGGAATTGAACCATTTTCGCAGCTTCGGTTATAGCATAAACCTTCATCAGTAAAAAGAGTCATTTTAACAAAATCTCCAAAAATAAGGAACTTAAGTAATGCGGCAAATGGAATTTCAAATTTGTAATAAGATTAGAAAAGAAAACATCTAGCCAGATGTGCTTGTGCTGATGCTGTTCGCAGTGTTCTCTATGTCCTTTATTTATCTAAAAATAATATAAATACAAAAATGTAAAATAAATATTTAAATAAAATGTTCACGTAGAACATAGAACGTCAGCACGACTACTAATGATTGATTAAATAGTTTTGATTTTAGATATTAGATTTGTCATTGAGTTACACACACATACATACATGTTTCTAACTTTCCAAAAAGTTTTGGTGAAGATTAGGCACGATCACCGTAAAAGGAGCTGTAGAACTAGCTCTTCCCTTTCATCAAGAGCTTTTTATGCGAATAAACTCCAACATTTAACGCATAAACGTTCTGTAAGCAATACAACCTATTGAACTATTTATGTTTTTTATTTTTCTAAACACAGTTCAATAACTTTTAAATGCATTCAATTTACATAATGAATGCGTTTATGAAATAATTTATACAATTTAATTTTAATTCAAGCGATTTAATTAATACAATTGTTTACAATTATGTTTGAATTTCGTTAAATTATGTATGTCGTGGTTCAATAAAACTTAAAAAAAAACAGCAAAGAAAATGATTGAAGCAAAATAAGAAAGGGAAAACGAAATTGTCGTCGAGGCAACAACAAACTGCATGCAACAAAGCGAAACCTTTTGAATTTATTATTATTGTTATGTTAAGTATACACGAGGCAACTGTTGAAGCAAGTAACAACGGGAATGTGGCTGGACGGCTGCTTCCAATATTGCTTAAAATTAGTTCTGCCACAAATTTCGTCAGAAACATTAATTTATTTTGATGTATTATATTGGCCGCCTCAAAGGCTGAAGTGTTTTAGTACGTTGATGAAATTACTGAGACTGTAGCAGTTTCAGGCCGTCTGTAATGCACCAGCTAATACTGCTGAATCAACAAGTTGCTTCGGCGAGAGTCATCGTTGTTGCAGCATTAGAATTAAAAAATTGTTTTATTTTCTAAACTGAACATTGAATAATAAGGATACAAAACAAAATCCTTTTTCGCAAAATAAAATAACAACATATCACACTATTGTACCATATATAACACAAATAACAGAAATAAAATTACAAAGTAAAACATATCGTGTTGCTACTGTATTCTGTTTTTGAATTGAATTTGTTGTTCTTGTTGTTGTTGTTGTAATACGGATGGCGCACTTTGGCAGGCAGTTTAACAACAGTTTAAGGCACGACAAATTTTGTAGCCCAAATACAACATGGCATGTTATCCTGCGTGTGAGTGTTGTTACGTGAAATGTCAAATAATGTCAGACAACAAGACTGTTCGTTTGTTTTCCTTCTTTACATTTTTTTTCAAATTTTCAAATTTTAAATGAAATAATAATGATACAGAGTTGCAAAATGAAACTTCAATATTACTCATACGGGGAGTTGAAATATTTTAAATGAAAAATCGTCGTAGTCATTGTGTCAAATGCCTTAATCAAGAAACCAAAAGTCATACGCGTTCTTCTCTTTAAGAGAGAGCATTTTAAATCGAACTAAAAGATTTTAATTCGCGTGATCGATACCTTGAGTGTTACAAAGCGATTAAAATTTATATTTAGAAATGGGAATATTTTTTTAAAATAAATCTGCTGATATTATCCGAATCCATACAAAATTGTCCAGACAAGAAAATATTAAAAGTGGTAGCTAAACTACAAATGATTACAATTATTCGCTTGCCCGACATTTAAGTAAATATCCGCGTTGTGGCAACACTGTAACGATAAACAAACATTTGCTGTTTCGTTAGTGGCAACAGTAGCAACATATGACGCTGATAAAAAATGATGACGACGGCGACAACAACTGCAACAACATGCATAATAAATACTAACAAACACAATCGTAAATGATATAATTACGAATTCATTTGTGCTGCAAATTAATTAATTAATTAATGCACAAACTTTGAAAGAAATACAAACAACAACGGAACGACAAAATAAAAGAAAGAACTAACAGAATGAAATACACGCAAAGAAAAAAAAGTTTGAAGATTTCAATTCTAACACTGCAATTCTGAAGCTTTTATATATATCTACCATCTTACCGTACCGAATACCTTATAAAAAGTAAAGAAAATAGTAAAATAGGTTTTAAAATGTTTAGATTTAATCAGCTTTAACGAGAATTGCAATATGTGTTGGAGTTGGTTTCAATAGCACATCTCAGAAATTTACAATCAAATTAAATTCATACTCCCTTCCATCGCTGTGGAGAGGTCACTGTTAATAATATAATAGATCTAGAGAACTATAAATATGAATGTGTGCTTTCATATTTCATATTTATATCCAGCGTCATATCTTGGCAACACGCTGATAGACCACTTAACACTAAATATGAAGTTAATTTTAGAATTTCGAAGTTGTATTTCTCTGCAAAAATATCTGCTAAAATTTATCATCTTAAATAATATAATAACTCGTCCAAGTTATTTCTCTAAGTATAAACTCCGCTTCATCCATTGTGGAGGGTTTAACAAACGTTTCGCAAAAGTCTTCTTGCATGTGTGTGTTTGTGTGACTAGTGAAATCAAACATACAGGGTGGTCCAAATATTGCAAACTCTTTCTCGGACATCGAATTTGTCCGAAAAATCATCGAAAGTTTTTGTCACAGATCTTGGAGATGGAAGTTGGCCTCCTCGGAGCTGCGGTGTTAACCTGTTGGAATTTTTCTTGTGGGCTGCCGTTAAAGACCGATACTGAGCGAATAATCCAGAAGCGATCCGCATACACTTTTAAGGATAATATCCTCCGAGGACTTTGAAAATGAGAACCAGAAACTGTCATAAATAATGGGAATAATTACGCAAAAATATATCAAACGAAATTAAGTGCAGATCATTTTAATAAATTTTCAAAAATATTTTTGTATTTGGCCCCCCCGGTACAGAGAAATATTTTAAGTGTGTGGATTTATTTCTCATTTTAAAATTTTGTATTTATTCATAGTTCAAGCACGCAAACTCACAGAAGTGTCGTCTCCATTGCCACCACCACACCTGCCCACACGTTAAGTTTGCTTAACTTTTAACGAAATTGCATGGCAATTGTTTTTGTGTTGTTTATGCTGCAGCTACATGTATTGTTGGTTATTTCATGATTTTGGTATGTGGCATTAAGTTTTTTTTCAGTTTTCCTTTAAGGGGTTTGTTGCAAGCAAACATACACACATACCAAGATATGTTTTTTTTTATTTTTTATAAAGATACGAATTCAAAAGAAAATGAGCTCCAAACGAAAAAATTTAAATTGAAAAAAAAAATCTATAAACACGACACCCGTGTCAAGATGTTGGCAATTTGATAAGCGCCTAGTAATTGTTACGGAACCAAAACTAATAGAAATGTTTTAATGCCATAAATTAGCATTTTTCTAACTTTGTGCCTTCTTTGCTGGCAATTGCTGTAGTTGTTGTAATTATTTAGTGGTTTCGAAAGAAAAAGAAAAAACCACAAACAGAAATAGAGGATCGCTAGAACTATGCACTCTACAGTTGCCAGTAGAGGTGGTGTTTGATATGCAAAGAACCAAATTAAGTGGTATATCTATGTTCTTTCTAGGGTTTGTGAATTTTATCTCTACAAATGACATTAAAGTTTGATCTACTTTAAGACAGTTTTAGTCTTTCAATACAAACACTTAACTCTTAATTAGTCTTCTAGTAAAACTTGGTGGTAAATTCTTTTCCGTCAAACAATTTTCCTTAATTTTTTTTTAAATTTTAATTGATTTTTATTTGCTATTTCTTCTTATTGTTTAATTTTTTTAATTGTATAGCATTTCCAGTTGACGACCTAGAAATATCGAACATCTTCTAGTTGCGATTCCGCTACAACAAGGCCACATTAAAAGAAATAAATGTTCATTCGTTTAACCCATGTTTGGAGCATAATTTTTAAACTATTTCCAGGTTTTTTTACAGTTTTCAACATGTTTTTAAGATATTGCTTTTTTATTTGCCCATGTTGTTTTTGTTGATGTTGGAAAATTTTTTTACAAACTAATAATAAACAAACAACACAACAATTACACGCCAGAATTGGCCCATTAGCACCAATGTGTCTGGTCGCAAGGTACAAACAAACATTCAATTTATTCGTACAAGTACTTGGATCCACACATGCACCAACATTCTCATCGACGTATGTACAACCAACCATAATACAACGACAATATGCAAAGTACTAAGAACTTGCAACGTGGTTCATAATACGGCGAGTGTGTGTGACTGCAAATGTTTATTTGCTGAAGAGGTGGTACAAACGAGAGTCAAATAGCAACACGCACATTTTAAATGCCACACATTGCACCAACAGTCAATGTTTTTCTTGCATACACTCAATGCAAGTTGCAACATCGTGTGCTCGCTGCAATTTAAAGGCACTTTCATTGATGGTGCCTGTAGAATCTTCATTGTAGCGCCTCAAAAAAAGTTATGACTTTTTAAACATGAAATTATTTGGCGGAAATATGAATGTAACATGCCGATAATTTGTTCGTAGAATTTCTTTATTTTTTATTTCATCATTAATTTAATAGACATTTTTTACTTCTTTTCAGGTTGATTTGTTTCTGAAAGCAAAATATTAAAATGGTTCTCGAAATTTGTTTCACAATGCATTATAATGTTTCATTAAGCGGTTTATATAGAATCAAGTTTACTTGGAACTGAGATCACTTCTATGGTAACCGAAACTGGACGAGATCTTCTACATGTGTTCAGAGAGCTGCTTTAAAGTGTTTGAACTCGAATTAGTTGCTATCACCAATAAACCCTTGAAGGTAATTTTTTATTGCAGCATATTTGAAATTCATTTTGCGGAGTTTCCATCCAAAGCATAGAAAACTTAAAATATTACAGCATTTGAATCATTCACAAGTGTTTGAAGTTTTTTTAAATAATTAAAATACCCAATTTTATTTACATAAAATCTTAATCTTTCAACAAAATCATTTAGTTTATTTAATTAATAAAACATTTTATTTGTAAAAGCCGAATTAGTTAAAATTTTAATTACGTTTACAAATTTCCCAATTAAAACTAATTTTATGTTTGATATTTTTGATATTTTTTGCGTTGTAAAACGAGGAATTCAAATCAGATAACCCTCAGCTTAGGAAATTGTATTTCAGATAGTTATTTGCTAGATAATCAACAACATAAAAACATAAACAGTTAAAATAGACTCTCAGACTATTCCAAAATGTCGAAAGAAAACTTCAGAAAAAAATAGTCACTGGATTAAAATCAATTTGGATTTCTCTACTTCAAAAGAAACCGAACTTTGGTTTATCTAAAGCATAGTTTTATGCAAACGATGGTTGAACGAAACATCTGAATAAAACGTATCTGTTTTCATACGATATTCGAGTTCTTTATTTCGTTAGCAATTGCCAAATTAAGACAACATAAAAGCCAACGACTGTTTTCGGATTAGATAAATCCAAATTGATCAGAAGTCTAGTGACTACAACTTTTTCGTTTGAGTTTGCTGCCGCCACGTCGTTAAACAGGATGCAATAATTTTCATGGTCTTGATTGGAATCGAACCTGCGATCTACTAGTGTATGGGGCACACTGGCCTGTGCTGTCTTGATCTTCTGGGTGAAGGTAGAACAGGTCACAGAGACAGCAGGCCTTTTACCTTATTTATTAATTGAATATTACGTGAATAAGAACCTGTACAGTGGATGACATTCTACACATGCGCACCTCTCACTTCTCTGTGAAGGAGTGAGTGGACTGAGTGAGTGAGCCTTAACACATCAGTAGTTTTTACTTTTCGTTGGCATTCTGCGCCATTCCTCTCTTTACAAAATATTTTTTAATTAGTTGTTCTGTGAAGGGAATCAGCTGTTTTAAACGCAAAATATAATCAAAAGAAAAATATTGAAATTGTGAACAAAAAGTTTTGGTAAAAACTTCTTTGTTTAAATAAAGAAAACATGAAACAAAATAGTAATTAAAAATGAATAATTTATAAGATTCTGACGGTGAACTTTCGCATGTGGACGCTGTAATTAACACAATCGCACTCTTGGCCGTCACTTAACGTTCCATTATATATTCTAAATGTTTATCTGCAACAGAACAGAGCGAAAAAGAAACAACAAACCACACATACAGATTTTCAATAGTAGATACAATGACTCTTTGAGAGGGATCCTTGCATCAGCGGATCTGACTGCATGAAACTTATTCTAGTGGAACTACAACACTTTTGTGTACTTCTTTGATTTACAGAGGGCCCTAAACAAAAACACTTTAACTCAATAACTCGAGTCTACACTCAAAAGAATATCAATCCATTTGTAGTTAAATCAATCCCAAGCGGTGTTAAAAGTACGATAATCCCAGATTTAGTTATATCAAGTACTGAAAGATTGTTTTAAGTACGGACTATTAAATTTTCAATTAAGTTTCTTAGTTGATGCAAGATTTTTCACGTGATTAAAGAATTTTGTACTCATTTTAAGAAACTCCAGGATTGGTTAAATAAAGTAATTAAAGTACATTTTATTGCTATTTGTACACAAAATTTTTAGTACCACTTGTACTCTAAGTAATTAGAAAATATTCGAATTTAGTACGGCGTTACGTGTACGTGTACGGCATTAAAAAACATTAACATGTATGAAATTCGTTACGGCTATAAATCTTTACGCTTAGAAACTACCGGTTTATTTTCGAAATATTTTGTTTTGTGTCTTACCGTGCACTGTCGGGGGTTTTATTACATCTCTGAATATTACAAGGACTTGCATGGCCCAGCAAAAACTAAATACGTTTCCAGAGGTCATGATTTTTGTCATAAAGCAGCGCCTCGTTCAAAGCACCGAAAATGGGCAAAAACTTTGTCTCTTCGTTTTATTGCGTCCCCCAATTTTATCATCGTTAAACTTTCATGCTGCTGATATGAAAACGTTAAGCAAAAAAAGTCAAATCGTGTTCCTTGCTTTAAATCTCTCACTTTCATTCAAACAAGTTTAAAATTAAATTATTTTTTTTAAAAATAAACTTAAATATCTGTGCCATCCTCGGAAGCTCTCCAAATCAGTGCATTTCGCAATTACACTGATTGCTTAGGAAACAAAAGAATTTCACGTGTTCTCGAAGGACTGATACCTCTTTATGGCATTTAGAGTGATTATACAAATGAAAAGTAATTTGTTCTGATTGCCAATCTAAAAGAAGCGATGTGGGCGGCCAATGACGCTCAGATGAAATATAAGGAATCAATGATTGTTTTACATTTTACAACACATTGCAGTGCATTATGGGGATCAAGCTGTGCAAATTCTGCAAGAGACTCTGCATGAGATCACCTCCAACTGTGAGTTCTATGAATTTTCCACTCTGGGCTCTCGTACGACGAAGTTTCTTGGTGGCTCTTCAGTGATCCTATAAAAAACACACGATATCTTACAAAACAAGGCATTTGTTTCACACGAGTCGCAGTCTTTTTCAATTATAATAATAACCGGCACTGAGCCAATACTTTAAGGCTAGAAATTAGTCCTATTACAAATAATGCCTCAGATAAGCCTTTCTTGAATGGCATGGCCACTTGTAGAATTTTAATAATTTTAACCAAATACGAGTATATTTTCTTTATCAAAAAAGTATACAAAAAGAAAAGCTCAGAGTAAATATAATGCTGGGACTCAATGGAAATGTATAGAGGCCATAAACAAACATGACCGGAAATTCAATTAAGAAATTAAAATATGACTTTTTTTAAGTTTATTGCCCCAATAAACACTATTTTATTACTTATATTAAACTAATAGGTGATTCTAGATATCCAAGCACGCGATATTAACAACTGAATGTTTTGGAAAATTCGAATGAACAGCTCTTTGTTTGAAAAATTTGTACTTCTCAAATGCCAGTGATAACCTAATTTAGTAACAAAAGGATTCTATTACAATTTATAAACCATAAAAAAATAAACACAAAAAGAGTTAAAATCAATAAATAAAATACTAGTGAAATAAAAATAATAATAACAATAAAAAACTAATAATCATTAAATACGAAGAATAAAACACAAAAAATCTCTATAGAAATATTATTACTTTAATCCGTCTAATGGTCGGTCAATAGTGTGGCGGTCCATTTAGTTAAGTTTAAAGAGGAAGGCGAACAACAAAACGAAAAAGGTGAAAAAGAAAACCTCGTTTATTGTAAATTTCAAACAAACATTTCGTTCAATAATCGTGCAGTTCAATAAATATTTTGCTATTGAAATTCCATATTTTTGAAATCTTAATAAAACATAATATTTCTATTGAATTAGAAAATTTATTATAGAAAAGTAAAAGAACTCATTTCTATTATTGTTCTGGCCGAAGATTTATGATAGAAATATGAATGGCTTTCAAAATGATTTGTGGCCATATTTCTAGTTTATTTATCAATTTTATTTTCTATTTAATTTGTTGTTTAATGACCAGTTAAGCATCTTACACTTTTTTTATTTGTCTCTCTATTAAATCCATTAAAATGGAAACATTTTTATTAAACGTTTTTCAGATATAAGAGTTTTACTGGAGTGACTGGCTGGTTGACTGGTTGGCTGGTTGGCTGGTTCTCTGTCTCTTTGTTATCAATTGCAGTGTTAGAGAAGTCAGGAGTCGTAAAATTTGTTATAAGCTGATTTTAATTGCTTTTTATTTATACACATACGAGTATTAACTTAATTTATGTTTTCAGAAAACTTTAACTCAGCCGCTGAATCTTAAATCTTATTTACAGCTTGCATTTTAATAAGCCACGCTCGCTTCTGGAGTAGATTCTTGTTCTGAAACTAGTTTGTTTTATTTTGAAAAGAAATAAAATAAAATTAAGATTAAACATCCTCTTGTGAAGAATGGAAGGGTTTTACTGTTTTCCGTTTTTCACACTTTTGAAGAAATATATGAATTATTTTTATTAAATGTTCATAATAAACATTTTTAATTAGATCATTTTACAAAACTTTATTGACTTAACTACACTGTGCTGCAGTAAAAACTGATTCTGGTGTATGCTAGAATACATCACAGCGCAACACTGCAATAAAAAATTAAAGGAATTAATTAAGTTTTCTCACTTTCAACATCTGTTCTTTCTACTAGGGTTGTGATCTCGAGTCGGAAAAATCGATTACTCATTAATCGATTTTTTTAGATAAATCGATTTGTAAAAAATCGATTTAAGAAAAAATAATCGATTTTGGTTTTAACTTCGATTTTTTTTATACGAAAATGCATATTCGATGTATTAGTGGAAATATATTATGAATATTTAATTCAAATTTAATTCGAGTGAAAATTATTCCAGATAAGAAGTATCTAAAAATGGACCATTTTCAGATTTTAATAATTCAGATTCGAATTCTTTAAATGCAAATTTTTAATACTCATATTATAATCATAAATAAAATTTTAATTTCATTTGGGTTAAATGTTTGCAATTAGAGCATATAAAACTTAACTCATTATCTGAATTTTATTATTTGCTGTCGTAAGGACCTTAAGAAGGAATATACCAACTTTTACATCAAATGATTAGTGTTACCTCGTCAGCTTGTAAAACAGCGGAATGTTTTCCTTCCATATGCTGTTTCAAGTTTGTAGTGTTACAACACGTTGTTAAAGCTTTGGGACCATTTTTATGTACATTGTGCAATGGCATTATTCTTATTTATTTATTACAAAATACTTTCGCTAGCAACTTTTAGGAGTTTTACTAGTGGAAGACATATCTATGGTTAACGACAATTATTTTGACACTTCAGAACTTCAAAGATGAAAAGAAAAACAAAAAAGATCACACCTTATTATAAAGTAGTGCGTACAGATGACACTGATTTTTTCGACTTGTTGAGTAAACTTACTTTTCCAGTTTTTCATCCATCGCACAAATGGCACTATTTACAAAAATCGATTTAAAAAGTTTATTTCTTATAATCGATTTATAAAAACTGGATGTTTACAATTGATAAAATCAAATACAAAAAATCGACAATGAAAAAAATATCGATTAAAATAAAAATCGATTATTTATTCACTTCAGTACTTTCTACATCATCCCTTTCCGAAAAAAAGTAACACATCGAAAAGGTTGATAGGAATTGATTGCCTGAGTAGTTAATTCACTTAAAAAATCCTCTTGCGCTGGTAGTAGGCAGGTTGAGCAGACTATTACTGTCCTGGTAATTTTTAGAAATTTCAGTACACTCTCCAATACCGATTAATCAGTTCAACAGTTGATCATTTGTGTTTTGTTCTGACAAGTCCAATCTCAAAATTGAAAGTTATCGTAAGGAAAAATAAAATATTTTGTAAGAGCTCGCATACTAAATTATTTTCATGTAATTCATTCCTTCGCCGAATTTGATCGTCAAACGGTTTTCAATATCTAAGGAGCTAGAATTTCGATTATATAGAAACGATTTCGTCTAAATATTATGCGTATAGATAAAAAAAAATTTGGAAATTTTTATTTCTTCCCTTTTTTAAAGTGCTTATTATAGTAATTATTACTATAGGTTGCCTCGATATCTTTTTTTCAAAGATTTCAAAAACTTTTGTTTGTTGAGGCATCTTTCAGGGATGCTACGAATGTGGCTGCGATTGGTTACACACACACTCACAAACAGCAATTCCAAATACATTTGTTCTTGTTTAATTTTTTAAGTGTTCATCCCACTGTATTTAGTATTTCAGAACCACTGTGCATAATTTTGTATCTAAATGTTAAAGCAAATTATTTTATTTTAAAGATTTCTATTGATTTCTTTTAAACCCACATGTCTAGTAAATTTAGTTTATTTTTTTTCGAAATATTTCTCAAACATTTTATTGACTCAAATTTACAGAAATACAATATATTCGGATGATAGAATAATAAAAAACAAAACACTAACAAATAACATGACAACAAAAAAAAAATTATCATATTGATCTGTGGGAGCCGTATCTTAAAGAGAAACGATTAAATGAAATGATTGTTTATATATTTTTGTTATAAAAATTTTGTATCTACATTTAGTATTCATTGAGTAGAAAATTACAAATTAAATCTTGTAGACATGTTGTCTTCGAATTCAGAAAACACACTCACTGCAACACAAAGATACTTGCGAGTACATATTTAAGAATTTGTACGTATTCATCGATCTAATGAGATACAAGTATCGGTGAATATGTCATCGTTGGCGTAGTTTAGCCTGATACAGCATGTATTGGAATGAAGTGGCGTGGCTCTTAACTATTTTTGTGATACTATTTAACAAATACAAATAAATGCATGTACAATGTACAACGTACATGTTACGATACAATACTTCTACCATAAATATTTCTATTTCTTGTGTTTTTGGTATGTTCAAAGCATTTCTACTACAAGTTAAAGAGATTCAGTTTGAATTGGCTGCTGGAGCTACAAAATACAAGATAAAATAAAAAACAGACTAATCGTTGCTTATGTATCTCTTGAAATAATTTACGATTTTTGTAACTAGATACTATTTTTGGGTGGCAATTATTTTAGTTTGACACTTGTTTGAGTTATTTAATGAGTTGTTGTATCAATATAAAAAGTTTCCTGTTTTGTTTTGTTTCGATTTCGATTTTAATTTAATTTGTTTTTTATTTTATTTAATTTATTTGGCTTTTGGTTTTATTGTCTGCGTATTTCGAAACTTTCAGGTGTCATACTTTAAAATATTTATTTGTATTCGATTAAAAGCAACAATCATCTTGTATGTTAAGATTTTTAATGATATTCGACCAATAATTTTATCTCAGCGATCTGTGGAATTCAAAGATTTATTATAAACGATAATAATTTGCATTTCTATTTCTATATATTTGAGGTGATGTGACACAAAAATAAATTATAAACTTGTAGAAATTAGTGATTTTTAGATGAATTTGTTTAAAATTTGTAAAATAGTTTTAATTAGTTTTCGAAACTAAAATATAATTTATCAAATAGCAAATTTATTTAAGAGATATGGATCCGATAGCCGCTAAATAATTAATTTTAAAATTAGAGTTAATGATTGTCCATGAAAATTTCATTAAGTTAAAAAATATTTAACTTGAATTTTGAAAATGTTGTTGCAACTTGAGGTGCCAGTCAATAAATATTTCATATATTAAGACCGACAGCGAAACGGTACCCGAATTTCGATAAATTTTTCAGGCCGAACCTGAACACCGAGCAACACACCGTACTTTCTTTCATTAAATAGAAATACATAATTATATTAAAAAAAATTTCCAACTTAAGGTCAAAAATAACAAAATAAAATCCTTATATTTTCTCTCTGATATTTCAGTTTCTATGGAAAGCTTCTTTGGAGATATAAATAAAATTAATAATTTTGATTTTATATAATAGTTTTATTTATATCCCTGAAGAAGCTTTCCATAGATAAAGCGAAATATCGGAGAACTAAAATAAAGATTTTATTTTGTCAATGTCGACCTTAAGCTTGAAAAATCAATAAAAAGGTCGAGAAATTGGAATAATTTTTTTAAATAGAAACAATTTTAATTTTTGTATTTTTTTGTATTTGATAAAAACCAACTTAACAGGTTAATAAGTTTTTTAAAAACACAAAAACACATCTTTTGGGATAATATATTTCATTCCTTAGCTTGATACAAAATTCATGTAGCGACTCTCGAAGCTTTGCTTTTGATTTCACTCAGTCGCTTTATTTTAAGTTCTTGTGTTTTTAAATGACTTCGCAAGGACTTATTGACTTCGTATTCAAAATAAAAATTAAATACTGAGCGGCATCATTACTTTCTTTCATATTCCACTGCATCAAAAACTTTAATGTTTCATAAAGTTGATGTGAATTTCATTCATGTGAATTTCATAGTCAAAATTAATTTCACGAAATATAATTATTTGTGAATGAAGAACGTGAAAAAAAGGAAAATTAAGAGCCGAGAAGTTGAAAATTCTTGCGTTCAGGTCCACTAATGTTGGCCAGTGTCAGACGCCTTAATGGTTTGTGACAACCGAAATGAAAAGAAAAATCGCATGCCAACACATAAAAATCATGTTTAATCGAAAATGAATTTGTTACGTTTCTTTGCTTTTGTTGTGTTTATTCTCTACAGAAGATCGCATGTTATGAAGAGTTTAGAAAAAGAAATACAAATCAGTTGCTTTTTATTTATGTACAAAATTATTCACATGTAAAAAACATGTACTTGTATGTAAATAATTTATGAATGAATATGAATCGTGCTTTTTTTGAAATTTTCTTATTGTTTTGCTGTTTTCTATCCACCCAAATGAATTGTTGCGAATGAAAAAAAAAGTTAAAATAAAAAAAATCATGAATGAATTTAACAAGTGTAACGCGGCTGGTCATAAAGATCTCGGCGCCATTTAGTGTTTAAAATATAATTAAAATAAATTACGAGTACTTTTAATTTCTTTTATGTGAAATTCATTTCATAATTATTTAGTCGTTTGTATCCACGACTTTGTGTATTATTTTTAGGACAATTTTGTTTTTCTTTCTTTTAATTACGAGTGTTATGGAATAAAAGTAATTGGCGTTGCATTTATTAATGTCGTTGCAGTTATTTCGAATGTTGGAAATTGTTTTAATATGCAAGGAAACAAAAAATGTTGTTGATTGTAAATAATACTGTAGAAGAGCTGAAGTTTAAGCCTCAACACACAGAAAAAACTCGTTGCAAATTTAATGGTTTTCTCCCAACTTTTCCTCGTGGTTGCCTACAAATTTAAGTCTGACATGGAATTCTTACGGAAGTTCAGGTTCGTAAATTTCTTAAAGAAACTTCCGTTCGTTAGTACGGAGCTCCAAAAGAAAAGTACATGGAATTTTTGCCATTTATTGACTTTTAAGAGGTGATAAAGCAATAAGTAAATTTTTTTTCCGTAAGCTGAAGCAATAATAAATGTACAGACAATTGTTTAGTCACAAAGTTTTTGACACATCGTTTTCTTGGGCCTTGTAATTAATTTGATATTGTTTTTCTGCTGGAATTTCCTAAAACATGGAGAAAACTCGTATATCAAGAACGAAAATTCTAAATGAAGATTTTGAGTCTTAAAATAAGCCCAGAGTTCTTAAATGAATTATAAACATCTTACTCACTCTCACTGCGCTTACTCTTCTGCTTGCTACTCAGTCGTTGATTCATGCAAACAGGTGATAAATTTAGCAAACGTGGGTTCGATACTTGTGGCCGACATCAATAAAAAACTAAATTAAGATGAAGTAAGTAAAACAATAATTCTAAATATGAAATAAAGACTTTAAGTCAAGTCTGTTCAACGATTAAATAAACATAAAAATCCTTGGTCATAGACTTAATTAAAGGAACGAATTGGATCAATGGATTTTATCAGCTGAACGAGCCGCGAAGAAAACCAAAACAATGACTTCGACTTTTTTGGTATGTGCATGAACTTATCTATATTGACTACTTGCTTAAAAGAACAGTGACTAAAGGACATATTATCCATAATTATTAGACTAATCAAGGAAGAAAAACAGAAAAATAACGTGATGTGCTGTTCCGTCACTACAAAGTTCGAATGCACAATTGCATACTTTAGATGGAAAAACTACACGAATTAAGGTTCGAATTATTACGTTATTGTTCCGACTTGCATCTCACGTACCTTTCCGTGTTTTCAAATTTAAAGAAGTGGCTCAGCAAAAAAAATCTAGTAGACTTTCCAAATTTTAATTTGCAAAGAGCTTAAAAAATTTGTATAAATCGGTGCGGAAATTATAGCGAGCTAAAAGGAGTCTCTGTTGAAAGGTGAAAAATCATTCCACAAAATTTCTTGTCTATCCTTTTGCATAAGAATTATTCATGCATATTTGGTAATATTTTTTACATATTATAAAACAAAATTCTCTAGATTATTAAGATAATTGAAATGTTTGACTTAAGAAAATCTTCATAACTGAATTCGTGATATTGCAATATTTTTTTTAAATTAATTTAGTTAATTTGACAAGAAGCACGCTTTAAAAAAAATTATTCAAGTCATGACTTTTTGTTCAACACAAACTTTAAACGATTTAATGCTAATTTTAAAATTAAAATGATTTTCATCATAAAAATTAAAAGAAATCTCTCGTCATCATTTATTAACAATTTAACAAGGCACCTGCATTTTCTATAGAAAATGAATTAACAAAACAAAACATCAAAAACACTTTAAGAAAAAAATCGTTTTAGCCACAAGTGGCCTCTGCAAAATGTTAACAAAATAGCAGAGACAAGTATTTAATCTTTTAAACATTATTCTGTTTGTTAAATCATGTATTTGTAACCTGCTCCTTTGAAATCAATTCCCAAATGGCAAAAAAAAATCAATAAATTTGACATTTACACACATTGTTACCGCTTAATCTTTCATAATCTAATGATGCTAAAAGCAGAGGTGAGATGAAAAGAATTAGAGGCCAACAGTCAATCTATGGGAACTTCATTAAATCCTTATACAGAAAAACAATGTGGTCAAGAACAAAAATACTTGTAGTAAGTACCTAAAAACGGCAACAATAAATTAAAATAGTGAGAAAAATTCGCACAGTAATCCAGAAAATCCCATTGACATGCCACTCCCATTATTCTACACAAGATAAAATACAGCCAGCCACTTCAAGCGCTCGCCTTTTGCACTGCTGGCTGGATGTTTCATTTGAATGAATAGATTCTCAGTGATTTGCTGCAAAAGAATCATTCATCCTTTTTCATTCATTATTTGTCTTTCATTCATTAAAATACAAAAGAACAAAACAACTCACCAAAACTATTTTATATTGTCATTCTTTAAAAAAAATACTTATACACTCTCATATGCTTGAGTACTTGATTTTTGTTTGGTATTCACTTATTTATGGTTTTTGCTGAAAATTCATTCTCTGTGAGTGCTCGTCGCTTAATTTTGGCCAGATCTAGGGATACAATGTGTAAACTGAAGTGGCACTTGAGCCTGAAAAATGCTTACTAACAATAGCTCAGCGTGTGTAAACGCACATTGCTTGGCAACATGTATGAGTTACACACACATGCACACTTGAACACACTCAATCTTTAGAAAATCTGTAAAATAAAGGATTTATCCTCAGGTATGTATGTTGACTTTTGCGGAAAAATTTTCTTACTTAAAAAGTCATTTCGTTTATTGTATTTTTTTCTTTTTTTAACATTTTGTTTTATTGTGATTATTTTTGATGGAAAATCTAAGATACATTTTCTTTAAATTTCACGCTCATTATTATTCTATTTATTTCTTAGTATACAGAAAATGGTATTGAAATTACACGATGGCAAACGAAATATTTTCTATAATTGTAGAAGTAAAGAAATAAATAAATCAAATAAAACATTTATAAAAACATGTTTGTCTGTAAAAAATCATATTTTTCTGAGTATAAATGAGCACCGACCGCTAGAATCTTTTTCTGAAAAATTATTTATTTCATTAGCTTTTATAGTCAGCCAAATTGCATGCCCCTAATTTCTATATAACATAAGAAGGAAAATTATTTAAAAAGCATTCAGCATATTGCCGTGATTTTTTCTTTTCTTTTCTTTTTTCTGACTGTAAATAAAGACATTTCAAATCTTTGTTAAAAAATTAGATTTTAATTAAAACCCTTCTTTACAAAAAAAATAAAATAAAATAATAATAATAATAAAAATGACATCTGTGACACCATTAAGAGCTGCAACGAAATGAATTCAATGACTTCAACACACTCAGTAGTGTGTTCTTTAAGTTGCAAGATTGTGTTTTACTTAGAATATTTTAAAAAATTCCAAACTCATAAGTACACATGAGCACGATAAAATAAATTAATAAGTAAGTATATATATACTCGTACTTACATATAAAGCGAATATTGAAGCGTCTTGGTAGCAGCAACCACGTCATCACTAAAACTCTGTTTATCACGATTATGAAATTTTTAAAAACTATTGAAACACAACAAAATGTCTTCAAAATGGAATGAAAATAATTAAGAAAGAAACAGGAAATGTTTCTAAAACTAAACTAAAAGAAAATCGTTAATAGAAAAAGAATAAAAAAAATTAATGACCCCAAAGGAAGCAAGAAATAAATGTGCATAATTACAAATGGGTGCATAATTGCCACACTCATAAACGTATAGAATACAGCACATGGCACCAACACCAACACAAGCGCAAACACCAACACCAACACAAACGCAAACACTAATGCTTGCTTTGAGAAGTCATTTAGGTGCCATAGAATAGAAGCTCCAACTTCTGCGAATATTTTTATAAAATATAGAAATAAATATTATTTCTCTTTTTCTCTTTTTTAATTTCTACATTTGTTTTATAATACAAATATAAGAATTAAATAAAACTTTAGCTAATAAATACTTGTTGAACTCTTTCTTGCAACTTGTTTGATGTGTGTGTGCGTGAGCAGTTCTATGCACAGCTGGCAGTTTTTAATTAACGCATTAAATAACTGCATAATTAGGCAGTCACTTTTTACAAAATTGAAAAGAAATAAGAAAAACTCCAATAAGAAGTTGTTGCAATAAGTACGTGTATAAATAATTTTAATGATGATGATGATGGCGATTGCGATGGCTCGTTTCTATCCACATAAAATATAAAATTAGAGACAAAATAAATCAATAAATGAGAAACATTTGTAATTTTAATGCAACATAAAACGAACATCTAAAATTATTGTAATATTTTTTTCCGTTTGCCTGGTTGAACTGCTGAGAAGACGAGGCGGAGGAGATGCCTAATTTTGTTAAAAGCTTTGCTGCACCACAAGCTGTTGTGTAAAAGAGTATAGAATTGAATGGTTATAAATTCTTTTTACTTTTAGTATGAGAAGTGCTTAAAAATTTAAGTACGATTAATACTAAATTGCACTTGAATTAAGCAGAAAACGGTATTATGGTATAAGAATAAAATTATATAGATATAATAAGAATAAACTTTTTAGCGTCCGACCAAACATTCGGTTTTGGGTGTCGGAGTCTCAGTAAGAATACGCTTTTTAATTTTAAATGCCTTAAATCACATGATCTTGGTGAACAGTTGACGTCAGAATTTCTTGAGATAATTTGTTCTAGAAATCGTTGCTACAATAAATGGATTGTTTCATGCGCATAAAATATAGAATAAAATATAAAATATAAAAAATGTAAAATGTAAAATGAAAAAAAAAAATTTAAAATTAAAGGGTTTTACTTGTGTTAATTTTGTTTCTATTTAATAAATAAGCACCAAACATTAAAACTACTTCTATTCCATGAAAAAAATTGCTTTTGATCCTCGAGCCTGATCTCTCTGCAAAATCTAACGAAGTTCGCGCTAGAGTTCTTGAATCTTGAATCAGGAATTTTGATCTTAAAACAAGCCTATTATTATTAAATCAAATACACATATCTCAACACCCCTCACTACTCTATCGTCTACTGATAATTCATTTCATAAGTGTATAAGTCTGTGTTTTGCTTTTTCATTGCAGATGGTGTTGGCGCTATGTTGGATAAGCCGTTGTCTTACAAACATGCGAGCAATTTATCTGCGCCGGTTCGAGGCCGACATCCACAAAAATACATTATTGAAATAGAATCGACTTAGTGAAAAAAATAATGTTAAGTATGAAATAAAAATTGTAAATACAGTTTATTCCAAGACTGAATCTATTCTATATTATTAATAGGCAAACCCGTTTTTTAAGATTACTTTTACGGCCGTAATACTGAAACCGATTTTGGAAAGATTTATATGTTTTCAAAAGTTTTCTTACATAGATGAGAACAATCTTAATTTTATTTAAATCGTTTCGATATTTAGGGAGCTATTAGCGTTTAAAGTTGCTACTAACACATGCACACTTATTACACATGCATGTAACAGCTTCAACTTGAAAAATACTCAAAGTGTGCATGTGTGTTTGTCCAATCTGCTTCTGCATAGAAATGAGACAGAGTTTTAAGTAGTTTATTTAGAATGTTTTTTGTTTTTGTATTTCATCGTATGTATTTATGTAAATGTTTCATATTAATTTCGCGAACGCGGTCGATTGAGTCGACCGGTGGACACACTAGTAAACATAAATAGGCATTCATTTAAACTAAATAATATATTTTTAAAAAAGTGCAGGATTTATTTAAGGCTTTGATTGGATGCATAATAGATGGTAATTAAATCGATGATGGAGGATTAGACTAAATGGTCCTCTAGCATCCATCCAATCCAACTTCATCATGCATTCATTGTAAAAACGTCCAATGTGTTCCTTGAATCCGCCTGCTTAATAATGACCAGACTTAATAATGGCTTAGATTAAGAATTTACCTCTTAAAGAAGCCATTTTTTAATCAAGCTTCCTGTTATAAAAAAATCCGTATGATTTCAAAAATGATTTCAACTAGAGTTGCAAAGGTGTGGATTCTTTTGAGTACTCGAGCACTTTAACAGTTTTCTTGAATTTAAAACTAAATCAAATGAAAGATTCAAAAATTATATTTCATTTGCAAAATTCAAAGTTTAGTCAATTTTTATGTTGAAATAATATTTTTATGACGTTTTAAGATGTTTTAATAAGAAAAAAAAATAATTTGGTGCTTTAGCAATTTTCTAGACTTTAAATTTTTGCTATTTAATTCATACTTTGCATTTTTGGCTGAGAAATACAATACTAAAATTATTGAGCAACTGCTTTTGCGAATCGACTACTCGAAAAATGGACGATATTGAGTACCCAATACCCAAATAGTCAATACTTTTACAACTTCATTTCAAATCTTTTAAACTGGGAGAATATTTCGTATATTAAATTCACTAAAATGAAAATTTTTGTTGAACATTTCACAATATAGTGAAGGATACATTTTTAAAAGTAGATTATCTATATTTTTTTTGCTTTGACCGAATCAAAAAAAAAATATTGTATGAAACAGTTCAGATTGTTGTCTCTTATTTAAAAGCAAGTTTCTTAGTCAACAAGAAATCCTTAATACCATTTCAAATGTAGGGAAGGAAACCAAAATATAAAAAATAACGACATCTTTTAAAATTTCAAGAAGATTACAAAAAAGTGAATTAATTTAGAGTGCGACTTAGTTAAGCCTTTATAATGTAGTAGTAACAAATATAACAAAATTAACTATCAACGGCATGAGTCGTTGCAATAATTGCAAGCAACTCACAGCAGCAGCGATGACAACAACAGTTGAGTACGCGAGAGTACAATGATGTAAAAACAAATGGACACAGCGAAAAAAAATGCAATTAGACATTTGATTTGTCAGTAATTGGATAAATTTACACTTTTAATGTTTTTTTTATTTTTCGTCATTTTGTTGTTGTTTTTTTTAGTTGCATGTTCAATACGTTGGAATAGCAATTGAAGTGTAGTTTGTAAAATATTTATGTTTCCAATTGCATCTATTGCATGATGCATGAAAGCAGGCATTTAATGCATTTTTAATGAGTGCAACTGCTGCAGCAGCAAAAGCAATTGAATTTAAGCTAATGTACTTGCTAATGCCACATACCACATACCACATACTACATATTTCTGCTAATATTTATAAAAAACATTTTTATGCAGTTTTTAGTTTGTTTTTGCAATCAAGATTTTTTCGGTTGATAATTTCATGAAGTAGTTACAATTTTTGCAATTTGCTTAGAAATTGTCGCAAATAAATAGCTAAGGGAATTGCATTTTATGGCCATTACCATGATGGGACTATCATCAATTTAAAATCAATATGTCACCAAATAAATTGGAAAGAAATCATCACATACTCATATAAAACGCAGACAGTATCAGGCCATAAACATGCTGCACTAGCACCAAATAAATAAAATGGCCAACTAAACCGAGCTGGACTCCTTTGACTCCACTGCGAGTACACAGTCAAGTGAGATCATGGATGATAAATCTTTTATTTTAGTTTTTTTTTTATCCTTTTCATACAACGATTTTTTTCTGTTTTGTCGGTCCCCATATAAAAATACTCCATATGTTGTGTGCTTCCTCTTAAGCTCTCCTGCTTCCTATTAGTGTTTGGTAGCTGGTTTCTTTGGTACTGCAGGCTGCTTTAGCAGAAGTAAAAAAAAATAAATAAGTAAAAAATAAAACATTAAACTTAAATTGAAAAAAAAGTTTAAACATTATTATGCGTTTGTTGCATTGTTTTGAGGCCTGGATTTGTCAATGATTCTTAAAGTGATAAAAATTGCTCGTAAATCCTTAACAAGTAGTACTTTCGTACACTTCACTGCTCTGCACTGTACTTTACTCACTTAAAACAGCACAGCGTCATACACTCATACAGTCATAATCATTTTCGATAAAACTTTGTTGATACTTTATTTGCAATAACAATTCAGATTGTTGTGATCCAATTGGCCGAATCGTTTGTACACTTCTTTCAACAATGGAATATTATGTACTATTGTACTTTTCAGGGAATAAATTTCTGTGCAACGTAGTTCCTCAGCTTCGAATTTTTCACATTGAAAGGCAGTTTTTATTCTTGTGTGCATATTTATTTTTTCTAGCTCAAATAAAATTTTATAAATGTATTTTGCATTTCGATGTTGATATTTATTTTCCGAAAAGTTGACGATCTACATAATAGTACATCTATCATATATTGCTTGGAAAATGTTGCTAACAAACTGCTCTACGAAAACCAAAACCGATCGAACTCATTCGGTAGCTCGTTACAAAACATTTCTCAAACACATCGGAATTATTTTTTTATATCTTGAACCAGTCAATTTCTGCAATAGAAATTTCTTTCAGTTGCTATACTTAGTTGCGACAATATGAGTTCCGATACTGCAATTAAATTGAAGTAAATGTCTTTTTTGCTGACTTGCCAGATGACCCCTTGTCCAAGTTGGGTAAAGTGCATATTTTGCCGTAATTACAATACAAATTACAAAATAATTTTTCGCAACTTTTTTCAATACTCTCAAATAGTGTACTGGAAATGCAGTAATTTGACCATTTACAAAAATATTTATTTATTGTTATTTAAAACAAATGAAAGTTCACTTAAAAACCGGTCTACTCATTTTTCATTTAACCATTCATTCATTTAACATTTCATTGAACCAAACGTTCATTTAATTTTTAATGTTAAAAAATTAATTGACTTAGGCCCGTAAAAATAAAAGACTTTTCCTTTGTTTGTGTAGGAGAGGAAATCTCAAACAAATCAAATAAAGCAAGCAAAGAAAAAAACAGCACTTGAAAATAACCGACAATATTAAATGTAACCGAAAATCCGTATAAATATGTCCTTAGTTTTTTCAATAAATATTGGATTCAGTTAAAAATAAAATTGCTTACAATTTTAAATATTTATTCTTTCAAAAATGACTGAACGGATTACTTCTTGAATAACGTACAGTCCGTTACTGTAATAATATTGTGAGTGTTTCATTACTGCACAGCACAACTTGCATACGCAGTCAATAATAAATTTACCAGAAGCTCGCTTCCAGTTACCATTACGAGAAGGTACAATCCACACATCTGACAGTGTACACAGCTACGGCTCTGCCAGGCGCGGATCCATGAAAGTATGAAAATTTATATTAACTCTCTCAAAACGTATTCCTTATTTTTGTTACGTTGAGAAAGAAAGCCCCTTATCTGGTCTACAATTCCAACCACTTTCAAAGACTTAGTCCTGGGCCAACTACAGTTTTCAACTTCGCAAATATGAGTTGCACTTTATACCCAGACGATGAACGATCGGTAATGTAGAGTGTAGAGTGTAGCGTGTAGTTTTATTGTTCAATTGAACAATAGCAGCACATAACTTTGAATTTTCTTTTGAATTTTTGTTAGCCAATGTAAAAACAATTATTGAAATGGGTTGCATTTTTGCAATTTTTGGTTTCCCTTTTTCCAAAAATCCCCTCTAAACGGGCAGCAGCATGCAGCAATACGAACAGGAATGAATAAGTTTGAGTTGCTTATTAATCGTAATGTAATATTTGATGGTTGTGTAGGAAAAAAGAATTAAACGTTGTTATTGGTTTCATTGATTTGGAATTTCTTCACCCAAACGTCCATTGTCCAAAGAGTGTTTGGAGGATGTATGATTATTATTATTATTATTGTTATTGTTAGTGTTGTTATTGTAGCTTTGCCTTTAGGCCAAAGAAATTTACACCATCAAGTGGCAATAGGCACCACCACTTGCAGCAACACCACCAATACCACCAACACTAGTCTTTGTTGTTGCTGTTGCTGTTGTTCTTGTAAAATATATTCATACGTTTGTAGGTATGAGTTGTTGTGTAAAGTGTAAAATGTCCAATTGTTCAAAAATGGCATAAGTGCCTAACAAGCGCAGAAGCATTGTCACATCGTTGTTTATTGGATTCTTCTCCATACAATTTCCATTTTTATGTACATGATCTCCAACATGAAAATTCCATCGACTTTATTTATTATAATTGCTGTCTGGTTGTTACAACGCAAATGCCACTTTTTCCACAACTTCTTTTTTTTTTGTTGGAGTTTTATTTTATTTTAATTTTTTTATTTATTTTTTTCTGTTTTGAGTCCATTTGTACAATCCCCAATACTATTTACTCGTATAACCTACTCGCCACCACATGTGATCTGGAGGATATCATTGTTCATAATAAACATCCATGGAACAAACAAACACAACAACAACAAAATAAAAATGATGATGAAGCAGAAGAAGCTGCAAACAAAAGTAGCGGTTGCAAGAAAAACTTTAGACGAAACTGAGGAAAAAGATGTCCTTTTATGGACACTGATCATACAAAATGATTTGGTAGTGAATAATCGATTGGTTCGTTTATTTAATTGAAAATTATTTATTTTTAATATTCATTTGTGTAAAATTGTTGTAAAGAGCTTTTGTGGCCACGTTGTTACCTTGCGATACATATCGTCGAACAAATTCATTAGAAAGCTTGTTGATGCCACCGTTTGCTGTTGCAATATCGTAAGTGGGATACTTTGTATAACATGCAGAAATATATGAACAAAAATAGCTGTTTAAATTACAATTTACCTTTATTGTAAATGGAGTTGTAATTTAAATCTCAGTTTTTACTGAGACCGTCTTTTCTGATTATGGCTCTTCTGCAATTATAATTTTGTTCCTTAATAGCTAATTGTCTTTCCCACTTACGTCCATATTTAGTATCGATCGCTTGGTTGGTTGGCTTGTTGGTTGCCTGGATGGAGTAGAAAACTAGTTCATAAATTCTTTAGAGGAATGTTGTGGGTCAGAAACATGTAATAAATTCCAATACTTTATTCTTTGAACGATTTTCGCATCAAGTTTCTTTTATCTATGGGAAATTTTCTTTCAATATTGCGAGAACTAAAGTCGGAAGTAAAGCTTTTGGTATCGCCTTCTCAAGTTTTTTCAGGCTAAGAGAGCAGCAGCAGCCATTTATTGCCTAGAAAAGTTGGCATATGTGGACTAAACATACAGTTAAAAAACACTGTTGATGTGAAGTGTCTTGAGAATTAATGCAAAATAATGTTTTTCTTTAAATACTGACAAGATACGAGTGCATCCAATTTAATTTATCCGATTATTTACAGACCAAAAGCATTAAAACTGTGTACTCATTTTTTTAATTTTTCCTGTGCAGACATTTTTTAAGGACGCTCAATTTAAAATATTTTTTTCTAATATTAATATGTATTTATTAAATAGAAAATTATCTACAACTACCTTCCCTAAGCTCAGATATGAACAAGCCAGCTTTCGCGCACATAAATCATGTATCCATCATGTAAGTAGCTTAAGGATAATTGTGGAGCAGTCAGTAGAATGGAGGTCACCGGTATACCTAACATTTATAGATTTTGAAAAGGCATTTGACACCATAAATCATACGGCCATTTGAGTGCAAAGGAGTTCCAGGTAAATTAATAGATCTCATCCAGGCCCTATATGCAAATGCCACCTGTCGCATATTACATGAGAGGCAACTAAATAAAAAAATTGCGGTAGGAAATGGAGTCCGTCCAGGTTGTGTTTTATCACATTTGTTTTTTAATTGTGTCCTCGATATAGTAACGAAGAGGAATCATGTGGGGCCTGCAAGGTCGATTAGAGGGTCTTGACTACGCAGACGACATCTGTTTCTTAACACACACATTTTCTGATATGCAAGCGAAATTAATTAAAGTTTATGAACCGCACTATCCGTTGGTCTGAAGTTAAACATAGACAAGACTAAAACAATGCGTATATATGGAAACAACGAACAAAGGTTTATAATACAAACCCACCAACTTGATGATGTAGAGTCCTTCAGTTATTTAGATAACATACTCGATAAAAGTGGTGGCTCTACCGCAGATAGCTTCAGCCGAATAAATAAAGCCCCTCAGGCTTATAGCCAACTAACTCCTATGTGGAACTCGTCATATATGTCACGAGGTACAAAGCTAAGCCTGTTCATTGTATGGATGCGAGACGTAGAACACGGCAACACCCGATGCAACACGAAATCTGTAAGGGCAAATGGACTTGGATAGGTCACATCCTGCGGAAACCACCAGATGATATAGTAAAACAAGCTACAGAGTGGAACCCACAGGGGAGCCGCCGTATAGGACGACCGCCGTATAGGACGACAATAGCAATTAAAACGTCTAAGTTAAACCTAAACTGGAATGAAATTAAACATCGTGCAGAAGATCGAGAATATTGGAAGGAACTTGTTTTGGTCCTAAGGAACAAGTATATACATATATCTAATATGTATGTGAAGTGACCTGGTAAAAGGAACATTATCTTGCCGGAGCAAAATTTTCAGTGCAGGACAAATCAAGCGTTCCATATATCAAGATCAATTAACATAAGTAGAAATTTGTTTTTGGTTGTTTTGTTTTGGGTTGATTTTATCTCATAAACTTAAAAACGAATCAAATATATTTCCGAATCTTATCCTCAATTAACTAAAAACTAAATATTTTTAAACTACAAAATTCAAACTCCCATAAATTTGCCAGTTTTAGAATTTGTCGTCGGTAAATTTTGTTGCGTTCTCTTCAGAATTTTGTAAGTCCTTTTTGTAACGTCGCCATCACATTTAATATTCCACAGCAATTTCGTTTACCTGAACAAAATATAAAACAAATAAAAACGCCATTCAAATGTATCCTTCCGTATCCTTGAAAACTCACACATAAATAATCTAACAAAAATTCTATTTCAGTATTTCAAAAAAAAATGTCCATTATTGGATTCTTTTTAAGAATTTTCATATGTAGTATATATACATACATGCATTTCATTGGTGATAATGCCAAATCATGAGTAGACCTTAAACCATATATTTGAAAAGTTTCAAACCTCATATCTTATACAAAAGCTTTAAAAAACAAATGAGAATTTCAAAAATTACAAAAGATATAAATTTAATAAATATTTAAATTTTAACTTTTTTCAATTCATTTCATAATTGAATCAATTACTCCTGTGATCACCAATAAAGTTGTTAAAAGATTTAAAAGAATTTTAATTGCATAATTACACAATTTTATATTTAGTAATTGAGTATACAGATTTCATCGTAGGTTGCATTTTAACAACCAATGTTAATTAAATATGCAGTTGTCGTAATTGAATACGAATCTTGTTTAATACGAATCTTGTTTTTTTTTGTGGAAAACATGCCCCTAAAGTTTTACTATTTCGGACCACTCTACTAATATGCATAAATAAAATTAAGCTGATTACTGCATCTAACAAATAAAAGAAAACACACAAATTTACTACTATTTATTTAATTCTCTTTTTCATGCTGATAATGTGTTCTTCAAAAACTAGTTCTGAAAAAATGTTTTTCCATGAAGAACGCCCACAGAAATTCAATTGCAGCCTTAGAGTTAACATTCTTGATTGGAATCTATAAACAGATACACAGGAAATCGGTTTACATTTCTTTTAACAGTTAAATGTGAAAATTTTGTGCAATTTTTTTGCAAAACCAGAAAATCTTACAAATTTAATTTAAAAAAAATATATTAGCCGCATTTGAGGATTTTCAACAGACGCACTCGCTTAAAATGCAAAATTTATTTTTAATGTCTTAATCAACGGAGATAATTTGTTACTTTTCTATAATACAGATTTGTTTTTACTGTTCTTGTTGTTGTTGGTGTTGCTACTGCTGTTGTTGTTGTCGCTAATACTGTCGCATGTATTTATGGATTGTTGTCATGATCATAAAAGTGTCAGTTTTATTAACACTTTTGTCAATTAAGTTCATAATGAATCTTCCGGTAACACTTGAGAACCATTAATAGGCCATTATGAAAAAAATGAAAAATAAAAAACAATAACGAAAAATATATAAATTACCAGCAAACGAAAGAAGGAAAAAATCTGAAAAAAGAATACATTCATTATGCACATGGATGTGAAGGAGCCCAAATGAATGTCAAGCTATTTAAACGATTTGTTTTGTTACATTTACTTAATGGGCGGAAGAAATCAAAGAAAAATATTTATATTTTTTTTCTTTCTTTTTAATGAAAACAAACTGAAGCTGCACGAGAAACAAACAGCCCACCGCCCCATTAAGCCACAAAATTTATTACCTTCTAAATCACTGCAAATATCTTCATCTTCATCATTGTGTTTTCATCCACCGATACTTCACACTATTAATACCCAATGAATCCACACAAATGAACATCCATCTACTCTAGACAATTTTATTTGTACGAGTATATTCATTGATTCATTCATGCAGAAGAGAATCGTAGAGTCGTTGTCACTTAAACGTGTCCCGTAAATGTTTTAAATGCCGAAACATTAATTTTCAAGTGTAACTTTACAACGAACAAACGAACATAAATGACATTAAAAAAATTATAGTTCCCCTGTGCAGTAATGATAGGGCTGCATTTATGCTTTCATATTTGTACCCTACACAAGAAGATGATGAAGCAACATGGATTTATGATGACGTTGAACAATCTGCTGCGGCTCACTCGAAATTAAATTTGATTATTTCGCAATTAAATCGTTCCATTAAATAAGTATGAAACGTTTACTTTAGGAACGGGTTCCCCTAACGCTGAGTTATCAATTAATGCTGTTCTCGTTAAGCTAAAGGCCAATCCCGAAAGATCCTTATTTCAAGACAGTTAGAATTGAATAAAAAAAAGAATGCGAATGCATCAATTTAAGCTCAAATAGGTGCTTAAGTTAGTCATGGAAAATTTGTCAATAAGCAATTGTTTTAAGAATTTCTAATTTGGATTTATCACGAGCTTGTAACTCGATCGGATAGATCGATTTAGTCTTGTACTATATTTACTCCAGCCTTTACACATTTAGAATCGTTGACTGATCTGATCATTGAGTGTTTAGTAAACTGAACAGGCAATTGCCTGTATTGTTCTTAGCTTTGTCCAGGCAGAGTCTCCAAACATATTTGTCCTTGATTTCAATATTTATTAGTTGATATTTGAATTTTCCATACCTTGTAATTAATGCAATTACGAAGTTAAGAGTACTCCGAGTATAAATGGAAACTTTTTCGTTAATCTTTTGAGGTCATCCTTGATATCAATGAGAGCTCTCTTACAAGTTATTGCCACCTTTCACCTCCTTAGACTTCCAACCATAATCAATCATCCCATTCCGCAAAACGTCACAGCTTTATTTCCATCCCCATAAAGGTTTCTATTTTATTACAACTTTCAAGTCTCTACGTGATCTCCATCAATTGCGCAGGTTATATCTGATCGAACACTCTACCCTTTTCCAAATTAGACTGGCCAAGACCACACTGATGTAGTGCTTGTGCTCTCATTCGTGGGACTATTTTTTGTTTCAGAATTTACTTGAACTTTAACTCTCCGGGGCTTGTGAGCCTCCCTTCATTTTGATTTCCTACTTCTAGTCACTTAAATATGTCTTACTCATGTGAGAGTTATCCATCAGGCTGCACAGCGTCTCCTTATTACGCAATTTTACTTTCCTACGAATTCCTGAGCTGTTGCGCTTAAACCTCTACAGCGGTCCCTTCCCTGCTTAACAAACTTTCAAGCTTTCAGCCAATAGATCTTTCCCAAGTTTCTACGTGATTTTCATCGACTCCGCAAGGATGTCGGAAGATGCATTCTTCCTGTAGGACTGTAAGACATTGCGATTCATCCCTTTCTGTTCCCTTCAGTTAAAGTCTGCGTCTATAAGTTTGGGCTCGCCACTTACAAACGAGTGAAGACACAACTCCTTGCTAAGTTTTCCCTCTACAAGTACATAGTTCCTCTTCTAGGATCATGCCCATGCTCATATCATATTTACATCTCAGATACTCCTTAAATCTTCTCGTTCGAAGTTGCCTCTCCGGAGCAGAGCTCCGTGCATGCAAGTAGGTCAAAAGTCTAGAAATAGTGAATAATTGTTATAAAATGTAAACAAGTGTAGGGTACAGACGTAGCGCTCCAGTGTCCTGAACTCTCTTAAACAATATTTGTTTATTACGAATGACACAGACATAATTGCTGGCAAGTCAACAGATTTTGAATATAAAAAATAATTATGGAATGCGATCGTTCAACACTCATTTTCATTATCACAGTGTTTAAAATAAAAACAGTCAGTCACTCCTAAATGTTAATTATGATCAATGTTGGTACTTGCGCGCTTGCACACGCAACCCCTTCCATTTTCAACGGGAACCACCCACAAATATCTTGCGAACATCTTAATTTATCTCTGTTTTTTTTTTTTTTTGAGAACGTAATGGAAGTCATAGATGACAATTTACAAATGACAATAAATCAAACAAGTCTACTAAGGAAAATAAATTTAACAAAAACAGTCACCGTAAAGGGGAACAAGGCACTGAATTGTTGGCGAGTGAGAGATTGTTACATGTAAATGTTGTTAATGAAACACTGCAATTACATATTGCCACTTCACTTTACATCACTTTACGAGTATGTATGTTTTTAAAATTGTGTTGCTGCAGCAGCAGAGTTTGTGGCAGCATTTTTACAACAATGACAAGAAACAAGCAAGCAACATACCTCAACATTTAAGTGTAACACATAAATTTCAACTCGCAAGAGCCCGAGACATAAATGAAGACACACACACACACAAAACGCTAGATCGCAGGCAGGCATCATCGCGATGCATCGGTAGCAGTCTCGAAAAAATGAAATGAAATAAAAATGTATTTAAAAATAAATTTTAACTAAATGAAAATGTCACTTAAGGAATTGAAGAGATTTGTTTTCTTTGTTGTTTTAGTTTGACATTATTTTCTGCAATAACAAAAACAACAACAACAATAACAAAACCGCTACTCATTCATTCACTCACTCACTCAACAACAGCATCAGCAACTCTTAAATGAAGTGAGCATTTTGGGTGATAAAGTTGTTCAACATCAAAGCATTTTAAAAATTTTTAATGTAAATGATCTTGTTGTTCAACCGTTTAGCAGTCCGTCCACCCATTGGTCGGCGTGTTTGCTCTGTACTGCCTGTCTGTCTGTCTGTCTGGCTTGTAATTTTTGTATCTACTTAAAATTTAAACAACTTGAGACGCCACAAAATACTTTAATAGTCAAAATTAATTATTAACTTGGAGTACATACATATTTAGCAACTTCCATTTAGATTAATTTTCCTTAAGAAGAATATTCATATTTATAATGAGAAAATTCAATCGCTTTGAAAAGTTGTTGTATGGGGGAAAAATTTTAATGATTTAGAAGAAAAATAATATTATGTAGAAAAATGCTTAAAGTAAGTCAGATTTTTTTTATATAAATTCGTACATGACAAATTTTCAATGACTTCTGTAATTGCGGCCGATTAATCCGGACTCAGTGACAAGAATGGAATTCGGTAATTATCAGTCGATTACCAGATGTTAATAAAGTAAAGAGCTAATGCCGGTGACGGTTTACCTCAATGAGTGAGTAGTATTCTCAATAGAAAAATCAAGCCATTCCAACTGATATCAAAAATACGGTAATTGGAAATTTTCTAAAGTCAGGTACAGTACGCTTGATTCAAGAGCGGTCTCTTTAAGTGTATAATATTTAGTTTTAATAATTATTAAGCCCGGCCATTCTTGATTTAAAGCCTAAAGAATCTAATATCAAGTAACTCCAATGATGTCGTCTTCAAGTACCGAACCTGCCCCTATAAATTGATCACATATTTTTAAACCCACCATTAACAAACTTTGTGAGGAAATGAGGGAGTAGGAAGAGGTAATACGATTTTTCTACTTGATTTAAGAATTCTAGCCTTATTTTAAAATTGTTAATTCGAGATATTCGTATTTGATATTTATTTTTATTTACATATTCCAGAATACTAATTTTTAAGTAATTCTGTTTTCTGCTGAATCAAGTGCAATTTGGTGTCAGTCGTACTTAGATTTTTAAGCACGACTATTTCTTAAAGTAGGAATTTGGTACAATTTTGGTACACTTTTTTCCTGGTCTCTTGCAGTTCAAATTATCGAAGTATGACTGTATGTATTTATAATATCGGCAAACTGAAATTTAATTTTATACTCCTGCCCCCTAGAAAAATGGAAAGTTCCCTGGGGGTGGCAGAAAACCTGTCAAGGCTGGCAAACACTATTTTCTATTTAGAAAATATTAAATTACCGAAAATCGGGCACATTTCTAATGCATGATCTATTGTTACAGTCTATTACTCTGATCCCCTTAGTACATATTAGCGTCCGTCCGATCTGTCTGTTTCGGGATCGGTTCGGCTGATGTTTTGCATTCATTAAAATTTTCGCCAAAAACCAAAATTTGTATTGATTTTTTCTACATGTTTGTATATCATCAAAGATACCCCAAAGTGTAATCCTGTAGAATATTAGAGAATAAAAGTACAACATTGTCCAAATAAACGGTTTGTGTTAATATTGTTGTTATTAGACAAATAATTGGTAAAAACTTAAAGTGTTAATCTAAGGTAATTATTAGTAGGCTGAAGTTCGTAACATTGAAAGTATGGGAGCCAATATCCCTAAGGAACAACGGAAAAATTAACATTCGCTGCACCGTCTTCATCAGTGTATGCGGTGCCCATGATAGCGTCAATCATGATCACGCAGGATCGTGATTAATTTTTTGTTTTAATCACGTGAGCACAAAAAATTGAGCGGGAGTGAACGTGCATGAGTAGATTTTTGGCGTGATTGTTTTGTTTTTGGTTTATTGTAATTTTGTCATATTTTTTTAATTAAATTTTTTTTTGTAAGTAATTCGCAAACAGAGTTTTCGTGATCGTGACTAACTTTTATCCACTTACGTGGTCGCAGGTCAGCGTGCACGAGTATGATATGTTTATCGCGAGCGTACATGAGCACGCGTGAAAAGTCACTCACAATCCCATCTCTAATGCATTCATGAATTTATAATTCCTTGTATTCGCCAATTTTTAGGGGACTCGCTTGAATGTGATTTCAAATCTTATTTGTACAAATTATGACTGGCAAAATAATACGAAACCTAATTGTATTGTGTTTGTGCAAAATTGTTACAATTCGATAAAGAAAAAACATTTTCGATTTGAAAAATTTACTGAAACTCGGGCTCGGTCTGGGAAAAAGCCGTTTGGTTGGACACTGCTATTTATTTTAATTACAAATGTCTAATCGAAAGTAAAATACAAATGCTAATTTTTATTCAGATTACCTCGAAGTTTGGCCGTTCTTAAATGCTTTGGTTCACGGCTAGTTGAACTCAGAGGCATCAATAAAGGACACAACACACTTCCACTCAGGCTTTCAAAAATGTATAAGCCAAAACCATCTCACAGCGAATTTAGTACAATATCCTTAAATCTAAAATTTTCTAAGAATTAAAGCATCATTAAATTATTATTTGGGTCAAGGAAAATGAAGTTTCGTCTAAACTATTTTAATTGTGTGCTACTTACTTCCTTTTGAAATGTGTTTCTTAAATCGATAATGGCTTACAAGTTGAACAGAATACATTTTAACTTTTGTCGGCTAAATTGGACATATTTCAGAGAAATTCGAAGCTCAAATCCTTAGATGAAGCTTTCGTAAGGATTTCGGTGTGCATGAATACAATTTGTGAAAAAGCGAAAATTGATATCAAAACGTATCACAGCAAATTAAAATTAAAAATTGTATTGATATTTTACATTTTTGTTTGTTTGATCTTTATTTTGGAAACATTGTTGAGGCTCTCTGTTCTTTTGAAATTGACTTGTGCTAAGACGTAGACACTCAATATTTCGTTGTTTCGCGATAATGGCCAATAAATGCAAAAAGATTAGAAGCGTGGACAAAATATGTTTTAAGAAAAACTAATACGCCAGCCTCGGACAGAACAAAATTATCACACAGACTGATTAAGTTTTGGGGCGAAAATGGCGCTAAAGGTTGTTTAACAAATAAACTCTTGACCAAAAGCAGAAGCTGCATTAGTGGCAATAGAAATAACAAATGAAAAAAAATAAGAACTGTTAAAGCAAAGAAACAAATACAAAGATGAAGACAAATAATATAATAATACGAGTGAGTATCAAGTGGCCAAGTATTATCCATAATGGCACACATTAGGCAATTGGGGTTTTGTTGTCTGTCGGCTGTTGTTGTTGCGCTTAAACTGTTCTCTACTTTGCTCTGCTGTGTGCTCGACCAGTTTAAACGGAAGCCATGCCTGTCTTAGGCACGAAAGAAATTTAATACTAATTGGCATAAATACCAAGTGTCGCACAGTGGCAATATGTTGAAGTTGCATAAAGAAAAAAGGAAAAACTAAAACAAAAAACACTTTTGAAAAAAGAGAAGCTAAAGAATCATTGGAACAAAAACAAAAATAAAAAAATAAGGCAGCAATAACAACAAACCACGTTTAGAAGCAACATTATAAATACGCTGAGATCTTCACCTTGGATCTTCACATCAATCGTTTTGTCTCGACATAATATTGATGAGTAGTCTAACCACAACCACAGCCACAAAAACGATGACTCGATCGAACAAACGATCGATCGATCGATCGAATGCATCCATCCATACTACCATCAATGGATGGATGGTTGGTGATGTTGATGACTATGATGATGACGATGATGGTGCTACTGCCTGGTGATGATATGTAACTGCTACTACTTCTTTTTTCTGCACCCAGCTTAACTTGTACTTTTACTACATTTTAAGGATGCATGCCATGATCATTAGTTGAGATCATAATGAAGATGATGATCACCATGATAATGTTGTTGACTGATGTTCTTTACTTTTTTTGTTATTATTCTTTGTATACTAATGTTTTTAGTTATTTATTTTATATATTTTTTATTTGGTTATCTTATTAGTGTTGGATGTGTTGGATGTGTTGTATGTATTAAACGTATGGAATGTTTATCGAACCAATTGAAATTGCTGTGACAACAATAAAAATTCAACTTTTTGTTGCCATTACAAAACAATGATAATTATATAACTCAACTTTACTCTACTACTTTTTTAAGTTTCTTAGATGAAAATAGAGTTGCCAAATGTTGGTTTTCTCCACAACCAGAGAGGATTGATTACTGGAGGAAGGAGTATTATAATGTGTCATTTTAACTTTAACTTTTAACTTTACCAGATGGATGCTTCTTTAGATTAGTAGATAAAGCATTAAACTATTAGTCCTGGATTCACAGCTTTGGTTGCTGCTAACATCCTTGATGTTTCTGCAGACAAGCCCAAAAGTCTTCAGCAAAAACTACCATTTGCCTGAATGCAAAGTAAAAGAAAAATGTAACAACAAGTTTTATGTACTGATTTTTAGAAACTCGACTAGAAAATTTATATAGATATCGCTAAAAAATGATTTTCATGCGAATTTTAGAGGCAAGTTAATTGATGGGTGATTGCAACAAAAATATAACCCAAGACATGAGTTAAAAAAAATTAAATTTAAACATTATTTGAGGCAACGCAATAAATCAGCTCTTCTTTATGGATGTGAATCGTGGAATGCATCCTAGAAGAATGTTAACCTGGAGAATATTAAAAATACTCCCAAACTCCGTTTATGTCGATATCGGAAAAAGAAAATGGCTCTGGCTAGAAAGTCGTAGAAAAAGAAGACCATTACACAAGCGGACAACCAAGATAAGAGCTGGAACATGATAAAAACACGTGTATCGGGCAAATCAGACTGGAATAAATTTGTTATGACCCAAGGCAAATTCATAGCAGGTCGACTCGCCTCAATTCGCTTTAAAAAATACTTGCTTTCTTTGTCAAAATCAGCGCCAAATACTATATGTAAATCAAACATAAACAAATTTTAACAAACAAAACAGATCAAAATGCAAGGAGATGCAAGGAGCAAACAATAATCAGCTGAGCTGTCGAGACCACCTGTTATGAATTCGCCTTGTTTATGACCCTATGCGCCTTGTAGGAACTTTCTCACTCTCTGACTCCGAGCATCAATTGTACATTTTTTTGGACTTATCGGAATTTTTGAAGCTTACAACTCTACCGTCCATAGTTCTGGGCGGTGCAGAAAAGATACAAATATCTATTAATTCTATTTCGTTTTCTTAAAAATATTTTGTTCCATATGCAACTCTATCATCTGAATATGTGGCTGAGCACCCCAATATAATACTTTAATCAGCCTTTAACCGTTTCGTATGTGTCGTAAAAATCTTTGGGTCTCAGCAACAGACGGATTAAAGAGCTAGTATTCCCGCAAACATAACTCCCACTGATGATTGGAAGTCTTCCGGTCCTATGAAAAAACGCCGACCTTCCTGCTAAATAGACAGTCAGAAATATAATCTCGAGTCAGGAAGGCTGCTGAAAACACATAAAGCTATTTGTTAGTTAAACAGTCAGCTCACTCGTTTCTGACTTGGCTTTCATGAACAGGCACACATCATGGTATAAATCTGTTGTAGGGTCCAATTTCATTCAGTGATGTACACTGAAAAGAAAATTCACAAATTAAAGCCAAAGCAGTGTCCAAGCACGGTCAGTATGGAACGCTTGATGCAAGTAAGAATTTAAAAAGTTCTAAATTCTTCGTTCTAGTCATTATTAAGGATCAATAGTTCTATTTCAAATTCTATTCAAACTTCAATCGATATTGAATGCCGTAACTTGGCCCCTGGTCGGGCTTAGTTTTAAAACTATGTGTATTTAAATTGAAAATTTTGAACAATTAATAATAAAAAATAAACAAATAAATACATAGTTTGCAACAAATATTGCAACCCGGCAACTCTATTGCCAACGTAAGCAACAGCAGCAGGTTGCTGTTGCAGAAAAAGTTCTGCAGTTGATCAAACGATTTGTAGCTGTAAACTTGGTAATTCATTTTTTTCTTTAGTTTGCCATTTTTTGCTCAGTTTGTTTTGTTGGTTGCATTAGTTCTTTTTATGCGATAGGCAATTGGAGTACATTGACAGCAGCCAGTGTTTATGAATTTGTTGGGAATGTACTCGTATGTACAAAGTATATTGGTATCCTTACTTGGTATGGACAACGAAACAACCAACAAGCTGAAAAAACACACATGCATACAAAGATCAAGAGATGGCATAAGTTGCAGCCGTATGTATGGACTAGTGATGGGATCGTGAGTAACTCACGATCATGCATAAGAGCGAATAAGGTCACTAATGCACGCTTAAGGAAGAACTTTGTTTATATCGTTTAGGTGAGTGTAAAAAATATTTATCACGAAAACTGATGCTCACAAACAAATTTATGATAATCAGGCCTGTTCTGAAATCACGGTGATATCAAACCACGTGATTTCCAAAAATAAATTCTTATTATTGCTGTTTTTATTACTGTTTTTTACGTTTTTGGAGTTCACAATGGAATATTTTATTCGAGCTTCGAATGTCAACTGCTTTTAATTTTTAGATATGACGTGATTTAAGATCTCGTGATTTTCAGAACAGGCCTGATTATTTATTTGATATTTTAAAATTTATTTTATTACAAAGTTTGTAAATTGAACAATTCTATTTCGACCAAACTGATTGTTGGAAAAATTCCATGTGACATGACGCATGATTCTCTCTAATCACGTGAGGGTTACCCATCTCTGGTAGAGACTGTCATACACAAACAAAAAACGCTTCAATATTAATGTATGTTGTTGCTTGTTAAAGCAATAATCCAATTAATCGAACAATTTACTTTAATCTTTGGCATTATTAGTACGAGTTAAAAAGCTAAATAACATGGAGCTTGGAGCACAACAACAACAACAACAGCAACAACAGCAAAAATAAAAATGAATATGAAAAAGTTTACAAAACAGTCATAATTTTCAATCAGCAAACAGATCTTGTGCAAGTTGAGTATGAGTGAATAATATGGATCCTATTTTATAATTTTGTTTTGATTATTTTAACAACAATTGAATAATTATTCGTATAAAAAGAAATAAGAAAATGCAATTATAAAAATAATAAAACTTGAATAAATAAAAAAACGCTTTGAATTATAGGCAATATGAATTTATGTATGTTGATGGTAAGTGATCACTCAACGCAGCTATTATAATGCACGTACTTCACCACAGGTACGTGAATTTATGAGCGCAGGCATTCATGTATCTATCGATGGATTGAACAATCCGTCGTGTTTCATCGATCCATTGTCTGTAATCGTTGGCTAAATGCAACATATTTTATGCACCTCTGAAACAGTTCACTTTTTTCTTCAGCTCCAGTTCAACTCAGTTTTATTTGATTCAGTTTATTTGTTTTGTTTTATTTGATTTCTATGTATTTGTTGTTGGAGTTGTTCGTATGTATGTAATTTTTCAATTAAATTGATAATAATGACGTTATCTGACGTTAATGATAGCTGTCGAACGGACGACAATAACAAATGATTAATGTTTCTTTTAACCCCATACAATCCAAACACACACAGTTTGACGCATACACTGATCATATATTTGTATCAGGATAAAGAGGGTTTAAAAAACAAGATGGCGGTGAGAGGAGCCAACTATTTAAAATGAGGGCAAGAAAGCAAAAACTGAAGTACAAGACAGAGAAAGAAAATCAATCAATAAAGGGTAGCAAGAGCGGAAGAGAGAGAGAGCGAATATACAATTTCTAATGTTTATGATGCAAGTACTGTTATAGTCAGTCATCATACTTGACTGTTATTTTTTTATTATTTATTTATTCACAAACTGTCAGAAACATCTATTAAAGCAGATGTTGTTAATGTTGTTAATGCTGTTAAATAAAAATAAAAAAACTTAATAATGTGTTAACAAACTGCACATTGTTTATTAAATTATTAACTGTAGCGCGCTAACCAGCCAACCAAGTTTTTTTCTTCTGTTGTCTTTTATTGAATTTTAAGTGATGCCAACAATTTATGGTCAAATATGAGGCGCAGTACTTAAATGTACAGGTGGGAAAATTCCTGTGATTTGTAACGAACATTTTTAGTTTCAAATTAATTTTTTTAATATTAATAAAGTACGAAAAGAAAAAATAATACTCAAACTGTTGTCATGATTTATTATCAACATCTGGGAATTTTCTTTTTCACAAATATCATTTATGATGTGAACCAACCGATCGATCGATCAGTCAGCCAATAAACAATCTCAACAAAGTTCTTATTTAATAGTGTAAGATATAATTTATATTTATTATACTCATATATGAGAATGTACGAGTAAGTTAAATTAATTATGTTTCTTCAACGACTACATTTCAATTAAAATAGATTTGTAAAAGTTTACAATTGAAGTTTTTATTGTTTTGCTGCACTTGTACTAGAAAGCTCTTGACTTTAAACAGTAAAATATGATTTATATGAATTTCAAAAGAGTTCCCAAGTGTTTAAGTTTAGCAAGGAATGTCATATAATTGCTTTTTAATTTTACAATATTTTGTTTTGCAGATTATTTTATATTTTCTTTGTGTTTTTGTACACATAAAAAATACGCGAACAGTGCGCTTTGGAACGTTTAAAGGGGGTCATATAATAATCAATTGTGTCATTTTTCAGGAAATTCTCAAATTTTGTGGGATCACACGCAAATAAATCTTCTTGATGCACGCTGAAATGTTCATGTAATATCATGTAATATCAACTAATTCTACAGAATGACCTTACGCCACAGTGGGCCATGTGTTATCAGTTCACGCACAACATCATGGTTCTCCGGCAAGACAACCGACACAGCGCGAACAAAATTTATAACTTAATTCCATTTTTTGCCGAACATGACCGTTTCATATTAACAAGAAGATCCCAGCAAAAAGTACTGCTTTGCCCGATGCAGGCTTGCGAGTGAGAGTTGCCAGTTGTTGTTGCGCCCACTGCTGCGAAATGTGCTTTTAGACGGCAAGATTATTGAGATGAAACTGTACTTCGTTCAGGGCATAAAAAACGCACTTAAATTACGCTTCTTCGTCTTTTTTAAATTGTATAACCTTTGAATATCTCCATTTCATTTAATATCCCAGCGGAAATTGTCTATTTTATTATTTCTCAGACGATTGCAGACGGGGGATCGATCCTTAAGTCAAAGTTTACTTTGCAAAGTTTAATTCAGCTGGGGTAAAGACAGTATAAGAAAATATTCGTCTCTCTGTCTTTCTCCCAGCTGAATTAAAACTTTGCAAAGGAAACTTCGACTGTGGAAAAGCCGTCAAAGAAATAATTTAAATTTTCTAAATTAATTAATTTTGCGTATACTGAAAAGTATGGACAACACAGAATTTGCAATGAAGTTTTTCTTGGCAGAAAATTACCATTTTTATTTTAAAATATGCACCACAAATTTAATATTCACAACATAAAAATGCACAGCAAAATACTCCAACGCTAAGCCGCCACTGTGTTCAAAAAATCTTTAAAACTTATATTGAATTAAATATATATTTCAAATTAATAAGCAGCATAATAAACCTACGTATCTTTAATGAAATCGGTATTTTAATTTTATTTCTTTATTTTCTTTACTTTATCGCATTTGTACCGCAAAATTTAACAAATTAATTTGCAGTCGCCACCAAACAAAACGACGTTGCATTAGAATATAAAAGCGCATATCTCTATTGATCCGCTGTGGAGCTAAACACAACATGTTGACTAAATTTAGCGAAAAAATGTATGATGGAGCAAATGGCAGCAAATACACAACTGTTGTGTGGAGCGGAACTACTAAGCTCTGCGCTTCTAAGAGAAACACTCAACGCTTGCGCAACAGTTACGTCTTATGAAAGCGACCATTGCAATTATAAATGAGAGTGAAAAATTATTTAAATTAGTGTTGTGACTACAAAAAAGTGAAAAATCATAGAAATTGAACATGTAGTTACAACAAAAATTTCTCCTTTTTGAAGATTCGTCCCCATCCACAATATTTATTTGGTTTACACCAAGTAAAAGTGTTAAATTTGTGTCTTTACCACTCACTTTTTTATATACAATAAAAATAATGCACAACCATCTTCACCAAAAATTTCCAAGCTTGTAATTATATTACGTGCTCGCCAACTTGAGATATAAGCTTGAACATTAGCTATTTAACAACGTAATTCTGCCGGCGTTATTGCTTGTATTAAGACGTACACAATTGCTCGTGTGGTCATTGTGTAATGTACATCAGAAATTTGCAGGATGTTCTGGGCTCGAGCCCACGTTCTTAGTTATTATTTACTTTGTAGTCAACGAACTTAATTAACCCTTCAGCCAACAGCACCCTTGATTTAAGATTCACTTGAATACTTATCTTAGTCTCCATTTATAAGTTTCTATTCTGTATCACAATTGTCAAATCCCATATTACAAAATACAAACTAAAAAATACTGCTTCTTTTCAATATGAAATTTGACTATTGCAGCAGTAGAAATTGATAATAATATTATGAAAAACAAAATTTTTAATTTTTAAATAAACAAAAATATTTTCGCCCAAAAATCAAATTTTATAACGTATAAATTTTATACCTTTATTTGTTTTTTTTTTGGAAAATTTTCTCAGACCTTTTTCTAGATGACTTTTTGTGCTTTACGAGTTTACGAGGCCTTTAACATACAAACAAAAATCTTCTCCTATACCAACACATTTAAAGCACAAATACACATAAAGAACTCTTATAAAAACGATATAAAGGAATACTGTATGCATTGGTAATCATAATATGTTTTATTTATTTTTCATTTTGATTTTATTGAAATTGATATCCTTTCAATCTGCAACCCAATTATCGTTTGCATTTACTTTGCCCGAAAGAATAATTAGGTTCATGATTGACATGTGGGATAAGACGACATACACTTGGAATGCCGTAGCAAATTATCGAACGGCTACTGTTGCAGGCAACAGCCACCACAGCCAAAGGCAAGGAACTGACACAATCGTACAAGAGTATAAACGTTTGCAGCAGCTAAGCAATTATAAAGCAGCGACATTGGTAAGAGGACGCTTATCTCCCTCTAATGGATAATGGATGGAGAAGACAAAACTGAAAAATAACAAACATCCAAAACAAAAGCGAAATGTGTATTTAAAATAACGATGATCCACGAGTTTATGAGATTTGTGTGTATTAAATGTTGCTGATATTGCTGATTCTTGATGCTGCTGCCGCGGCTGCTGACGTTATTGTAGTTTCAGTTGCTGCAAATTTCAAGATTGGATTGCTACCTTAACTTAAACATACATTCAGCTGTTGTTGCTTTATTGTAGTAATCTGATGTTAAGTCAGATAATATTCGCTCAATGGATATTCCAAAAGCATGGGCCAAAGTTTTTATTCTTGCTGCTGCTGTTGTCATTTATTTTTGCTCCTTTAAATTCTTTTTATTCTCTTCATCTGATTTGCGATTAAGACAATGACGACGACAATACAAAATAAAATAGCTCGCTGGCTCATCATTATTTGGGGTGCAAAAACTAGTTTCATTTTGTTTAATTTTGTTTCCTTTTTGTGCCGAATAATCACCAATAAACTTATTTATATGTTGCACAGATCAGCAAGCACAACAACTACAATACCTCTTTATATAGTATATATTTATTTTTTTTGTTGTACGGTTATCACAGCCAATATCACAACACATCAGTTCAACTCGTGAAGAGCAATTACAATATGTTTAATGCTAAGCACAGCGATATCTTATTATTGCTCGTTTTATTGTTATTTTCCAGCAAATAAGACTTAAACACACAACGATGCCAGAATTGCCATTGTTGGACTGCTAAGGGGTTGATCTGAAAGGATGTTTGGGTAATTTTTTTTTTCTTCTTCTTCTTCATCTTTCGCATCCATTGCGCATGTCAACGATTAATTCTTTAAGTTGCCCATCGTCACTTGTGTTCAACTACCATTATATGAAACAATAATAAACAGCAGCAATAAACAGGAACAAACTACACTGTTGCCTAATGGTTTCATAAAATGGAAGAGTGAGCTGAAATTGCCATCTATATAGACTTTTTGCCACCCATTGGTGGCCTAACTCTGGCTCCAGTTCTTAAGAGCAGTTAGTGATGAACGCACAGTATCTCGACAGCGAAAGAGAGAGGAAATTTTCTACTTCAGATGGAGTGCATACTGTTGGTTAGCCAAGATATAGTCATACCGAAGGAGGAGATGAAGTCCTTTAGTTGAGACGGCATAAGAATTATTAGTGACAACACACAAAAACTTCAAATGTCATCTGACGGAGATGAAAATCGAGGAATATGATATTTGCAAACTGTGCGGACACAGAGAGTGGAAGTAGAGAACTGTACATGTAAGTAAGACCGTTTTGTACATGCAAAGCTTACTTTGCAAAGTCTTGAACTTGTGGAAGAAATGGTGAAAAAGAATGGAAGTGAGCATATACTTTGATATCCTCGCAAAGTTACTTTGTTCTTCGTTCGTTGTTTAAACGTAGTTGTCCTGGTTTGTGTATGTTTGCTTTGCATGTTGATCCAACAAACGAACAAAAAAATTTGTCAAAGTCCACTTTACGTTTACGGAAGTGAAAGAATGTTTAAAGGAACATTTAAAAGTCTTTGTCAAAGCAAGCTTGCGCGTACAAAAGCGGTCTAATTGAACAACTGTGAATAGATTAGTCTGAGAAAGTCACGACGCTTCATTGCATGAGTGGACCTCAGTCTAAGTACTTAAGACCGACTACTACGGACTCAAAGATAAGAATAGAAGTGGATAACTATCAGTCGACTGGTACAAATCATTTAAGAGAGAGCCAATGCTGCTGATGGTGCGTATCTCAGTGAAAGAGCGATAGGTTGAAGGAATGCTCGACTGAGCCAGCAATTATTCACGCTCGTAAAGGGATGCGGTAAACGTATTGATCTGATTCGATATATCTTTCGATATACACATATAAAAAGTCAATGCTATGCTGCGTAATTTTTTCCAGTGCTTGTGGATAAAGCTCCATATCGTTACATAAAACGCAGAAAGCCATAACTAACACCAAAGTTCCAAATCGATTTTTTGTAATTCCGGTAGGTTTCATCAAAATATGCCACCACAAAAAAATTGGCTCCATTGCACGAAAAATCGTAAGAGTTTTTCATTTTATATTGGATAAATTTGATAATGAAACCATGATATACATATTACATTTTAACACGTTTTTTGCTTCTACTGTAAAAGTATGTAAATTGTAGTTAGTGCGTTTTGCGTTTTATGTAACGATATGTAGCCACCTTTCTTTGGTATTATTCGAAACTAAAGCCCTGCACAAGCCATCATGTTGTTTTAAAGTGTCATACAGACAAATGTCATGTCTTGCTATGTCATGCCAACTTAATCACCATGTCGAGAATCGTTGTGCGAACTGGAACGCAGTGTCATTCCATGCCATCATTGGGAATTAAACTCATTGGAAAGGCATGAAATTTGTCTGTATGACACTTTTAAGCAACATGTTGTCTTGTGCAGGGCTTTATTCGGAACTCAGCCGTCAATGCGGTTCGTTCTGGACGAAGTCTACGAAAGACTCATCAAAATTCTTTTTTTAATAGATATGACATCCATCTCATGTTCAAAAAAACAAAAACACAAAAACAGGATATCGAGCCCTGTGCGCGATATTATCGTATGTTACAAAAACTAAATTTTTAGGAGAGCATTTTTATTACTATTTTTATTACTATTATATACTATCAAACTGTTACATACGATAAAATGTGCATTGTGTTATCTCCATAACTATTATATTTATCGCTATAATATTTTGTCAGCAGATGAATTAAAGGATTTAGAACCAATTTGCATAGAAAAATCGATTTCGAAAAATGTGTGACATACGATAATTTCACGTACAGGGGTCAATATGACCTATTATAAGATTATGCCACTTTTTGGCATTATTCGTACTAACGTTTGTCAGTTTATTCGGTAATGAATAAACATTTGGGAGATATGAAGGTTATTTCACTTAGAGTTCTACATAATTTTGCAATCACTCTAAAATATATCGGTCATAGTGCTTCAGAAGATGTTATGGGTGACAAAATATTGGCCTCGGCGTATAAGCGCTCTCAATTTTCTTTTGTGTTTGCAATGGGAATCGGTGTTTCTTAAATACAATGTGTATGCGAAGATCATTTAGTATATGAGGGTAATTGTGTGCGAAATGCCGAATTAACGGGCAATTTCGAGAGCATTGTAAGCGATTGTGTTATCGATGGCGTTGTGCCCTGGAGCCACTTTTATTTATTTGTTATGTGACGATAATGGTGGATCATCCTTAACCCAGCATGTTTTGTTCTTTACTCAACCATTCTGGCAGACAACACACAAACACGCCAAATTTTCTGAAATCATTCTGAGGCTGCTGTGAATATTTCGTACGTACGAGTACGAAATGAAATGTGTATATGTTGGGAAAAGCAAAAGCAGAGGAGAAGACTGATGTGTCTGGGCGATTAAGTTCTTATTTCAATGAATAAAATTGACTGAATCCATGGACATATTACCTGACTAACTGACTGACTATCAGCTCAACTAAACTAACTAACTGACTATTTGTGTGTCTGTTGGTCCGCTTTCAACACATGCATATAAACACGAATATATAAAATTAAATGTATTATGAATGTGCTTCAGTACACAAAGTTTATGCATGATACTGCAGTTCTTGGAAGGTTTTTTTTCGTTTTGTTTGGCAGATCTTTATTATGCGATTGGCTTATTTATAATAATTAGGTGTTCTGCGATAACTACGTTCGAGTACATTGTACATTGCATTCACACACACACATACACGCACACTCTTTAAATAACTTCAACTGCGTATGTGTTTGTGTGTGTGTTTAAGTGAGTGAGTGAGAGTGTCTGGATGGTTTGCATGGATTATGCGACCAAACACCAGAAGCTTATCGTAATCTCAAGTTTTGCCACACCACATTTCCTGATGGTTGCAAGTGCAATAAGAAATATCGGCCGGCAACAGAAATACCAACCAACCAACCAACTCTGTACGATCGATTCAACATATTTTCCTTAACAATATCTACGTGAATGCTGTTCTGAATCTTTTATATGAAAAATAGTACGAGTGCAAGCTACTACGACTACTGTGTGTGCGACTGTGTGTACGAGAACGTTTGTGGGCTTTCACAATTCCTAAGGCATCTTCTCAGCTCATAAACTCCTCAAGCTCGCACCTTTTGATATTTGAATGCCTACTGTTTTGTATGCAATTCATGAACGCAACAACGGCAAACAAACGATTGCAATCGATTCTATTTTATTCCTTTTATTTTTTATTTTATATTTTTTACTTAATACTGCTTACTGCCTTTTATTGGAGTTCATTTCGTTTGTAAATGGCCCGCATTAACATGCTTGTTCGATTTATTAAGTAACTTCAATTTGCGTTTCGATTACGCGTGTAACGCCTGTTTTTTTTTCTTCCTTTCTTTCTTTCTTTATTTTAAACCAGGCCAATTGTGCTGGAAGCTTTAATGCTATTGTGTATTTTTTGTAATGATATTTTCGCTCACAGACATACTACATGCAGTCGTAAGTTAGCCAAAGGCTGTGTGTGTTATAATTATAATTGCATTTTCTGGCGCTCCTCGAGTGGCCGAGTAGCGGTGATTGTCGGTTGTAGTTGCCATCATTTGGCTGGGAATTGCTGCTGCTTGAAGCAAAGGCGTTGCTCACTAAATTGCCAATTCATTTAAATGAAAGATTGCTCAATTATAAATTGAAAGAAAATTGAGTTGTGATTATTAAAGCCAACAAATGATGATGATTAACAGCGTATAAATGGCGGGAATTAACAAATGAATACAAATGTTGGTCAGTCCTTCAATGAATTTTATGTTGTTTTAAATCGTATCAGAAACCTAAAGAAATTGACATTGAAAAGGAAGCGTTATACTAATTTACACATTTAAAACTTTGCTCAGATGGACTTTTATTACTCTAATTGTATTTTGCTGTTTGGGATTGTTTCAAAATATGTAGAATCTAAATCTTAGTATTAGTTGAAAATTTTTAAGCAAAGTAAGGAAATCTTCAATCAAGAATTTAGCACTTAAAATATGTTTACAATTATTAAAATATATAAGAAAATATTATTCCCTCAAAGCGAAATTAAATTTAAACTCTCAACTGATTTCGATTGTTCAAGGAAGATGGAATTTGGATGGAATAACGAATTTGGCGAGAGCCAAAAAACTTACTCTCTAAGATATCCTGAAAGTCGTTGCATGTGCTGCACATGTTGCGCTAGTGCTGTCCATATTTTAGACGGTGCTGCAGATTAGGTAGCAAAAGTGTTGACACACGATGCTTTGAATAGCCTTGGTTCGAGTCCCAGTCACGCCAGTCTACTGAAAAATAAAAATTGAATATTTTTCTGGATTAAATAATTGTAAAGAAGCATTTGACTTGGGAATGCCATTTAGGACACATTCTATAGCCATACATGCAATTAATATCCTTTTTCTTTCGAGTTTTCCCTCCTCCCCCTGGGCTGAGGTAATCGCTAAGTATAATATCTGCATTTTTCAGATGATATAAGCGATTGTAGCGAGAGTTTGCTTTTGTAGAAACCAGAAATAACACTCTCTACGTGACGGATGAATTGCAATGCTAAAATTCTTATTCATTTAACTTTCCTTTTAGTTCCAAACAAACTAATTAGTCAAAAATTTGTTTTTGGTGCCTCTCGAATATAATTACAAATATTTTTCAAACTTTTTAATTACCTTAGAGCATTCTATATAAAATCTTTAAATTTTTTACCGAGAACCATTTTACATATTAAAATTAGTTTTTTATGCCCATTTTATATCATTTTTTTTAATGTATATATTGAAATGAGATTTTTATGGCTTGAGTTCAAATCTGAATTTACCCATATATTCTTAATTTAAGAAATTATTTTTGTACTCAAGCCATAAAATCTCATTTCAATATATACCTTAAAACAGTTCAACAATTACGTATAAATATTAATTATTTTTTTTTAATTTAAAATTTTTCGAACTTTATTGGAGTATAAAACAGCTTATTTCATGATCTTGATACTCTTAAATGTTATCTAATAACCCAACAAAAATTCGGAGAATTTTTATGACAAATTGAAAAATTCTTAATATTCAAAGAGCATAAATGAATGGATCACTTATTAATTTCCCGCATTTTAAATAGTTTACTGATAGTATGAAATTAAAATTTGCATTTAATAAAAATTTAAAATAATATAAAAAATGCAATCACAGTTTGCGAAAGTACATAAAATATTTAATAGATGGAACTAATTTTACATAACTAACAACTTTCCTCACAAGGACATTTCAAATAAACTTTTTTAACAATGCGATTTTAATGAATTTCAGAATATAAATTTATAAGACGATTTTCAAAAACATTTTTTTGTTGAGGGGTTCTTAGCTAGCCTATATACATGCATTTCATTGGTGCTAATGCCAAATCATCAGTAGACCTTAAACCATATTTTTGAAATGTTTCAAACATCTTATCTTGAAAGAAGATATCGATTAATAAATTAAAAAAAAATACTTAATAATTCATAAGACGTTTATTATATCACCAAGAATATGTAACGGTTTGAAGAAATATTAGCAAAAAGGATATATGGAAATAATTCAAGTCTTTGAAGAAATTTAAAAAAGATTTGACTGTGAGCTTAACAGTATAATTTTATAAGTACTCACCATAGTAAAAAATTTTTTAATTTTCTAAATGAGCGGTTTATGGAGAGTAGGCTAATCCTTGCACTGATTGCAATTCAATTTATCAGTAAGCTTAAAAGCATAGTTTTAAAAATAGCTTGCTGTTTTTCGACATTTTCATTATGATTGTACGAAAAATTTTATTTTTAAAATAAAGGATATATGGGACTAAGCGGAGCCGTTGCAGGAATTCAAATAAAATTTGTCGCAGATCTTAACAGCATAATTTTAGAAGTATTTACAAATTTTTGCTGGAGTCTAATCATAACTGTAAGTAAAATTTTATTTTTAAAAACAAGGTCAGCAAGTCCTGACACGGATTGAAATTGTTTTCATCGCAAAGCTTAAAAGCAAAGCTTTAGGAGTAGCTAAAAAAGTACCGCGCTATTCCAATCATAATTGTAGCTAAAATTTTATTTTCATAATAAAGGATATATAGGACTAAGCCGAGCCATTGCAGGAATTAAAAAAAATTGTCATAGAGCTTGACGGCATAATTTTATAATATTTAGGAGTTTTCTTGGGCATGGCCAAGCAACGATTTTCTCCCCAAAAAAACTAAAATTTTTTTAGATTCGATATCAGGTACCTATTTTTATGTTGACGGTGATTGTGAACTTCGCATCGCTCTTCCGGAAGCGTTTTTGCGTTCTCATCCACTTTTATTCCCAAAATTAATATATTACATATTGTGTAAAATAATATAATTTGTTAATAATTGCTTTCATTAGATGGGGAGATATACAAAAGCTTTTACATCCCTTAAAACTCTTATGAAAAAAAAAACGAAAACCTACTTACTGTCTTCTATTTCTTTATTCAATCATCGCGGCCGCGGCTGCTTAAGACGGATAATGAAAAAGCAAAAGACTCAAATATTACAAATCTAAAAGCAACAGTTTTGCTTTGGAAAAATCTATACCTTCCAATTCAATTTGATATAAAAAGTTTAAAAAAAATCAACTACGTTACTCTGGAGAATTGATTTCCAAATCCTAATCTGAAAATTTAAAAAAGAAAGTGCGGCCTTTTTCCAAACTTCTTCTCAAAATTTAACATCAAATGTATAGTTAACATTTAACTAAATGATTTCTATTCAAAGATTCAACAACTAAAACAGAGATCTTTTGTCATTTTTTTTCAACCGAACAAAAATCGATTACTAAATGTTTGCACATAAATCCTCAGCGGGATACAATTATTTCAATCAATATTTACACACATAAAATCAACAATCAAGTAAAAATCCAATTAACTCCATAAAAGCCAATGTCAAAGTTTTAGTTTCATACTAAATGTGCAACAGCAACATCAGTAGCAGCAGCAGCAGCGGCACTTGTAGTTTAATGCTGGGTAGTGCTTAAAACAAAACTCATGTTGTTGCAACATAATCACTACAGTATGTGGTGTTTTAAGTTTTTGTTTTTTTTTATTTAAAAGAAAAATTTGTTATTGATCTGTAAGACTTAACAGTTACAAAGAATTGATCATGGCTAACACTCCAGCGTGAGTGTGTGCAAGCAGCCAGTAGGCAAACGGGCACACAGTTAAATGGGTTAATGTTGTGTGGCTGCCTGTCTAGCTGACTGCAACAGTTTCATGCTGCACTCACTAGCTGTCTAGTACTTAGCTTTAGTAGATGTGGCGGATTGTAGTGTTTAAGCTGCTGCTGTTGCTGACTTTTTTGCCACTGTGCGATTAATAAAGACTTTATCTATTAGTAGTAATCACTAAAGTCCTTAATGCGCAGCAAAAAACTTGTGGCAAATGTTGTGTCCACAAACGCATTCACATGTCGACCAAGTTAACATACACTTACACTTGATAAAATAAATTGTCAACTGATAGTGAAAAAAATAAATAATGGCGATAATGGCAATTGCAAAAATGTTAGCTAAGAATCGATACACAAGGAGTGTCTTGAATACAAAATTCTTGCATTTTGTTTTACTTAAAAATTAGTTTATAATTAGTTGTATTTTAAAAATAAACAACATAGCAAATAAGGAAAAGAAATCTATCGATTTCAAAACGATTAATAAAGTACGCTCGTTTCTTTGTCAACAAAAACAATCCACTGTCATTTTACTTTTGTTTGGTTTTTCTGAATTGTCAAAAATAGTTTTTCACAAACCAATTAAATTGTTCAAATAATTTTCTTTTTTCACTTATTCAAGGCAAATGCATACAGGTAGTCGCAATAGAATTCGCCTTGGGAAATATAATTCTTGGATATCAAAATAAACTATTTAAGGCGAATTTAAAAACAGAAAAATGTACCAAAAACACATTTCGACAATGTAAAATGATAGAACACAATGAGTCAGCTGTACTTTTGAGTTCACCTGCTATGAATTCGCCTTGGACTTATTCAAAATTATCTTTCTCACTTTCTCGCCAAGGCGACTTCACACCAGATGAATTCGACAGCTCCGCTCCGATGACTAGTTGTTTGTTATCCTCTTTTATTCACATTAAAAATGTGTTTTATTAGATTTTTCTGGTTGGTTTTAAGGTCGCCTTGAACAGTTTATTTTGGCATCTGAGCATGATATTTGATATCATCTGATCGCCTGTCGCACGGCACATAAAATTGTATCTTCACAAATAAAAATTAATACATTCGAATGAAGTTTAACTGAAGACAAAAATAGCAAAAAAATAGCAAAATTAGCAAAATTAGCAAAATCAAATATTACAATTCAAAGCGAATTCACAACTCTGGCTTGATTGCAATTCATAAGAAAATAAACAAATTCAAATAAACAATTTTTGTGTTTTTTTTAGAAACATAAACAATGAAATTGTAAAAACAAATAAAATATGAATAAAATAAGTGTTTGAAAAAATAGTTTATCTGAAAAAAATTTTGTAAACAAAATTTGACAGTTCAGAGGGGCGATCAGCTGGAGAACTAAGTGTACCTTTTAATGGATATACTACGTACCTTTATTGCAACAATGATGCAATAAACAAGGTAACCCCGTTAAAGCAGCTGATCGCTTTATTGCAAAATAGTCATATCTCAAAAAACATGGTTTTTAAATTAAGAATGCCGAATTATTCACCGTATCATTCTTCATCTTGTGTGAAAAACTCATAAATATCTTGCTTACTCACCTATTGAGGGAAAATATTTTTTTATATTTCCATTTAAACTCGTTTTCTGAAGAACAAGATTTTTTATATATGACTACAAAAAATTAAAAAATTTTGTTAAATTGCTTAATTTTGGCCGATTACTTGTTATTCGAAAATAGAAAACTTTTAATTAATCGAACAGTTAATCGAATAGAAATTGATTGGTTAGCCGATTGAAGTCTAAATTAATTTTGTTTAACCAGCCCTTATTTCTTTTCCTTAAATATTTTGTTACTTTTTTCTTAGTTAAACTATTTTATTAATGAAGTAAATTTTTGAACATTTTGTGAATAATTTTTAACAAATAAATGTAATCTAGTTTATTTTTCTGTGTTGTCTTGTTTTTTATTAAATCTTTCCGCCTATAAAAAGCACCCATTAGTTGTTACTTGCAACCATTTGAAGTTTAACATCTCACTTTTTTATATTCATTATATTTATTTTGTCAGCCATATTGAAAAGATCGTTTTATTTAAAATATTTTATTAAATCAAACATCAGCTAATTAAATTGTTCCCTAGAGACGACAATCTGTATAAAATTATATGGAATTAATTACACAAACACACACATATATATATACACACACACACACACATGCGCAGTGATTGTTGCACAACCACATTTTTAGTCATTTGTAATCTTGCAAGTTGCAACCAATAAAGTGGAATTTTAACAAGTTCTGTTGATAAAGTGTTGCCACTGTGTGACAATTACAAGTGAATAAAATTAGCTGTTCGTACCATATCAGGGATATTGTTTAACATTAAATGCAAACAACAACAACAACAACAACAACAAAAGGAAAATTAAATATTCTTTCTGAGATGAATAATTTTGAAGCCAGGAAGTAGCATATTGAAAAATGCTGTGGGAATAAGTTTGCAGGACTGACTGTCGGGTTATTCACGTTTAATGTTTGGGTGCGGTCAGATGGAGCAAATAATTGACTAAATTAGTGCAGATACTAGTTTTGACAAATATTATTATCATGTTATATGATATATACATCATTGGCTGAATATGGAAAGACGTTCCTTGATTTTTTTTAAATGCGATTCTAAGATTTTCTTGTGTATTTGGAATTGTAATGCCAGAAAAGATTAAAAACGGCGTTTCAAAAACAAATCGAGATTCGTCCTTTCTATATTAAGCCAACGATATGTAGAATATAAGACAAAGTTTCCTTAAATATTTTCCCCGTGTCGAACGGTTACCACAATGATGATATGGGATATAACCATTGGGCAAACTTATAGCATTTATCTTCTTAGACTTGTGAAATTTGGTACACAATCCTAAATTGATTTCGGCAATCTGTTCTGCCATGTAAGTTGAATTAATTGATTTTAAATTTTCTCTTGTTCCTTTGGAATATTGTCTCATTCTTTCTGAGTAAAAAAATGTTACGATCTTTAGCCAAAATAATAATCACTTTGGATTAAAAACCACATCAAAAATATAAGTTTGAAAACTATTTGATCAAGAATTCTCTTACATCCCATAAAACCTGAAATTTTAAAATTAAATAACATCTATAAAGTTTATTCGAAAGTTTTGTAGATTCGGCACAATTATTTGCATAATCTTGCAACTTTATGGAAATATTTTTTTGATACTTTCAAAGATACTTGTTTGGCCTTGCAGACTAATGGATAGTGTCCTAGATTATTAGCTGGGAGATTGCTGGTTCGATTCCATACAACATGACGGGTGCCGAAAAGGCTTAAGCAGCTTGTGTGCATTAAAAAAAATATATATCTTTTTTCTTAAAACGGGTATAATACTGCTAAAATTGATTAGATTTCCCAATGACATCAGCTATAAGTTTGCTTTAATATTTTACAAATTGATAAGATACTTATTGCGTTTTATTGAAAATTTGCAATATAGATAATGATTTTATGAAATAGTGAGTTTATTAGAAATTATTGTATCATCAGTTAGGAGCAACATTTTTGTCTTAAGAGAACTTTGAATAGGGAGTCCCCGTAGACTAGTAAATAGCGTACTAGACTATTAGTCTGGGGGTCGCAGGTTCGATTCCTGCCTTGACCCTGGGTGTTTCTGCAGACAAGCCAAAATGGCTTCGCGGTTTGTGTTTGTTCTTAAAAAAGAAAACAAAAAAGATCATTGGCATCAATCTTTGAATATCATTTGAAGCATTGAGACAAATCAACTCTAAAATACACACATATACAATTTTCTTACAAAAAACAATTTTTTCAAACACTCGTTTGGCTGAAATTATATCTCGGTGTCCATCATTATTTTATTTGCTTTTTTCGAAAAAGCATATAAAAGTAACGTTCAAATACTTAATTTAGATATTAATAATTTTATTTTTCCCGGTAAATTCCATCTATTAAACATTCTTCCAAATACAATTTTATTTCCTCGAGCTTCTTTGTTAAGGACTGTTCTCGCATTATGATTAAATTTCAAAAGTTTCTTAACTTATTCTGTCACAGATCCCAATTGAATAAAATATCATGTTTTGATGAATTACTAAATCTAAAAGATCAAGAACATTATTTTAAAGATCGTAAATATTGAAAAAATATAACGACGTTACCTTGTTTTATTATTCAATTCAATAAATATGTTTGTTTTAATTTAGTTTCAATAAAAACAATTGCATTATTTAAAATTTTAGTATTTACGTATAATATTTATAATTAAGTCCCTGTTTTATTTAAAATCTGTTTGAATATATGAATTTTTTTATCTTCTTCATCTTTAATGAAACCTGAAAAATTTTTAAAAAGCTACAAATGCGATTGTTTTCAACCGCACAACTATTGCAATTGTCCGGACAGGACTACCTCTAGTGACGTTTTTATAGAAAATGTTAAAGCGGTTGCAGAATCCTTAGTCGAGGTAAATGAATACGAAAATTCACAAAATTCAAATAATGAACGGAATCCAAATATGTTTTCATTAAAAAGGTAATGAAGCTTTGCGGTATCAAAATATTAAAAGTTAAAGAAACTTCAGATGTCATTATTTATTATTTATTGCATTTTGAAGAAATTATACATCGCATTGATTCTATACCGAGAAAACGTCTAAATAAAGAAAATCTAATGCATGACCTGGGACGGAAATGTTGCATGAATCGTGTAGAAGCTCAAATGACGTTTTCAATTATTAAAAGAGCTTTTAAAGCTTTCTATCATGGCTCCGGTCTAGGAGGAGTTCCGCAAGTTCTGTTAAAAGACAAATTGACACATACTTCTGAATGTCTGTGGGCACATGCAGCACAGCGCACCGCTCAGGTGTATGCCGCTTACGAAGGCATTTTTCATGACGCTCAAAAAGATTTGGAATGTAAAATAAAATTAGTTTATAAGCAATTGCATGATCGCATATCGAGTAGGGTTAAGCTGGATGATAGTCAGGAGTGCATGTGCATAAATTGTATAAAGAGAATTGCGAAAGAAACGCTCAAATCAGTTGCATCGAACACAGATTTGCATGTGGTAGATCACCCATACGAAGACGTTTACTTAAAGGAGCAAGAAAAAGATGCAGAAAGACGAGCTGATGAAAAAGGAAGTCAAGCAGTAAGTAAAGAAAAACCACGCTGCTCTTGTCCATCGCTCAGAATGACTAATAGAGATTTTATATATCGGGAAAATGCTCAAATTGGTTCAAGCCAAGGTTCTTTTGAATGTTCATGGATCCCTATAAGCAAAGAAGAGTTTGAAGCTGATCAAGATGTAGACAATAAGCAGTCACAGGAAGAATTTCCTTCCTCTCCTTTCCGATCAGTTGAAGAATGCGTAACAGAATGCGAATGCAGATGTGAAGATTGTACTTGTAAGCCAAATTGTGAATTCACATGTGAAGATGCAATGGAAACAGTACATGAACTTACCGGTGAAGATATTTGTAGATCAACTATTTTGAGCAAAAACGATAATTCAATTTATGATAACAATGAAAATTTAAATAGCATGTCCTTGTCGATGAAAAGGCATCAATGAAGTGGAGCTGTAATAAGAAAAAAAAACTTTCAAATCTAAAAAATTTTAGCTTTATTTTTAAACATTTTAAATTTCTTACTTTCTTTCCTCGCACTGTGGGGCATTTTGCAAGAAGGCCGCTAAAAGTCTATAACTAATGATAGAACTAAAATTGTTTATATATTTTTTTGGTGATAGATGACACTTTAACTTACGGATTACACGATCAAGTTTTGCTTTTCATGTTTTCATACACACCAGCTTTTAAAAATAAACTACTTGCTTTCGAAATTCTCTTTCCAGTCGATTGCTTCAATTTGCAGTCAAGAGAACAGCTGAATACAATTCTTATGACGAGTTTGTCTATTTTTGCTACAAATATTCTGCCGCAACTAAAATCAAATAATTAAATAGGTTTCTGAAAAAAAATAATAAGTGTGATTCGTAGAGCAACCATTTGAAGCTGTTTTCTTGCCGATAACATCTTGAAAAGCAAAATTGCTTTGATTGCCTGCAGCTAGCAATTTAAATGAATTTTGATAAGCAGTACGTGTGAAAAACTTTATATAAAAACTTGAACGTGTGGCTGCAGAGTAATGATGAAACAAAACACGACTGTGACGTCAATCGATATTCGATGTAGGAGAAACAAAGCCCATAAGAAAGACGACTGCCGCAACGACAAATATTGCATTAATTTAATTGAATTATTCGCCCTTATTCCAGTTGTCAACATCGACGTCATGTCAATGCAATACCAAAAAATTGGGGCTTGTGTATTTGCTATCGAGAACAATTTTATGCTACTGACAGTCTATTTCTGTGCTCTAAGGTCTAGAAAATAACAAGAGCCTATTAATAGTAGGCGGTCCCCAGTTTTTTTGGCATTGTGTTGAAGTGACGACGATATTGACAACTGGAATAAGGGTGATTATTTTTATATATAGTTACTTAAGTTATAAGGTTCATAATCATAACGATTTTAAACAGCTTGATATGCATATTATTAGCCAAGGGAAATTCAGTTATAAAAGTAACATACAAGTTTACATGGTTCGAAAAATCGCTTCAGGATGTGTCTAAGCTTCCTTATAAGCCCGACTCAGGAAAAATCTCTATAATGCTGCATTGAAAATATTAGCATGAATATAAAATCAGTATGTCAGTAAAATCCACACAATAAAATATTTTGAGAATAGGTCTACTGTCAGCTCTAGAACTTGTACAAGAGACACATCCGAAAATCTCTTGTTTTGGAGCTTCTTATCAGGAGGAAAATTAAGGCATTCGATATCGAACGAAATCCCTTACAAAATCTTTTGAATTTGTAAGTAGTTTTCGTTCGACATCGAATGCCGTAATTTACCACCAGATCTCGTCGACGTTTTGAGATCTCAAAAACTTAATATGTACATTAGTGGTATAATTTTTTGGGCGTTATTCTCTCAAGGGTTTATCTTACGGGCCATATTGTTTTTATAGTAAAAAACATTTTCGCAGTTCACATTAAAATATACAAATTTTTTGGTGTTTCAAAAGAGGTACGTACCTCTTCAACTTATGCATGGCGCTTAGTGGGATATAAGTGTACTTTTGAATGGTATAAAAAATATTTTTTTAGCAGATATTTGTTGCAAAATAATTGATCACAAAGTTTTATGACGCACGCTACAAAAAACGGAAGTAACTTTAAAAGTTAAAGTGTGTTTTCGTAATTGCTAGCGAATTTTGCATAATAAAGCACGCAAAATCTAGTTCCTCAAAGAAAGATGAATATAAAAGAATCCTAAAATAACTTATTTGCAGCCAACAAATTTGGCCGTTTTTTTTATCAAAAGACGTGAACCCTACATAACGCACGCTACATTTTTTGTACTCTATTTCATATGTACGAGTACCTAATTTCAATGTTTCCAAAATAATAAACACAAAATTTTTTTACTAAAATTGAGGTGAATTCAATGTATAAACACTAAAGTAATGATAAGTAAGTAATGATATGAATACCTAAAAGTTATTGATTTCTGATATGAAATTAAAAGATCTGAGGCAGGGTACGATTTGTTAATAATTTATGCATTAATGATCACTGATCATTTATTTTATTTATAAAATTATACATCTATTCTAATATTCCTTCAAAAAAAAATATAAAAAATAAGTTGAATAAATTTCCAAAAATTTTTTTTGGTGGACTGTTTCTGGGATTTGCCCATATAAGCGAAAATTACAAAAAAAATTAAACTAATTTTAATATAATTTCAGTAAAAAATCCAATTCGGTCTCTATTGCGAGAAGACCATCATCAACCAAACTGATCCTTCAGAAACTAAACTAGTTTTTTATGAACAGATGAGAAAAAAATTATTATAATAGGCAGGAAATCGACTAAAACAACGAAGTTCCAGCATTGTGGGGTGATCATGTGTCGAACAATAATGACTGAGTCCAATTTCCGGGGTGAAAATAAATTTACGCTCAAATATTAAAAAATTTTATGTTGTCTTATGTCGAAGAAAAAATTTCTCTGTTGTGGATTTGCAAACAGGATAACGATCCTAAAGTAGAAAGACTCTACAAAAACTTGTAGACAATTTTATTAACGCAATGAATCGGCCAATTTTCAGAGCTTAATCCGATCGAGAATATATGGGCTGAGTCGTGAGAAATAATTCCTAAAAAGAGATGTGAAGACTTAATTTCTGGGTGATTCGCTGCCGTTATTGACAACGAACGTCTTGCCCACAAAATTATTAATTAATTATATTTAATGTTGTCATTAATGGTTTCTTGTTTATTTATTATGTCTTTTCACTTTGTTTTATATAAAAATTAAAGTGATATATTTTTACTCATCAAATTTTAAGTTTACAAAGTGTTTTGTGAATAAAAAGTTAGATATTGTAGCAGAGATTATATTCTTTTAACGAAAACTTTTGTTTCATTCTTATGCGTCAAAAGCACAATTCTAAATACAACTCCAAAACTGTCACGTACAAACGAAGACTTATTTCCTCTATTGTGCTATATATTCCCGCAGCTGTATGTGCGTGCTTGTGTGTTTGTGTTGTATTTTTATTGTCAGACTCTTGATGAGCGCCAACAATCGTTATTTTCAGCGTGACTCTAAATAATAGAATAAGCAAATCCGAAAATTAAGAAAATGTTGTTAGTATTTTGGCATCCATTGTTCTATTAGTGTCACTGTCCAAACACCTTCATTTCGTAATTTTACGTCATTTCCTGCTAATTCGATCATTTTATCATGTCACAGAAATTACAATTGACCTTTTAAACAAATAAACTCACAGACTATGGTAATAAATCTGAAAGCAAAAAATAAATAAATAAAATAAAATTAGTGGGCATCTTCAAGAATCTTTAAAGACTCCACACACAAGCGAACAGTAACATTAAAAACTTTATTTCCTCTTTATCGAACAGCCACAACGAAATAGTAAAAATCTAGAAAATAACAATAAAAGAACCAATAAGAAGACTTAAGAAGGCCATCTAAAAATGTTGTAGAGCATGTCTGCTTTAAGCTTGAACATTAAATGAAAATCTGAAAATCTTAAAATCACTGATCACAGTTTTGTTAGCCGCTGTTTCAGTTGTTGTTCGACTATTCGTAGTGAAATTAAGAAGTGCAAGATGCTTAAGCCTTTGCCAATAGTATTCTCTCTCTATTGGCATTAAATAAAAAGTAAAAATAAAATAAAGCGAATGCATAAAAAAACAGTTTAAAATTGTTTTCCGTTGTAGTTGATTTAACTTTAAAACTATTACTTAACATCAATTCGTATGGCCTTCTGGAATTACAAACAACTTCATCGCCAACACCACACCACAGCAGACAATGACAATGACGACAACGAAGTGCCGCCGCCGCCAACCAACTATTTCAGAGCCATGCTCCAGCATCATCAACATGAGCATCATCTATAGCTATCCAGCCAGCAAGTTCGCTTGCTTCACTTCTAGTTAGCCCAGGGAGTTGTATGTTTAGTTTATTTCCATTCTAATAGTTTCACTTAGTACGTATTAACCATCAGCTTAACAAACTATCGAACTATCGGCTACAAACTATTCGACCATTTTTTATTTTTATTTTTTACTTTTTTCTTTCTTGCAAACTAAATAAAATGATCTTTTTAACTTAGCCAAGGTTGGTTAGTTGACTGGCTGTATAGCTGGCTGACTAACTGGATGGGCTTGCTTGGATTGATTCTTTCCGGTAAACATTTTGCGCGAAAAACGTGAGCAAAGCAATTAATTAGTCGTACACAAAAACCCTTTTTTTTGTTTCTGTTTTTGTTTCTTGTTTTTGTTTCATTTTTGCTGTTGTTCTTTGTGGAAAAATTTTAATTGGCAATTGTTGTGCGCTTTGTATGGTCATAAAAATTCCTACACTTCTTTTGCTGGCATTTTAAGTTTCCCCCAAACATCACCACCAACTACCACCATCATCATCACAACACTAATACGAACATCACCATTACAATAAGAGCAGACAGTTGCTACTACAGAGGCTATCATTATACCTTCTTATATTCATATACGAACGAGGCATAATTCTAAAGTCAGTAGATAGTGGATTAACCTGTGGCGCTAGCGATGTTAAAGAGATCACAAAAGCTCTGCAAGATACAAGCAAAGAAGAAAATATTCACTCAATAATATTTTACAATTCAATTGAATATAAAATAGATCTGGTAACAAGGATGCGACTCCCAAACAGAGGAATGCCAAGGCAAGCTGGCGGACATTTAATCTGACGTAACAACACCAATCTTGCAGAAAGTCCTTGCTTACAAAAAAATTGACCTTGTAGAACAAACTCTGAACTTTCCGCTGATTTGAAGATCAAAGCGTTTAAAAATGTGTAGATTTTTTGAGTAATTAAAAAAACAGTTTCTCGAAAATTTTCGACAGCGATATCGCTCTAACCACTGAGCTGATTTAGTTAAATTTACTGACTTTCGACGTAGTTTTCTAAGTCCTATAAAAGTGACAAAATATAGAAAATCGAAAAACTATAACTCTCGAACGGATCAATCGATTTTAATGAAATTCGTGGCAATCGACCTTGAGTTTGCGAGCCAATTAATTATATTTTGATTGCGATCTGTATGGTAATTTAAAACGCATTTCAAAAACACCCTTTTTTTCGAACATTTCGTTTGCTAAAAATTTCAAAAACTGCATTTGAACACACTTCCCAAGGCGAATTCATAACTTTTTTAGTTTTATTCAAGGCGAACTATAGTTGGATGTCAATATTTATTTATTTCTTTTGTTTACATTCAAGTTGAAAATTTACAAAAAAAAAATAAAAAAATTTAATTGTGAAAACATATAAAAATTAAACGAAAATTTAAATAAAAAGATTAAAAGATTAACTGCCTTTTCGCTGATATCGAAGGAAAATTTTCTTTCGTATAACAACAAAAACAACATTTAAAATGCTGTTTTCTTACTTATTTATTTATTTTTTTATTTATTCCAGTACATAGGAAGCCCATACGGTCTATAATGCATGTACTGTAGATTAATAACAAAGAAAAGTTTATACATTATAATATAATTCAGATGTATTATTCCATTAAAGTTAATACTTATCATATTTAACTAGTTGGCTCCCCAGCCATATAAACATTATCTCGAAAAATTTATAAAAAGAAAAGGAAACCATGACCAGAGATAAAAGGTAAATAAATAAAAAAGAAAATTACCATTGGAAATAGCATTTCCTGATACATCATGTTGATGTGAGTGAGACTGAAACCATCCTTTTATAAGTATTATAGGAATGAGAGAACCTTTTTAGAGTAACTGGTAAACCATTCCAAATACGACAAATTCTTATCAAAAAGGATCGTTCAAAAACAGATAGATGTATGAGAGGTGGGAAATTTGCATATTTCGAGTCGAGTTCATTAACGAAAAACTAGCGGCAAGAGAGAGAGGCTGACCACTTCTCATCAATTTGTAAAATTGAAGAAGCCGTAGCTTAATGTAGTTTTCGAAATTGACACCAAGAAATTCAGTTAGACGGCTAGAGACAAGATTATGTTCTCTTAATCGAATATTATATACTTATCTAACAATTTTTCTTAAGATACCCTCAATACGGTGCAAATTACCCAATAAGGTTCCAGTGTAAACTTCAAGGCAGTAATTAAACTGCGACATTAATAATGAGTGCGCTAGTCGCTTCCTAACATGACAAGGCAATGACAATTGCCTTTAATGAGTATAGTTTTCTTAAAATGAAACATATTATTTTGTGACCGCATTAATATAGTAGTCAAACTTAAGAATAGAGTCAATAGTAACCCCAAGACACTTGAGCTCACTAACATATTGAATTCTTTTTTGTTTCAATAAAAGTATAAAATGAAATCGATTGATACAAAGTAATGGAAATTTAGATTGTTTTAGGTCAATCTATTGGTTTAATTTCCATGTTTTATTTATATTTAGTGGGTTCTATTACATAAGATAAGTTAACACATTACGGTTGACGCTCTTATTTAAGTAAGTTATTTCTGCGTTAAAGGTGCAAAACGCTACGCTTGACGCGCTAATTTTGGTTGGTCTGTTACATACACACGCACGGTACGTGAACATCATGGAAAATAGTCATAATAATAATCTGATGAAAACTCGAAATTAAAAAATATAAACGAATTGACATTTCAACTTTTTCTTTGAATTCTGCTAAAAAAGAAGAAAAAAATTTATAAAGGCAAGAGGACATGAGGTAAATTAATACGGAATGGTAAAAAGTTTGTGATGGTAAATGCAGAGCTTTTCAGTTTATTTGCGAAAAAGCTGTAATTATTGGAATAACAGAAATTCTCGTATACAAATTTGTCAACAGATTTGTATTTAAGATTGAAATTAAAACGGCTTCTATGGTTGGGTACTATCAAATTTACTGTTCAAGCTTGATTTTAAATTTTGCAAAATTCAACGATAACTAATTTTGCCAATTATAATAGAAATAATATAATTAATTTAAATCTTTGCAACTATTTAATAAAATTTGCAGTCACTTATCTTTTCAACCACCTTAACTTGCAAACCACAAACTGAATGAAATGCAACTTTATGAAAAGTTATAGTAAGTAGAAATCTATTGAATCGAACTTCTTAACTCTTGTCCTGACTGACTGACATACATACATACGAACTGTGGCAGAACGCTGAGGACAGAAAAGAGAAACAAAGAAACAAATAAACAAAACACAGATGCATCGTTTTGTGCATCGTTTGTGCGGATGTTAAATAAAATTGTATTTGGGCATTGAATTGGCAAAACTTTGATTTGAAATACTTGTTGTGCTCGTTCGTATCTTAAGGATTTGTAAGAAAGTATTTTTTAAGTTTAGTTGTTTGAGTATTTTAACCAAAACGACTACGACTGATTAAACATATTAAATGTTGTAGACAATTTCGTTGAAAAGATGAATGATTTGATGTGTTTTTGAATTAATGTAAATTCTTAATTGCTGTTACTGAACGTTTGTTATTGTTTTCTGTCGTTTACGAGTATGTTGTACGTTATTGTAGAATTCATGGTCAAATGATGGATTACTTATATGAAAAATATAACTAAATAAATAAACAACCAACAAAAAATTATGATTCAACATCAGCTGGGTGGGCGGCTTTTTGAAATTATGAAAATATGTACGTACGGTTTTTAAGATTTATGCATGCAGTTCAGTTCAGTTCACTACTAGTTAACTATAGCGATGTACGTATCGTTTAAACAAAATGATTTTTGAGCGAAGAATGCAACAAACATCTTGTTTACTCGCTTCTTGGGAGAAGAACATATTTTATCTCTTCTTTGATAAATTAAAGACTTTAAGAATACAACATAACGCATTCAAATTTGAGAAATATTTTTCTTCTGCTCACATACGTCACAGTAGTAAATGCGCACAAGCACAATCACACAAATGAGTGGGTATGGCATAGAAAGATTTTCTAACATTTCTATTTTAATGTGGAAATTGTTATTTTTTAAATGTTGCTGCTATGAAATTGTTTTTTATTTATTTTCCAACCTTTTATGAAAATTTTTTTTATTAATTTTATATTAACTGTAAACTTCAAAAACATTTGTAATATAAAACTTTTTTTGTTTGAATCCCACTTGTTGTTTAAATCCCATTATTTAATTCCAACACAAATTAGATTTTAATTAAATTTATTTAATAAAATAAATAGAAACATTTTAACGCAAACTATTGTGCTATTTCCCTTTTCGTTTCGTAACATTGTTAATAATTTGTCTATTCAAATTTCTCATTTCTAGGATGAAAGTATAATTTTTTCATTACAATTTATGTTTTCTGATTGATGGAGATGAACTATTAAAAAAAATCCTTTGTTATAACTGTCTGTTCGTCGATATGAAAAGAAAAATTTCTTTCGAATTGTTACATTTGAAAGAAAAACAACTACAACAACGAAAGAAAATTATCTTACGATATCGGCGAATTGGCAGTAAGTAAATTATCGTCATCATGTATATGTAAGACGATCCTTATTTCTTGGCATTTCCTGCAACCGCTTCTTTCGAATTGTAGCATATAAAGCAAGGGAAGTGCTCCAAACCATCACAAGCGAGGTTTTCAATTGCTTATTAAATTTCGTAGAAATTTAGGCTATAAAAGCCGCTCACATCAGAAGGGAGAATTTTCTTGTTTTGCTTTTCCGACTGCTGGCATTCAATTTCATCATTATTTTCCAATACACTGTCAATATTTTCAACTGCAGTATGAATATTATCAATCGACTGCAAAAAATTTTATTCCAGGGAAGATATTAAACCACATCGGCGATTTTTAAGGAGCAAATTAACAGTTTTTTATTTTCCCTCGATTAAGTTCTTCGCGCACGCTGTTCGTTTTTAATGTACGCAATATTTATACATGGAACTACGGCGTCCTTAAGTAATTTTTTTTAGGGAAACCTATAATGTATATTGCATTATTAAAATATATATTTTCCGTCCTTAATTATTTATTTGCCCATTTCATACTGCAAGTTACTCTCGAATCTCCCGTTTTAAAATGATGCATCCAAGTCAAAGGAAATAGCCAGATTAAATTCCTTCCGGCCGCAGAACCTAATCCATATCTTTCGACGTGTATCGTCTGGTCGGAAACCAGAAAAATGCGTTGCTTTTGTTGCAATTCGCTTAATTTTTTTTAAAATATGAAATTTTTTAAACTTTAAATAACTTAAAATGTTTTTAATTTAAATAGTATGCAAGTTCCAATGTAATTTTGCATGCAATAAATTTTTTTTACTATATTGACGTCATACAAAATCAGCTCATGTATGTACAAATCTAACGGACCTGTGCAATACATTATCTTGAATTCTTTGTATCATGAAGCTCACCTTCTGAAAAAGGATTTTTTTGAGTTATGACGTTGTTTCAGTAAATGAGCGACATGTTTATAAATACACTGCATACAGGCAGCTTTGTTCAAAATAATAGTATTGGGTATGCCTTAAATTTTGCTCTGCTCAATTTGTTACTTTGTAACTTTGACATCACTTGATATTTTAGCTCTTGACTTGTGTGAACAACAATAAAAGTTCAAAAAATAAAAAGTAAGAATCATGTCAATAAGACATGAGCCGTCTAAACGCAGACTTAGTAAGTGTAGAAAGTAAAACATAAAACACATGATCATGACAACTCTTACGTTTATATTCACTTCAGTCCCCTGGAACTTATTGATCAGAAATATACGTGTAGATTTTTTAGTACTGTGTCTTTTCTTTAGAATCGTTTAAGAAATTACAAAGAAAGTATTAATTAGTGATGCGAGTACTTTTTGAATAGTTATTTTCTCAAAAGAATTTGTATGATTTTCATAGTAAGACGAGGAAAGCACGCTGCCGATGAAACGCGAAATTTAATTCTAAGTCATCGAATTCAAGGAAATTAAAGAAATATTCGTATTCGTGTTCCTGCGTAACATTTAGGATCGACGACCATACAAGCATTTTTGTTTGTGTATTTTTATTGCGTATGTCAAAAACCTAACACATAAAGCAAAGAAAACAGATACAGAAAAAAGTAAAAAAGACAAATGTATTTTATATGTATTTTGTATGTATTTTGACATTCGCAACGAATAGTCAGCTTCTGTAATGCTGTCACCTGCAGGCATATTTAACCATGGTTAAATACGTCTTGATTTCAACTAATTTTTCAGTAAGAAAAGGAAAGGAAAACAAAAACAATTTATTAAATTTAATTTTTTCTGACCAACGTTATAATTTTATTATAGCCCGTAGGGAAAATAACCCTATTACAATAATAAAAACAATTTACTTTGAAAATATGTAATAGTACAGAACAAAGCAAGTGTACTATTTCTGCTCCTTCCCAAAAAAGGAAGAAAAAAATACCCATAAGTTGAACAGTTGGCGTTTTAAAATGTTCCACAAAGATATATGTATGAGAAAGGCCCGAGAAAGTCACTTTAATAGTAACGTTGGCAAGTGATTTTTCTAAAGCTAAAAATTTGGGTTCTGACACAACAAAAAGTACTACAAATAGTGTCATAATCATTATATTTGGCATAGCTGATTCCAACAAGACGATTTATGCACATTAGGTGCATCTGATGCCATGTCGGAGAAGTAACAAACTCTACGAAATCAATAATTTATACTGTTTTCTTAAATGTGTTGCGTAGGGTAGCGACGGTTCAAAAACAGCAACATTTCGTTAGTAATATGTGAACAGACCCATGATAAAATGTAAAGAAAACTTTACTCGTTCAGTCACCGGGCTGATTGTCTACGCTATAATTACTTTCCTATTACTGTTAACTAAAAGCAATCCTTTCAGTATTAATTTATCTTTTGAATAATGAGAGTAATAAGTATATACATATATTTCCTGCATATTTTTAGGCAGATTACTCTAAGATGGACTTGCGTAGTTGTAATAACGGATAAAATAAAACGGATAAACACAAATTTAATTATTCCGAAAAATACAGCTCTGCTCTGTTGTGACATATTCGTTGTCATTTTTTGAACAGCAACAAAGCAAGAAGAAGATTAAAAAAAGTTTGCTTTCAGCAAATGAAAAAAAAAACCCAAAAGACAAACAGAAAGAAAAAATATTTTAATTTGCAATAATATATTTTTTTGTCTAAATTCGGCTTAATTACATATTTAATCATAAAAATTATTGGGTTATCAGTGCAAAACAGAGAAATTCGTAAAAGTTAAATATAAAACAGAAGGCAAAGGAAGTTGACGACTACGGACGTAAAACAAAAAGTGTAAAGTTCGCTGAAGGTTGCTCTGGCAAGGTGTTTTCGTATTCATTTCTATTTACTTTTGATTTTTTCAGCACAAACAAGTGAAATATATAAAAAAACATCAACTTAAAGGTGATAAGTTGTGGAAATCTGCAACTTTTTGTTTTCTCACAATTACTTATTTGTGTTAAAGTGATTTAAATATGCTGCATTTCAATCAAAGTTCTTTTTATGAGTAAATTAAAATGGAATTCCTGAAAGTTTAATCGGGCATTATTCATATTAACACGCAGTTAACAAAAAATTGAATGCCTTGACGAACACATAATATCTAGCGAAAATTAGGAATTATTGAATAGAAATTTATGGAATAACTCTGATCAAAGTCTAGAAATTACTGACGTGTTATTTATTGCACAAGAAATAAAAATATTAAGACATCTTTAATAGAACACAAGTAATTGCAATAAACTGAGCACCTAGTCAGCCTCTAGCTAAAATAATTCATAATTAAATAATATCAAATAATATGTCATTGCGTACCAAAGTTCTCGGAATGGTGGATGTTATGATGCGGGTGCCACCCATATTAGTGATTGATGAAATACTAAAAATTGGGATGGGTTTACCTAGCCGATCATATCAGACGACCTATAGTGTTGATACCGGTGGTGGCGGTAGTTTAACTGGCGTTGTCGTGCCTGAAACTGACAGTACTTTACACGATAACCTGCTCAATAACCGCACAGATGCGTCATCTTCATTATCAAGTGTTGCATACGATGTTCTGAATAATGTTACAAATAAAACAAATGCCACTTTGGAACAGACGATAGATAATGCCAAAGTAGCTGCTACAGCGGGTGGCATTTTAAGTAGTTCCTTCGGTGCTTTCTTAGAAGATTTAGCAAAAAGTGCATATTTGTCGGATCTTCTATCTATAACATCAGTTAAAATTATTATTTGTATATTGGGTAAGTGCAAAAGTAATTAATAAATGTAATATTGTAAATGTCAAACACACGAAAAACAACAAACCCCCAGTAATAAGTAGCAATTTACTCTTTGAAATTATGTGATTTGAGCTTTCGTGATTTATAGAACAGGTCCGAATCTATTGATATTAAAACCAAGACGAATTCATACTAGGTGAATTCGAAAGCGCAGCTAACTCATTGTGTTTTATCGTCTTTTATTTTCAAAATGTGCTTTTTGGTATATTTTTCTGATTTTAGATTAGTTTATTTAAGTCAGCTGTGTTTTCAACACCGCCTTTAAAATTAATTCGCCTATAGCTTTTAGAAATTGTGTTATTTGTTTATTCTGATGTTTTATTTTAAATCATTTTCTGGCTACAGAGAATAATATATTGCATTCAAAAAATAAATATTTTGGTTTAGGGCAAATTTTGATCAAAGTGGCTAAAACAAATACATTTAACAAATTTTCCTTTTTTGTTTTTGACATTTTGAGGTGGTATGGGTGGTCTCGAAAGCTCAGCTGATTATTTTTCCTCCTTGCATTTTGGTCTTTTTTTTTGTCAAAATTTGTTTATGTTTGATTTATATATAGTGTTTGACGTTGATTTTGACAAAGAAAGCAAGTATTTTTTAAGCGAATTGAGGCCAGTCTACCTGTTATGAATTTGCCTTGACACTACCGGTAAAATGAATTCGCCTTTCATGGTATCAAAATTAATGGTTGATGTCTTTTTGAAGCAAATTTTTAGTTTTAATGTAAATGCCTTTTAAATAACTTATATCACCAATAAAAGTGCGAAATATTCACATGAGTCAATCTGACATTTATATTTTCGAATTAATTTTTCATTAGTTTTTTATTCTTTATCTATTCTGTATTCTCATTTGCGCTCTTTTAAATTAATTAAATAAAAACACTAAGTCAAGGCACTAAGTATTGTTTGCTCAGTTGCATTTTCATTAATTCATAAAGCTACTTAAGAATAACGATGACTCGACATTATTTTCACTTTCATTTTATAAACATATTTGATATCAGTATGTTTTATTTAAAAATTAAACTAATGTTCTTAAACACGATGCAAAGTGATACATATTTGGAAAACAAAGAAAAAAAATTCGAAAATTTGTTATAATTTTCGTAGAAATTGTAGCAATTAAAAAATATTGCGACGCGTAAGAAGTGTAAGAATTTACTATTCGAATTATATGATACGTATAGATTTTCATAAAAGCAATATTCTCTAAAGCATGTTTAATTTCTTCAACCTTAAAGGGGGGCTACATACCGCGCAGGACTCACACCTACATATAATAATCCTTTTTGGTTAAATAAGCGTTACTCTTCTCCCGCAAGTAATTCAATTGTATTCTATCTTAATGGATCAGATTCCAAAGATGCCAATTTTTTGATTAGTGTTTTCCAGCACTAAGAATAAATCCCCGCACAAGGCTGATATGTAATTGCTAAAATAAATATTTTGCAAAATTAAATGTTGTGAAAAATACGAGTACATGTGCAACTAATAACTTTTTCGATTTTATATTTTTTTCTTGAAACTCTGTCGGTGTTAGGTCTTTTATGTGCTGCTTGTATATTTATGTTGTGGACAAGACATTTGGTTATGGTTTATATGTTTGTGATATCGCTCGGCTTAACTTTCCTTTCACACTGGTCAAATGTTGCGGCGCTGGCGATACTGGAGAAAAGTCCTTGCATACTCGAAGATGTAATGTCTATGAACACAACACGCCTGTTGGATACGGGTGGTGTGGCAGTCTCGTTACTGCCGCATTTAGTAGCACAGTGGTTTATGGGTATGCTGTTCGCCTACATACATTTGGGTCCCCGTTATGAGTTTTTACAGAAGTCAATGCCTTTAATCTTTGCTAGTCCCATAGTGTTGGCCATGTTACCATTGAAATCAAAAATTATAAAATATTTACCGATCATAGCCGATGCTGTGCCATTAGTGTTGACGAAAATCTCTGTGATGAGTTGTGGCATGGAAGCGGGTAAAACCATGTATAATGGTTACCAGTATGCCATGAATTTTGTAAGTAATTTTGGTTTGTCAGCCCTAATTGAGAACGAATGGCAACGACTGAAAGTTCCCAGTGTTTTAAGAGCTTTCTGGACTATAAGGTGAATAAAAATTTGGTAATTTAAAGTAATATTTTACTGTAGTACTAAATTTTAACTTTTCGCAGAATTTCTCAAGAATTTATTTCGATGCTGTTAAATGATAGTGTTAGTGCTCTTACCATATTGCCCACCATGCAAAAGTTGTTAGTCGATGGTTGTGAAACATTAACGGCAGTGTTGGGTATGACTTCGGTGGTTTCGGTCATTTGCCACTATATTGGAAAGCTTTTTCAATGGTATCTTGTGACTTTTGATAACGACGAGGAAAAATCCTTGGGTACAGTTTCGGCGGTTCTATTTTACATCTTGGCACTGCAGACCGGTCTTACATCCTTGTCACCAGATAAACGTTTTGTGCGTCTGTGCCGTAATCTGTGCCTTTTAACCACTGCTTTATTGCACTTTTTGCATAACATTGTTTCACCCATATTAATGTCATTGAGTGCGGCACGCAATCCATCGCGCAAACGACATTTCCGTGCCTTAACTGTGTGCGCTTTTCTAGTCATTGCGCCCTTGTGTCTTTTGAAAACGCTATGGAGTAGACATTCTCCATCGACTTGGTTGTTGGCTGTTACAACTTTCTCTGTAGAAGTTGTGGTAAAGGTAAGCATGTTTTAGATGATAATAATCTGACAATTGTTTTACAAATCTAGATTTTGTATTAAAGGTCCTGGTCTCTTTGGCTACTTACACTTTGTTCTTATTGGATGCTCGCCGTCAATCATTTTGGGAAAAGTTAGATGACTATTTGTATTATGTACGGGCTTTTGGTAATTCTGTTGAATTCTGTTTTGGCATTTTACTATTCTTTAATGGTGCCTGGATTTTGGTCTTTGAGTCGGGTAAGTTTGCTTTTTTATTATTTATTATTATTATTTGGATTTTGTTCATTTGTTATTCTTTAAAGTTCATGTCATCGCAAGTTTTTGTGTAGTAATTGTTATCCATATTATTATTTAGAAAAAGAAAACAAAATATCATATTCCTTTATTTGCTGACTTCATAGTAGTTAAATTGCTTTAATAATTTCTGTATACTATTCGTTGTACATACATAAATAAATATTTTTTAAGAGCGTGTTTGTTGGCCGACATGAGTGATGCTTAGTATGAATGTGTTTTGTAACAAATTGGCTTAAAGTTAGACAATCACTTTTCCCCATTTTATTTTAATTTTCTTGAAGCACACTTTTCATTTTCTTTAGATAAATTTCTATGCAAAATTTAATTTCTTTTTGAAGTTGAACACAACTGCTTTTGAGTAAGGGCAAGTTGTTGATCACACTTCTTGGATCATTCTTAAATTAAAATATCAAGAATGTAACTTTTCCCCGAACACAAAATAGTTTCTAACAATCATGTTTATAAAAACATTGGAAAGTATGTATAAAAAATATCACCACATTTAATCAATTTGAAGGTAAAAAGTTAAAATAATTATTTAATTACAGTACGTTTTATACATTGATTGAATTTATGAAGAAGATAAATAATGATTTTCTCGGGATATTTTTATGGTCTTTCGATACCAGGTTATTCAAATTCCACTTTCTTTTACTTCACTTCTAAAAAACAATATTTCTATCGCGAAGATGATGCAGGCCTGCGAAAAAATTTCAAAATCAGAAACAAGCCACTTTATAGGAAGCAATTGTTTTGTTACAAATTTCGCAATTTTGCAAATTTTCCAAAATAAAAATGATTATTTTTGATGCTTTGGAGCATTTTTTTAAGAAAAGTAACAACTCAAGCAATTAATGCCTACCAACCATTTTGACGTGTTACCTTCATTGGAAAAGGGATTCTGTAGATAGAAAAGATGGCGAACGTGAGATAACTAAATTAATTCTTTTACAATTCTGCTATTGCACGTTTTGTTAATTTTTTAAAGCAGTGTTGCAGCGCCCCTGGTGTCTAGTAGGCGTATTATATTTGTTCAAGCTTTATAGACAATTTTATGATTTATTTTATTTCCCCGACGATTTTGCTTCAAAACCGACGAAGGAGGACGTTGTGTGTCGTCACTTAAACAGTTCAACAACAACAAATACAATGGCACACTAATGTACATCTGCCAAATGCGGGATGTTATGACTTGCCTGAATCTGTGCTCGAACCCTCCCTCGTTCTCAGTCATCACTGGCTTTGTAGTCACCGCGCTTAACTACTTCAGCTAACAGCATCCTCTTTTGAAAGCTTGAGTGGCTTATAGTCGATATTGTACTATGATATCTTTCCGATATTAGCAAGTCTTTTGCGAAATTGCGTTATTTTACTAGTTTTTGTCAGAGTATACAACCAGGTTCCAATTTAAAATTGTTACGCGAATTTTCTCTATTTTCGCGATATAAATGAATTTCGCAATTTTTTGGTTTATCTGTACTTTAAGCTTCTCCAAGTTAATATTATAATTTAAAATCTTTCCTATATTAGCAAATTGTTGCAGCTCTTCGTTTGTTCACAATTAGTTTACATTTTAGCTAAATTTAATAACTTTATTTATTAATTAAACAATTTTAAAAAGCAAAAAAAATAGACTCCATTCAGCAAATAATTATTCGTCGTTCGTCGATGAAAGAAATAGAAATAAACCTATCGTCGAGTTTTTCCGCACGACGAATTTCGCTACGAAAAATTAGTCGTTCGTACCATTTGTTGTTATAAAATTAGTTGTGAAAATGTGAATCGCTATAATTCATCGTGTCCTGTTAAACTCGTTAGTGAACCAATTTCTAAATTATCTATTGATTTCACTAATTTGTTTTGCAATTCGAACACTTCGCTAAACTGCTTGCTATCTGTACATAACATTAGGTGAAGGACGGATCTAGCTAGCGTTCCAAGTATCCTTTATTTTTCTTTTGATAAAAAGTTCAAACTGCCCGATTTCGAAATCATTGTAATACCAAGTAGTTCACACTGATTTTGCCATCGTCGTGCCATTTTCAAGCTTACAGATGTTACGCTATTGTAAAATTTAGGCGACTATATATTTTATAGTGGTTTGGAAGACATTTTGCAAAGCTGTAATTATTTGAAACTTTGTTTTGTAGTTATATTTACATTCTGTCAGCAACACTCAGCGTACTGTAAATAAGAAGATCATCTCAAACAAATGTGAATGTCTCCCAATCCAATTCATCCTTCATTGTCACCATAGCGTACTGATCTTCCTCAAAATTCAATTGTCTACTATTTCTTACACCCTACCCTGCCTTTCCATCTACACAACTGTTTTCACCCTTCCAATTCAAAATATTTCCACCAAACATTTCTCTTATTTGAAAGCACTTGAAACAAAAAAAAACAATTTGCGTGTGCATGTAAACTTTTTATTTGGTTGATTGGTACCGTATAATATAAATTGATAGCACAAAATGCTACAGGAGGAGCCATACGAGCCATAATGATGTGCATCCATGCCTACTTTAATATTTGGTGTGAGGCCCGTTCTGGATGGTCTGTCTTTATGAAGAGAAGATCAGCTGTGCATAAAATATCCGCCCTGCCAGAAGCAACACCGGCCCAACTGCAGGCATTTGATGATGTGTGTGCAATATGCTATCAGGTAAACAGAATCAGGGAGATATTGTTTTAATAGTTGAAGTTGCTATATATATGTAAATATTTTAAGGAAATGTATTCCGCAAAAATTACAAGATGTCGTCATTTTTTCCATGGAGTTTGTTTGCGTAAATGGTTGTATGTTCAAGACAGATGTCCTCTATGTCATGAAATTATGATGTACACCGATAAAACAGATGAAGCCGACAAAGAGGTGCCCCAACAACAGGAGCAAAATGTCCCGGTGCAGAATAGTAATATAGAGGTAAGAGATATTAGCTTTTTTAATTTCAAGAAATTCAGCAAACACAAAAATTATTGTTTGAATATGTTTTTCCTGGAACATCAGGTGACTTTTAAAGAATGTCTGACGAAAAGGTTTCGTTTTAATTAGCGTTTTATTATTATTTTTTTTATGCTAGGACATCGTCATGGAAAATAGAAATCGTTCCTTCGAAGATATGACTTCATCATCATCAGCTGCATTTTTAACTGCCAATGCTGGCAACAGTATGAATAGTAGCAATAGTTCCGGTCTTGTGGCAGCTACTTCGTCAAATGCTACCACAACTTCTACGACTTCAGCAACAGCAGCCGCTGTTGCTACCGCTACGGCTGCAGCTAGTAATAGTTTTCGGTTTTCACCCGATCTTGATGTACAGGATTAACTATAATTTGAACAGTCTATTGTACTTATGTATAAATTGAAGCAACAAAAAAGAAAATAACTCTTAAACACCATACTTTTAAGATTTATTATAATACATATTTTGTGTTTGTGGATATTAGCCACTCCTTTTTAAACAAATATTGGCTCTTCATGATTCAACACCCCCCTCCCAACAACTCAATCTCTATTCATCATTAAAAAATAAAGACAAATTATAAATATAAATAAACGTTTTAAAACAGTTTTACCTTTAATTAAAACACAGAAAGATCTGTATTGGTTTTTATTTTAAAATATACTCTTTAATAAAACTCTTGCTAGCTGGTTTTTAGCAAACAAATATTTGTTTCAATAATTTCATTTAAGATTTAAACATTCATATGGCTACACAATAATTTTCTCCTAAGAACGTGCTTCTGTTACTTCTTTATATTTGTATTATATTAAACATAATTATTAAAATACTAAACATAATTATTAAATAATAATTTTAAATATTAATGAATTAAAAAATAAAACAAAATATTGTGAAGTCTGATCATGATGAAATTTAACCGGAACATGAACCACATTACCAATGTATATTTTATAATTGCTAATTAAATAAAAATATAAATATAAAAATTTGAAATATTTAAAAATAAATAAAAAGGGATGAAAATAAAACAGCGTTAAGGTTTTAGAATAATTTTATAAAACGATACAAAAGAAAACAAAAAGAAATACAGAAACACCTCCAACATTATTAAAACTGCAATTAGACTACACTCTTCCCCGCCCGCCTCACAACAGCAAAATATTTAAACGAAAATAAGTAAATTTATATATTATGTAAATTATTTAAGGATGGAAATATTAAAAAAATTAATAAATTATTATTTAAAAAACCAACAAGAAATTCACTTCATTTTACTAATAATTGTCATAAGCAAACTTGGTTCGTTTGTTACAATTTCTGTTGAGCTTTTCTAGTTAAAAATCAAATCATTGTAATTACTAAGCAAATGATATGGCGAAACACGGCAGCAGGTGGTGGTACGCACTACAGTTACACGGTCTGCACGTTCAAAATTAGCTTTGACAGTTTCATAGTAGCGACCGTCGCTGTTAAATAACAAGTTATTTTTAATTGAAAAAAAAAAACAATAATAATAATACATTGTAATAAAGTTGAAATCTCAGCAGCACTTACCTCAAAACCATGCAACGCAATTTTAAACACTTAACACGCAACAAATCAATGGCTTTTTGACTCTTATCCGAAAAGCGTAAATTATCTGGATCCCATCTGTAATAAATAACAAATAATCATGTAAAAAAATAAATAAATAATTTATGTGCTCACAAGGTGTACTATTACTGTTGTATTAGTTGTAAAGATATAAAGTGGTCGTGTATTTACCACATCAAATTATTTTAAAAATCAACAAGTATTTTTTCAACTTAACTTACGATCGAAAGCAAGGCGTATTTAACCAGGTGACAGCATTACAGCAGTTGACTATTCGTTGCGAATGTCAAAATACATACAAAATACTTTTGTCTTTTTTTCTATATCTGTTCTCTTTGTTTTATGGGTTAGGTTTTTGACATACGCAATGAAACTACACAAACAAAAATGCCTGTTGTTCTTGTATTGTTGTAATTGTTTTCCTAATGCTGTCACCTAGTTGAATACACCTTGATCGATAAAACAAAATTCCATCAATGAAATGTTGAAATTACATACATACAATCGTGATCCAATAATACACGGGGCAAATCACTGCATTCGATATCGAGTAAAATCCCATACAAAATTTTTGGAATTTGTATGGAAATTTTGCTCGATATCGAATGCCGTGATTTGCCCCCAGGTCTGTTGAATAGTCCTGATGATTTTTTGTAGCGTTGTGTTTTTTAATGGCCGAAATAGTAAAAAGTATTTGTTGAAATCAGTGATGGAAAATTTAATTTTTCTTCGGTACAAAAAACATTTTAAATAGTTCTTTTTTGACCCGTTTTACTCCTTCGGTTCATTCAGTACTTTCGGTTCATTCAGTATTGAAAAAAAACGTTCTTTCCGTCAACGATATCTCTCGAGCGGAGAAATCGATTTTCATAACGTGGTTTTTCGAGTTTAAGATCTAATTAGATTTTGAATTCGATTGGTTTTGTGGTTTAAAATTAACTATAGTTCCCTTAAACGTACACCTATTTTAGATGCATTCATTTAGAGAAAAAACTATCTAATTCCACAGAAAAAAACAATAAAAAAAATAAAATTGCATACAAACAAGCACATTTATTTTGTTAAGTTTTTGCTTGAAGCTAACACATCCATACGTAATGAACATGTACAATGTATCCAAAAATCCAAATTTATATAATAGATTAAAAAAAACATTTTTTTTTCGAAAATTCTTAAAATCGGATCGGCGTATTATCTCAATAGATCTTAAGTAGGGTCAATATCTTTAGAATGCGATCGTTTAAGTCATTCTTGAGCTATGAGAGGTTTACATACATACACCTGTCATCGTCAGAGTATATTCCCATGACCTCAAAACTTTGAGCTTTAATGAGAACTCAATTTTTTAAAGCGGGAAGATAAAAAGAATATTTACAAACTTAAAGACTATTTAAGCCTTTATATTTTTATTATGATATTTAAACAACATGATACACATAATTTTATTTACCTCAATTCCAAACGTTCCAAATTACCGCAACTAGAAGCAATAGTATCCATCAGTTGATCAACATGAATATTGACACCCAATTTTTCTGCAGTGCCCATGACAATAATTCTGAAACAATAAAATGGAAACAATTTTCAATAGATTTTTAGAAAACTAAAATAATATTATGTAACTACTTGGCATTTGTTAAAACTGGTAAAGCACTCATCCACAATTGATCGGTGATATGAGGCATGCCGGAGAGACTGCAAGCCGCCAATTGTTGACCATGACGCGTTAGAAACTTTTGCAAAGTATCATCCGTTATGTTATCCGAAGAATCCAAATCCAAAGATATTAAAGATCTGCCAAAACAAACAAAAATCAAAACAATTGCATTCAGGAAGTTTTTTTTTTATATTTCTCTATTACCTGGGCATGCCAGATTCCATCCATTGCTTTAAAACTGTATCATTGAAACCATTTATTTGACCAGCTGATAAAAATTTCAAATTTGGTATACGCGTCAACATGTCTACCAAGCACTCAGTGGATAAATCTGTGGCAGTGATATCCAATTCCAGCAAAGCACATTTATCCCAATCGGCCTGCATGACAAATTCCGATTTTAAACTGGTGCCATTCATCAGCAAACAAGTTAAACGCTTTGAACGTTGTATCAAGGTTTTCAAAGTGGAACCGGTTACTTTATTACAAAAATTAACCGCCAAACATTCCAATTGTATACAATTGGAACTGAAGGCATCAATATGAGAATCATCAATGAAATTGATGCCATACAAGTTGATAACTCGCAGATTGGGAGTGGCAGATTTTAACTTATGAACATTAATGACTTCATAAATCTCTTCCTCCTCCTCTTCGCATTTTTCGTAGGTACCAATCAAATGCAAAACCTCCAGGCCATTGATGAAATTGTAAATCTTACGCATAAAACCTTCCATAAAGATAACTTCGGACAAGCAAATGCACATGTAACGCAATTTGGTGGGAAACGCTTGCATTTCACTGAAATCATGAAGTTGCATGGCTAAAATAATGATGCTTGACATTAATGAAGATCTGTTACAAATAATTTTTATCACTACTAACCAGTCGAGAAATCCAACAGCATGTGTGTTAAGTTGGGACACTTGGCGGATAATTCATGCAATACTGTGTGAGTAATCAATTCAATTGGCAATTCTATATAGCGTAGAGTTGGGCCGAAACGCACCGATATCAGGGACAATAAAGATTCCAGCGAACCCACATGCAATCCAGAAACTTCAGGTCTTAATGATACATTCTTCCAGAGCTGAGTATTGTAGGCAATTTTGCGCCAACGGCGACATACTCTTGCCAGACGGCATATTTCACGGTGTGAGAGATATGAAAAAATTTGAAGAATCACTTTGTCCGGCAATTTCTCAATAGTCTAAAATTTTATTATATTATTTTTAGTTCGTAAAGTATAATTATTTAAATAGCTTTAAACAACACTGATTTAAATGATCCATTTTATAGTCTTTAAAGATTATAAATTTTCTGGATCTGTGGTGTTGCTCTGTAATTCGAATCGGGAATAAATTTTTGTTGTCGAATTTTCAATATAAAAAACCTACAAGTTGGAATAGTTTTATTCACCCATGAAGATATTATACATTTATATTTAAAAATTGTTTCAATGATAGTGGAGAAATTGTTTTCTTTGGAACTTTTACAAATAATTCATTCATGAGATTCGAGGTTACGTTTTTTTCTGCTTAGTTCCCAATTTTTTATATCGATTTTAGCATTTTTATTTGTTTTCAAGTTTGGATGAAATTTAATTTATTTTCGATTTTTATATTTTTGTTTGAAATTTTTGTGACTTGAAATTTTATCGATTTTCGATTTCTTGAAAAAAAATTTTTTTCTTTGAAATTTTTATTTTCTTTTAATTTCGAACTTCTGCTTAATTTCGATATATTTTTTGTGACTTCGATTTTTCGTGTGGAGTTTCGATATTGTGAAATTGTTCTTTTTGAAATTTTATTATTTTGGTAGTCGAAAATGTAATTTTTGCTGAAATTGCAAAATATCTATTTTCTGTTCTTTGTTTGTTCAAATTTCAATTGAATTTTCGACTTCTTGGCGAAATATAAATTTGTGTATTTAAATTTCGAATTTTTTGCTAAAATGTCCATTTTTTTTATTTTTCAATTTCGATAAAATTTTTACCATTGGATTTTTTTCCGTGAAATAGGACCACAAAACGTAGAGATCAGTTAAAATATCGATTCCCTGCCGTTATTTACAACAAAGTCATGTCAGAAAATATTAATTAAATATATTTAATATTTCCATTAATCGTTTAATGTTTATTTATAATTTTTTTTTCATTTTCTGTTTTCTAAAAATTAAAGTAAATTTTGAAGCTCAAGTAGTTTGTGAATAATTTCATTAAGAAAGGACAGTTAGACCTCGTTTAATACGGAGTTTACGTTCCTCGAAAATGACATGTTAACCAAAACTGTGTTAAGCTATACAAGAAACCAGTGCAAATTGTTATTTTTTTCTTTAAAAAAAACTTTTATTTTTGTTTGTGCATTCGAAAGTACATACAGGAATGAACAACTGTTTATAGAAACCATGTAAAACCGAGGGTTTTTCCGTATTACCCAAGAACGTGTCACAAAACATCACTCGTGTTATACTGAGGCTGTGTTCAAGGAAGCACTTGTTAAACGAGGTATATACAGGTAAATATGCAACAGAAATTATTTTTGTTTAACAGAAATGATTGTTTCATTCTTGTTATGTGACACAAGCGGAATTTGTCTATTAAATAGAACTCCAATACTGTTATTAGAAAATAGTCCATCTATTGTGCTATTTTTTTTAACGCAGCTGTATGTTGTACGTATGTATTTATAAACTTTTCAAGCGTCGGAATGATAAACGTCCATAAAAATTTTTCAACTCCATTAAAAGTTGCAAAATAGTTATTAAAGTTTTAGTAATATACATACATACATATGTATGTATATCGTAAGCTGAAATGCAAAACCATATAACTAACAGAACAGTTTGAGATTAATTGAAATCAAAATTAACTTGTTTAAAGTTTCACTTAAAATATTTGAAACTATCTATTATTATTATTAGTTTTTTTTGTATTATTATTATATTATTTTTTTACAAAAGTGATGTTTTGTGTTTTGTTTTCCTTCCAATGTGTGGTTATGCGGGTGTCATATAAAATGAACGAGTGCGATGCTCCTCTGTTAGCAGTTTTTGCTTTATTCTAAATATAGACTTTCAAAGATACAAATGTCCAAATAAAATACTTCTTAATAAATTTAACAAAACCATGTTACTCGTGTTAAAATTCTTTCAGCAATATAATTATTTTAAAATATTTTCAATTTTTATTTTTCAGTCAAAAACCAATTTTTATATTGAACTTGACACATTTTTTTGGATTTTTATTTAAATGCTGGCACATACCGTATCGGCAAAGGGGCTACGAACTGTACCATCCGATAGATACACCTGTGAAGCTTCTACTGCTAATTGTCCCCAAATATCTGTTGATAAATCCATTTGTATTTTTTTACAGGATTTTTATAATTTTAAATGGTTTGAGTAGAAAAAGAAAACAATAAATTTTCTTATTTTTTCGCCTAAAATTCTTATGTAAAACCTGTTGTTTCAATTAGAATTCAACCGAACCGAACGCATTTGATATAAAAACACTATTAATTACTATAAGCAATTTCCAAAATACATTGACTAACTGTGAGCATACATTTCTAATTTTAGTAAGACATAATGAGCATAAGTGTTCAAATGAAGAGCAACGAAATTCAGAGATTTTATGTATTCTGTATCTGCCAATTGCAATCAGCTGTATGTTGTTATTTTCAAAATTTTGTTTTGAAAATTCAAAAATGTTTTGTTTAGAATAATGCGCAAAGTAAAAGTATAAAAACAAGAAATTGTAGTTCATGAGATACAGAGTTTTGAAAAATTTATAAACAATTCATTTTATTTACTCACTAGTTTCTCTTTGGATTGTATATTGATGTCATCTCTTCCAATGGCCGATGATGAGGTCTGCGCTGCTAAAACATTCCAATTATCCATGTTTTTTTGTTATATATATTTTTTTTTCAAAATAAATATAATTAAAATGATTTTGTGGCAGATAAAATTTTTCTTTAAATATTTCAAGCCAAGGTGGGTGGTATTGTAAAGTTTCAAAAATACTTGCGGAGGTCGGGCTTCACTTTTACAGTAACAGATGTCGGTTTAAAAATGAACTAGCGAACTATATTTTGTATAGCAACCTATAAAAGGGATTTAAGAAAAGCCTATTGGATATTATTCTTATAAAAATTTAATTATAAATTCTTATAAAAATCAGTTTTAAAAAAGTGCAGGGACCCCGCACTTTTCAAAACTATGAATGTACAAGTATTTGCCATAAATAAAATAACTACAAGTAAAAACACCCAAAATTTTGAGTTTCGTTATTTTTTGTATGTATTTTACTTTGTAAATTTGTAACTTGTAGTTTTGAAAAATGTGCTCCATCCAGCACATGTGTTTGAATTTATTTCAAAGTTTTGTAATTTTATCCATAAACGATATTTAATGATTTAATTTAAATAAACTTTGAAAATAATTCTACATTCACATTGCAGTTTATTCTTTTCGAATGACACACATTTAGTTTGTTAATAAACTTTTCTTTCGAACAACAACGAAGGGAAAAATGCAAAACACGAAAGTGAAATGTTCGACTCAGCCGAATATTTTTGTACCTTTCACTATAATCGGGATAAAAACATTGAAAGTAACTCAATATATATCGCTCCTTTACTTTTTTGTTGATGTGAATGTGAATTAAAAACTTTAAACTCGTTTTCTGACGAACGAGTTTTTTGAATCATTGTAATTCGAAAACATTTTTTACAATTCGAGTAACAGAGTAACTCCGCAAATAAATCAAATATTTTATATAATTATAATTATTCGGCATTAAACAGTTAGATTTTAATAAATTCATATCGTCGCCCACGGTACAATTATTACCAGGAAGGTGCAGTACAAAAAATTATGTATGTATGTATATTGTTTTCTGGCAGTTTAGTTACTGACTGTACAAAAAAGAAATTTTACATTGTTGTTTTGACAGTCAGTAACAAAACTCCCAGCAAACAATATATCGTTGGGCTCATGTAGAAAGGTCCTAACTCAAATAATTGTAACTTTACAAGAGAAGGTAAAAACATAAAAGAAACTGTACAACTGCTTGTAAAAGCGGTTTTTAACACTATTGCAATAAATTTTTGTGACGAGGTGTATTTGTGTGATATGTATTGGAATCACTAAAAACCTAAATTTCGTAAAAAAATACGAGTTCGGGCCTTCCTACTTGAGACCATCAATTGTTTTGTACTGCACCTAACTGGTAATAATTGTACCATGATCATCACCCAAAAAACACAAAAATATAAATAGATTTTTTAATATATGTGACCTGCTCCACGAAAAGGGACCTCTTTCAAATGCCGCAAACCGAAAGTTTCTATGTCTTTTAGTTTTTTTACAAATCACCTGTAAAGATGAACATAATTAATGAAAAAATTACGTTAAGATTTATTTTAACCTGAAATTAATTAATAATAATAATAGGTTTTTAACTGTTAGAAATATTTTTCATAGAGGCAGTGTCTGCATAGTGAACATCGTACAAAGTACCAGAGAGTCGAAATACATCGCCAGATGATCAGGTTGAAGGAAGAGTTGCATAACCATGCGCAAAACACGGAAAAACGAAGGGCTTTTTTTAAACACGTTTTTCTCAATAACTTCTTTTCGGCGCAGAGGTCCCTTTTCGTGGAGCAAGTCACATATTATAATGCGACTAATCCACTTGCAAAGTTTTACACGCATATGTTCATACATATATATCGATTTTATTGGCGAAAATGAAAGGCCGAAGACGCAACTCTAATAATTTCATGATTTTTGCGATTTTTCGTACACCAGATGGAGGGCTCAAAGATGAAGTGAACCAAGTCATAAAATATAAAAAATTTCAAATTTCTATAACGAACTAAGTAAAAAGTGTACTGTTTCTAAGGTAATAGTAAAAAACACAATTCAATGGTTATCATTTTAATATCAGTTCATTTACTGAAACTCAAAATATGTTCGAACCGTCTTTTTGTGACTTGGTTTACTTCAGCTCTGAGCCCTCCACGTTTGCTTATTATTTTATGTATGGTTGCATTTGTTGTCACCGCTCTGCCTGACACCTTTTCAAATTTACTTGATCTTGTGGTGAATTTTAAAATTATTGAATGATATTCGCCAATGACATTCCTGATGCGACTACCTGGAATGATCCTAATATACTAATATTTTTCAGATATTGTTTTTAACAATTTTGTTTGACAAATACAGTACAACCTCCTTAATCCGGACACGCGCTAATTCAGACTATCCAGTAATTCGGACATTAAAATTTTTCGGACAGCTTAGACATTTTTCCTCTATAGTCCGGACAAGTGTTCTTCTTTCTCAGTAAAATTTTTTCGTTATCTTACCACTAGAAAAAAATAAGTATTTAAAATGTAAAAGATTTTAGTTTAATTGAGTTTGCTTGGCGAATTGTTTTCAAAAGCTATTTTATGGGCTGAACAAACCGAAGCGAGAGATAAAGATATTTTATTTTTAAAAGAATTTAAAAATAGAGCTGACAAATTACATAAAGATATGTGTATTCAAACAAAAATAAATTCTTATTTTTCAAAATCAATATTTTTGTGTCACTTTTATTATGGTTCTTTATGTTATTTGTAAATTAATTAACTGCTAGCCCCAATTTGTCGATCGAATTCTTTCTTTTGTACAATTACATTAAAAACAAGAATGAATACGTGCGACATAGTGGGCCTGGTAGTAGATACAAGTGAATTCTTATGTATAGTTATTTTCTTTTTGGTAACAAAAATATATTATATATATATATATGACATATATGTATTGCGTTTGAAATTTCATTTTAACTGTAGTCCGGACGATCCACACATCCGAACAGTAGCTAAAACTATATCTGTCCTGATTATGGAGGTTGCACTGTATTCAAAAAAAAGTATATCACATGTCAATATCTATTTTGAAAATAATTTTTATATAAGAATCAAATCTGTCTTTATATCTCAAGCTTTATTCTCAAATTCGAATACGATTTTTTTTTTGTTAATTTTCATAGTACGTGTAAAGTTTTTTGCAGTTACGGCTTTTTGGCTTTTAAGTGACGATATTTATTTATAGATATATTTTATTTTCTGTAACCAACGTGTTACAGGGAATAATCACTGTTCTAAACTGTTGGCAGTTAATTTTTTGGAGCAATTATGTTTTCTTTGTTATTAAGAGCTTTCCTAATGACTGAAAGCTCTTAGTAAATGGCTTAAACTGAAACATTTTAAAAATGCGGTTGATCAATTTTTTTCCTTAGAACCATTTGCTCAAGACATTTTCAAAGACTTGTAATTGTAAAAAGATTTAACTCAATGCTTTGAAACATAAAAAAATAAAATAAACAAGAAATTGAGGGTTTTCTCTATCAAACATCAACGTTATTATGCCGAAATAGTAAATTGTTTTAGATGTGTTTAGCCAAATAAATATCTTCTCATAGTGAAAAGTAGAAAATAAATGTACAAGTAAATAAAACATTCATTCATTCATCAATCTAGTATGTACATGCTTTAGCAATATTAAAATAAAAAAAAAAAAATAAAAAACACAAAAACTACAAGTCATGATTTTGGCATCTAGGAGGTTTCAAATAAATAAACATAATATAGTTTTCTTTTTAAATATTTACCCATGATTAGTTTTTAAATTTGCAATAAAATTATTAGTTGGTTATTAAAATTTTTTAGTTATTATATTATAGTTTTATTTTAAGCACAGTTTTAGTCGATTCAATTAATATTGAGATTAATAAGTATACATTTCATATGAGCTTTTATGTAAATACGTTTTTTGTTGTTGTTTATAATAAATAACTTTAAAGAAACTTTTGTTATTGTTATTTGCAATTAATTATTTTAATAATTTTAATTGTTGGATTATTGGTTAATTTTTCTATTAGTTTGCCTCTTGCTTTAAGTTAATATTTTCTTCTTGTTTAATTTTGTTACTAAAAATATATTTTTCAAGGGTCTCTTTTCTTGGTTTTAAAAAATTTCTATTTTATTTGATATCTTTTAATTTTATGTATCTACCTTGTTTTCACAGGAGTTTGTTTTCAACTTTAATTGAATTAAAAAATTCTCTATTATATTTTATACCAAAATTTCTTTTCCTTACAAATATTAAATTTATTTAAACATTTCTAGGCCTTGCATAAGTTTTTTTTCTTTGCTCTTGTGTTTAATATCTTGTCTAGCCAGATGATTCTGCTTTCTCTTTGAATTTTCCTTATGATGCCGATGTGAACCCAACTGCAATTCCCGCACAACTGAATTTATTTCATTTTTGGCAAAACTAAAATAAATAGTTCCGTTGTAACGCGGCGGCACAAGTACATCGTGTACTTATTCATATGTACATGTTTCATTCATTAACATTATCGCATATAAATATTTATGTATGTACATATGTATATGTACGTCATAAAAAAATGAACACAAAAACTCTTGTAGAGAAACTAATTTTTTCATGTCTGGCAAATTTATTCAAACATTAGAAGAATCTCTTGAAAATTCTGGCGAAATACGTTTTTTTGCGAAAGTTATTTAGCCAGAAAAAAAGTTTTAAGACCTTAGTGATTTAAAACAAACAAATTTAGGAATTTTGAGAACATTTTAAATCAAACAAACAAAAAAAAACAATAAAGAAATAATCAAAATTGCTTTTGCATTAATCATTATAAAAACTTAAGTATGTAAGTATGTATGTGTATATTCAATGTATGCATATATATACATATATGCTTTATTCTACAAATTAAATTTGTTTGCAGTACAAATAAAACCGATATTAAATTTTTTTTTTACTGTTAAATATGATTTGAATGCTATTTGTATATGTTCAATTACATTTCTAAAATTTAAATATCTTAAAACGGAATTAGGATAAATTCGAAATTAGTTGACGTTATAATCATTGCATTTTAATGCATAAAACGAAAATGAAATGTGTTATGAAAACTGTGTTGAAAACAAAGTTTGCGGATGAAAAGCAACAATGTAAATGCCGCTTATGATATTAAAATTTGTACTCGTTTCTCAATTCAGACTTAAAAATCTGCTTAGACAAATTAGTAAACATGTTAAAGAAGTCATTTCACGATGTTTTTTTTTAATAATACATTAAAAAAAATAACTTTAAGCCTAAAAACAAAATCACAAATATATTTATGTTTAATTAAAATAATCAAATGTGTACTTTTTTAAAAACCATTACGGCATCTAGCCAAAACAGTTTCTATAATCATTTGAAACCATTCAGCCGAGTATGTCGAGTAATCAGCAGTTCTAAATAAATTTACTTTAGCTTCTGTAGTCAATGACGAACACAAATAGTAGTTAATGGACATTTCAGTCAATTCGACATGATAATTTTTCATAGACCATTCCAAAACGCTTAAACAGTTCGATTCATCTAGTTGAGATATTAAAAGTTGCAAAACAAATTGCTCCATTTCGGGTATTATATAAATGCGTGACATTTCAAAAGCTTCTAAAAGGGCGTAATATTTATCAACGGGTGGTATGTTCATTTTTAATTTCTTCGATTGGAGCACAATCAGATTGAGAAAATAAAGCAGGCCACTGACAGTGTAAGTGCACAAATGTATTTCACCTTCGTTGCCCTCACGAAAATCACTATTTAACATTGTATTGAATACTTCGCTGGTGGAACACAACAAAGCCTTGTTAAAAGCTACGGCTGTAACAGATTTCTTATTGTCCTCGCTAGTGCTTGGCTCATGTACCAAAAAGCGCATATCACAAGTGTCATGCAAAGGTTGGCTAGCATCCTTTTCTATATATACATCATACTCATTCAAACTTTTGTCAGCTGCTGTCTGTGGCACATCAATACCTAAAGTACAACGGGACATGCATGTTAGCGAATCAACTGCTTCAGCGGTAAATTCATCTTGCTTGGCACTCAATATTATACTCAACAACACGGACAGTGCATTGCCATCATTAAGGAATTGATAAAGTAATGGTTTACTTTTGATAATATAGGCCACAGTAATAGCTGCCCTTTTCTGTGCAATTGTATCCTCAGAACGCAATAAACGAGCCAATTGTTCTTTACCATAATTACATTCACCCACAGATGTCAGTGTGTCTAAGAAACCAAACCCCTCTTTAGTAATCTAAAAGTAACATTAAGAGTTTTACTTTTACTAAATGTAAATTAAGTTAAACGAATATTTACCTCTTTAATTTTTGTTAATTGATATAACTGATGACATATGCCTTGCTTAATGACCTGTCCGAAAAATTGGCTTTCCCTAAAACGCAATTGAAAAGAAAAATAATTATTAAATTTGATTTTTCAACCTTATAACTGAAAAATTGTTTTTACTTTTCAGAAAATTTAATTCAATCAAATTAACTGAAGAAAATTTATAATAATTTTTACTTATTAAATTTATATTAATCGAGATTGCCTCGATATCGTTTTTCAAAGATTTAAAAAACTTTTGTTTGTTGAGGGTTTTTAGCTAGTCTATATACATGCATTTCATTGGTGCTAAAGCCAAATCATCAGTAGACCTTAAACCTAATTTTTAAATGTTTCAAACCTCTTTACTTATACAATAATAATTATAATATAATAATTTGTTTGTTGGGATTTTTGAATAAGTTTCAAAGCCTACTATGCTTATACTATTGTAATTTGTATAACTCTCATTGAGTTTTTAAAAGTTTTTGTATAAGTAAAGAGGTTTGAAAAATTTAAAAATTAGGTTTAAGGTCTACTGATGATTTGGCTTTAGCACCAATGAAATGCATGTATATAGACTAGCTAAAAACCCTCAACAAACAAAAGTTTTTTAAATAATTTTGACTTTGAAAACATGATTGCATATTTAATTGTCTTGAAAATATAAAATTACGTCGGTATAAGCTTTTTATACTTACAATAAAATATTGGTAAGCGAACCCGCAAAATCTAAATTAACACCAAACATATTAATGGCCTTAATAAGAGTGTTCATTGTTTCTGGTTTTCCCAAGTCTAAGCTTTTCTTTACCAAGCAGGTTACGCGAAATATTAAATTATCTATTATATCCAGAGTATTATGAGGCAAGTTACTATTTGGAGGCAATTTTAAAGTCGCATCTTAAGAAAATAGTAAAACATTAATATACCGAAAATATATTTACATATATCAAGAAATGTTTATACAGACCTTGACTGATTTCTTCATCGTCTTCTTTATCCAGTAATATGTTATCTTCAACTTGCTCTGATCTAGCCGCAACATCCAAGAGATTCATTATAATGCTATAATCATTACAATTGGCATTTGGATTGCTATATAAATAACTACTAGTATCCCTTTTGTTGTCATCTCCATTTTCATCTTCTTCCTCTTCGTCGTCACTGCATACAGGAGAATAAGATTCTTCATCAGATTCTAATTAGAAAAACCAATAAAGTATATTAATTATAAAATATAAAATACTGTCAGCTTATACCTTTTGTCTGATACACGTTTCCTCCCACTGGTGACATACTACGAGAACTGCACGGACTAGAGGGAGCATTGTAAGATTTTGGCGAACTGCTAGCGGAGTCGAAATCTAAGTATATTTCATCTTGTACCTTTGGAAACTATTCATAAATTAAATTCTATAATTTTGACATACATTTTTAAAATATATTTACCTTGCACTTAGTTTCCATTGCAATTTCAGGTAGTTTCCTTTTCTTAGACGTTTGCAATTTTTCTTCACGTTTCTTTTTATAGTATTCATCATCGCTAGTTAGATACAGATTAAGTTCTTTGATTAGAACACTGATTAAGCCTTCACGTAACATCAGATCCATGCTCATATTGTCATATTGGAAATTTATTAACACATTTAAAACCTGTGATTAGAATTTTGTACATACATATGTATATTGAAAATTAATTTACTTTGCTAATATTTACCGCAGATTTTTCCGAATGCGATTTTGATTCCTTGCACATTGCAATCAATTTCCGCAATGCACCGGATCGTCTAATCTTGGAACGGTTGCATGCATCTGTCGATAGTATACTAATAATATTGATACAATGTCTGCATTCACTTTCGTTGGGTGCCCTCTTTACATCACATGCCACCAAAAGTTCGCATGCCGCTAAGATAGCATCAGCTGAACTAAGCATATAAAATGCTCCCGGATTCTTCGAAAGATTAGACAAAATCTTTAAGACTACGCTTCTGTGTTTATTATTTTCATCAGTAACAAAATAAACAATTGGTGCAAATGTACAATTAGCCCGACTTAATGAGTCCCAAATGGGTAGACTGATCTGCAGCTCCGAAATGGCGAGTAAGCATTTTAAAATTTCACAAATTAGATCTAGGGCGACCTTTTCCTTGGGCATAGCATAAGCATTGGAAGAACTAGTAGTATTTTTGAGCACTTCATGATCAAATATGTCACTGCGTACCCCTTCTAAGTTACGAGCAACTTCTTCGAAATACTTCTCACGATGCTGATTACGTTTTAAGCCCACTTTTAATGAAGCCTGAGCATCGTTTAGTAACTTTTCTTCTACTACGTACTCATCATTCTTCATCACGGAGACTAATATACGTAAAAGCGTAGTAAGACCAGCTGCTTGAAGAAAATTCTTTAAAAATTGTTGATTCGTCAATAAAAAACGACATGCTCGAAATGCCATCATGCGCGTTTGTACATCAGATGTCTCCTCTATAATTCGACACAAGGATTGTGCAATTGTGGGACAATAGTTGGCTACCAACAGATTCGCATCTACCTTCGCTAAATTTCCCAATAAACGGCAAGCACGACATTGTATTACCGGATTAGGTATTGATTTTAAAATTGTCGCTAAAGGAATGGCGATTTTACTTTCCAATGCCTATAAAATTACGTAAATTTTGCAAAATAAAGTACACACACTCATAAATGTAATAAATTCTTTTTTTCTTGATGTCTCATGTAATACGAGTGCAACTCAGACTCACCTCTTTACAACTTATTTCGTCGGTACAACAATTGCCCATAATGCTTAAGGCAACTTCTAATATTTGCTCATGTGGTTTACTTAGAAAACGAACCATAGGCGTAACTCCACCTGCTTCCCGAAACAATAAAATTCCATCCTTATCTTTAACTACATCTGTACGCAATTTTACAAGCCCCTTAACAATTACAGATTTATCAGACGACGTCTTAATTACTGCTAAAATATTTTCCACCAGCTGGCGATTCATTTTTGTTGGTTCTTTTAATTCAGCTCATTTATTTTCACTACTCAAAAGTTTTCTTAGAACAGAAAACAAATCTTGCGAAAAATTACTTTGTACTATACCAAAAAAAATATTAAACGTTTCTGTAATTTTTTTACTGTTTTGTTTTGGGCAGTATTTCGCTATTGAATATTATTTTTGTGTTTCTTTTAAACACTTCACGTATTACATTTTCAATGCTGCCACACTATAATATATTCATTTGAGCTTTTTTTTTAAATAAAATTCGGTGAGCCTACAATTAGCTCTTCTCGGAAAATTAATAGCAAATAAATAATAACTTATATATATTATTTATTACTGGTCGTTTGCTTTTTTAACATAATTTGTTTATAATCTCTCCAATACTGAACATGTCCGAAAACACATCTTATAATCATAACATATTTCTGTGGTCACAAGCAATAACAGCCTAAGTCGAGTTAAGTCAATGTGAGCTATGTATGCTATCATATTCCACTAACAAAACTTTATATTTACGTAAAATCCCCATTTCTCTAACGATGTTCTTTTAAAAGTTATTAATAAAAACATATAGACCTAGGTCGTAATGATGCTTTCATTTCTCTACATAAAAAGTGATTTTTCTCTAAAGTATAATTTTCGACTTAGGCTGTTATTGCTTGTGACCACAGATTTCTTCACTTGGTTGGGTGGGCTTCAACGGAAACATTTAAGGCTATTATGAGTAGGTATAACAGATATATATTTTTAATGTTTACTTACATACCTCTGTAGGGTAAAGCTTTTAGCATGTTATCAAGAAAAAAAGCGTAAAAAATTTTAAAGGAAAAGGGAAAAGATAATTAATTAATCGCATACGAGAAAAAATATGAAAATTATTATTACATTCCAAAAGGATTCAATTCATCTTTACCATTCAATGATTTTGAAATAAAAAGCTTTTTATATTTACCCTCCCACAAATTCCGTTTCTGTAATAGGTATGACTTTCCTTTTTATATGATATTTTTTTATCCAAAGGATTAAAATCCTTCGAGATATGCCTCTATATCTAATTTCGAAAAGTTTTTATTTGTCGTGGGTTGAGCTAGTCTATGTATGTATGTAGTACATTTAGGTATACTAGAGTACGCCAGTTTAAACATGTGCTTATTTTAGTTGCATTCATTTAAAGAGAAAAAACTACCTAACTTATTTCCTTCCCCATAGAAAAAACAATAAACGAAATAAAATTGCATACAAACACACACATTTATTAAAAAATCTTATTACTTATTTATATCCATCTTAAACACACTCATTGCTTTGCTTATATTTTTACTTGATCCCATACTTACTTACATAAGTGAATGCGTGCGTAGTTTTAGCATTTGTAGTAGTGTCAACTTTATGAGCCTTTTATTCCTTTAAGACTTTATAATTTAAATAATATATAGTCGGGTCACTAAAGCTCAACAATTTTTACCATTTGGTAAAAGAATGAAGAAAATTATTTATGTTGTTATTATAGAATTATTATTTACAGTAGTGGACAAAAATCTGATGTCGTTTATAAAATTGATTGCAAAGATTGTAATGCAGTTTATGTTGGTGAAACAACACAAAAACTTGCTAAAAGACTTAAACAACATGAATATGATTGCAAAACTTCAAATACAAAGACTAATTTATCAGCTTTGGCTAAACATGCAAAATCAAATACACATCAATTTGATTTTGAAAATGCAAAAATACTTATAACTGAACAGAACAAATTTAAATTGCTAGTACATGAAGTTAATCAAATTGTCAAGTATGAAAAATGTACATGCAATGAAAAAAGTAATAAGAAAAATTATATTAATACTTATTGTAATTTAATATCTAATATTGATTGATCATAGTATTCATATTAATTTGATGCATAAGTTATTTTTGATAGTTTTTATAAATTAAAAAAGAAATTTTTTCATTGTTTAACAATAACAGTCAAACAAAATAGGTATTTATGAATTTATTTTAAATTAATTTTTATATATTGTAAAATAAAAAACATAATGTGTAATTTTTATAGATCCTGATGATGAACCAAATGGTTTGAAATATATAGATTGGAAAAAAAATTACACAGGTTTTTTCATTTAAGTGAATCATAGAAGCAATACAAAACTAATTAAAATAAAATATATTGAAAAATTTCAAAATCTGCTTTTATTTGCGAAATTTACTCTGTAGTTGGAATCAAAAGGCCTCTTCTGAAAGGATAGCGTATCCCCTATTGATGCATATTGTCGCATACAGGCAGCGATATTCCCTACTCTTTATATTACACGTTCCAAACAAATCTTACCATTTATTTTGCGATCACTGTACAGTGTACACCTTTAATAAGTGAACTATTTCGTGTTTAATGTTTTCCTTTATACAAAAAATTCTTTATTCACATCAACTTCTTATAAAACAATAATCCAATAATAAAAATTTACAAACATTTCTTAAATACATATTTTGTGCTTTCTTTTTTATTTCTCTAGAAATAATTTTGAGGAAATCCCAACTACTACCAGAAATAGAAATAGATAAAATGTATGTAAAAGAATGATTTAATGAGTAAATAAACTGAACGAGTGAGTATATAAAATTTTTTTATTATATTTTGCAAATATTTTTTTGGTAAAGGAGAATTATCGAAATTTCGTTCTCTGTAAAATAAAAAAATGGTATATACTTTAACATCGGATTTGTCCCTAATAATTTTTTTTATTAAATTGTTTGAATTGTTATTAAGTATTAACTAATTCTTAATTTTAATTATTGTTAAATTAAAATTATGTTTAAGCATAAAAATTAAAGTTGCACTTTGTTGCAAGTTTGACTTTTTGTGTAAAATTAATAAAATTGTTGCAAATTAAATTAAATCTCAAAAATTAATACCCTGCACACGCATCCACGTATACAAAATATTACAAATCAATTAACATACGAGCTGAATGAATGCCAAATTAGTGCAATCAACATAAAATTTGCAAGATTTAATGAATTTGTATGCTGCATACTTTTCTTCATGAGAAAATGAAGAATTAAACAAAGGAATTCAAATTATTTTATTATTGTTCAATTTAGAAGCCGTTTAATGTACAACATTAAATACACTAATTGTAAATGACCATGAAACTTGTGAGCACTCATTTTTAAGTTTACGTTGTAACGGGCCAAAACGTCAAACTTTTTAAGAAGAAACTGTACCTCGTTTCTACATTTCTCGCATCGTAAAAGTTTTCGCATGAAATGAGTGAATTAAAGAAAATATGATGGGATTTGAAAGCAAAAAATGGGGTTTCTCACACAAGTATTTCTGAGTTAATTTCTAAGCATTATTGGAAGAATGTGAGTAAAAGAGTTTCTGTAAAAATATTATGTGAAAAGTTTGACTTCCAACATTTGAAAACGTTGACAGAAGTACATATTACAGTACAGATAAAAAATATCAAAATAGTTTTAAAATATTTTTTTTAAGTATTTAAGAAAACAGAGACACTGTTTAATCACAAATCGAAAAACGATGTTATTTTTTGTTTCGCACTTCATGTGAAAACTTTTACGATGCGATAAATTCCGAAACGAGATACTGGAATCTGGCAATCAGTACGAACTAATGCCCAAATCAGAGATGGAAAGTTGAAGTTTTATTGAAGTTGAGTTTCCTTGGAACACACTATTATTTTTTCATTTATAGTTTTCTTATTAATTATAAAAATATACATAAAACATGAAAATAGGCTTGGAATTGAACATATATATGTATTTGGTTTTTATAAACTTTGAACAATTATTTTTATACTCATCAAAATATTATTGTTAAGTGAACAATTTATTTATAAATTTTTTAATATATGTAGTAATTTTGCTTGGCCCGTATTCATAAACGAATGTCGAAGCTAAATTTGATTTTCGAACCTGGTTATCCACACATAATTCGTTCTTTAAGCCAACTTTAAATTTAATAATTTTTCAATTTTGTACATGCATATGAAAATGGGCGGGTATTAATTTGTCTTTTTATTTTTACTATTATTAAAATATTATAATAAACTTACACTTACTAAATAATATTTAAAAAACTAAATAGAAATTATGTTTATTAAAAAATTAATAAATTATTTATATAAAACACATACAATACGCGCACATACACTGCACCGCCTAATTAAATAATTAAAACAAATACAATTAAAATAAACATATAGAAATTCATTGAATTGAATTTACGTTTAAATATTTAATGAATTAATTATTGTCGGCAGCGGGTAATCTTTGTCTCGTCGTTTTGGTACTTAGTGACGTTATCGTGCCATTACAGTAATTGTCTATTTTGGACATGGAATCGGCATATTTTGTGTTGCCATTAACTTTACTGAATGCAGAACCATTCTGGTGAGACTTAATGACACCGTTAGTATTCTTTTGGGAAGCTTTCAAGGCAGCTTTGTCCTATTTGAAATAAATAATAAAAAATAAATTAACAAATAATAATAAAAAATTGCTTCGTTATGCACATAATTATGTACAGACATACATATCGTCGGTCACAGGTTGACAACTCTTAAAATGTTTTTTTTGTACTTTTCAGTAGACAAAAAATAACGTTATTACTCCGTTACTAAACCGTGTTGGAATTAAATAAAAAAACCAAAATTAGTAGGAGAAGTAGGGAACGAAATTTTTTAAAAATATAAATGAAACGTACTAAAATGCAGAAGGTCCAAACACAGTCTTTTTGCATCAAAAATCCGATTCGATTTTTTTGCGAGTTAAGAGTTGTGAACCTGTGACCGACGATATGTTACATTAAATTGAATTAGCAATTCTTACCTTTTCTCTCTTCAAGTAGGCTTGTTTATAGAAATCTGAGAACAAGAAATAGAACATAACAGCATGAGCTCCAATGAAGTAGGCAAAGCCGATAGGATAGTTGCAATCGTTTCTGAAGAACAATTGGAAGGAGTGCACCATTACTAAAACGAATTGAATCATTTGCAAGACAGTCAAATATTTCTTCCACCACAGGTATTTCTGAACTTTGGGGCCCATTGCGGCCAACATGTAATAGGTGTACATAATGATGTGCACAAATGTGTTGAGGAAACCAAAGAAGGTCGAGTGACCGCCAGGTGTGAATTTAACGCCCCACCATACAGATACAGGCATAATACCGTGATGTATCACATGCAAAGTGGAAACTTGATCATATCGTTTGCGCATCACAAAGAAGAAGGTATCAAAGAATTCAGTGAATTTTGAAAAGAAATACCACCAACAACCACGCGCCGTCTGTTAAAAAAATATAAAAGAAGAAAAGAAAACAATTATATATGAAAAATCATGTAAAGTTTTGCATTTAATTATGTAAAACAATTTATTGTTTTTTTTAATAATTTAGTGTTAATTGTTGATATTTTATTTAAGTGCGAAATTTAACACAATGATCCAGTCAATGATCATTGTGGACTTTCGAATTAAATTCAAATATAAAAAAAAATTATAAAATTAAAGATTTTCATTAATAAATATTTTCTGCTTTTACCCCCCGTTGCCTCTTGTTTGTATGCATTGATATCGAAAATGCCGAAGAAAGAATGTCGAATATCTTGCAAGTTTGCTTTATTGTTTACACAGTCAAGTCAAAGTTTATGTGCAAGTTGAATAAATCTGAGTTGTCAACAAATTAACATGTGCTGATTTCAAAGGAAACAGTAGGTGGTAGTTATTAGTATTCCTTTTTTAATGAGATTGATATTTTGAAATTTGGGTATATATGATGAAAAAAATGCATTTTGTTTTGTAATATACATCAAATAAAATAATTTTTTTTTCCACAATCCAGTAATTTTGTATAAAACTTTTTACTTGGCAACACTGTTTACCTTTTTGACACTAACTTGCTGCAAGTGTCAAAAAATTAATGTCTTCTAAAATCTCTAGCAAGTTGAACCAGTTGGCATTTTCGATGAGGAAGAAGAATCTTTCTCGATCAGAGCGGGCGATTAAATTAATCGTCCGCGATATTGTATCCCGATCGCACAAGTTCAGTACAATGGGAGACACTCTGTTAAGACAGCGACTCTTTCATATAAATTGTCTACGATGCGCATAACAGACTCTTTTATTCTTACTTTAAACGAGCATTGAATATATCGCCGTAATGAGTCTTCTACGATGAGCGGAAATAAAAAGTTTTTCTTTGTGTTTTATATCTTTTAGTAATAAACAATAATAATAAATATGTATGTATTTTAACTAAAAAATCACTTTAATAAAAAAACACTTCAATGTAACTCGCAAACATCATTTAGAGCCCTTTTCCGCGGTCAAAGTTTACGATGATAAGGGAAAGAAGAAAGTGGGTGAGTACACACTTTGCTGTGCTCGCAAAGTTGCTTTCTACTTCGTTCATCGTTTACACATACTTGCATTTGGTTGCATGTGTGTGTTTAGTTTGCATGTTCATTCAACAAACGAACACAAAAATTTTCAAAGTAAATTTTGCGTGTGGAGAAGCGAAACAAAGTTTAAAAGAAAATTTAAAAGACTTTGTCAAAGTAAACGACGACTAACTCGTCCAATAATCGTCAGAATGACTCGCAAAAGGATCATTTGGGAAAGTAAAATGAAATTTAATTCCAAGAATCGTCTGGACGATTAAAAAAAAGAGTCGCGAAATGATTGCGCTCGCCAAATAATATCCCAAATGCTGGCTGGGTGGCAACGGCGGGTTAAATATATTTTGGATTAAAATCCTATAACCAATTCATTGTGCTTTATTGAAGGATATTATTAGAGTTTTCCGCAGGAATTCTCGGCGATTCCTGAAATTTTTTAAATCCCGAAATCCCAGGAAATCAGTTCGAGAACTCGCAGGAATTTCAATAACTACTATTTGTAGAATTTTTTAGCAAAATCTGCTAAATGAAATTTGAAAAGAGCGATAATCAAAAAAATGCGATTTTGTGAGCTTGTTCAGATTAAAAGTTGTTAGACATGGTGAGGAAATGCTCAACAATAAATCTGACACATTTAATAAAAACAAAACTTTATTCCATGTGTTTAAAAAGTTTCAGTAGTTTCGTATGCATAAAACATTTATACTCTTTTTTTGGTACCAATAGGGACGAACTGGAAGTTAAAATATTTGATGGCAGTGGTATTGTACATTAAAGAGGAGTTGAAATTATCCGAAGCATCTTGTAAAAAACGGAAAGACGAAGCCGTTGAAGGTAAGCGTGTGTTTTCGATCACAACACGGCAATATCGATATCGACCCCTTAGCTCAAACTATCGTAAGCGAAAAAAATTTAAAATTTTTGGGAAAATATACAGGTAGACAGACTTCGCTTAACACGTGATGAACATTTTTTATGGTTTTAGGAACTTACAGTCGTATGTAAAATCGAATAAAATATGAAATATATTGCTGAAATTGTCTTATTTTGGAAATCGTGAAACGGAAAATTTCTTTTTATACTGGTTTCGTTAATCGCTTAACACGGTTTTGGTCGTTAGAAACATGAAATATTAATTTCAACAGTTTCCTAAAGCAATCTCGCCTGCGATAAATTGGCGCTAAGGGCTCAATATGTATAAATAAAATCAATTATTTAACTGAGCAATTACATTTCATCCTTATTGGCAACAATGTTACGGTAATCATGATGTAAATAATAACTATAAACTACTGCGATCTTCTCAGAATCTTTCTTATACAATTTGCAAACTTGTTAAATAATAAAGTAAAAAAAATCACCGAACAAATATTGGAAAAATATTGCAAATTTAAAAACAATCGCACTTTGATCAAATATTGTTTTTTTTAAATATTTTGTTAAAATCATGATGATTTTTTAGAACTTTGGCAAAATAGAAACAATGTTAAATATTAGAAATCGTGTTTTATATTATTTAACTAAACTATTAAATTAATTAGCATTCCAGCGAATGAACAGATTTCTTTACAACTTTCTAACGAAAGCGTTTTAATTAAATTAGCGTTTATTGGAAAGTTAAAAAATATTGAAACAGTTGCAGATCCATGCACATTATTTTAAATTGCAAGCACATTTCAAGATGAATTATTGCAAGAAAATGTTGCATGGTTGCATCTACAATAAGCTCAGAGCCGCAGAAAAGAATTTAGAAGGGGGACTTTCTTGATCCAAGTCTGATTTATCTTTAAACGATGCAAAAGGAACAGTGTTGCCACAAACAAAAAATTTTGTGTGCCCAAAACAGTTTTATTTTCATTAATTTATAACGAATTAATGTTTTAATAATAACTAAACTTATATTTATATATTTAATACTAACATTAATTAAAACAACAACATAAAAATGTAAATATAAATAAGAGGTCTGCGACCTTTACCTATGAATTAATAGATATTGTTTTTTTTTAATTAAGCTTTGATAAGAAATTGTTTTTTTCGGGGTTAATGGCATTTGCTTGATCTTGTATATTTTTAATTTAGTGAATTTTTAAAATCTTTAAAAAAAAATTTTTTTTGTAATCGTTGAAAAAAGATATCGAGGAAGGCAATCACGATTAATAAATAAAAAATAATAATAAAAAAAATAATAATTTTTAAAATATTTTGCTCTTTGCAAATTACGGCATATTCTTGAAATTTCAACGAAATTCTTCAAATTATCATCACTTTTCCTTGATATTATTTTTTTTGGCTTTTGAATACATGTAATTAAATATTTAACGATTTTGTAAATTTTTCATGTTTTAAATTTATTCGAATTTCTGTTATTTTCGTAATGTAATTTATTTATGTGAGTTTTGATCTTAGTTTTTAAAATTTGAAAGCCCGATTTCTGCTCCTTGACGTTTTATTATACGAATTTGTACCTGACTTTTGCGATACATATGAGTCAGCTTTATCTTGTTTTCACAAAAATTTTATCTTTACAGCGTTTTAATGTCAATTTAATTTCTGAATAGACACAAAATACTGTTTTAAAGCTTCTTTGAAAACAAATATGTACTTCTATGTACATATTATGTACGAGTACATGTCGCTCCTTTATTGCAAAGCAGTCATATCGCAAAAAATTCGTTCTACAGAAAACGAGTTTAAATTTCTTAGTTTACTCACATCTCAATGGAAAAATAAAAATGTATTCTCCCCTCAAGAGGTGAGTAAACATGATATTTGTATACATTTTTTACACAAAATGAAGATCGCGACGACGAATAAATCACCTTTTATGAGATATGACTATGTTGCAATAAAGGAGCGATGTGTATGTAATAATAACACTAAAATACACATTAATTTTTAGTTTGTGTAATTTTTCCCATTTTTTCTAGAAATGTAATTAATTATTATTTTAGAGATTTAAATCTATATTTTGTTCGTTTATTATTTTATTTTGTAGTCATTTGCTGATAGTAGTTTTTTTTTTTCTTCAACGTCAAGTATTTTTTCCAATTTAGGATTTTTTAAGAACTTTAACAGATATTATACTTTTTATAGTTTTCAGCACTTTATCAGACTTTTACAACATTTCCCTGTATAATAAAACCAAAAAAAAATCCGTCTTTGCTATGTCTTAAATTACAAAATTTAGAAATAGTTTAAATTTTTAGAGCCAAATAAGAACAGAATGACAAAAGTACACATTCAAGCAAACAAAAAAAATAAAAAAATCAATTTAGATTTTAAATAACCAATTTTGATTATAAATAATCAAAACGACAACACTAAGAATGCATGAGATTTCTCTGACGTGCAAGCAGACTTGAAGCTATTTAGAAAGCCCCGTGTTATTGCTGCAAGTTCAAAAGAGAATTTGGAAATAAAACAAACATCTAAAGTCCCCATTTTCCTCAATATCCCCAGTATTAAAAAAAATAAGAATATTTGACGGTTTAAGCCGAATAACTTACAAGAATGCGCCAGTTGAACAAGCAAGCTATAAAAACAACTGGCGTTTTTTTTTGTTGCTTCTCCCGCACTGGAACTGAAATCCCAGTTATTATTGAAACTCTTTTTGTAGATCGGCCACTTGGTGAGGGACGCTTAAAAGAACATAAAAGAATAAAGTGTTCAATTTTGTTCATAAATGCCCAGCTCCGGTGAGAAAGGGGGCAAAACTAGTTCAGGTTAAAAGAAAAAATCGTGCGTCCTGGCCACTATTTTTTAAAAGCTATTGAAATTTTTTGCGAATCTAAATGATCCGTTTAATGCAATAATTAGTTAACCCACAAAATGTTAAATAAATCGATTTTAAGTTTTGAAGTCTGGTAGTATCCCAGGCGGCAGCTGACAATTTTTTGCATTGCTTATGTTTTTCATAGTGAGTGTCAAAATACAGTTGAACCTCGATTATCCGGCTCGCACCGGACCATGCTTAGCGGTGATAATCGAAAAACACGGTAAATAGAGATCATATAAGTAGAAACAGAAAAAGTCCGTATTATTTTTATTAAAACATGAAATTTTAGTATACAAGTGTCTTAAGTATATCCGTATATACAACATTTTTATTTGTAATACAAAGATTCATTTATTTTCAAATGTTCTTTAAAGTAGTTTGCCTTTTTCCTTTTAATTGATCTTTAATCAAGTGAGCTTGTATGCAATATACATGCATTTTGTCTGGCTCTGAAATACCTGGAAATAGGAATCACCGAATTTGAATTCTGTGTCTAAATAATTAACTGGAAAAAATTTTGTTGCACGGATAATAGAGGTATAAAAAAGAATGGATGATGAAGGTACAAAAGCGGATAATAGAGATTGTAAAACAAAGCTGGAAGCATGCCGGTTAATAGAGGCCCGGATAACCGAGGTTCAACTGTACATACAAAACACTTTTGTCTTCTCTAACTTTTTTTCTGTATCTTTTTCTTTGTTTTATGGGGGTTCTTTTTGACAGCAGCAAAGAAATTGTGCAAACAAAAATGCCTGTTGTTCTTGTATTGTTGTAATTGTTTTACTAATACTGCCACCTAGTTAAATACGCCTTGGTAGTGTCATACAAATAAAATCTATTTATGAAATTTATGAAATCGAGTGGCTGACCTAACAAGCCTACATAAAACAAATATTTTTCTTAGAAATTCTTAAAAAAAAGAAGAAAAAAACAAAACAAAAAAATCTCAACTCGACTCTAATGTCAGCAACAATTTTATTACCACTTGTTGGCAAAGTTCAAATATCTTTAATAAATATGCAAAAAAATGTGGTTTTTTCACACAAGAAAAGATAATTTTTCATTACGGCACGAGCAAAGCTTATTTATTTAATATGCGCATAAATTATACTACACAAACATATTGAATCTTAGAAGTTTTGAAATGTACAAATAAAGGTATTAATAATTAATTTAAACTCCTAGTACAAAGTGCAAAACAACAAAACTATTCAATAATAAAAGTTTATCAAGTTGAACTCATTGTTTTATTTTAAAAAACAAATCAATTAAGCCGATTGGCTGTAAATATGTCATAAACATAAATCAGTTGAATGTCAAGTAAAGCAGCCATTTTATTTTATAAAAAAAAACTGTTATCAATGGATGCGGTACAACAAGCAGACAGCATGATGGTTATAAAATCTTTAATATTCGAATTTGGACAAAAATAAGGCTTCAAATAATGCAAATAATTTCTAAATTAAATATATATATAGATCTTTGATCTTTGTAAGTAGTTAAAAAGTCTATTAAAAAATTAGCATTCATTCAATAGAATTTTTAGTTGTACATCAAATTTAAAACACATGGAAATAAAAACAAGTTTGTGTTCTAAGTCTTCTGTTTTAAGGCAATTAATTTATTGTGTTTGTGCGTGTGTGCGTGTTTATAATACTTACTCTTAAAGCACTGGGTTTGTATGAATAATCGACTGGTTCGCATCGTAAACTATAACCATTTAACCAGCCACCAATACAGGACTGAAAATAAGTTTTCAAATAAAAGTTTTAATTAAAAAATTATTGATTCTTTGTTTGGAAAATAAGAAGAATGTATTCAATTACCTCATAGAATAACCAGGCGCTGAATATAACTTGTACGAAATTGTAAACAATTAAAACTTTGCGTAACTCGAAAGGTTTTCTGTTTTCCATCAATTTTGGACCAAGTACCTGAAATATAAATAAAATCCAAAACAAATAATTATTGGTCTGCAGCTTTGAAATATCAGTTTATTTCATTATTGTTTGTCACTGTTATTGAAATCCATTAATTATGCAGTTTTACATCTTTGACTAAAATAATAGTTTTTATGCTGATTTCTTTCGTTAAACAAGATTGAGTGTTTTTGTTTTGTTGCTCACAGATCTTTTATTAAAGTTTTTGTAAGTGATCGTACATCGTAATGCCATCTCTATACAAAATTATTAATTGAACAAAATTTAGAGGGGAGTCAAAGTTATTTTAAAACGTTTTTATTAAGTTGTTTTGATGTGAGCAAATCGACATCTTTTCTACAAAATATCATAAACCGATGGGTTTTAAGTGAATTTTTCGACGAGCTGCAGATTCGAAATTCTATTTCAAAAATATATTTTTGGTACCGAGAAACAGTAAAAAAATCTTATGTCTTCTTCGCTGAAGCCCATTTTTGAATTTTATAACTACAATCAGGTTGCTGTATTCTGCAATTCTCTAAATCTTTGCAAATCTTTTGCAAAATCTTAAAAATTGAATTCACCATAATTTTAGCGTTTTGGGGTCATCACTAAAATGTTATTTGTCTTCTACTCATTCAGCATTTTAGTTATCGAATTTTAACTTTAGGTACTGTAATTATAGAATACTGCTGCAGTTTCCATATTCAGTAATTCTCGTGGCTAAAGCTAAATCTCGATCGAAAAAATGTTGAATGAATATAAATTAAAAAAAAAATTAGCGTACTTAAGTTGCGGCGAATTAAATTTTCGAATGCCAAATTTAGCAATACTCCTTACAAAATCATATTCGTAGAACCGCTTTCCCACAGGCAAAGTTTAACTTTTACAAAGCCTTTTGAATTTTCCTTTACACTTCTTTCACTTCTGCACACGCAAAGTTTACTTTGACCCACATGCATCCAAATACAAGTACACCCAATCCTGCTTTTACACTGTACATACGTTCTAGAGACCACCGTGTAAAAATATCGTGCAAAAAATTCTATATGATTATTTCAAATTTGAAGGTGGTCTAAAAGATTAATATTGCGATGAAACGCAAAAAATTTACTTCTTTTTCTTCATACAGTGTGGCTTTTATTTAATTTTATGATTTTTGAGACATAAAAATAAAGAAATAATTTACGAGTTATTTTAAAATATTTTTTTTAATAAAGAATTACATTTTTAAGGAACTGAGTAACTCTGTAGAAATAATATTTTGAAAAACTAACAATAAAAAAACAAAAAAATCATATATTTATAAGGAAAGCAAGTGTCTGATAGTAAGCACCGTCTTGTGCGTCGTGCCTTTTCAATATCAGTTCCGTCCGAAGATATGCTAAGTACGTCTGCGAATTCAGCTATGGAACGTATCTATCATACTTTGGAGATCTCTTTGTGCAGCTCCTTGTATGGAACCATATATTCATTTATACTATTTGTTAATTAATTTTTATTTTGATTGTTAAATGATTTTTCATCCTGAGGAAGCTATCAAAGGAGTAGCGAAATATCGATAATAAAATTAGAAGTTTTTTATATAAAAGTGACCTCAAGCTCGTTAATTAATTAGAAAATCGAAACGGAAAAATTTGTTATTAATAACAAAAAGAATTATGTTACCACAAAATAAGTTTTTTAAAGTATGTATGTTTAATGTGTGTACTACCCGAACTGAAAATTCCCCAAAAATATTTTTACCCGTGTAAAAATAGTCGTGCAAAAACAGGAAAAGATTATTTTTGTTAACCGTGTTATTTCAAAATCGTGTTAAAAAAGATCTCATAAAAACTGGATTGGGTGTATGTGTAAACCACGAATAAAGCAACTGTGCGAGTACATCAAAATCTGTACTCACCCACATTCTTCTCACCATTAAATTCAAGACTGCAAAGTAAAGTTTACATGTGGAAAAGGGTCTAGCCTAAAGTTTATATCAGCTTTATATATTTTTAGGTATATTTTTCTTTGGAGAATTACAGAATACGGCTGCAGAAATTTGTATATAAAAATTAAAATTTTTCAAGAGAACAGGGGTCAAATTACGGCATTAGATATGGAACGAAATTTCCATACAAATTTATAAAATTCTGTATGGGATTTCGTTCGATATTGAAAGCCGTAATTTGCACCTTCTTTTCATAATTTTTGAATATATATTTTTTTACACACAGAAAAATAATTGGAGTTATGTCAAATAATTTTTGCAGTTGACCCATGTGCATAAACTGTCGCTTACGATAAAAATATTACAAGTTGTATTTTAAAAGTTATCAAGAATTTTAATATTTTTAATATATTTATTTGTTTGCTTGGCGGAATGTTGTTTTAAATCTGCGATAAGATTATACAGAAGATTATGTATGTGTGTATAAATGTTTATATGTATGACATAGTACATATATATACAACAGTAGATACAATATTAATGTTAGGTTCATATTAAACGTGTTCGCTTTTTGCCAACCCTACATTCCATACAAAAATTTTTAACACATGCTTCTCTCGAAAAACAGATATCCTGATGAGTTCTCCTTAAAAAATCATAATTGTAATCAGCATTGATTGATCTAACTATATTAGCGCTACATAATTATTACCAGGCATCACAGCATAAAAATTGGCTGCTCTGTATTCAAGTTTAAATAAAGAAGCGCTGTGTTCTTAAACAATCTTCTGATCCATTCAAAAGGCATTAATGTTAATAAAATATGGCATATTTTACAACATTCACCAAAGAATGTATTTTATTCTTGTTCTTCTGATTGTGGATTTTTAAAATTTATGTATATTCTTTTTTCAGTTGTATGTATGCCGATTAATATTAAAAATTATTTCTCCACCAGTGACCTTGAATACATTGATTCTATCCTTATTTGCTAGATTTTTATAGTTTACAAGAACAGCTCACAAAAGGCAAATACCTTTTATTACGTTTTCAATAAAATTTCTACGTCGAGAATAATTCTGTTTTGCAAACTAGTTTTTTTTTAATTTCAGCCAAGAAAGGAATCGAGTGAAAAACAAGAGTCTTACATTAGCAGGCGAAAAACCATCAAACCACTTTTAAGTTGAAAGGAATTCTTTATTACCACTATTAAAATTGACTACAAAATTATAAAAAATAATAATACACACATACACATACAGGGCATTTTTTCGGTGGATATCTTGTTAAAGAAAGTAGCAAAATATTTAGAGGAATTAAATTTAATTACATAAAAATTATAATCAAATTAATTTTGTGCAATTTTATTTTTGTTAAAAATAAAGCAGCAATTTTTTTAAGTTTCAAAAAATCATTAATATGGCATTTACAGCAGACCAAAATCCAGTACTTACGAGATTACGAGAAAATCTAGTTGATTTTGAATAGATTTCACATATAACATAAAATATACTTCGCGACTAGATTTTGACAAAATCTACACAAAATCTATTAGTACTCAGTAATGCAACTGTGTTTTTTTTTGCCAAATTAGACTGAAATATACTACGCTGCGCATAATTGATTCTTTGAAAGGTGTGCTCGCCAGCTGTTTTGAATTTGATTGAAGAATTTTTGTATTGAGTTTGACACTTGAAAATTAAAATGCCCAACAACTGTTTTTGATGTGGATCAAGGCCAATTCGTAACAGGTAGACTCGTCTCAATTTGCTTTGAAAAATACCTGCTTTCTTTGTCAAAATCTATATATAAATCAAACATAAACAAATTTTGGCAAACAAAACAGATCAAAATGCAAGGAGATGCAAGGAGCAAGAAAAATTCAGATGAGCAGTCAAAACCACCTGTTAAGAATTCTCCTTGATATGGATACGAAATCTTGAAAAATGTGAGGAATAACCCGATGTATATGGTATAGATTTTGAAAGAGATTTCAATTGAAATCTAATAGATTTCGTGCTGGTGTAAATGTACTATAAGTGGCCAATTTTTTACGAACTTTGAATAGCATATTTAAAAATTTTTATTTATATTTCAATATGTCTTGAAGATAACTAGAATATAAAAGTGCACTTTTTAACCAATCCGACTACATATTATAGGCTTCAATAATAAATTTGTGATGAATTGTAAAAGCAGCTGTCCCAAATTCAAAGTTCCAGGCATAAAAAAACACCCGATATAAGCATAAATAAAAAAACTAAAGTTGTAATTGTATCGCAAAAGAACATGAAGGGTTGTGTGTTTGTCTCTTAACTTATATTGATATTTATAATGATTTTATGGTTGCGTGTATGTATGTGCAATAGCAGCTACTATTCTAGTATCACACAACTTAAAAAGGCAATGAAGCGTTTTAGGGGATTCACGTCAAGAGACTAGTTTAACTAGATTGTTAAGTTAGTTCTTGTAGACAAATATTAACAGCTTGGAATATTTAAGTAAGGGTTCTTTATGAATTTTCGAACCTCAACTCAGTTTTAAAAATTTTTTTAGAACAAGAATTTATATTTAATTATATATAAGATCATTATAGTAACATAAGATCATTAATTACCTTTACAAAGTAGGCATATGTTAAACTGATGGCTATCGTGGGAAATGGTGAACTCATAAGCGGGTAATCTCTCGTTCTGGGATCTGATTTATTGTCCATGAGATCTCGCCAGCCATCATAAATTATTGTGAAAAAATTCTGAAAATATAAAAAATTTCAAATATGCATAAGTATGATAATCATAAAATATTTTATTCGTACAGTTATAATCTTATAATGACTAATATGTATTTTAGTCAAGATGTTGACTATTCAAACGATTATCAATGAGACAAAGTGACGTCTGAAGTTTAGACCTTTTCTGAGAAATTAATATTACATTTGTTTTAAGTTAATGTGTTGGGAATTTTTGTTTTCTTCTTTAAATTAGTTACAGTGATTAGGAATCAGTTTTTATATAATTGTTTAATTGGAGCTTTAAAATGAGTTTGAGAAGTTAAACATAATTTTCAGAATAATTGTTCTATTAGTATGGAATGTCATATGCTAGCAAGAAGGAAATATTTTAGAATCTTGCTAAAAACTCACAACCGCAAGTTCAGAAACACATATTAACAATTGGATGAGTAAATACGTTGTAATCAGGGATAAAGAAACAAGCGCGAATTATTGCATATTATTACACAACGAAACTTACAAACAGTCAATACAAAGAGTGCTGATGAATTGTGTGTCAGCGGATATCGAAATATATTACTCAGCCTCTGCTTTCGTTTCATCAAACACAATCAACAAGTTCAGTCCATGATGGAGGTCTTTTTTAGATATACCATTTTCCAAGATTCTAATTCTATAGACTATTCTACTAGACCAAAAGTCTCGTATGTTTGATTTCCACGAAAGACTCTGGGTGTTTCTGCAGGCAGAATATTTTTATTAAAAAAAATTAGCTAAACAAAATCCGATATAAAAAGCTTGTTAATTATCGTCGCTTGCAAGTCTAGATACCTGAAACAAATAACAAGTTTTTTTCGAATTTATTGTTAGAATACCTCGAAAAAAATCTACGGATATAAATTGAATGAAATAACTAATACAAAATATTTAATTTGTGATTACATATTAAAGAAATAACCTTTCAGCTTGATGCAGACAATCTTATTGTTCTTCAATCTTTATTATTCAACTTAGAAGTTGTTTTCAATTTTTGATTAATTCATTTATTAATTAATTTCCATAATTGCAGTGGAATATTTTTTAATAAAAACAGAATTAAATAATGCCATAATTATTTGTTTCATAGTTATTTATTGAAAAAAGATTACAACAGAGTTATGAAAGTATAATTTTAATTAGGAATTTATTTGTATGGAATCGCATTAATTGAATAGCCCAGCAATAATTACAAATCTTGTTGTTATACGTAAAAAATAAAATACATAAAACTACTCGTAAGTGAGCATTTATTTTTAAATTTTATAAAAACTTTTCAAAAAAGTTTTGTTTGTTGAGGGTTTTTAGCTAGTCTAATGCTACAGTCACATCTGACAAACATTTGCCGAAAAAAAACGTAACCAACAGACAAGCTACATTTGCATTTTCTTTAACTCCAATATGTTTTTTTAATACGGGTTCGTATTTATTTTCAATAATATAAAAATAGCATTTTGCGGCATAATTGACTTCATTTTGTGATATAAAAACCAAGTTAAAACACACTAACCCTGAGCAAAAGTAGTGGTTACGTTTTTTTGGGCAAATGTTTGTTAGATGTGACCGTACCTTAAGTTTTTGAAATCCTTTGAAAAAAGATATCGAGGCAACACCGATTAATAAATTTAAAAAAATTTTATAAAAACTGCTACTTTTGAAAAAGCATAAGATTTTACCAAATTCAAGTTATATTTTAGTATTTTAAATTTAAATTGCTGATAGTAAAATATAGGCAAATCCCGGTATAACGAATTTTTCTTTAACGAAAATTCGATATAACGAAAAAATTCGTATTTTTTATTTGATAGTTTATTTTACAATAAAATGCTGCGATTCTTTTAATTACATTTTAAGCTGCGCAAGTGTCAAAGTGAAATAAAAATGAGAAACAGAAAAAGAATTTCGTTGAAAAAAATACAAATTTTGGATGATTGTAAAAAGTTTATAAGCCTGCGTGAAATTTCCGAAAATGTAAATAAAAATTGTTTCGAGTTCGGAAACAACCAACAATGGCTAAAAAAAATAGCCTATCTCTGAGAAATGGTGGGTATCCTAGTATGGACTATGGAAAAGGAGCTCTACGGTTGGTTGCTCAGCCAAAGGAAAAATCATTTGCCAATAAATGGAATTGCGTTAAACGTAAAAGCCATGGATATACAAAAAGCATTTATAATGGTCGCTTCAATGCAAGTGATGGCTGGTTATCTAGATTCGAAAAGAGATACAGAATTAAAACTCCTTAGGAATCAGGGGAAAAGTTATCATCCAGGTCTGATCTAGTAAATCCTTTCAAAATAAAATTGCAAAAAATTATAGAGGACCATAATTTAACTCTTGATTTTATTTTCAATGCGGATGGAACTGGTCTCTATTGGAAGATGCTAACAGATAAAACATTATTTTTTTAGTTGTTAATATTAAAACTAAAAATATTATTATCTATGATCTAAATGATTTTTTATTGTTTAATAACAAGAAAACTTAAAGAAAAAAACTTCGCGATATAACGAATTTTTCGGTATAGCGAATGGGCCTGACATTATATCGTTCGTTGTACCGGGATTTGCCTCTCTTCATATATTACATCAATGACAAAACTAAAAGCACAAAAATGGGTAACATTTTCACCTGTTACATGTCGCGATTTCCAAAAGAGTACCAAACTATTCGATAAATTAAATGTAGTACCAAAAAGTACCATGATTCAGATTAAATCCGCGAAAAGTACAAACATAAACAACGCTACCAAGTACCTGTCTGCTAATTTATTGATAAGTTTAAGATTTACACAAGCATTTTGAATTTTACTTCTAACTGTCTAAATTCCCGAGATGTTACGTTACTGATTTTACCAATTTGAACACTTTTCATCCTTTGAATTTATAGAAATCTGCTGTTAAAGGGCCAAATTTTTAGTCTTTAGCTGCAGCGGTTCGGGCTGAAACTTGAAAAGGCTTGACAATATTGGACACAAACTATTGAATTGAAAATTTTTACTATAACTAACTATTTCAATTTATTTCTTCTCCTTCAAGATATTCCCAAATGTCCCAGTTTTCCAAAGAAAATAAGGAGTTCGAAGAAAATGGAAATTGCGTAGATTTCCTGAATCCCGAAAAGCTACTATGCATCACTAGATAAATGCCTGGAATATTTGAATTCTATTATTCTGTTCAGTTTCTCTACATCTTCAATTATTCTAAGCAAATTATATTAAAGTGGATCTATTTGGAATGAGTTATGCTGCTGCTTCCCTTCAAACACGAACGAATGTTAAATACATTGTCCGACAGTAAATACCACAGCAGAAAGTAGCCACTCTATATACTGAGTATCCAGCTTTTGTTACCGTAGTTTGGTTTTATTTTGAAGGACCAAATATTTCATAAACAAATTTTTTGTTGTTGTCAAGAAAACTAATTCTTTGTCCAGCTGTATTCCGACTTTAATTATTAGTTAATGTTATATTAAAGATAAATTTATATTTTGATTTGGCTGTTTTAAGCCCTTTTAAAAATTTTGTTATAAAAATTTTACAAATCGGAATAAGCGATCGATCACCACCGAAAAATACTACAATAATTTCAAATGATTTTGTTAAAAAAATTCAAAAGAGCACATTTTATAAATTCCAATTATTTAATGTTGATCAAAAACAGCTCCAATATTCAAACACTACAATTGCATTTTAGAATTTTATTTATTTTATAATCTAATATATTTTTTTTAAATAAACAACTACAACAAATTTTTTATTAAACTGATTAAATCTTAAAATAATAACACTCCTTTAAATTTCTGTTGAATTACTTGACAAAATATAATTTGTGCATAATAATTTAATTTCCTATTCAAGTGTTAGTTACATTATTGTTTGCTTTGGCTTTTTTAGAAGTGTCTGTGAGAACACATAGAAAACAACAACAAACTGTTAACAGATAACGTTCGGCTCATTTCTCCTACAGAGTTGAAAGAAAAATAATAACAGAGAATGCTGAGAACAGTTGCTGTTGCATTTATTTTTATCATGTATTTATTGAAGGATTAAAATGGAATGTTTTTTTCCAGTATATATTTATTTGCACACACGAAGAATATAAACGACTGCTACACTGCGTATGATTATCGTGGACGTAGAGATTTGTTAATTGATTTATTTATTCTTATTTATATTTCATTTCATTTAATATTTTGTTATAAAACGCACAACATCAAAATTAAATAAATTAAACTTTATCTTATTAATAGAATGTAGATAACTAACATACCTACATGCATAAATACATTTGTATAAGTTAAATATAATGTTAGTAAATATGTAATTGGTATTTTCAAAAACAAAAATGCCAAAGATTTTAACACTCAAACAAATTTTGAATTCATAGTTCTGTATACATAAAACATTTTTATAACTAATTTTTCAACAACGAAATTCAAAATAACATTTTTATAAATAAACTTTTTATAATTATTTTTACACTTCTATATTGATTTTGTAGATTTCGGTACCGGTTTTTTTGAGCGATTTGTAATAGAATATTTTAATGGTGTAGCAAAAACTAACATTGCAAATTGAGTTTAATTCAAGCCACCACAATATTAAAAACTATTGATTGCTTAACTTTTTAAATTAAAATCTCTGTAAGCACATTGTTACAAAGATAAATAAAATTGATATGTTATACGAGTAAGCAGCAAATAACATTATCGATTCAATTCTTAGCTTAACGTTTAACAAAGAAACCATGAAAACAACACCAGCAAACAAGTATGAACCAATTTCAAGGTAATTACTGTAATTTAGATAAGATTTCATGTAAAGTGCTTTATTATATAAAAAAAACAGCTAGTAATAACTGAAAGCTTACGTATATTAATTCTACTTTTACGAAAAATTTTTGAAAAAAAAAATTATTTTCTCTTTTTAAAATTTGAACATTTATTTGGGATTGACAACACGCATCTTCTTTTGTCACAACACTTAATCCGGTTGATGTGTTTTGGAATATGACTAATGTTTACTTAACATTACTATAGTATGATTATCAAATATTATATGTATTTACAGTTTATTTAATGTTTTCTTCACTTCTTCTTTTAGTCTTTTTCACTTTTTGGTGGCAAAGTAAACACCTAAAACACATATCTTTAAATAAGACAAATAAATAACTCACAAACCAAATACACTTGTCATGTGAATGTATGAAAATTAACTTATCTACAAGGCTACAATTTTGTTTTTTCACATGTGAGAAAGTAAAAATGGTCAATACAGATCCGAGAGATACTCTACAGCATCTCTAAATCTAAAAATATGTTATAGTTTGGTTAATGAATGAGCTGTAACATTTAACCACAAGGTTCGTAAGTTTAGTTTTCACAAGTGAAAGTCTTGAAAAACTTTTCATGAATGATATGAAAAAGCGCTTAATGAAAGAGCCGGCCACAGACATGCAGACAATTATGTCGGGAAGGGAGACAACTCTTAGCACCCTAATTATTTGATAGCTTTTTATTTTTGTTTGTCTCTTCGCTTGAAAATAATGACAAGAGGACCAATTATACCTCAAATTTAATATTTTACTTATTTCTTTACATCCGCAAATGATTTTGATAGAAATTTATTTTAGCGGAAACATTTTATATCCCCCACTTAAGATGCGTAATTAAAAAAGAACTTAAAATAAAAATAAAAAACATTTTCTACTGAAAGACAAATCTTCAATGTTTTTTTAATTGATTTATTATAACAACATAAACAAATAGTATCACTTGTTTTTATTTGCCTTTATCTGCCTTTAATTGCACACTTATTTTCATTTACTACCTGTTTTTAGAAAATGAAATCAAACTTATGAGTAAAAATTAATATTGAAAACTACAATAATTTAATTTCATGTTTTCATTATAAATTCTCACTCACAATTTTGTTTTGCAGGCACTTGGTGTGACAGTAATTAACAGCTGACTTAAAATATTTTTTATTGTTCTATATTCTAGAGCCAACTAGTAATTGTATTTGATTGTGAAAGAATACGAGATTCAAAGTTCAAAATTACTTTTTTTACTATTTGAATATACATGCATACATACAAATACTCGTATATGCATACAACAATGTGGAATTTTAAAAATATATTTATAGATCATATATCGCTCCTTTATTGCAACGTAGTCATCTCAAAAAATTCGTTCTTCAGAAAACGAGTTTAAAGTTTTTAATTTACTCACATCTCAATGGAAAAATAAAAAAGTATTCTCCCCTCAAGAGGTGAGTAAACATGATAGTTGCATACATTATTTACACAAAATGAAGATCGATGCGAAAAATAGTTCTTCATTCTTAACTCAAAAATTACTATTTTTGAGATATGACTATGTTGCAATAAAGGCGCGATATGTAAAACAGGCTGCAGCCTTTAACCTGCTTGTAACAATTTTAGCAACAAAATAATTTAATGCAAAATTAAATCAATACAATTAAATACGACATTTGCTGTATTTATTAAACGAGCCGTTCGTATTGAAAATGAGGCAAGTCTCTTCATTTAAATTCTTAAAAATTCAAGTTACATTATTTACTTTTTGAAGTAAATTGTAAATAAATAATACAAATAAGGTCATATTTTAATCTTGTTCTATTTATGTAACGCTACTTGACAAACAAGAATTTTATGTTCTTGATACCATTGAATAAAGGACGAAATTTTGAAGAGAGCGCAGCACAAATCGCGGGCGAAGTTATGGCGTTTTTAATTTTGTAGTTCAAAAATTATAGTTTTAAGATAATTGAGGTTAAGGTTTGATCCTTTTTTAAACTATTGAGATAAACTATCAACCACAAATCAAAACAAAATTATATCAGCTGTTAATTGATCTTGAGATGTGTCCAAAATCCAAAACATGAAATTTCGATTTAAACACATGATTTGTCTGTACTGGAAATTTTCCTTTGGAAAGAGTCACTACACATGCATATTAGATTAAAAAAAGAAAACTTAGAAATGTTATTATCTTGACATTTTTGATGGCAGAAGTTGGTAAAATTTCAAAATAAATTATTCTAAAGGGGGTTTCAACAAGAACTTGTGTTTTCAATTGTGGCTGCACCAACAACATGATAGTTTTGACGCATTTGTAGTAGATGCATTGGCAATTGTTACAATGAATTCAACTTTGCTCGAAAATCGCATTAAAATAATTAAAATCCACTGTGAAAATGGTGGTTCTGTTAAAGTTACATTTCGTAAAATTCGTGATATTTTCGGACAACATAATAGTCCTTCTGAGACCGCTATTAAGAATTTGGTCGTCAAATTTGAGTCCACAGGCTCGATAAAAAAAGGGGCCAATACCAACACGTGTTCGACCGGGTAATTTAATTTATGTGGATGCTGCTGGTTGATCTAACAGAGTCTAGTGAAAACTATTGCTAAGCTTTTATAACTAAAATTATTCAAGATATAAAAGTAAAAAAGTAAGGGAGCTCTTGGCGAGCTGACTATATAGCATATATTAATTAAGAAAGCCAGTTCGCGGCCAGCTTTAGAAAACTCAGCAACGTTATAAATTTTACTGATATGATAGTGTGAGACTGTGTTAATTTTTGTTGAACTATTTAAGTGACGCAGGCATAGCACTGATCTCTGAGCAATACCAGCAGTGATTAATAATGATCTTAGAGACGTTAGATTTTCACAATATTGTCTGTGAAATTGTAACCCTTAACCACAGCCGATGTTAAATCATCTCGGTTATGTACAACTTTTCGCATATTGAAACTTTCTCAAACATCGGTTGATGCTGAAAGGTTATTTACGATAAGCTTGAAAAAAAACGAGAAAACAATACGTTTTAGTAGTGCCATTTCCGAGATACGGCCTGGCTTGCTGCAAACTGCTGCTAATGCTAAATAATATTCCAACATTTATGCCATAAAATTGTTTTCAAAATAAGTTCCATTTTTTTACCTAAAATATAAAAATATTTATATTTGCTTAGCAACAACAAATTTTTATAGTGCAACATTGTTAACTTTAAACTATGTAAAATTCTTCATTAAGCTTTTTTAATTAATAACAATTAAATGCAACCAGAAGTTTAATTTAAAATATTTATAATTTTACTGAAATCTACTTTAGAAAAACAATATAAAATACTAATAGTTTTAATAAATCAAAAAAGCAGCTGTCTACAGTACAAAATGTTTTAGTACATACACTACACAATATTAATGATACCGCTGCAATTTATGGTTGGTTAAATTCAAGCAACTTTGTGGCTGTTGCTTTTTTTTGTACAAACATTTTTTTTTTATTTGTAAAAATATTTTTGCTGTCAAAATAAAAACAGTTTAAGAAAAATTACTGCAATAAAAATAAAACATTAATGTTACAATATTTCATATATGATGACTGCTTTTATTTTTGTTAATTTAATTCGCATGTGAATTTTATTTTTCAACAAATTCATCAACGCTAATTTAACAAGTTAAATCAAACCCTTTATTATTAGATAGTAAATGTTACAAAACGTACTCAAATCATTTGCACAAAAGCTAATGGTTTTCTTGTTGACAAAATCATAAAAATTAATCGATTCTTTCATTAAAATAAAAAATGTAATTAAAACAAATTAAAAAAAAACTTTAAATAATGAAATGAAATCTAAATATATTATTGAAACCTTTAAAATTCTAAAAAATGTACTTGCAACTTTTTATTTTTAGTTTTTATTCGAATTTTTATTAGAATTTTATATTTGTTTTATATTATTGGGTATCAATTAAACTAACATACTGAACAACATTTTGCACTTTGAATTTTAGGCCCTAAATATGCATCTATTTAAAATGTTCTTTATTTATTTCAAATCTTCGGCTCTATTTTGCAAGTCATAAAAGTTCAAATCAATGATTTTACAAAGTGTTATTTTTTTTGCGTTTTTAGCTTTTACAATATAAAATTAATTCGATGCTCTAATGTTTCTAATTTGAACTTTTGTGAATTACAGAACAGACTGTCCGATTCTTTATTTATTTCAAATATTCAAATATTCGGCTCTATTTTGCAAGTCATAAAAGTTCAAATCAATGATTTTACAAAGTGTTAGTTTTTTGCGTTTTTAGCTTTTACAATATAAAATTAATTCGATGCTCTAATGTTTCTAATTTGAACTTTTGTGAATTACAGAACAGAATGTCCGATTCTTTATTTATTTCAAATATTCAAATATTCGGCTCTATTTTGCAAGTCATAAAAGTTCAAATCAATGATTTTACAAAGTGTTAGTTTTTTGCGTTTTTAGCTTTTACAATATAAAATTAATTCGATGCTCTAATGTTTCTAATTTGAACTTTTGTGAATTACAGAACAGAATGTCCGATTCTTTATTTATTTCAAATATTCAAATATTCGGCTCTATTTTGCAAGTCATAAAAGTTCAAATCAATGATTTTACAAAGTGTTAGTTTTTTGCGTTTTTAGCTTTTACAATATAAAATTAATTCGATGCTCTAATGTTTCTAATTTGAACTTTTGTGAATTACAGAACAGAATGTCCGATTCTTTATTTATTTCAAATATTCAAATATTCGGCTCTATTTTGCAAGTCATAAAAGTTCAAATCAATGATTTTACAAAGTGTTAGTTTTTTGCGTTTTTAGCTTTTACAATATAAAATTAATTCGATGCTCTAATGTTTCTAATTTGAACTTTTGTGAATTACAGAACAGAATGTCCGATTCTTTATTTATTTCAAATATTCAAATATTCGGCTCTATTTTGCAAGTCATAAAAGTTCAAATCAATGATTTTACAAAGTGTTAGTTTTTTGCGTTTTTAGCTTTTACAATATAAAATTAATTCGATGCTCTAATGTTTCTAATTTGAACTTTTGTGAATTACAGAACAGAATGTCCGATTCTTTATTTATTTCAAATATTCAAATATTCGGCTCTATTTTGCAAGTCATAAAAGTTCAAATCAATGATTTTACAAAGTGTTAGTTTTTTGCGTTTTTAGCTTTTACAATATAAAATTAATTCGATGCTCTAATGTTTCTAATTTGAACTTTTGTGAATTACAGAACAGAATGTCCGATTCTTTATTTATTTCAAATATTCAAATATTCGGCTCTATTTTGCAAGTCATAAAAGTTCAAATCAATGATTTTACAAAGTGTTAGTTTTTTGCGTTTTTAGCTTTTACAATATAAAATTAATTCGATGCTCTAATGTTTCTAATTTGAACTTTTGTGAATTACAGAACAGAATGTCCGATTCTTTATTTATTTCAAATATTCAAATATTCGGCTCTATTTTGCAAGTCATAAAAGTTCAAATCAATGATTTTACAAAGTGTTAGTTTTTTGCGTTTTTAGCTTTTACAATATAAAATTAATTCGATGCTCTAATGTTTCTAATTTGAACTTTTGTGAATTACAGAACAGAATGTCCGATTCTTTATTTATTTCAAATATTCAAATATTCGGCTCTATTTTGCAAGTCATAAAAGTTCAAATCAATGATTTTACAAAGTGTTAGTTTTTTGCGTTTTTAGCTTTTACAATATAAAATTAATTCGATGCTCTAATGTTTCTAATTTGAACTTTTGTGAATTACAGAACAGAATGTCCGATTCTTTATTTATTTCAAATATTCAAATATTCGGCTCTATTTTGCAAGTCATAAAAGTTCAAATCAATGATTTTACAAAGTGTTAGTTTTTTGCGTTTTTAGCTTTTACAATATAAAATTAATTCGATGCTCTAATGTTTCTAATTTGAACTTTTGTGAATTACAGAACAGAATGTCCGATTCTTTATTTATTTCAAATATTCAAATATTCGGCTCTATTTTGCAAGTCATAAAAGTTCAAATCAATGATTTTACAAAGTGTTAGTTTTTTGCGTTTTTAGCTTTTACAATATAAAATTAATTCGATGCTCTAATGTTTCTAATTTGAACTTTTGTGAATTACAGAACAGAATGTCCGATTCTTTATTTATTTCAAATATTCAAATATTCGGCTCTATTTTGCAAGTCATAAAAGTTCAAATCAATGATTTTACAAAGTGTTAGTTTTTTGCGTTTTTAGCTTTTACAATATAAAATTAATTCGATGCTCTAATGTTTCTAATTTGAACTTTTGTGAATTACAGAACAGAATGTCCGATTCTTTATTTATTTCAAATATTCAAATATTCGGCTCTATTTTGCAAGTCATAAAAGTTCAAATCAATGATTTTACAAAGTGTTAGTTTTTTGCGTTTTTAGCTTTTACAATATAAAATTAATTCGATGCTCTAATGTTTCTAATTTGAACTTTTGTGAATTACAGAACAGAATGTCCGATTCTTTATTTATTTCAAATATTCAAATATTCGGCTCTATTTTGCAAGTCATAAAAGTTCAAATCAATGATTTTACAAAGTGTTAGTTTTTTGCGTTTTTAGCTTTTACAATATAAAATTAATTCGATGCTCTAATGTTTCTAATTTGAACTTTTGTGAATTACAGAACAGAATGTCCGATTCTTTATTTATTTCAAATATTCAAATATTCGGCTCTATTTTGCAAGTCATAAAAGTTCAAATCAATGATTTTACAAAGTGTTAGTTTTTTGCGTTTTTAGCTTTTACAATATAAAATTAATTCGATGCTCTAATGTTTCTAATTTGAACTTTTGTGAATTACAGAACAGAATGTCCGATTCTTTATTTATTTCAAATATTCAAATATTCGGCTCTATTTTGCAAGTCATAAAAGTTCAAATCAATGATTTTACAAAGTGTTAGTTTTTTGCGTTTTTAGCTTTTACAATATAAAATTAATTCGATGCTCTAATGTTTCTAATTTGAACTTTTGTGAATTACAGAACAGACTGTCCGATTCTTTATTTATTTCAAATATTCAAATATTCGGCTCTATTTTGCAAGTCATAAAAGTTCAAATCAATGATTTTACAAAGTGTTAGTTTTTTGCGTTTTTAGCTTTTACAATATAAAATTAATTCGATGCTCTAATGTTTCTAATTTGAACTTTTGTGAATTACAGAACAGAATGTCCGATTCTTTATTTATTTCAAATATTCAAATATTCGGCTCTATTTTGCAAGTCATAAAAGTTCAAATCAATGATTTTACAAAGTGTTAGTTTTTTGCGTTTTTAGCTTTTACAATATAAAATTAATTCGATGCTCTAATGTTTCTAATTTGAACTTTTGTGAATTACAGAACAGAATGTCCGATTCTTTATTTATTTCAAATATTCAAATATTCGGCTCTATTTTGCAAGTCATAAAAGTTCAAATCAATGATTTTACAAAGTGTTAGTTTTTTGCGTTTTTAGCTTTTACAATATAAAATTAATTCGATGCTCTAATGTTTCTAATTTGAACTTTTGTGAATTACAGAACAGAATGTCCGATTCTTTATTTATTTCAAATATTCAAATATTCGGCTCTATTTTGCAAGTCATAAAAGTTCAAATCAATGATTTTACAAAGTGTTAGTTTTTTGCGTTTTTAGCTTTTACAATATAAAATTAATTCGATGCTCTAATGTTTCTAATTTGAACTTTTGTGAATTACAGAACAGAATGTCCGATTCTTTATTTATTTCAAATATTCAAATATTCGGCTCTATTTTGCAAGTCATAAAAGTTCAAATCAATGATTTTACAAAGTGTTAGTTTTTTGCGTTTTTAGCTTTTACAATATAAAATTAATTCGATGCTCTAATGTTTCTAATTTGAACTTTTGTGAATTACAGAACAGAATGTCCGATTCTTTATTTATTTCAAATATTCAAATATTCGGCTCTATTTTGCAAGTCATAAAAGTTCAAATCAATGATTTTACAAAGTGTTAGTTTTTTGCGTTTTTAGCTTTTACAATATAAAATTAATTCGATGCTCTAATGTTTCTAATTTGAACTTTTGTGAATTACAGAACAGAATGTCCGATTCTTTATTTATTTCAAATATTCAAATATTCGGCTCTATTTTGCAAGTCATAAAAGTTCAAATCAATGATTTTACAAAGTGTTAGTTTTTTGCGTTTTTAGCTTTTACAATATAAAATTAATTCGATGCTCTAATGTTTCTAATTTGAACTTTTGTGAATTACAGAACAGAATGTCCGATTCTTTATTTATTTCAAATATTCAAATATTCGGCTCTATTTTGCAAGTCATAAAAGTTCAAATCAATGATTTTACAAAGTGTTAGTTTTTTGCGTTTTTAGCTTTTACAATATAAAATTAATTCGATGCTCTAATGTTTCTAATTTGAACTTTTGTGAATTACAGAACAGAATGTCCGATTCTTTATTTATTTCAAATATTCAAATATTCGGCTCTATTTTGCAAGTCATAAAAGTTCAAATCAATGATTTTACAAAGTGTTAGTTTTTTGCGTTTTTAGCTTTTACAATATAAAATTAATTCGATGCTCTAATGTTTCTAATTTGAACTTTTGTGAATTACAGAACAGAATGTCCGATTCTTTATTTATTTCAAATATTCAAATATTCGGCTCTATTTTGCAAGTCATAAAAGTTCAAATCAATGATTTTACAAAGTGTTAGTTTTTTGCGTTTTTAGCTTTTACAATATAAAATTAATTCGATGCTCTAATGTTTCTAATTTGAACTTTTGTGAATTACAGAACAGAATGTCCGATTCTTTATTTATTTCCAATATTCAAATATTCGGCTCTATTTTGCAAGTCATAAAAGTTCAAATCAATGATTTTACAAAGTGTTAGTTTTTTGCGTTTTTAGCTTTTACAATATAAAATTAATTCGATGCTCTAATGTTTCTAATTTGAACTTTTGTGAATTACAGAACAGAATGTCCGATTCTTTATTTATTTCAAATATTCAAATATTCGGCTCTATTTTGCAAGTCATAAAAGTTCAAATCAATGATTTTACAAAGTGTTAGTTTTTTGCGTTTTTAGCTTTTACAATATAAAATTAATTCGATGCTCTAATGTTTCTAATTTGAACTTTTGTGAATTACAGAACAGAATGTCCGATTCTTTATTTATTTCAAATATTCAAATATTCGGCTCTATTTTGCAAGTCATAAAAGTTCAAATCAATGATTTTACAAAGTGTTAGTTTTTTGCGTTTTTAGCTTTTACAATATAAAATTAATTCGATGCTCTAATGTTTCTAATTTGAACTTTTGTGAATTACAGAACAGAATGTCCGATTCTTTATTTATTTCAAATATTCAAATATTCGGCTCTATTTTGCAAGTCATAAAAGTTCAAATCAATGATTTTACAAAGTGTTAGTTTTTTGCGTTTTTAGCTTTTACAATATAAAATTAATTCGATGCTCTAATGTTTCTAATTTGAACTTTTGTGAATTACAGAACAGAATGTCCGATTCTTTATTTATTTCAAATATTCAAATATTCGGCTCTATTTTGCAAGTCATAAAAGTTCAAATCAATGATTTTACAAAGTGTTAGTTTTTTGCGTTTTTAGCTTTTACAATATAAAATTAATTCGATGCTCTAATGTTTCTAATTTGAACTTTTGTGAATTACAGAACAGAATGTCCGATTCTTTATTTATTTCAAATATTCAAATATTCGGCTCTATTTTGCAAGTCATAAAAGTTCAAATCAATGATTTTACAAAGTGTTAGTTTTTTGCGTTTTTAGCTTTTACAATATAAAATTAATTCGATGCTCTAATGTTTCTAATTTGAACTTTTGTGAATTACAGAACAGAATGTCCGATTCTTTATTTATTTCAAATATTCAAATATTCGGCTCTATTTTGCAAGTCATAAAAGTTCAAATCAATGATTTTACAAAGTGTTAGTTTTTTGCGTTTTTAGCTTTTACAATATAAAATTAATTCGATGCTCTAATGTTTCTAATTTGAACTTTTGTGAATTACAGAACAGAATGTCCGATTCTTTATTTATTTCAAATATTCAAATATTCGGCTCTATTTTGCAAGTCATAAAAGTTCAAATCAATGATTTTACAAAGTGTTAGTTTTTTGCGTTTTTAGCTTTTACAATATAAAATTAATTCGATGCTCTAATGTTTCTAATTTGAACTTTTGTGAATTACAGAACAGAATGTCCGATTCTTTATTTATTTCAAATATTCAAATATTCGGCTCTATTTTGCAAGTCATAAAAGTTCAAATCAATGATTTTACAAAGTGTTAGTTTTTTGCGTTTTTAGCTTTTACAATATAAAATTAATTCGATGCTCTAATGTTTCTAATTTGAACTTTTGTGAATTACAGAACAGAATGTCCGATTCTTTATTTATTTCAAATATTCAAATATTCGGCTCTATTTTGCAAGTCATAAAAGTTCAAATCAATGATTTTACAAAGTGTTAGTTTTTTGCGTTTTTAGCTTTTACAATATAAAATTAATTCGATGCTCTAATGTTTCTAATTTGAACTTTTGTGAATTACAGAACAGAATGTCCGATTCTTTATTTATTTCAAATATTCAAATATTCGGCTCTATTTTGCAAGTCATAAAAGTTCAAATCAATGATTTTACAAAGTGTTAGTTTTTTCGCGTTTTTAGCTTTTACAATATAAAATTAATTCGATGCTCTAATGTTTCTAATTTGAACTTTTGTGAATTACAGAACAGACTGTCCGATTCTTTATTTATTTCAAATATTCAAATATTCGACTCTATTTTGCAAGTCATAAAAGTTCAAATCAATGATTTTACAAAGTGTTAGTTTTTTTTGCGTTTTTAGCTTTTACAATATAAAATTAATTCGATGCTCTAATGTTTCTAATTTGAACTTTTGTGAATTACAGAACAGACTGTCCGATTCTTTATTTATTTCAAATATTCAAATATTCGGCTCTATTTTGCAAGTCATAAAAGTTCAAATCAATGATTTTACAAAGTGTTAGTTTTTTCGCGTTTTTAGCTTTTACAATATAAAATTAATTCGATGTCCGATTCTTTATTTATTTCAAATATTCAAATATTCGACTCTATTTTGCAAGTCATAAAAGTTCAAATCAATGATTTTACAAAGTGTTAGTTTTTTTGCGTTTTTAGCTTTTACAATATAAAATTAATTCGATGCTTTAATGTTTCTAATTTGAACTTTTGTGAATTACAGAACAGGCTGTCCGATTATTTGTATATTGATTAGTTGTCTTTGTTCGTAAAAATGTTAATTTCATTGCGTGTGGAAAGTCTATCTATTTTAAATAAACTAAATTTAATATTTAAATACCAAATCTAAATATATATGAAAAAAATTATATGTAAATATTTGGAGATGACACGTTTTATGGCGAATGATCGCACAAAGAATTTGTTTGTTTACTAATTATAACATTAACTAAAATTAACTAATTTGGTACGTTTTATGCAAACGATTTTTCAAATGAGCCAAAGGAATTCTTCGTCTTGTTGTCAGTAAAAACCCAAAAAATTGAAGACGTCATATTCGAGGCTTCAAAAGTATTTCTAAGCATATTGTAAAAGTATAAATAAGAGTTTTTATTACAAAAGAGAAATAAAAAGATAGATACGGGTAATAAAAGTTTTAAAGGCGTTTGGCTTTGAATACTTTTTTAGAATCTATGACCAATCATATGGTCATTGTGTGTATCAAATTATCATACACGTACATTTGTTGTTTATGATCAGAATTATGTACGAGTATCCACGAAATTGGCACAGGAGCTATAGTTATATTTCGCCCACTTGGATTGCAGCACAAGAGCTTGAGAAGTTCATTTATAGTGATTTGTCTCGTTTCACACTATGAAAGTTTTCTTTTAGAAAGTATTAGTTTGTGGGTTGGAGGGGAGATAAGATTGGGAACGGATACACTCTTTCACGTTCTTTGAAATTCTCTTATGTTGTCTAATTCATAATTGTCCACCTGAAGTTTGCTGTAGCTTTATTTAAAATTTTATGAAGATGGTGACTGACAACAACAATTTGTGTGCTAAAAAATATGAAGGTAAAGATGCAAAAATCTGGAAAATCATTACAAAAAATGAAAAAAAAAAATTAAATTTTAAAAAAGAATTAGAAAAAATTTCAAATAGAAAACTTTCATAATGTGAACCGAGACTTTTGTCGAAAATGTTATAAGAACATTTTTTGTGATAGTAAAAACATTTGTAATAACAGCAATGTACGGCCTAACGCACTTTTTGCATCGAACTTTGCTTAAATTTTTTTTACATGTTTGTATATCATCAAGGATACGCAAAAATGAAACTCTGTAAAATATTTAAGATTTTTATAAGTTTTTATTATATAAAAAAAATCTAAAAATTTAAATTGTTTCTATTCAATAACAAAAAAGGTTTCGAGTTCGGGTACGGATTCAATCTGAAAAGGTGCGATCGGTCGGACACTACTAATTTTTTTTTTTTTTTTTGAGTGATCTATGAGTTTAAATTTGCCTGATCATTATTCATTTTTCTTCATGATGAAAAATATTTTTTTTAAATTATTATTTTAATATGTTGGTCACAATCCCATCACTACGCTTCTTCATAATATTAGTAAATATTTATTAAAGTTTAATTTAAATAAATAATTTTTTGGCAGAAAATCTGACAGCAACAGCAAAACAAATCATTTAATGCTAACAGACCCTTTTATTGTATAATCTTATCTAATAAAACAATATTTCACATAAAATGATCGAAACAATATTTCAAATATTGATTTACAACTCAGTAACAATGAATGTAAGTATGTATGTATGTTTTATAAATTCAACATAATTTAAGTTTAGCTTGTGACACAATCACCTGTCAAAAATATGAACGTAAAGTCATAAGTACAGACAGACATGCAGACAGACGGACACATACACAGATAGACCCAATAGCTCAAGAAAGTGGTGAAATAATAAAATTATAAATTCACAAGACCCGACCACATTCGTACCATCAATCAAGCCGTTATTACTTACGAATAATGATGCTGTAAAAGACGGCATTGATGAATACGATGCTGACAACAATAGAAAATACTTCATTTTTATTTCAAACTCAAATTCATAAAGAAGTGCTTTAAGTCGTTTTTGAGTAAAAAAACATATATTATTCTTTTTTTTTGTGGGTTATAAAAGTAGCACCAGACCGCCATCACAAGTAGCTTCACAAGTTCGATTGTGTTTTGTTTTTTTAAGCTGGAAGCCACTACCTGAGATTTGGTGTTAACACACTTTCTGGTACTTTGGTCGTTTATTTAAGAAGTTGAACTAAAAGCTGTAATAATAATAATTGAAATTTATATTATAATACAAACACTTTGCAAAATGAAACGTTTCTAAACATTTGAAATTTGAATAGAAAAAAATCATAAACATTTTAAGCGTTTCGATACGTTTTATTTTGCAAATGAGACTGTTATACATAATGGAAGGAAGTATAGTAAAACTCGCTTATAACGAATTGATTTTTCTTATCCCATCAATTGCAATTAAAGTTATTATTATTTTTTTATTACAGTCGCAACAAAATTTGCATTTTGCAAAAACTTAAATAAATATATGGCTAACTGGTTCTGAACTTTTTAGTATCACTTGAATCTATAACTCATCGAATTTAACGAAAGTAATTTAAAGGGTGCAACATTTGGGCTTTATTTACAGCTTAGGGGGTGTTCACATATTACGCAACGTTATTTTTTCGGGTTTCAACCTCTTTCTTCCTATTTTTCTCCCTTTCGTAACGCATTTCAAAAATTCTTCACTATAAATTATAAATTCCACGGAGTGCGTTACATAATAGGTGAATATCTCCTAAACAAATTTTAAAAAATTTTGACTTTTTTCCGCTCTTTTATCATTTTTGCGTAAAGTGATTTTTTCTCTCAATTTCGTTTAAATTCTTAGTTTTTTAACATGAATTTTGAATGAAAGTAAATTGTTAAATCAGGCTTTAGTTCGTTAATCTCATTATTTTTGCAATCTTTTCTTGGGGTTCAACTGTTTAGGTATTTTTTGTCTGTGGATGTTTAATAGGGTGGGCCGATTTGTAAGGACAAATATTTTTCGATATTGTACCATCGATTTTTCGATAGCTTTTGGGATGGGGAAAAAAAGTTCAACTACGATATATTAAAAAAATTATTTTCGAGGCGCCAAAATTTAATTTTTTTTACTTTTTCTCAACTTCAAAAAAATATATAAAAAAATATAAAAAAAATAAATAAATATTGAAATGAAAATTTTTGGCTTAAGTTCAAATCTGAGTTTACCCATATCTTCTCAATTTAAGAAATTATACTTGGATAAATTCATTCTTTCTTATTAAGACAGTACTATTTTATTTGAAACAATTTATTCATCAGACTAGCAGCACGTCTGCTTGATTCTTGAGGGATTCTTATGAAACTTAAAACTAACAAAAGGCACAAATTTTGTTGCTCCGCTCATTTAAGAAAAAAGGGCAGTTGCACGCCCTAACAGAGTTAATAATATTTTTCAACTACATCGACCTAATGGATGCCTTTAAAATTTGCACATTGAGATCCCATGACAAAAGAACTTTCTGATTAGATAAAAAGTAAATATTAATTATATGTATTATAACGAAAGAGCACACATGCTGTTAGAGTAAAAACATTGACATTGCATGTGTGTAACTGGGTTGCTAATGCACGAATTTGTACAGAAATAAAATCTAAAAAGTGGGCGTGGCACTTTACATAAATAAATCTATTACATTACAACTAAAGAACTCCACTAGCGAAGCCGAAAATGCAATAAAACGGCCATAAATGTGTATCAACACTGACGGCAGCCACTTGGCAGATCTTATCTTTTCCACTTAACAGAAAAAATTGTAAAGTTCCGAATAAAAATTTCCATCACTCAAATTATTTTTTTAAATTTATTTAGTAAAAAGTTTTTCAAAAACAAAATTGATTCCTTTTGCACCATCTTGTATAAACATATATTCCATTTACTTCTGTTAGGAGTATATGAACTCCGAAAACAATATGGCGACAGACATAAACTTTTAAAACGCTGATAGGCGGATATTTTTTGGCTCCTCTGGCAGAATTAGTTGTAAGAACCTGGTTATTTTGGAAAAAAATTCATTTTGTTGTACAGTGTTATTAATTAAGTAAACGCAAATTGTGTGATGTTCGGAAAAACTAGCATGCTATAATTAATTCTTATCGAAATGTTTCCACAATATGCAATTTAAATTGACTTCTAGAAACAAATCACGATGAGGAAGTGTTAAAAGTAATTCTATCTCTGAATAGTTTTTATAAAAATATTGACATTTATGTAAAAACCTCAACATTTAAATGTTTTTAATAAACATGCACACAAACTTAATAAATTACAACTTATTTATATCTATTATTTTCTTTAAAAAATTAAACAAATTTAACAAATCGCCAAGTAAATATTTCGCTGTCTCATCTTTTATATTAAATACGCGCAATTTGTAATTGGAAGTTAAATATTGACATGCATGCATCCATGTTTGAACTACAAAATTTATACAATTTATTAAAGAGACATTTCGCAATCTTGTTTTAACAGTTTAATTTGTTAATGAGCAAAGGAACACACCTTAAACCAAAATCGCATTTTCATTAAACAAACATCAGGGGAAATGGCGAATTAATAATGGCCCCTTTTTATGAGTCGTAAAAATTGGATTATGTAACTTTATTTTGCATGATTCTTTTAAAGCGGAAATCCATATTATACACACATACATTCATATCTACACACACATACATGGTTTAAGGTTTGATTACTCATACACTCTCCTCTGCAGAGATGCTGACTTCTTCAGTGAACTTCAATTGAAATTATTTAAAAATAATTTATGAATGTGTGTGTTGTAATTGTTTTGTCAGCTTTTGTTTGTTTTTTTTCAGTTATACGTTTATTAATAGTGTTTTGCCCATTTCAGCACATTTAATGCTACTATTAACCTAAAGAAATAATTGATGTTTAACACTTTTACTTTCATTTGCTTAACAAAAGCCGCAAAACTTCATCAAACCAAAACTCAACACTCAACAGTCTCAGAAATGTTAACGAAAAATGTATGTATTTCATTTACAAATGACTGTGAATAAATTGATGTCAAATTGTAAGCACCTTAAAAATGAATTGAGTTGAGAGAGAAAAAGGTAAAACATCATATTTGAACATGTAATAAATAATACAGAAATGCCGCAATCTATTACCAACTATGCAAAGTACATATGTACGTATGGATATGAGTATGTCATTATGGTACAGTAGGCCTAAAAACTTAAAGCAAACAGTGAATAGTTTTCAGTCATAATTTAGTAAATAATTTTAGTCAAGTTCAAGTTCGCCTTTTCTCAATTCTCTATTGGGAATAAAATAGTTTTACATATCATTTTGAAATCGTTCATTCAGTTTCACCTTTGTATGCGTGTCGGTTTGAGAATCACATCTATACCGGATTCATATGAAGCTTTGCACTCACATTTAGTTCCCATGACAATTAGAGATGTGCACTGATCATGTGGCTGTCGTGAATCATTCTTGATTAATTTTTTTTCAATCACGTGAACATGCATGAACGCGAGTAAAAAAAATTAAACGTGAGTGCGTAGATTTTTGGTGGGATTGTTTGCTGATTTTTTTGGTTTTATTGTAATTTTTCCAATTATTTTTTTATTGATTTTTTTATTATTTTATTGGATGCAAATTTTTCAGGAAAAGAAATCAAAACTCATTTCAAAAGAAGAAGCTCCAGCTCAAATACAAACCTGATGTATGAATAGCTGAAAAATCAGCACAACTGCAACAAAAATTTTATTATTCTTAGAACATTTGAACCCCATTTCAAAAACCATAAGTTAAAGAGTATGAGTAATTTTCTCTAAGATCTCAAAGTTAAAAGTTTAACTTCAACGACAGAAATAAGTTAACATTTTAAATATCTGAATAAGTAGGAAATTAATCCTTAACACATTTTATATTTTGACTTATTTCTGCCGTTTAAGTTAAATTTTCAACTTTATTGTCTTCAAGGACTTATGGTAGAATTTGAGGACAAATATGACATTTTAAACCTCTTACTCTTCAAGTTATGTTTTTTTTCGTCACTCTTCCTTAATTGAAAAGTTGTAGACTTCAAATATTCACCGAAAATGTTCCTCTTAGTGTTTTACCCAAGTTCGCTGAATGCATCTTATACCTAAAATGTAGGACTCACATGGTTTCCTATGCCGATTCACAATAAACATTTGCAAGCCCTCAAAATACATAAAATCAGACGTGAAATTTTACAACATTCTGGTTCCCTGTGCCAGAATAAGTTGATAGAACCTTGTTATTTTGGAAAAATTAGATTTTATTGCACAGCGTATATAGCGGAATAGCAGAAACCTTAAAGCCATAAAAAAGTCATATTCATTTATTGAATTCATTAATATGGATTCGGAAACAACTGCAACAGAAATCGTTTAAGATGGAGAAGCCATATGCTCCCAAGTGGGGCAATGAAGTAAACAAAAATATGGAGCTATAAATTCAACGTCATTGGGAAAAAGTTCTCTTAAAATCTTATTATCAACATTCAACACTTTTCACCCAAAATTCTGTAAAATATCCCTTTATTTTATACAAATCCATCAAAGCTCGTAAATAACAACAAAAAAATCATTATAAATATGATAACTTTCTGCCAGATCAAAAGAATACGTTATTTTAGCTTAAAGCTTTGCTTAAAAAACTTTAGAATGAAATCATGAAACAAATTTAGAGTTATTTGTATTAGGCTAAAACTCGCTACAATTTGCTCGGAGAAACTTGGATCTGGGAGAAAAATCTGTTGATTTCAAGTTGCGCGCAGAATTTAGTAACAAAGGCCGCAACAGGTCCTGCTGTAAAAATTCTCTCAAGTACAATTCTTTCTGAACGATATGTTCTGAACCGTAGCGTAAAATAAATTACTTTGAATAAAAACCTAATACATATTTTTAAAATCATACACATATACCACGACTTACGGCCGGTTTTTTTTTAAATAAAATCTAAATTTTTCGTTTGTAAACAACAATAAAAAAACTTTAAATTAATTTCGTTTTCAATATAAAATCCCAAGCGAAATTTTTTATTTTAAAACAAAATTTAATTTTAAACGTGTTTTTCGTATTTTAAGAATGTCAATGAGATGTTTACTCTACTGTGCCGCTGGCAGCATTTGTTGAAAAATAACAGTACAAAAGATTAATAATGAAATTAAAAAAGAAGCAATACGACTCATTGAATGAAAATATAACAAAATTTCAAGAAACGAACGAGTTTTATAATTTTCTATTTGTGAACCATGATATGCAAATGATTGAATAAAATTATTTTTTTCTTTGTGAATAAGTATTGAGATATTTTCTTAATTTTGCACAGAGACAAAACAAATGCCAAACACTGGCGTAACTCTCATACAGACTTCATGGAAACCACTCTGGACAGGTCTACCAGATTTGTGGTTTTTATCACGAAGTAGGAGAATTTTTAATAGATCACGGGAGAAGAATATTAATTTGCTTTTAATTTTATTTTATTTAAAGTTTCTATATATTCGACACACGAGCAATAAATTCGGCAATTATTGCCGAGGCAACTGTCAAATTCTCTTGCCAACACAAGATATTTACTTGTGGACCACATGAATGTGTATTCGAACACATAATAAGCAACAAATTTTATAATATTTTGCTGAGCAATAAACTTGTAACACAAGCTGTCAAATTTAATTGTCATTTGATTTACATATGTATAAATTTTGTTCAAATAGAAAACAAATTTAACAAAAAAAAAATATGTGAAAAATTATTAAAATTAAAATTTGCAATTATAAATAATAGTGAACATTTTTTTCAATTAAAGCTATGACTACAAAAGAATAAAAAAATATTTAAATTAAACCTGTAATTATAAAAAATATATCCTTCCGGAAGATTCGTCCTCTTCCACAATATTTGCAATATCAATTATTTGCCTTCAACCAACTAATAAAAGTGTAAAATTTGTGTCTTTACCACTCATTTTTTATATACAATAAAAATAATTCATAACATTCTTCACCAAAATTTCACGTTTGTGTTCTAATATATTTATGTATGTGTTCGCCACCTCGAGATACAAGCTTTAACATTTCCTGCAGGAAAAGTCAATAGTGAAACTGTACTGACTTACTATTGACGCAGTCAGCAGTACTAGTGAATTATAATACCCCAGACAATGCTATTTACTATAGACATTTAACATGTGCATGTCATTGAAAATCCACTACTGACATTTTATACTATTGACTATGTAGTTCATTTGGGACCATATGTAGACATTGGAACCAGTGATTCACTAATACGTTTTAATAATTCTTGTCTACAATTTGGGTACTCTTCTGAAGTAGATGTCAATAATGAAAATGTAAATTTTATAAACTTTTGAAGTTTATTTAAAAAGAAAATAAAAGACTAAGAGGCGCTAATTCATAACAGTCGTTTGAAAAATATAGATACTAAGAATAAGGTACTAATTCATTTCAGTCTTTTTAAAGTTTTCTTATAGTGACAAATAGTCACCAAAACAGTAGACAGAAGTGGTGACTTGGGGACACATGCTCCCAGGTTTCCTTCAGGGTTAGCATACACAATCGCTCGTGTGGTCGGTGTACAATTAATAATTTGTTCTGTTTGATTTTTTCGACATTCATTTATTTTGCTACTTAATAGGGGATTTTATGATTTTATTACATTCTTTAATTTGAATAGAATGAATAAAGTATCTGGCAGCATAGCTGTTGGATGCTGCAATCATTAAGTTTGAAGACTAGAGTAACTACAAGTCATTAGGTGTCGAATAAACGCCCGTAGCACAATTAAAAGCGATAATAGCAACCACCACAAAAACAACACTAAAGTCAAAACAAAAGCAACAATATTAACACACACACACACACACAAAGGCATACATTAACATTTATAGGTCAAGTTGAATTCAATTGCTTTTCAAACGATGGCGGGATATCTGGATGTGTTAAAAATTACCGGTTATTAACTGGAGTTGTCTTCAGTATTTCTTTTTTTGTTAAATTCAGTTTACAATTTTCTGATCCAAAATTTAAATTTTCGTAAAAAAAACCTTTTATTTAAATTTTTTAATAATGATACTAATAAGTAATAATACTAATAGTAATAATACTAATAGTAATAATACTAATAGTAATAATATTAATAATAATAATATTAATAATAATAATTTTTTAATGTTGTTGGTATGTGGAACAACACTGTGGTTGGTCGTCGCTCTTACAATGATGTTAACTAATTATGATATTTGTGGCTCTGTTACATGCACATACATACTCGTACATATGTTTATATATAATGATTTATTGTTATGCATATGAAACCACTTTTACTAGGCTTTTCTTATTTTTTAAATTTGTATTCGGGTATTTCTGAAAGGGCATCCATCGTTTGTTGGAAATTTAAGAGTAGAAAAGCGGTTGTCGGTGGTGGGTAACGATACAAGTTTTGACCGCTTAAAAAGCTGTTTGTGCATTAAAACCTCATTATTTTAAAACTTTTTTCCACACACACACATACATACATATACATACATACATACATATACATACATACATATATGTGTTTCACGCTCTTCCTTAACCTGTTTTTGTCTTTCGGAATTTTAATTAATGACTTAATATTTTTGATTAGTTTTGTTTTTTAGAAAAATAATTTTTGTTTTATAAATCTATTTAAAGTCTCTCAAAAATAGTTAATGTCATATACTGTCGGAGTTTCCGACAATATAATTGATTTCCGCATATATTGCTGAAAGGTCTTTGACACTATCAGGTGTCAGGTATATGATGGAAAACGAGCGATTATAAATCGGTTTATTAATTTCTAAGAAGCATAACAGAAGATGAAATACAAACAATGAACTAGAACTATGAAAATAAATTTATAAAAAACCATAGAAAAAAAACTATTATGAACATATCTTTGACGAAAAGGAATTAAATGTATTTTTCGGTACATTTTTCTTGTTTTAAGTACCCCTGGAATGGTTTATTTTAACATTCAAGAATTATGTTTAACAAGGAGTATTCTCTTGCGAGTAGTACCTGGTACTACTAACATTCTTCTGAAATAGTATTTTTTTCAAAAGTTTTTTTTGATTAATTATTTCAAATACTCTTTTTTAAGCGCTTTTATGCAAAGATCTTTAGAGGATTTCAAAGGGTACTCAGGCTACTTGTATAAAAAGTACTTTTAGAAAAAGGTACTTTCTTAAAAATTTATTTTTTAATAGATACAATTAAAAATTTATATTTAGAAAGTTACTTTTCCAAGAAGCTTTTCAAAAAAGAACATTTAGAGATTTATTTAAAAATTTTATTTAAAGAACATTTTTTTTTAATTTTTAAACTTTTACTTTTTATATTTTAAAACTTACATTTTAGAAACAGTTTTTGTAAAAAGGTAATTTAAATTTAAATTAAGCAGCCTCTACTTATAAATATGGTTGTCGTTAATAATCCTCTATGTCTGAAAATCAATTTTTTTATTAGTTCCAACCAACCTCGGTATGAGCCTTACTTTTTTACTATCACGTGAATATTAATAATGGAAATTTTTGAAAAACTACAAACGACAACCTTAAAAACTACCACAGAAATCACTACGATATGGTGCTGATAGAATTACGTCTGACAATTTGGGCATTTTTTATAAAGAGAAAAATTACATAGACTGACAGCGATATTTATTTTTGAACGAAACTAAGATCATTTCATGTGATTATTTTACGAACAATTTTGTTGTTAGTGGTTTTTTTAATCCAAAGTGATTATTATTTTGGCTAAAGTTCGTAACATTTTTAGTCAGAAAGAATTGGACATGAGACAATATTTCAAAGCAACAAAGGAAAATTAAGATCATTTTAATCAGTTTGATACATTTAAAAATACTGTGTCCTCAGTTTTTCTTGCCTACAAAGATACCGTGGTGCCAGTGGAAATTTTGAAAAAACTCCCTCTTTTTCCTTGCAAACAAAAAAATTCCTACATTTTATTTTACCCTGAAAATTGATTAATTAAAACAAAGAACAATTTATTTAAATTTTTTAATTATATTGAATGGATTTGTTTCGCTCAAGTTAAAATCTGAGTTTTCCCATTTCTTTTTTGATTTAAAACTATTTCTACTTTTTTTTAATGTAAACGAAAATATAATTCAACTAATTACTTAAAAACATCAATTTTGAAATTATTTAATTTTTATAGGAATTCTTATTTATATTTCCTAAATAGTTGTTATAGAATTTACTGCCTGGCCCACGATGTCGAACGATATCGTTCTTTTGTGAAATTACATTTAAAACAAAAACAATTTCTAAATTTAAGAAATCAATTATCTAAAGACACAGGGCTTAACAGATAAAATCTAAACTTTAAAGACCTAATTTATAAAAAAATATTTTTGGTGTATAAAAAATTTATTAAACAAAAGAACAATATCGTTCGACATCGTGAGCCAGGCAGTAAAAAAGTTTTAGAGTTTTATAAAATATATTTCCATGGCTATAATTCATACATATTTTGTTTAACTGTGTAATCAAGTCGTCTTAAATCAATGATATCATACTTTTACAAACATTTAGAAAAATTACCAGCTATTTTTCTTTACATAATTATTAACCAGGTTCATCACAAAACTTCACACAAAATAAATATATATATATGTTTTCATAACCTTGGCTTATAACGAAAATACAACTCATCCTTAACAGTTTGCGGTAAAATTTCAATTCAATATTATTTGGGTCAAGTTAGAATGTTAAAAGCAATCGGCTCGTGCCGTATTGATTACAATATAAAATCACTTGACCGTAAAAAAGGGGATTTAAAAACAAATAAAAATCAAATAACAAAAAAATCCAACAACATTATTAAGGGAGACCACTAGAAACGACTTTGATTCCATTCGTTGTTGTCTTCACTTTGTATTGCACGATGCATTGAAAATCAAATGCATAGTTTACAAAAAAAAAAGAATTAAAAAAATGTGCAACAAGAGCAAAATTGTTACAACATTTTTAAGAAAAAGAAATAAACAAACAAAAAAATATTTGGTAATAACGCGCTTTTAATTGCAAAGGCCTAAAAATACAAAATGAAATGAAAATATAAAAATACTTAAGTAATTGGTGCAAATGAAAAGCTTTTCAAGAGGCAAAAAACAACATAATAAGAAGCAGATACAATGCACGAGTACATATTTACATTCTCCTTCTTGAGAATAAGCATGAGCGAATATGAATGAGTTGGCTGGATGATGGTTTAAAGTTTAAACAAGTAAATGAATGATGTTTGCGGGAAGTTGAGGAACAAAATGTGTGGTATTGTTTTGCTGCACAATAAACAATTTTTTTCTTGCAACACTCACTCAATCACTTGTTTAGAAGCTGGGTTTGTTTTTTGGCATCAAAAGCTTGAACGAAATAAATATGGATTTTAGTCCCCCACTTCTTCAAGTTTTGTCTTAACAACTGAATTATTTTGGACTTTAAACAACCGGCTTCATGTGTGTGTCTTAATGCAGTTGTTATCGAATTAAATAAAAAATAAAAAACTCAAATGAAAATTGGTAATGCTGGCTAAAACCAGCATTGAACAACAATTTTGTGGCACTCACTCACTCATCAAGCACAACGAATACTGAAAAACATGCATCCATGTCTTGGAAATTCATAAGCAATTTCATCAAGTTTATCTTTATTTTTGTTTTTGTTTTTTGTTTCAGTTTCTTGTAGAAAAATTCGTGTTCACTGCTAAAATGTTGCATGTTATCTGAATAATAAAAATCTCTTGTGTTTTTTAACAACTTATTGATCAAATTATGTCAAGTATTTATTAATAATTATCAGGAGTGAGATTATCATGCAAATGCATGCAGATGCACGGTAGCTCAAAAACAATTTTGATTTCTAACAAAATGCTAACGATTTGTTATTGCATATTTTGAAATAAATGCATATTTATGCATTTCTTCGATTTAATATTCTTCAATCTTAAAAAATATAAAAAATTAAACTATTAAAAATCAGACAATATTTCTGTATGTAAAGGGCGTGTTAATTTATTTAATTAGACTCGTAACTGCTGAAATATCAGCCATAAGGTTGAAAGCCAACAGGATTAATGACCCCGGCAACGGCATTAATATGTCCATGTTTTTGCATGTGGCGAATACTTGTAGATGTTCATGTTCTGACTGCTCGTATAATTTTCAGGTTGAGCAATAAAGTTAAAATTTCTTTTTTTAATATTTTAAGGAGACAGAAATGTACGGTAGCCATCTTGTTAGATATTGAAAAAGGGTTGGACCGAGCTTATCAATTTTACATTATTTATAAACTTATAAAACTAAGTTTTAATTCTTTCATGATAACGATGTTCAAAAGTTATTTTGAAGATAGACAATTTTTTCGTAAAATTTTTTGTGATGTCCCACAAGTTGCTATCCTTTTTGCAGATGACTCATTTATTTTTGGAAACGATAGTAATCCTGTGAGCGTTTTAAGAAAGGCGAAATCCCACCTTTTTATAATCGATAACTTTTGTAGAGACCGGGGCATTCGAATTAATACACAGAAATCAGAAGCCATTTGCTTTCGTAACGCTTCTTGTAAAGGTCCTCGTAGTGTTGGTGGTTTTTTAATCCAAAGTGATTATTATTCTGGCTAAAGTTCGTAACATTTTTAATCAGAAAGAATTGGACATGAGACAATATTCCAAAGAAATAAGGAAAAATTTTAACATTAATTAATTTCAACTTACACGGCAGAATAGAAACAACGTTGTTTTTAGAAAGCCGCTACACTCCCATCATCAGTGCTCATGTGTGTTTCCATGTATCCGCCACTGGTTAGGTGGCTCGGTTAAATATGATTTCAAATTTGTATTTATACAAATAATCACACGAAAAAGCATACGAGAGTTATTTGTATTGTGGAAGGTATTATTATTAGTTTTTTTTACAGCAAACACAACTTCATCACTATCAATATTCAAATTTTACCATTACTTATCAAAGTTAAATTAACCCATTGTTACGCGTTGTTTTTATCTCATGTGCCATTTTTCTTTCTAATTTTTGTTGTTAGACAAAGTAAAAGATTGAATCTCTCTTTGCATGGATAAAATAAACCATTTCAAGATCGGATAAAGTGCCTTGGGGTACAATTAAATAAACTATTTAAGTTTGACGAGCATGACTGAATCTCCAAAGCTAAGGGATTACGGATCAAGTGCATGTTCTTGGTTGCTTGCTAACAGACACTTAAGTCAAAGAGCTAAGTTGTTATTTTACAAAGTATTCATCCGTTCCGTGATGTTATATGGTTTTCCCATATGGTTTTCGATTTCTCCCACCGTTATGATGGAGTTGGAGATTTCGGAAAGGAGTTGTTTGAGACTTTGTATTAACGCGATTTTTGAAAATTTCGTCAAAAGATTTTCAAATACAGTTATTTACAGAAAGGCTCAAAACCTCTTTCGTCATATTGTTTGGTCTTGCTTAAATAATTTTATAAACCGTCTTGAGAACCACGAGGACGGATTGATAACAAGTGTTATTCACTCGCAGGAGGGCTTTGATTGAAGTAACAGCATATATACTCGTATTTCACAGGTTGGAATTTTAAAAGAAAATATCAATTGCTTACTTATCTCAAGTAAGTAGTCTTTACCAGGGTTTTATTATCATTCTATCCCGGGTTCGATCAGGGGATAAAAGTTGTTTTTAGTTTAGTTTTTCCCGTAAATATGTTGTTTTAGTTTTAGTGTTAGTTTTAAGTTTTACCATAAGATCTCATTTTGACTATCAATCAGTACCTGTTAACTTTTATTATACTTTCGAGCAATATAATTTTTATGTTTATCTGTTGATGTAAAATCTCATATCTCAGTCAAGCTTAACTAAGCATGTAGCGTTCTTCAGAACTAATAATCTCTTAAATATTTATTAAAATAATACTGTATAGTTTATGTTATTTTTGTTCACCTGCTTTGTGATCTAATTTTTAAAGTCTCAATAAAATCTAAATTAAATTAAAATTTTTTTTTGCGCTGTCTCTTTTACTTTCCTCTAAAAATTACATTTGATGTTGATATTGTTGCTCGGGCATCGATGTCAGAGCATGGACGAAACATGGTCATGAGCTGTCTAGATTAACCATATGCGATGTCCGAGATGATATTCATACCAAGTTGATGGCTAATGGAGACGTATAATTAGGTATACGCAGGGGATGCCTGTACAAATGTTTACCTTAAGTCAGTAGCATAAAAAGTCTAGTATTTTACTTAACAAAATACTACCACACCCACTTAAAAAAGAGGCATAATTTCAATGATAACCTGAATAAGTGTTCTAAAAGCAGATGTATAACTTCAATGAAAATCTTGTGAATTATTTTTCACATTTTAATAAATAAATATTTTCATTAAGCAACTGTACGCCTCTGCTCATTAAGATTTTAAAATTTATTTATTTTAAAATTAGCTGATTTTAAATATTAAAGCTAAATTACACAAAACAACAGTTGAATACTAGCATGTTTGAATTATTCAAATTCTATTCTATGACGTTTAATTAACATTTCATTAGACTTTTCCTGGTTGAAACAAAAACAAAAAAAAAAATAATACATTCCAACTCCATAAGTGCTATGAGATTTATAAGATATATTTATGTATACGTCTTAATTTATAAGAAAAAAAAATTGTTTTAAAATTCCACACACGCTTATTCTAATTTGACTTTGAAAATAAAAAAAAAAACAAGTTAATACACGAGAGTTGAGATGTTGAAGAAAGATTTGAGAAGAAAAATCTTCTTAAAGTTACAGCTACTATCAAGGTTGTATAGTAAGGTCAGTTATAAACATGAATGAACACAAATAAACATGAATTCAAGCGCAGTGTAAACAATTTCAATTTTGTCTGAGAGTTTTTTTTTTAATTTTTTATTTATTCAACTAAACTATTTCATAAGCATGATTCTAATGTGTAATTAGTTTTTCAAAATACAAAATAATTTAGTTTTAATAATCACAATAATATCGTTATTTAATAGCTTAATATGGTGTGTAAGTAAATATTGAGAGATTTTTTGTTTTACATACAATTGAAATTAAAACACATCAATATCAAGGTAGATGGATGGATACCTGCGCCTAATTCAATGTAACATTCCTTTGAATGTGAGATAATATCGGACCTTTGCTGCAACATAATCATAACTCAAAAAACGTAATTTTTGTGTTAACAATACAGATTTAATCGTCAAATTGTTCTTTTGTTTGTTGTCCCTTTTTTGTTCTGTTGCGGACAGTGTTTCCATATTTTTTTTTTCAAAAATCTTCGAGCCGAACAAAAAAAATAATTTTTTTTGCATTAAATCTGTTTTTTAAGGTGATTTTATTGAAATCAAATTCAGTTCAAATTTATTTTAATTAAACTAAGATAGACATATACATATAAGACATATGTAGGTTTTTCACTTCAAGTTCACCCTTTTCAAATCAAATTCAGGTGTTTTAAAACAAATTCCGAATTGTCCGATTTAAAACACATTCAGCATTTTTCAAACCAAATTCGGCATTTTAAAGATCAAAATCAGTTTTTTTTTTTTCAAATTAATTTTATCTAAAACGGGCTGGGCTGGTTTTTGGTTTTTAAAATGCCGAAGTTGGTTTGAAAATGCTGGGTTTGATTTACAAAATACGAAATCGGTTTTGGAAAATTTAAAACTTCTTTTTTAAGAACCTGAATTTCATTTTGGAAAGGCCTAATTTGAAGTTAAAATGCCTATAATTAGAATAATTATATTTGCATTAAACGTATTTGCATTAAATTCATACATTTTTTATGGTTACATTATACAATTCTTTATTATTCATTTCTCTTGTTTGTTCAAAATTTATACAACTACAATCGGATTTTTTCAAAAAGTCCTTGGTTAACATTTTATATTCACTTTTTCTATTTTTAAAACAACGAAAGCAAAGTATTTTTTTTAATAATAGATTTAATAATAGATTGCATGTGTATACACAAAAAAAACAAATAGATCCTTGTGCATCATTTTTGTTTAATAGTTTGGCACCTAAACCGCCATTTCGAATCTATTTTTTAAGGCCAGACTTATGTAAAATTTTCCTGTGAATCACGGCCTTAAATACAGACAACGAATTTCATTATAAAGTAAATGAACTTGTATATAAAATATCGTTGCAATTTAATGGATGGAAGTAAACAGTGCTGCTTCAGTTAACTTCTTTTCACACTTTTAATGAAGTAAAGAAGAAAATATGTAATTTTGTTAACAGAAATCTCAAGTAATAGACTAAAAGTGCAAAATATCATATATTAAAAATTCTTTTTTTTAGCTAAAAAATCTTTTAATCTTTTTGGCACCTTTAAAAATAAGATAAATCTTCACATATGGTAACACTGGTTGCGGACAAATCTGTAGGAAATAGAATGCAACGTTAAGTGACAGCCTAGAGTACGTTTGTAGTAGTGTGTTGTGTTGTCAAATATCTATTTTTTTGTTAAAATTTTATTTTAATTAAAGATTTTTTAAAGGTTTATAGATTTTTATCGAATAAAAAACAATGGACGACGAAGAGTTTTTAGGAGGTCTAGACGATAACACTGCAATATGAAAATGAAGATCCGAAGATCGGTGAAGCTACAACTTCATATTGTAGAGCTCGAGGATCGGTTGAAAAACTGGTAAATTAAGGTTAATCCATCGAAGTGCGCTCGTGTAACTTTCACGCTCAGAAGACAAAATTGACCGCCAATAAAAATAACCGATGCTAGTGTTAAAGGGGTAAACCACTTGAAATATTTGGGAGTTCATGTTGATCGACATCTAATATGGTACCGCCATATTGAGGCAAAATAACAGCTATAAATCTTAAAACTGCTCAACTGCATTGCATTATTGACCCAGGAGTATAAAGTTCTAGTGTAGAAATCCATAATAAACCCCATATGGACGGACATATGGCATCCAACTGTAGTGTGCTGGTTGTGCAGCAAACAATTAGCAAACAAGGCAGTTTAAGCTATTACGACTAGTCGCGTCAGCTCGAGGGTGCATACGAAATGAAAATATACAACGTGACGTAAATACCCCATCCCCGTTCAGGAAGAAACTAAAAATTGCTCATTCAAATAGTTAAGCAAATTAGCGGTCCATTCCAACTTGTACTCCCGGAATTTGTTGCAGTTTGCTGGACACCAGAGACTAGAAGAATCGATATGCTTTTTAAAATAGTTTATTGAGATTTAACTAAAATAAGTTTGTTATTACAAGATACGATGTACTTAACTACGGTTAAGATTTGAAAACTTATTGCAAGTCTCGTTAAGAAAGTTAATTAGACTCTTCTATAAGCCAATATTTGGGATATAAATCCGGCCATAAATTCTAGTCGGTTTTAAGTTGGCAAATCTATTTAGAATATATCAAATATAATAAACAATTTTTGTAAGGACTTCCTTGCAAGTTTATTCAACAAATAACTAACTAACTATTTCTAATACAGTAAATTATGTAACTACGCCCTTTTGCACTTTAAAAGTGAATGTTATGTGTAGATATTTTACTAAAAAAACTCAAATTTATAGTTTTGTAACTTGGCTGTTTATTTATGTACATATATATTTTTTTGCTTTTTTTGTTTGTTTTAAGTTAACAAACATTTATTAAATCAATAGTCAATGAAAATCATTGAATCAAGTGACAAAGCAAAAATTTTCTTTAACTCAAAGATGGCGTTTTACAACTATTACGAATATTATTTCTGTCTTTAGATTTTTTTCGTGTTAATTTCTTTGCTGTAAGATACTTAAGAAAATAATAACTGTTCGAATTACGCAAATCACACATTTAAGTAAAATAACATTTGAAAAATTTTACATGACTTGACATTAAATGCTTTTTTATAAACATTTTTTTTAAACACCAAATTTATTGAAAACATTTTCAAGTCTGTTGTTGTTTAGAAAAAAAAACTTAAAAATAAAAAAAAACTTAAAATCATGCCAGTAAAGGGGTTTTTTATTATTAATATTTTTAGCAAAAACAAATTTTGTAATATTTATTTTATTAATAAACAATAACAGATATTATTATATATTTTTAACCCTTATAAGGTCATCTGAAACTTTGTTGCAATCATATGTGTACTTAAACATGTAAAAGTACCAGTCAATTCTAATTGTGTTTTGACGTCTTTAATAAAGACAGCAGTGCAGTTTGAGCGGCATAAAATATAAAACAATGAAATACAATTCCATTTGTAGTGTTTGCAATATATAAAAGTCTGCAAAGCAGCAAGTAACCCAGGGGGAGTGACACAATATTAATCACATAACCGATTCCTTGGTGGTAAGGCCCAATCCGAGTTCTAGCAGTTTATATGAAAGGCACCAGTCACTTTAAAATGGTAATGACTTAGTAGAGGATCAATTAATAACATTTATGAACCTTATGATATGCCACTGGACTATCGAAAAGAAACTTAATTGATGTTGAATAAAACACTGCAACAAGAAAAACCAGCTTCAACAATTCCAATGGGAAACGAAAGTAGACCATTAAGTAAACAGAACTGCGAAAGGATTTTGAAAATTTAGCTCGATTTTTTTTTTTTCAATTTTCATACTGCAAAAAATTTTCAAAAATGGCCCAAATTCAAGAGGCCATCAAAATTAAATTCGAGCTAACTTTTCAAAACCCTTTGGCTGTTTTGTTAAGTTAATGGTGAACTTTCATTTTCCATTGGAGTTGTTGAGACTGTCGGCGACGAACCGAAATTTGTTGCACAGTGTAATATACAAATATTTAATTTCTTTGTATTGAAAAATTATTTAAAAATCGCGCCATCGGTTGTTTTGGGAAGCTGGTGCTGTGATTTGACTTCGTTTGAACTTTTTATGGGGTGGCGTTAAAGAGCGATTCTATGCGAATAATGCAAAAATTATCTACGCTCTTAAGACATGTAATACCGTAATCACTTTGCATTAAAGACTGCTAACAACCAATCTAGTTCGAAAAATAATCGATTTAAATGGTACAACACAATCGTTGCATCAAACACATTTTTTTATTTTCGCAACAGGAAGTCTCTTGCATTGAATAGACAAAAACTTATTGAGTTAGATGGCTTTTCCAAGGACAAACTCTACTTTGACAAACTCTTTTCTTAAATTTTCTGTTAAACTTTGTTTCACTTCTCCGTTTGCAAAGTTTACTTTGACAAAATTTGTGTTCTTTTGTTGGATGAACATGCAAACCAAACACACACATGCAACCAAAAAATGCAATTATCTCTAAACGACGAACGAAGAAGAAAGCAACTTTTCGAGTACAGTAATGTCTGTATACACCCCCTTTCTTTTTTCCCTTATCATAACAAGCGCAAGACTGCAAAGGAAACTTTGATCGTGGAAAAGGGCTCCTAGCAATTGTAGGAAGGTTACTTGATAACTTACATGTATATTCATGTCACAAGAAAAGCGTTTTGAATTAATTTTAAAACTAATATATGTTGGGTATTCACTCCAGCACAACTTTCTTTTAATGCATCATTAGATAATATTTGGTGTTATTAATAATTTTTTTGTATAATTGATTTATTATTAAAATTTTATGTATATTTTACGTATATTGTAAGCGTATTGTTTTTGTTTGTCTAATTCCTCCATCAAACTTGACACGATAACAATTTGCAAACAATTTAATTGACCTCTACTCAATAATATTGTAATATTATTCAATATTTTCAGAATTGCTATCTATCAATTTTAATTTTAATTTTAAATGTCTTAATTTTTGTTTTGCAAAATTATAAACGTGCTATGGCAGGGAAAAAAATAAATAAACATTGCAATAATCGTTTACAAACTGAGTCGTTTAATATATTAAATTATACATTAATACTGTTTTTGTGTTAAGCAGTTGAGTTAGATAAAATATTTACCATTTGCATGACACTACTGGATGATTACGTATATGTGATCCATCAAAGTGTTGACCATTCAAACAACATACTACAATGAATACTCGTACTACATACAAAATAAAATTAAATAAAATAAAACAAACAATTGAAAACAAATAAAGATTTCTATGGGATCTTCGGTTTAGCAAAATATTTTGATAGCACAAGAAAATTTTATATTTACTTAGTAAAGAAAGCTGATGATGACTACCGGCAATCAACGGCGTATTCATTGATTGTCAGCACTTTAAGCTTGTATTAGAATCTCCAAATAACGCGCAACAAATCTAAGTTTGTTGAAAATTTTAAACGTTTATTTTACACTATTCGTGCATTTACAGGGAGAGGAGAAGGGAATAAATAAAGCTTTATAGGCTCATAGTAGTGTAGGCGCAACGTAGGTTGAGTTTCACTATTTTATCGTTGCTATAAAGTGCAAATAAGTTAGGATAATTCGTAAATGCAGTAATTGTGCAATAATGAAAGTTGAGCGTTTGAAAAACATCTCTTGGTAGCAAATTTTTCATCAATAGTTTTTTTATGCAAACAATTGGCAATACTGCCACATATATTTACAACTATTGCAACCTTTTTTTTACTTTTGCAAGGGTTTGCTTAGATTTGTCACATCTTCACTAGCATATCATGCAATCACTAAACGTATTTTAGATTTCCTTCTCATACGGTGTGGTGATTTTCAAATTCGCCATTAACTACAAATATTTTCATATCTATCACATGTAAATATCTATACACATGTATCTGTACAATACACAACTTCACTGATTACGAACACAACTTAAATACATTTATAAAAAGATAGCTTGTGAAAAACTAAATAAATTTCGCTTATAAAAAAAGCTAGACCACTTTAATACAACTATTATTATTTCATAAGAACAACAAAAAATAAACTTATTATACTAATACATATGTAAGTATGCAGTTAGTTACTCGCTCCTCTCCTAGTTATTTCTAATTGTTAATATAGTTCTCTTAAGTCAGGACAACCAGTATAATTTTTCAAGACTTATTCCCAATTTTCGATTTTTCATCACCGAAAATCCCTCAAATAATGATTTTCTTAATAATAAAAAATTAATACGAAAATAGTTTTCATTGTTCAATTGTAATTTATTTCAAACATTTCGGAAGTTTTAATTAAAAACTGTGAATTTTTGCAATACCCCGACTAATTTTTTAACCCTGATATACCGGGTGGCGCAAAATTAATCACCCTATCGGAAGATTTTATAATATTTGCAAATGGCGTCGTAAGTCAATAATATTTGGCAGCTATCTAGCAACTGCAAAATACAAAAAGATAAGCAGAGGCACGCTATACTCCGTAAGAGCGTGGCATAAATGTGTCGAAGCGTTTCTTCCTCGCGAAATGTCCCATTTTGGCGACTTGGCACGGCCAGCAAGACCGCACGATTTAACCATCCCAGACTTCTTTCTTTGGGACTACTTGAAGTGGGAGATTCATGCCAACAAGCCCCAAACAATCGCAGTCCTTAAGCATAATATTCAGCAGGAATGCGAACAACTGTCACCAGAAATTTAACAGAAAATGAAAATGCGATAAAACAGACACAAATGTGCATAATCACTGATGGCAGCCACTTGGCGGATATCATCCTTTCCACTTAAGAGAAAAAATTTAAAAGGTCCAAATTCAAATTTCCATCACTCAAAATAATTTTTTTTATTTAGTAAAAAAGTTATTCAAAAACTAAATTGTATGATTAATTTTTCGCCACCTTGTTTGAAACATTTCTGTATGAAAACAGAAAGTTTTAGTAGAAATAAGTTAGGGGCCGCTCACATATTGCGTAACGCCACTTTAGGTGTCGTAGCAACTTCCTCAAACCCTTTCTTATCACATGTTTCAAATTTTTCCATCATAATTATAAGCTACGTAGGAAAATTTCAAACCCTGAGTGCATTGCGAAATATATGAACACCCCCTGATCACGAAATAAAATACCCAATTTGGGGACAAACAAATCCCCTAAACTGGGAATGTTTTCTTGAGTTAAAATATTTTCACAATGTGTGTGTGAATATTTGCTGTTACTGTTGTTCTTGTTGTTGTTATTAAATAGTGTTAACATTTCTGTTGTTGTTTCTATTGTTGTTTTATTGGTAATGTGGCAAAATTGTTGTCGCTCATGCAATCAAATTGACTGATTAACTTTTATTTTCATTAATTACATTTCGTTAAATTATAGTTTTTATTTCTTTTAGTATTATTTTGTTTTTGTAACTATCTAAAGTAAATATTAAAAGGTAGAAAACATATTTCAATTGGTGATTGATTATATATATGCATATATTTACTTGTGTACGAGTATGTTGAGGGCTCAATTTAGTTGGGCTATTTTCTATGACAAATATGGATGACAATTTTAGCTGTTCACACATAATATGCGAACAATTAATATGTCAACATATATGTGAACAGCCCCTTTTTGGGTAAAGGGAGAAATCTCCCGGTGTATTTTTATTCATAATTGGGTTGAATATTTTTTCATATGAAATGTCAATAGTAAAAGTAAACTGATTATCAATTGACGGTGTCACCAGTACTACTGACAAATTATACCCCAAATAATTCTATCTTTAATTGACATTTAACACAGGCTTGTCCTACAAAATCTACCAGTAGACTGCGTCAATACTAACTAGATAGTTCTTGTGGGACCATATGGCGAAAATCTCAGTAATATGATCGTAGTGACTTACTATTGAGAATATCACCACACTGTAGAAAATGTCCCTAATAAAACTGTACTGATTCACTATAGACGCTGTCACCACCTGCAGGAAATGTCTATAGTAAAATTGTACTGATTACCTATAGACGATGCCACCAACACCATTTTATTTTAATTTAGTTTAAACAGGTACAAGTATTTATTTAAAATAACATTTAAAAGTAAAATACGGTACAAAATATTTTGAGGTAAACTTCTTTCATTGTTAAATAACACAAAAGTAACTTCGTTTCGTTTTAAATTAATAAAATATATACATTTATAAGCTCATTACTTCGTGGCTGGCTGAACCTTTTAGATACGTATGTTTATGGTTTAACATCTAGAAGTTGGAACTCTTATTTAAAAGGAAATATATGTACATGTTCGTCTTTAAAATAAAAATTGCCCCCTTGTGTCTTTGAGCCAATTCTAGTCGGCGGAGCTGAGATCAATAAAAATAATTGCCGTCGGCTACCCGCCGATTTTGAGCTTAATGATTTGCCGTCAAACAAAAGACAATAAAAAAACAACTTGTTGACAGTGTCACCGAAGAGGCACCACATTTGTTCACAAAAATATTGACATGCATACACTTAATCCCATGCTTCCTTCAGGGAAGTTACAATTAAGGTTTGAATTTATTGTTTAACAGGATACTCATGAAACAAAGCCAAGAACCTACATTTTAAACAAAAACAAAACTCAATTAAAATCGGTCAAGCTGTTTGGTACTACAGACAGACAAACATAATCACACGTACACAGATACTCATTTCAACCTTGAAACACCGCCTTTCCGGTCAGAAACTACACATATTATTTCTCAAGACAGCATAAACATTACCATTCTTTTGTAATAATTAGAAAAAGTAGCTGCTATTCTAATTGGCTTATCTGAGTGATTATTAATTAGTAGTAATTGTTGGAAGTTTTTTTTTAATATTTTAATATATGAAAAAGTGAAAAGCTTAGAAAAAAAACAAGTTTATGTTTCCGCCAGACCCATGTATTTCAACTTTGAGACAAGTTCAATTAATTAAAACGAATTAATTGATTTTTTTTAGTTACTATTGTTGCATTTGCATCTGAGCCAAATCTAGCACGAGATTGCGAGCAAATTCCACTTTTTTTGTTACATTTCCCATGCAAAACAAGATCTATCTCGGTACTAGAATATAGGAATTATCACCTTATAAAATTATAGTTTTTATCATATAGTACAAAAAATAAGGTATATTGTATTTTATGGACTACTTTCTTATATGGAGTTTGATATTTAAAAAGGAAAATTTAATCGACCGTTTTTGGTGTGCAAACAAAATCATGGATAATGTTAAAAAACTATAAAGTGTTTAGATTTTGGTGGAGATTTCAATTGAAATCTATTACAGAGAATAAATTAAAAACATTTTTATTGATGAAGACTTTTGTATAATTGATGATTAAAATTGTATGTGTGTTTGTTGAAAATATTTTCATATAATCCTAATGAATTATGCACATTGTCATAGAGAAACTGTTGTAATCCTTGCATTTTAATTACAGGGTATGATCAGAAGACTATTGTAAGACAGAAACATTTTCGTGAAACTTTTTAATCCTCTAACTCTTCGCTGAAGGTGTCCTTTTCTTTACTTAAAATATAGTTGTTTCAATCTAAATAGCAACGTCTTATTTATTTGTAGATTATTTTACTATATTCGTTAAGTAAAAGTTACGTTACGAATACTTCAGCTGCGAACGATATCTAGATATTGTATTGAAATTGTTTCGGTGGGTACATGAAATTAAAAATAGATGAAAGTTTGACTACATACAAGTCCTCTTCAGTGAATTTATTTCAAATACGATGCGTTGGGATAAAAAGGAAATATCTCTGAAGGTGTTGTGGCACTTTAAAGTTCCTTAAATTTAATAGCAGACATTTCTTGAAATAAATTTAATAGTTTGCAATTTTGAAGGGCAAACTTTACTGCAATGATACTTAGATACTATTTAAATGTTTGAACAAGTGCGTTTGAAACACAAATTATTGCTAAAAGTCAGCATGTTTAATCTTTGTCTTCCTATCGAAATTAAAATATCACTTTTAGCTGGTAGCAAATAATTAAAACTTTTTATTTTTTAGATATCGTTAAGCTAAATTGCAAAAAATATTTAAGCTATACAAGGGGCAAATGTCTGAAACATTTACTATCGATGTGGGAGTACGTCAGGGTTGTATACTGTCGCCACCTTTTTTCCTGCTTTTGCTGTTGTATGATGTCATGTAATAAAAAAATTTAAGCACCAGACCGCATTCAGTGGGCGCCCTTCTCAAAACTAAACGATCTTGATTATGATGCTGATTAATGTCTCTTGGCACATAAATTCGAACATATAGAGAACAAATTGAAGGCTCTTCATAACAACGCCCTCAAAGTTGATTTGCGAATAAACTTGCGGAACACCAAACTATATGAGAATAAAAACGACCAATACCACCTGTCTAACTCTCAATAATAACACCATAGAAGATGTACAATATTTCTGTTAATAGGCTGCACAATCACAACGAATAGCGGTGCAAACGAAGACGTTTCTGCTCGAATCAACAAAGCCCGTCATGCCATGCATTGTTTAAAAAAATATGGGTATCATCCGAAATATCAACACAACTGAAGACCAAAGTATTCAACACATGTGCGAAACCCATACTCCTATACGGGTGAGAAACTTGGGATCTATCCAAAAACGACGTACGACGCCTGCAAGTTTTCACAAACCTTTGCCAACGAAGAATTATTCGATGTTTTTGGCCCAACAAAATAAACAACGTTGAGCTGCTGCGAAGCACGAACCAACGGCCTATCCTGTACGACATTCTGAAAAGGAAATTTTGATGGATTGGTCATACATTGAGATTCGATAACGAAGATAGCTAAGGCAGCGCTGCAGTATAACTCCAAGGTTCTTGGCGAAATGGACGTCCAAAAACAACAACTTGGCTCATCGGAACCGTACGTGAGTTGCAGGATTTTCATGGAACAAGACATTAAGAACAGCCACAACAAAGTCCGTTGGAAGTAATTAATTGAAACCGTTTGCTCCCCAGCAGGAGAATAATGGAACATCAATTCTTCTTTTCAAGTACAGAAAAAAATTGCATTTGTCATAATTTCAAAGAATAAAATGAATGAATGTTCGCCGAGAAACAAACCAAAACACACAAAATAGACACACTGAAATATTTAATTTAAAATGTAAATTTTGTTTAGAAAGAAATGCTTTGTATCTTTGTTTCGGTAGAAAGTCAGATACATTTAATGCAATTAAGGCCGTAATATTAATATTTTCATCTCACTAATGGTTGGCTTAAAATAGAAAACAACGAAGTAAAAAATGAGAAATAAAAACAAATTAATAAATTTGTTTTAAGCCGAAAACAAACTGCAACTGCATTTTATATAAACTGGTTTTTAGTAAAACTACGAAATAAAAATTTGTTTTATAAAAAAACAAAAATTTTTATTATTATTATTTTCATTTATCACACATGTATGTTTGTATGCATAAAACAAATAATTCATTAATACTTGGTATTAATTAAATAAATTGGTTAATAATTGTAAATAAAAATAACCTTGAAAATGTTGAGTTTATTGTTTAAGTTTTAATCTTAAACATTTTTTCACTCTTTTATTTTTGTAAATTGTAAAATTGAAAACTTGTTTCGGGATACACTTTCAAGGTCATATTGTTACAACATACAATACAACAGCAACAATAAAAATAATGCATACTGGAAATTCGAGCAGTTTATTGCAACGACAACAAAATAATGCAAAAAAAAAGCAAACTTGAAAATTATGTGCTTTTTTTTGCTTTCATGGCTTCTTTTTGCATAGAAAGTGGTGTCAAGTTCATTTTCAATTTAAACCAACAAGTAAACTAGTGCGTTATACTCCATTACAAATGTATGTATGTAGTAAGTATGTTTGTTTGTATGTTTGTATATGTTTTGGCAATGTCATGTTCAAAAGAAATTCTTTCACTGCAAGTCAGCAGAATGTGGTGTTTGGAAATGTTTTTTTATAACTTCTTGGATTTTTTTAAATGAAAGTGCAACCATTAATTCAAGGTACTTCTTTTAATGCATTTTATACAAATTATAAATATTATTATAAAAACAACATCTCATCTTTAATAACAAAAACACAAAAAAAAATTCCAAAAAATAATAACAATAACAATAACAATAATTTTTAAGTCTGAATTTTTGTTTATTTAAGCCAAAATGCCATGCCATGGTGTATGCAAACTGGAGCTTTTTTTGCTTTTTTTAGTGGCAGCGTATTTTTTCTCTCTTCATGATATTGATGCTAATGAACATTTCACACAAGCAGGTGATTTCCATAAATAAAAAAAATCTTATACGAACTACGAACAATTTATGAATATATTATTCATAAATTTGTTGTAAAAAGCAGCAATAACGGTTACTTTTGGTCCATATTTATTTATTGCTTGATTTCATTTCTGTTCTACAATAGATTCTAACCGGACATTGTTGTTAACATGCTATTTCTATTTCGTATTTCAAGAATTAGAATAATATGGCGTGAAATTAATTAAAGTGGTACTAAATATAAATCTTCTAAGCCGTTTTAGCTGTTTAAAGTCAGCAAACTTTGTAAAGGGCGCTTCTTAAGCCCCATAGAACTTTAGAACTTCGAACTGCTGTGTTTGACAAACAATTTAACAGTTACTTTGTGGTTAGTTTGGTTTGTCATTTTATAATGAATAGATTCACACTAGACCAACGCTTATTCCTCGTCCAGACTTGCAATTTTTAAATTGCAATTGTGTTCACATTATGAAATTCTAGTTTTGGAACTTTTGTATTTCTTTACCTGCTTTTCTCTTATTTTTATTATAGTTTGACATTTGACAAAAGTGAATTAAAATAATATAAAATAAAGCGTCAACTTCAAATTGGCAAGTGCGAATTTCAAAGCAAAAGAGGTTGGCAGAGCACCCCTCCTCAATCTTTAAACCTCTACCACCCAAGGCGTATTAGGTGACATCATTACGGCAGCTGATGCCTTTCTCTTGCTTATGCTTTCTATTTTGAATGTCAAAAAGAATGGAATTATATTTTTCTCCATTTGTTTTCTGTAGATTTTTTTGACAGAACAGATATAAAAAATGCGTGTTTTGGATTGTTGTAATTCTTGTGCTAGTAATTTCACCTGTTCCATACGCCTTGCTGTCACCAATAAACTCAAGAATTGAGGCAACAAAAATGGCAAGTATGGACGGGGACTTAAAAATTATTGTAATCTTAAAAAAAATACTGAAATGAAATAAAAAAATTATTAGAAAATTTCACTTAATTATAGTTGGATGTCAAGATTGTGCGATCTAACTTCAATAGATTATTTTGTTTGGCGTTATATCGAGTAACTTGTCTATGCCGATAAGCGAGAGAAGATTGAACACTTGGAACACAACATTCGGCGAGTCATTAGCGAAATACAACTGCATTTATTACGGAAAGTGTATGAAAGTTAGACACGATTTCATCTAATTTTTCAAGACTTTATTGACAGATTTTGGTTCTTCGTTAGAAAGTTTTAATCTATTTTCAAGCTTTTAATATGTACTAAAAAAATAATAATTTATTTCTTAAATCTCGCAATAAAATTTTCAAGGCGGTATTGCTGTGAGTTCAGCATTTTTAGTAAAACAAAAAAAAAAACTATTTCAAGAGCTCTCATAAATGTAAGTGATACATGGGAACAGAGCAATAGGAACTGATCGCAAGTAAATAAATGAAAAGTTCTATTTAAATACGTACTCGTACATGATGCACCAGTTGTAAATTAAACAATTGAATTATAAATAATACAAATAAAATCGACAATTTATTAACAATTAATTACTCAATCTAGTGAATTATGGGCATACACAGTGGGGTGAAACTCAAAATGAATGGTAATAAATATATAAATTAAATTAAATAAAAAAAAAATATATAAAAGCAAAAACGAAAAAAATTTAATGCTAAAAATCTAAGCCTTTTTTGCAGTTAAAATTTTTCCGTGATTCCGTGATTTAACAGCACTTAAGCCATCATTTATGTTTTTGGAAAATCCTTTTCTTTTCGACATTTTGAAGAATGGTTACCCTGTGTTACCGCCAATTGCTTCGAATGTAGCAGATGCAGAATTAGAGCTACTTGGAGCTCCAAGAAGATGAAGAGTTGAAGCAACTAAAACGGAATAAGTGTTCAATTTTGAGTCTTGGAAACAGGTTCCGAAACAGAAATATATTAAAACCAAATCAATCCCAAGCGGTATTCAAAGTACTGTAATCCCAGATTTACTAAAATCAAGTACAGAAAGAGCATTTGAGCTGGTGCGAACTGCCGTAACAGGTCATCAACAAGCAAAACCAATTTCTAAACATTTTCTATTTAAGTGAAATTTTCTATCATTTTCTTATTATTTTTGTATATTTTATCAACATTACTAACAAGAAATGAATTTAAAAAATTTTGTCTAAATTTGTAACCAGAAATGAAATAAAATATTTTTTTATATATTTAATAAAAAAAATTTATTTTATTTTATTTATTCCATAAAATATTTTTCTTATAGTATTATTAAATATTACGCATAAGAGTCACACCAATCGACTTCAGGAGCTGCGTTATGGACACCTCTGGTATATCATATAGAATGCTTTCAGTAACAAAATATTTTTATCAGTAATTTTCATATTTTTGTCCTCTTTCACTTTATTGGTTTTCATTTAAGCAAATAACTTTTTTAATTTCCCAAAATATTAAAAACACGCGTACGTTTTTCTGCTTATAAGATATTTTTTAAGAATACAAATTTATTTTTAAACTCACCATTTTATTGTTTTAAGCTTGAGTGTAAATCTTTTGAAAACGTTGTTTATTTTTTTATTCTCCTTTTTAGCAAATCAAAAATAAATATTTTTTTTTTTAATTTTTTGCTAAAACTGGTAATCCTTCTTTTTTATTTTCACAAAATTGTTTCAAACACTTGGCACAAAATCTTTTAATTCAATGACATCCGCAAGCACTTGTGTATAAATCTAACACACTTTTTCTAAACTCTTTGGCTTGTGTTGTTTTGTATAATTAATTTTTTTTTAATTTAAAATTTCTGATTTATCTAACAATTTCCTTAAACTTTGATTTTGTTCGTTTTTTTTTCAATTTAATTTATTTACATTTAATCATTTAAAAACAGTACATTTAAATATTTTATTAGATTTAATTATTTTATTTAACACTGCAATTTTGTTTTATTTAAATTTTTTGAAAAACATGTTTTACAAATAATTTTACCATTAAGATAAATAACTTTTTGTATCAACTTTTTTCTTTCAAGAAAATAAAAATGATTGGGGAAAAAAGTGTTTTTTGTAGCGCAGAAGAAGTAGAAGTGGTCGTCCAGCAACGTTTTCGTTCAAATCAAAATCACTGTAATAAGTTTCATTTCGCTTTGTTGCTTTACTTTTATACGGCTCCACAAGACTGAGCTTAAACTTGAGTTAAGTTTTTCAAAATTCTGAGTGTCTTGTGTTAAATCTTTAAGAGACTGTTTGCATGTGTGTGAGAGTAGTAGTTTTTAAATTTTGTGTGAAAAAAGGTGAGATCTGTTAGAGTTTTGTTGTTGGGAGGGAGCACAAACAGTCGATCGATGGGTTTCACCCATGCACTTGTATTGGTAGAGATTTTATTACTACTTTATTTATATTTATCTTAAATTTTGCTTTGAGACAATTCACTAGCAAGCAATTTTAAATTTAAGTACGAGTAGTAGTAGAGTTTGTTCGTTGCCATCCCAACCCTGGCATTATTTGTCAACTTAAAAATGTGGAAGTTTTATGTATTTACTTTTCATAACATTACAATAAGTGTTGTTGATATTATAAAATGTTAATCAACATTTTTCGAAAAGACGATAGTTTATAACAGTCTTTAGTTACAGCGGTTTTCATACAGTTTATTTAATTAATTTTGCTCACGGTTGCAATTTTGTAAAGTGCGAATGTTGTTTATTCATAGCAAATAAATGTTGGATTCATTATGTGTTCTCTTCAAATAAACTATGATGAATATTGATCGATGTGGTGGTGGTAGAGGTGTTTAATAGGTATACATATGTACATATAACAAAAATTATTTAATAGGAACTTATACATTCATTCATTTAAATTGCTTAATTCTATGAGTATTACATATTCACAAACATTCACGATCACATTATTTTTAGAATATATTGACGTATTTTTGAAATGTTTATTATTCATTCACAAAAAATTAGTTAAAACTCGAAGGGAAGCCAATAAATCCCACAAAATTACTTGAAAAGTAATAAGCAGGGCAACCAAAAATATTTATGAAAAAATGTTTTGTGTGTCAACAAATTTTACATAAAAATATGCTTTAAACAGATAAAAACATTTTTTATAGATTATTTTTCTTCACAGCCACACATTTCATTAATAATAATAATAACAATAATGGTAAACATTTATACTTAATTAGTTGAACTTACCTTTTGAATGGAAATAATTTAAAGTTATCAAAAAAGTTCTTAAGTTCGTCTATTCGCATATTTTTGTATGTGAGGGGGATAAGTGTGAAGATCAACTGCCTTAAGTTTTTTTTATAGATTCCCTAGAGATTATTTGTTCTATTCAAACCGATATCGTGAAAAATTATTTTTAACGATAACTTTCGATTTTGAGGGTGCAATCGAATTTTTAAAACTTATATAATTTTTAAGTATTATAATAACAAACAAAAACTTCTCTTTGTTGAGTGTTTTTGCACTCACGATAAAAAAGTTTTACTCTTGCGCTTATGCACAAACCTCTACGCTCACGTTCATGCACGCTCACCTGAGCGGAAAACTCACGCTCACCAAACCAAACTTACGATAATAAACTATAAAATAATTTAAAAAAATTTTTTTTAATTAAATAAAGCAAAAATATCACGATATAATCTTGCCAAAAATCTACTTAAGCACACTCACGCTCATGTTTTTGATAATCACGTTCATGCACGCCCATTGTACCAAGCAACTAATCACGATCATGCCCATTTCTAATTTTACCCAAGCGTGTATTATATTAATCGCTAAAAATCTTGCAAAAAAGGCCGCGAAATTTTAAAAATTGGTAAGAACAATATATTTAAAAAATGTATCATATTTCTTTACAAGATTAAGCGATTTATGTATTTTTTTATTCACTGACGTTTAAAAATGTTAAAATAGTGGGAAAAATTCCTTGGTTGAACTTGTTTTGCTCACTAACTGCCTGTTTGTCGATATCGAAAGAAAACTATGAAACAAAAACAATTTTTGAAATTTTCTTTTTGCTTGAAATGTAATTATAAGAAAAAAATTTTCTTTCGATATCGTCGAACTGGCAGTAAGTTTCCGAAATTCGTTTATTTTCAACAAATATCGATTTTGAGGTTGTAATCTAGATTCTAAAAATTACAAAATTAACTACTAAAGTGTCTTGAATTTTTTCGATTTTGTCTCAAAAGTAATCGATTTGTTAGCTAACAAATTAATTTAAGATTATTTATTTATTTATTTATTTATTTTTTATTTATTTATTTATTTATTTATTTATTTATTTATTTATTTATTTATTTATTTATTTATTTATTTATTTATTTATTTATTTATTTATTTATTTATTTATTTATTTATTTATTTATTTATTTATTTATTTATTTATTTATTTATTTATTTATTTATTTATTTATTTATTTATTTATTTATTTATTTATTTATTTATTTATTTATTTATTTATTTATTTATTTATTTATTTATTTATTTATTTATTTATTTATTTATTTATTTATTTATTTATTTATTTATTTATTTATTTATTTATTTATTTATTTATTTATTTATTTATTTATTTATTTATTTATTTATTTATTTATTTATTTATTTATTTATTTATTTATTTATTTATTTATTTATTTATTTATTTATTTATTTATTTATTTATTTATTTATTTATTTATTTATTTATTTATTTATTTATTTATTTATTTATTTATTTATTTATTTATTTATTTATTTATTTATTTATTTATTTATTTATTTATTTATTTATTTATTTATTTATTTATTTATTTATTTATTTATTTATTTATTTATTTATTTATTTATTTATTTATTTATTTATTTATTTATTTATTTATTTATTTATTTATTTATTTATTTATTTATTTATTTATTTATTTATTTATTTATTTATTTATTTATTTATTTATTTATTTATTTATTTATTTATTTATTTATTTATTTATTTATTTATTTATTTATTTATTTATTTATTTATTTATTTATTTATTTATTTATTTATTTATTTATTTATTTATTTATTTATTTATTTATTTATTTATTTATTTATTTATTTATTTATTTATTTATTTATTTATTTATTTATTTATTTATTTATTTATTTATTTATTTATTTATTTAT